>CM076684.1:40892902-41492902 GCA_038501925.1 Xenopus petersii | reverse complement strand
AATTTGTTTGTACAATTCAGAATTCCATTAATGATGGCAAACTATCCTGGTTCAGAGGCAGTAAAGCAGACCACTACAATGTTCACAGATAACCTAGGGTTCTTATATTGGAATGCAGTTTTTGCCTTTTCCCAAACATTTTTCTTTTAAGCCAAAAAGTTCTAGTTTAGCCTCATCTGTCTTTTCCAATAATCTCCCGATTTATCCACTTTGTGTTAAGCAATTATTTTTTTTGGGTAGAAGGCTTTCTTCTTGCAAACCTCTAATGCACACCATTGTTCAGTGTTCTCCTGATGGTGAAGCTGACATTTGGTAATGCAAGAGAGGTCTTTCCATCCTTAGATGTTAGCCTGGGGTTCTTTGAGATCTCCTGGAGTATTACACACATTGTTGTATGTTGACCACTCATACAGGGTAACTAAGGTATTGAACACTGATTTTCTGCAATGTATGGAGTCTGCAGTTGGCTGTTTCACCTGGTCTTATTTGTTTGGATCAGATTAGTGATGTGCAGTAGTGATGTGTGGGCCGGCCCATACCTGCGGGACCTGTGGGTTGGTCAGGTTTGGGCAATACACACAGTGGGTTTGGGGCGAGCTCTTCATGCTTCTCATATCTCTCACGATCTAAGTATGCGCCGCTTTCCGGCAGCGTCTATTTATATGCATGCCTGCTCACCCGGCCCCCTCTGTGATGTCAGAGATTGGATTGGGCACTGGTATATAAAGGGGAAACGGTGTGGCGGTTAGGCTCGGATGCTGGTGCAGAAACTCAACCTGTATCTGACCCTACCCCACAAAAACCTAACCCGCACCTGACCATTACATGCAAAATGCTTGCTATTGTAGGACTTGTACCCATATCTTCTTGCTCTGTGCACTACTGCTATGTAAACCTCTTGTTCCAAGACAGGGAATCTTTGGGAGCAGTAGAGGAGTTCACTTCCCCAGTCTGACCCGCACCCAACTCTAATCCGCAATGTTTGGCCAAAGCTCAACCCAAAACAGCCCAACCGGTGTTCAACCCACAGTTCACCATGGGTTTTGTGTCAACACATTCATCACGAGTTTGGAAACCTCTGGATAAACCTAAAACATATCATTCAGTTATACATCATTTTTATTGTAATCCAAATTTAACTGCAAGGAAATGGAAAACACCAGAGATCCTAACTATCACAACAGATTTAAAGAAATTGAATTACATTACCAGTATGAGAAATCTGCAACTCTAACTATATCCAAATCCACAATATTTCAAGCATAGTAAAGCATTGGTCTAATTATTTTAAAAATAAAAGAGACCATAAATAAATAAATCTTTTTAATGAGATCATTTTCCTTGTTGAAATTTGTTGACAGTCATTAGTGACAGGAGTTTTGGAAATCGCTAGTGACTTGAAAACATGCTCTTGGGCTTTTATGTTCTCAGTGGGATTAGAAGCAAAGGATGTATAATATTATTTTGTAAATATCAAGAGAGCACTTGCCTGATCATTAGAGCAAAATGTTTAACAAACATCACCATTTCCTTAGAGGATTTCATTCATTAGAAGAAACCATGTAACAGACATTAAGATTGCTTGCGAATTGTGCATTCATTAAATGAGGATCTCTGTTAGTCCCAGAACAAATTAAAATTGGTTTTGCTGTGATTATTAGTAACAACCTATTCTGTTTCCTTGATGTCACTGTATATCAGTTTATCTGTTGCAGTGCATTTGATTATGCCCACATGGCTGGCTATAGCTAGTTATTGCATTTTAATTGCCCTGTGTTAGAGATCTAGGGCATCAGAAATTATTTGCACACTGGTAACAGTAAGAAAGGTAAGATGGCCATACATGGAAAAGTTTTACATAAATGGGCAAATAAGCAGATATTACTTTGTGTTTAAGTAAGGATGAAAAAAGAGATACTGTCAGTTCTTTGTGCCTTTACTGCCTTTACAAAAAATAAACGCTTGTTAAGCTGATGGTGACATCTCCATCCCTACAATGTCAGTGGATGTCCTCTTTATTATGTTGTATTTATTGGTATAAAAATACCACCAAACATAGTACCAAAGCTGCTGTTTTGCAGTTTCCAGCAAAACCAGCCTCAAAGATAAAATGAAATGGGATTGGATTGTGAGACAAGAGGCATATTATGAGGACTCCTGGCAGACACAGAGATGGGTATTGCTCACTGAAGAAGTGGTATAACTAGCAGGCAATAAAAAACAGTAGTTGATTTATTTCACACGACTCACTGAAACTTGTGTAATATAATAAATTAAGTTCCTCCTGTTAGAAGTCACCTTGGATTTATACAGCATAGGATGTCCCCTTCTGACTTGGTGAAGTCTATACATGATTATAACTACCTGATTCTAGCAGAGAGTTGGAGGATTCAACAGTTCAATCTAGTCCATCTCGGCTATGGGAAACTTTTTATTGCCACAAGTGTGACGAGACTGACGTAAGCTTGTTTCACTATCTATGGTCTTGCCCTCATGTCTAATTAACCAGGTTTGCTTCAGAACCAATCCAACATGAAAATAAACCTGACACAGGGATGCTAAACCGTACTCTGCACTGCTTCATCATAAATATTACAGAATACATGACTACAGTTTAATCTTTTAAGTGCCTCAATTAATACAACACTTCTTATTTGTGCCTACCCTGTAAATAATTTGTTTTATTTGTTAACAATTAAATGGGATATTGCTATATCTATAAACATATAGGCGGCATGCAAGACATGCTATGCAAGCTGTGAGCTCTAATAAACATTTACCTTCACCATATATGATCACTCTCCACATAACATCTATAAAGTTAGTGATAAACTACAAGTCCCAAGTTAAAAGTATTTTAACATTATTGTCCTCTTTTATGTTAGTTTAAAAATTGCACACAGATCAATACATTAATGATGCTTAACATCTAGCTATGAGATGATGACAGGCCCCAAATGTCACCAATATAATTGACCTGCCCCTAACCAACACTAAGTAACAGACGTACTACAAGTATGCTTAGATTGCCCTTTCCTAACGCTGGTTGTATAAAATCTGCAGAGACAGCATCAATCTTAATTAGGGCCTTTTTCAACATCAAACAGCATTTAGATTGACCTATACTAGATATCAAACAGCATAGTTTGATCACCTCATGCTGTATGTCTAACTAACATACAGACACCTCTTATCTTGATAATTTTCAAAAGAGATGCATAACTATAAACTTGACACAAAGCAACAGGGGAAGATGGGGTCTGGCTCTGGGCATTTGTACTCTAGAGACATGACAATTATGCTCCAATGTGTAACTTGTTGAATTTACGTATGTGAAATGCCTTTTTTTTGTATACAAATATGTATGTGCAAATAAAACAGTTTATGGAAAAAAAAAAGAATCTCCTTCAATAACAGAAATAAGTTCACACCTTAACCAACTCAGTTGGCAACAGGCTCTGAAAGTTGAATCAGAAGAAAACAGTTTTAGAGAGTCATTCAAGCTTACATAGTTCCTTTATTTTAAGGTTTGGTATTCCAGAAACAGGGATCTCAATATGTAGAACATATGCTAGACTGGGATTCCAATTTTTCTTGAAAACAATGGCTTTCTCTTTCTTTATCATTGTTTATTTATATATTTTATTTGTTTATGTATTTATTTTATTACAATTCTGTTTAACTGACTGTAAATGTGCTTGAACATTTTTCACTTCATGTTTTTGTTCATTTTGAACCAGCACACTTATATGTTACCTGTAATATTTTTTCGAGACTGCAGAATAAAAAAGAAGTCATTTTGGAGTTCCACGACCTGCTGATTGGTTGCTATGGGTTACTGCTCCTGGGCAAACTTAGTGCTTTTTATTACATAATCCCCTTTATGTTTTATAACCAGGGTTATTATACCAAGTAATAATATCAACTACTTAATAAATAGTAGGGACAGCATTAAGGGGGATCTATCCCGAAAATTACATTGAATATAATGATTATCCCACGGAAATAAGAAACCTTCTACATATAATCAATAAAACATTCTGTACCATTTATGTATTGATAAATAGTGATGAGCAAAAATTTGTGAAATGCATTGAAGTCAAAGGGCATCCGCGTTTGACAATTTTTCTCACTCCAAATGCATTAAAGTCAATGGGAGTTTTTTCTTGTGGCAACTTTTTTTGTCGCTACAACTTTTTTGTCCAAATGCATTAAAGTCAATGCCCGTTTTTTCTTATGGTGACTTTTTTTTCCAAATGTATTAAACTCAATGGTTGTTTTTTTTGGTGGCTTTTTTGTCTCTGCAACTTTTTTTGTTGCAGCAAATTTTTCCACTGCAATTTCGCTGCGAATCCATGGCTGGTGAAAAAATTCACAAATCGTTAATGCCCGTTTTTTCTTATGGTGACTTTTTTTTCCAAATTTATTAAACTCAATGGTTGTTGTTTTTTTTGGTGGCTTTTTTGTCTCTGCGACTTTTTTTGTTGCAGCAAATTTTTCCACTGCAATTTCGCTGCGAATCCATGGCTGGTGAAAAAATTCACAAATCGTTATTAATAAAGTTACTCTTCACTCTCTTGCTCTTAGCTGTCTCTCTTCATTCTCTTTTCATGCAGTAGGTGTAATCAGTTTTTGTTTCATAGGTCTAATGCATCCTTTTGGGGGTTTCACCTTTAGCCTAGAAGATGTGTTAGAACTCACTCTTTCAAAATGACTGGCTCTGATTGAAATATTGTTTCTCTGTGTGCAGGGTGCAAGCCAGAATCAGTTATTTTGTTAGCTTTTGTTTGTGCTGGAGTTGGTTATTTGAGTTAGGTCTAAAATATCTGCTAGAAAAGGGAGTCCCTCCTAAAAGATGTATTAGACCTATCTGTCAATCAAAATCTGACCCAGACCTCAGCAAGAAGATAGTATGAAGAGTGACAGGTTGCGGAGAGTGAGATACTGAAGAGTAGCTTGATTATTACATAAACTGTACTAAATTTTGAATTGATTTAGCAAAATTCTTATTTTATGTAAGAGACTAAGCTTATATTACATTTTTAATTTACACGATAGATCCCCTTTAAGTCTTAACTGTAATGCTTTCATAAAAGTCATGAAGTGGCCCATTGTCCTAAAAGAAAAAGCACCCAGATCTTTGTGAAATGAAGAAAACGAAAATGCTCCAGAACGTCTAGTAAAATTGATATTTAGATCTGGTAATATAGGTGGGCTTGGTATGTTCAGGAACAATGTACATTAAACAAATAAATAATTGTATTCTTTTATATAGCTGTACAAATGGCTTCCAGCAATCCCTCTATGAAATAATGGCTGGTGGTTAAAGGGAAGGTCCACCAAAGTGGTAGGACATAACAAAAAAAGCTTTTAAAAGTGCAAAAGTTTAACAACACTCTCTATGGACTTACTTTAATAGACATTTACAGATCACAATAATAGACCCAGTTTGGCTAATTTAACTATTGATCAATGGTTGAGGAAGTTCAAAAAGACTAGAACAAGTGAAAGTTAACAAAGGTCATGGGCTGGATGGTGTTCATCCCAGGATACTAAATAAGCTTAGTTCTGTATTTAGATTCTTTTTTCCCCACTTTCCACTTTATCATTTTATTCCTCTTCCATTGAATGCTTTTTTCATCCCTTTTTATTTTTTTCTATACTCTTCCCCACTCTTTTACTCCCCTGTGTTCTGTCTCTTCTACCACCTTGTGTTCTACTTTTACACATGAAGACTCCCTGCACCTTTACTGACCTGCTAGTGCAAAGGCTGCTTCAAGGTGGTGGGGTTGAAGGGGTGCTGATCATGAGAGTCCACAGAAAATTTTCCAGGGGGAAGGCAAGGAAGAAAACATATTACACAAATTACTTGTACCCATATTTTGGTTTCCACACAAACCTAACAGCTTTTCTAGAAATATATAAGGTAGTACCTGTTGCACATGTATATAATAGCCATTCTATTAGTGACACAAATTCATTGTTTGCTAGTACAGCACTTGGTCTTTTCTACTTTCTTAGCACAATTACTAGCCAGTGGTTGCAGAATGTTATTCCCTCTAGAGTTCTAGTTACAGCTGGATACCTACAGTAAAGCCTCAGTTTTACATACCCTAATTTTCCATTTTTCCATATTTTATACCATTTTTTGTGGTCCCATCAATATATATATATATAATGCATAATATGTTTCCCTGACTTTACACCATTTTTTTCTGGTCCCCTGAAAAATGCAAAATGGGGGTTCTACTGTACATAAAGTAGAGTAACAACAGCAAGAAGAGGTTGTGTACAACAAAATGCCACTAGTATAGAATCTGTTTATAGATTCTATTTCAATCTAGGAGAAAGCTGCTTTGTTCCCAGAGTGGCAGAAGGATTAAAAGATGTCATCCAAAAATGAACAATGAGGTGGATACAGGACAGGAGCAGGAGAGGATGTGTGGTGCAAAAATATATGTTATACTATTATAGATATTTCTATCTATACAGATATATAGAGTGAGGCAGAGGGTTATTAGAGACAGAGAGGTGAGTGTGGGGGTAACTCAGCAGAATAAGAAGGTAAAGGGTAAAAGAGGAGAGTGAATAGAGTGAGGCAGAGGTTTATTAGGGATGGAGTGGTGAGCGATTCAATGGAGCAACAGAGCAAGGATCTGTAGGGGTTAATGTGCTTTGTGGCAAATGCACTAAAAGAATGGTTGTAGGCAAAACCCACAGCCAACATGTACCTATAAGATTCAATAATGAATGTAGTTACACAGCTATACACACAGGTTCATTTAATGTCTATAACTCACACACACAGTCTGTCAGACCTTCTTACACACAGTTACACATATTAACACGTACAGTTCATTTTACACACAGACATACACTGGCATTGATACACACACACACATACACAAGCATTGACACTCTAAGCTTAACACAACAGATTCACACTCATCTGGAGCTGCTTCATCAGGAGAATATTTTCTACTCTAATTCTCTCATTTCACACATAGCTGAGGAGCAGGAAGTGTCTCATGTGTGTTCATATAAATGTGTTTATATATAAAAAAAAATATATATATATTTGGCTGCTGGTATTATCCTCCACCCCAGCTGGAGTCTGGAGACAGACCAGCAGTTAGTAGTAGCTAGATGTATCTAGAAATGTTGTAAATTACATTTTGGGCTTCTGTACCAGCCCAAGGTAACCACAGCCTTACTGACACTTACACTTACTGAGCTTAGGGACCCACTCACAATATACAGTACACATAAAATACAAATGTCACAATATAAGGCTGATTAGAAATTAATACAGATAATTACTACATGACAGCACAGAAACCAGTGCAATTAGCATCAAAATTTAATAATCAGCCCTGTAGCATCAGCTTATATTACAGACCAACCTCATTTTCTGCTTGATAATTTGTGACGACCCCTAAGCTTAGCTTCTCAACAGCTTCTCAGAGCCCACTGAACATGTGAATGTCACAGACACTTTCCAAGATGGTGACCCCCTGTGACAAGTTTGAAGTCCTGGATCATTGCTGCTATTGACAAGCTGAAACTTTAGGCTGGCGCAATAAGTTCAGTATATAAAGCATGGCATTGTAAGCCATATTCATTTTTAGGGTTTATTTCTTCTTTAATGAAAATCCTCCTATGAGCATCCCTGTCAAAGGCTGGTAGAGCTCAAAATGCCTTAGAGATGTGTACACAAATCATGCTCAGTCTGTTCAGCCTATATCATAAAATCACTTGTCAGCCCAGCAGACAACAGGAACAGGATGAGAACATCATTAAATAAAATTCATATAACTACTGTACTGCACTGCTGTGAATATTTGTAGCCATCTGATTTAGGGTTGCTTTTTGTTATGCATGTAGACTTTGGGCACAGATATTACAGCTGTAAAGAGCAAACTCATCATGAAACATCAGCAAGTTGACCAATCTTTGTTCTTGAAACTTGAGAATAAAGGCTTTTAAACCAATGTTAAAGGGATACTCTTATGGGAAAAGATGTTGTTTTTTTCGAAGCGCATCAATGAAATCCATTTTTCAAAATAGCAAACATTTTTAATTAATTTAATTTTGAAATCTGACATGTGGCCAGACATGGTTTTAGTTTCCCAAGTGCCCTCAGTCATGTGACTTGTACTTTCATAAACTTCAGTCACTCTTTACTGCTGTACTGCAATTTAGAGTTATGTCACATTCACCCTCCTCAGCCCATCAGCAGAACTATTGGACAGTAACAAGATAACAGCTCCCTGACAGATGATAATAGCTCCCGAGTAGATATGAAAATAGCAATTGACAGTAAAAATCCAGGTCCA
Organism: Xenopus petersii; assembly: GCA_038501925.1. Lineage (NCBI taxonomy): Eukaryota > Metazoa > Chordata > Amphibia > Anura > Pipidae > Xenopus > Xenopus petersii. The sequence goes on along the minus strand of CM076684.1, from coordinate 41,484,566 downwards.
ACTTCGACTCCTCCAGTTACATTAAGTAGGAGCAACAATAGCTTAACTGAAACCAGTCCCATTGTGAAGAGCTGGCTCTTTCTGAAAGCACAGGGTCAGGCACAATGAGATGTCTGCCTACACACCAATATTACAACTAAAAAAATACACTTGTTGGTTAAGGAATAAAATTGAATATGGTAAAGTGAATTATTTGTACTATAAACAGTGTAATTTAGAAATAAAAACTATACAATAAAAATCATGAGGATGTACTGCCCCTTGAAAATGCCTGTTAGCAGTTCAGAAAATGTGTGAGATTTAGCCACTTGCTGTGATTTATTGGTCAAATGAACTGTTATGTATAAAAATGTAATTACTATGTGCTATACAGTATGTAAAAATGTTTTTCCTACATTTGCAATATGGGGAATATTTGTATCCCTAGACACAGACCACCTATTGTAAGTACTTCACTGCTAATTGGCAGTTTTAATATGCTCTGCCTCCCCTGTGTACTTTTAAACATTACAACTAATGTATGTACCAATTATAAAATCATAAACAGACAATGGAGGGGATCTTGTCCCATAGGATTAAGGTGTGGGCTAAATGCACACAGATTTCTGCTGCAATAAAAGCTTGCAAAGGAAACTCCAGAGGCATTTGGTGCATGCTGAATCACTAGTATCTACGTGAATAACTAAGGTAAGTGTGTGTATGGATTCTGGAACACACACACACTAATAAATGGTAGAAAAGTACATAGCCAAGCCATATATTCTTTATATACAGTTTTTATACAATTCTGATGCTTTTTGCAATCTGCACCTTCTTAACTAATGCATTGCTTTTTCTTTTACAAGTATTTACTTAGCATAGCTGAGTTTTAGGAGATATATATCAAAAGAATAATATTATCAACAAATGATCATCTAACCTTTGATATGTTATTCCTGAAGATTGTATTATTGCTTAAATACGTGCTTTAACATCAGCTGTTATCCCTGCAGCTGTACAAGCAAAATGGTAGCTGTAAAAATTCATTAAAAAATAATTATTACTAATAATAATTAAGTGAAAAATACAGTCAGAATTCCAATCTAGGTTCTGTATAATGTACTGATGATAAAAATAAATAAAAATAAGCCCAAGCCTTTCATAAATAGAAGATCCTTTATTTCAGAGTCATTTGAGACTAATGTACTGTTATTCAACTTTTGCAGTTTTTTTGCTCAAAATCAATTTAATAAAAAGGAGAATAACAAGGTCAGCACAAAATGATTTATCCTATTCCAGGATCACATACATGCTAACATTTTCCCAAGGTCTATTCAGTGTTGGCCCCAAAACATAAGCAGATTGGGACCCTTTATTTTATTCACTTGCCCCATACATTGACCTTCAATTCTCTTTGAATGTATGACGTGGCTATCTTTAGATCTCATAAACAAAACCATGTTATATGATATATATTTATTGGTTTAAGTAACATGATAATAATAGATTTGTAAGACAAATGTATCCCTTTTTTAAACACATAAAACAGTTTCAAAGCTTGTGATATTACTAAGATAAATGAGTCAATAAAATTATACTAGCACCTACTATACACTAATGTCTTATAAGTTAAAGGGCTGGTTCACCTTTAAATGAACTTTTAGAAAGTTATACAATAGCTAATTCTAAGCAACTTTGCAATTGGTCTTCATTGTTTTATTATAGTTTATTTAATTATTAGCCTTCCTCTGACTCTTTCCAGCTTTTCTAAAAAAACAAATACTCTGTAAAGCTACACATTTATAGTTATTGCTACTTTTTATTACTCGTCTTTCTATTTGAGGCTCTTTCCTATTCATATTCTAGTCTCTTATTCAAATCAGCGTATGGTTGCTAGGGTAATCTGGACCCTAGAACCCAGATTAAACAGCAAACTGGAGAGCTGCTGAATAAAAAGCCACTCAAAACCCTTGAATATTAAAAGATAAAAAAACAATTACAAATTATTTCAGAATATCCCTCTCTACATCATACTAAAAGTTAAGTCAAAGGTGAACAACCCTGCTACCAATTATTCCTTATATATTTCTAACAGTACCCATAGGGGGTTATTTATCAAGGTTCCGAATTTATCTCAATATCAGCTGCTACAAACTCCGATCTAAACCGCTCAGGTTTTTAAAGCTTATTTATTTTTTACATTTTCCCGAAAATTACCTTTGTCGGAAAAGCTCAGAATTTCAAGATTTTTTTGTGAATTTTCCAAGCTTGACAAAGGCCTTGGTGCCGAAACGTTGGGGCCATTCTCATTTTTCTGGTAGGTGTATCCGCTCCTTGCTTGTTCCTTGCTTGCTATGCATTACTAATGAGTGGGTTATATTCTATACGATTTTTAATATTGTATAAACTGTGCCTTGTATGGTGTTATTGATGTAAAATGTTTTTTTCTGTATAAAAGTAAAGTAAAGAACTTTTTTTTCAAACCACTCTTCTTTAAATTGCATTTCTTACTGAGTGTGCGAACATACAGATACTAAGTATTATAATAAATACATACAAATACATAAATAAGTATAAATACACAGAGATTGAGTGCCTTGTGGGATGAGACACAGTAGGAAGGAAGCATTTGTAGATGCTTATTACCAGAATTATCATTTCAATAGCAATGTTTCTAATGCATGCGGCTTGTGTACTGACCGATATCCTTACAAAAAACATATTTAAGCACTGCAATGAAGGTAGAATGAATGTAGAAAACATGCAGTAGCACCTTAATCAAGAGTGAGTTTATTACACAAGTCAAGAGTGAGTTTAGTACACAAGCCCCAACATTTAGATAGTTATTTACTAAAATCTGAATTTTTATCATAATTTATTTAAAAAAAACCACAACCAAACTCCCATGCTCAATTCGGCAAATTAATCGGATCACGCAAAAAAAAAGTAATAAAATCAGTTGAAAACCTGAATTGCTTGATTTTAATGGGCTTTTTTACCATATTAGACATCTTTTTTTCTAGTTTTTGCCCAAAACCCAGAAAAAGCTGGATTTTCGGGCTTAATTGAGATAGGTGTCTCTACCAATGACTTATACAGGACCTCGACAGGTCTGAGATGGCGGATTTTTCAGATTTGGGCTTTTCGCAGCATCGGGACATAAGAAATCTTGAAAGATTTGCAGGTTTTTTTCCACAAAAAAATTTAGTTTTTGCCTCAAAAAGCCTGACCAGATGAATTCAAAGTTTAGTAAATAACCCCCTAATAATAGAAAAAACAGACATAATTATAATAGGGGAGTCACACACGGAAACACAGAGAAGAAAAAAACGTATCAAAACTTCCCATACAGGCTGATATGATATAGTGTTTAATAATAACATAGAATTACTAGCAGAAAAGAACCAATTTGTTTTTTAGGCGCTCAGTTCTAGATTTAAATGTTTAAAATGGCTCTGTATTAATGACATATTTGTTTACCAGCTCTTTTTTATTGAGTCCTGCAGGACAGGGTATTCCGTGTGTATTTCACCATTTCATTAAATAGGTATTTCCTTGTGTTTACGTTTTCCCCTAGCTTTCCCAGCTTTATGCTGATGGCCAGGAGATATTAAAGTCTTTGAGAATTTCCTGATATCTTTAACTGTTTAGTTCCCTTCTCTGGAAGTTATTTTATTCCCTTTCTCCAAAATTTAATACAATAATCGAAGTAAGAAAATAGCAGTACAACTTCTCTTCTTTTCTACTACAAATTCCTCTTTATATACACTCTAGTATTTGCTTTCCCCACTTGACTTATCAGTAAAGTTAGCACACACACACGCATATATATCCAATAAATACATTAGAGATGTTTAACAATCCTTCGTCTGTTGATGAAGTTCAATTCTCTGTACCCTTTAACAGCTGACAGATGTTCAACGACAGCTGAAAGTTTGTATAATGGGGCACCCCCCAAATTGTGTAATTACCTGTGCCACTCTTTTCAATTCTTATCATATTTGATTTCAGAGTTGGCATGGATTCCAGAAATAGAAGTACAGTAACTGAGTTTATCATCATTGGATTCCCAACGTTGTATGGATATGGTCCTTTCCTCTTCACTTGTCTCCTTCTAGTATATCTCCTCACTGTCACTGGCAATGTGCTTGTATTCACAATAATACGTTTGGATTCACGGCTTCACACGCCCATGTACTTCTTTGTCAGTGTTCTGTCCTTCCTGGAGATCTGGTATACAGCAGTCACCATTCCAAAGATGTTAATCAACATTTTATATCCTAGGAAAGGTATATCCTTTAACGGGTGCCTCTTGCAGACTTATTTCTTCCATTCTCTGGGAGCCAGCGAGTGTTATCTTCTCACTGCCATGGCCTACGATCGCTATTTGGCAATATGCCAACCTCTGCACTACCCTACAATTATGAATCCTAAAATGTGTACTCGGCTGACAGCCATCTGTTTTACTTGTGGATTCCTATGCCCCATAACGGAAGTGGCTTTAATTTCTCAGCTCCCTTTCTGTGGCAGCAATGAAATTCAACATATCTTCTGTGACTTCCCACCCCTTCTAAGTCTGGCATGTACTGACACCTCAATTAATGTCCTAGTAGATTTTGTGATCAACAGTTTTATTATTTTGGTGACATTCCTCTTTATTATGGTCTCTTACATTAGGATTATTATTGCCATTTTGAAAATAAAGACCTCAGTGGGGCAAGCCAAAGCTTTCTCTACTTGCGTGTCCCACCTTTCCGTAGTATTAGTGTTCTTCTCCTGTATTGTATTTATGTATGTAAGACTTACCAAGAGTTACTCTCTGTATTATGACCGTGTGTTAGCAGTCATCTACTCAGTCCTTACACCTATCTTTAATCCAATTATCTACAGCCTAAGGAACAGAGACATTAGGATTGCTGTTAAATACAGGATATTTAGGCGTTGATAATCCATAAAGGGAAACAATGCACTATTATGACAACAACAATAATAAAATATGTGTGTTAGTTGCTACTTTATCTATGCTGTGACCCTGGTGGTCTCTCCCACTATACTTTCACATGTTAAAGAACAAAATAGACTTCATCTTAATAAATGATAATTTCATTATAAAGATTTTCAAAAAAATTGCTCACAGCTATGCACCCCATGCTGCCTAAAGATGTAGATTTTGTAATGATACCCTTTTGACCAGGGTCTTGGAAGGTCAGATGAAGAACATGACACCATTTGGTATGGGAAGGGATGGGGTCAGTGCAGGGTCGGATTGGGCCAGAGGGGCCCCATGGAAAAAAACGCCGGCCCAGACCCGCTCCCTACTTGAAGCACTGTTGCTCTCCCTACCTCCCTCCCTGGCTCTGGTCACTGCTGAGTGAAGGAATAGGTAAGAGTGGGGGCCAGAGGGGGGATGCAGCTGGGGGGACCAGAGGGGGGTTGCGCCTGGGGGGACCAGAGGGTACTTTGCGGCTGGGGGCCCAGTCCTATGCTGGGTCAGTGTGCTCTTTTTTAAATATTCAGGAGAATATCACAGTGACCTTTTGTTGTCTGAAGCTTGGGTTATGGAAAGAAGTCAAAATCCGCTTGTAAATAGACAAATGCTGTATTTTGTATACTAAACATGAATTTACTGCACAAGCCAAATCAAACAAATGATTTATGCTTTCAAAGTTGGCCACAGGGGGTCACCAAGACTGTGCACATGCTCAGTGTGGTCTGGGCTGCTTAGGGATCGTCATAAAATATCAAAACAGCACAAGTCAAATAATATCTGCAGTAAGACTTATTAATAATCAGAATAGGCAGACTGCACTGGGTCCTGTGTTGTCATGTGTTCTAATGTGGATTTTACAGTTTTTGTACTGTTTAATACAAACTTTCTCCAACTCTGCAGAACCAGTGGCTGCAGCAAAATAATCCTCCAAATAGAATACCAGTTTATCTGTTTAAATCTGGCTCCATGATCTTTGTCCCTGCAGTTGGAGTTGGAAGCAGTAAAGGGGATGTAAAGGCAAAAATAAAATACAATTCAAATCTCTACAAAGTCGTCGACTGCTCTACAGGGAAACAAACAAAGCTGCTTGAGTTCTGCATGGGTGGGAAGTAAGGTGGGGGCTCCCCCTGCTGTTCATAAGTATGATTGTTTCCCTGTAGAGCAGTTAGGGACCGTTTGATAATTCCTATCCACAGCAGTAAATGAAGGGAGAATTTCACTGCATACAGTCAGGTTTCTTATAAAAACTGTACACATTTTTCAATTAAAGTATATTGGAGATAGGTTTCTTTTTCATCAAAGAAAGTAAAAATGGGATTTTATTTTTTTTGCCCTTTAAGTTTAACAGACCAACTGTTAAGTTTATCTGACAAAAAGGGGATTGTTCCCCAAAATTTTATTGTTTTGTCACTTTCTGTGGCTGGTTGCTAGGGTAAACTAGACTATAGCAACCCGATAGGCACTGAAATACCAAATTGGAGAGCTGCTGAATAAAAAGCTAAATAAATTACAATTCACAGCAATATAAAAAAATAAAGAGTAAAGACCAATTATAAATTGTTTTGGAATATCACTGTCACTGAGAGTTAATTAAAAGATGAACTAGCCCTTTAATCAGAGCAGCTCTCCTAGGTGCCCAGTGCCCCCCTCCGCTAACAACCACACACTTAAAAATTGATTGAGTTTTCCTCATTCTGTCTCTTGTTTCTCAGTTTCTGAAAAGCCTGTAATATCATTAAAAATATAAAATAAATAAATGCCCAGTTGTCATAAGTTTTAAGTTTTTTGAATGAGATTTGAATTTTATTTTTCATTTCATTTTTAATTTATTGGATGAGAACTTTTTGGTAGCCCAGAGGACTTTATTAAGTAAATGACTCAAGTATATTCCTAAACAAAGGGCCTCTCCCATAGACTCCATTTTATCCAAGTAATCCACATTTTTCTCTGTAATAATAAAACAGTATCTTGTACTTGATCCAAACTAAGATATAATTAATCCTTATTGGAAGCAAAACCAGCCGATTGGGTTTATTTAATGTTTACAGGATTTTCTAGTAGACTTTCAGTATGAAGACTTAAGACTTAAGGCATGAAGATCCAAATTACGAAAAGATCCGCTATTAGGAAAACTTCAGTCCTAAGCATTCTAGATAACAGGTCTCATACCTGTATAGGGATTCAGAAGTATGTTAGGAATCTATCTCTTAAAAGTATTTTTAAGTAAAGATGAGTGGAAGAAAATAATTGACTTTATGGATGAAACTATCATGGTAACTATGGCAGAAACCCCCACACAAAAGACAGATTTGAAAAAGTAATATATATTTAATCCAATAGTTTATCGACGCCCATATGCAATAAAGGTTATTACAAATAGGTATAATCCTGATGAGTTTCAAAAGGCACTCCAAAATGATAGATGTAATTTGTTAGAAATAAAGGATAAGAAAGAGAATAAGTAGTGTTAATTTTGGATTATAATGTCAATAATAAATAATAAGAAAACACTGGGATTCGTTATTGCAAGACTCCAAAAATTATTAACAGTAAAGCGACAAAATAAAAAGGAAATATTTGCCCCCCTACAAGACTCAGAGTGGAGAATCACAAGGAAAAGTTAGTGGGTTCAACCATTTTTCAGAAACCTAGAGGGATGTAAAAGTGCACACAACGTGTGAGTTGTAAATATATCCAGCAAACTAAACAAGTGAATAAAGATGTACATATTAGGTCATTTTTCAACTGGCAGAATGTAGTTTATAATATATATAATATAATATATAAATATAATATTTATATGATTGAATGTCAGTGTAAACTTAGATACATCAGTAGCATAGGACTGGGGGGTGTTGGGCCCACTGGGGCCGCCACATCAGGGCCCCTCGCCATCCCCAGGGGGCCACTGCTCAAGTCTCAAAGCCCCTGTCCTGCTTACTTCACCCCCACCAGCTCATACCTTTTTCCTGCGAGTCTCCTGTGTGGAAAGGTCACAAAGGAGCACCAGTTGGGATGAGCGGGTCTGGGCTGGCAGGGCCCATGAGAGCTGGGGCCCACCGGGTTTTTTACTGGTGTCCCACCAGCCCAGTCCAACCCTGTACATAGGAAAAATGGAGAGAGCACTTACTGTCAGGATAGGGGAGTATAGGGGAGTATAGGGGAGCAATAAAAAAAGCAGGTCCTTATTTAAATGCAGGGGTAAAAATGTCATATCTTTATGCACATTATGTTTTTTTCATAAATAATAGTTTAGAGTTAGAGTATGTTTTTTATTTTTTGTTTGGTCAACTTTCCCTTTAACAAAATGGTGATGTTTCAGTAAGAGCCAATGAATGAAAAGGAAGTGGTTTATAAAGTAATAAAGTTGCAAGGACAGCAGGTGATTTCCTGATGAAGCCATTTTTGGTGGATCACGTAGCAATGTTGAATATATGATCACAAATTCCATATTTGATATATATACATCTCTCACAAATTGCTATAGTGTGCAAAAGTGAGTGGAATACAGTACCATTTTGGTGATTTCAGATGACCCCTGAGATTAGCTTCTCCTCAGCAGCCAAGAGCACAATGAGCATGTGCAGTGCCCCTGGCAAACAGAATGTGTCCTATCCAAAATGGGGAGCAGCTACCACAGTCATTTGGCAAATTCAATTTAGGACCCCAAAACATTGGTAAGTTGACCAATTCTATAAGATAAGATATATCGATATTGCTCATTAAACATTTTACTTGGCCCGCTACACTCCTGGGCCCCCCTGTGACTACAGTCTCTGCTTCCTTTGTTGTTTTGCCCCAGGGTAAGGGGAGTTTTATTCTGGAGAGATTGGTGGAGAGGTGTAGGTTGCAATCCCTATCATGGCACCCGTTTTTTTTGAGCGTTGTTTGACACAGACATGAATCCTTGCTGTGAGATGGTGTTAACTAATAAAGATGCTTCTTTTTACCCAAGGGTCAGTGTATACCCGCATGATGCCAAAAGTGTTACACAGAGACCTTTAGTAAACATAGGTATAGGATCTGATATCCAGAAACCTGTTATCCAGAAAGCTCCAAATTATGGAAAGACTGCCTCCATTATATTCAAATAATTCAAATTTTACATTTTTTTTCCCTTTTCTCTGTAATAATAAATCAGTGCCTTGTACTTCATCCAAACCAAGAAACTAAGATATAATGAATCCTTATTTGAGGCAAAACAATCCTATTGGATTTAGATGGGTTTTTTTGTAGACTTAAAGTTTGAAGATCCATATTACAGAAAGATCCCTTATCCGGAAAACCCTATTTCCCGAGCATCCTGGAAAACAATTCCCATACCTTTACAGGATTTCATCAGCTTCATGCTGGCTTTTTATATTACACAGCGGAACAAATAATGGAACACTGTTTTTTTTTAAATCATAGGACCAGGATTCCTACAGTCTGTGTAGCTCAGTCGATTGATTTGTTGCCTTAGTTAACCCAAACCGCTCATTGCTGATTGCTTGGTGTCTATATTGAGCACAGGTCACAGGGATAATTAGCACTCACAACAAAGGTGCACTTCAGCATCTCCACTTGTTATCTTTAATAAGAAGAGATAAGAAATATAAATGAACCAATCTGTACCATGTTATGAGCCAACTTTTCCAACAGGGAATCAATTCCCTCTACCCAAGAAGGTTTTTAAAGAGTGATCAACAGCATGCCAGGCAGTCTGACAGAAGAGAAGCAGAGAAGGTATGGATACATAATCATATTTCTGACAGTATATAGAAATCTATATACACGTATGTGCATAGTAAATGCACATATATACATTATAAATTGCACTACATTTTCCTTAATTCTGGAAAAAAAACAACAATATTGTATTATTAAAATACATTGGGACATCCTTTGATATTACCTAAATTATACACCAATCAAATTGGTTTGTTTTCATATCTTTGGGGGTGACTCCAGCAAAGTTAGGAGACCCATTAACTCATTTTAAGATATCACTAAAAATGATTAGATTGTATTTTTACAAAATGTAGCTTAATTGCATAAACCATAGATGCCAATGTAATTGTATAGGTATGGGATCGGTTATCCGAAAAACCCGTTATCCAGAAAGCTCTGAATTACAGAAAGGCCATCTCCCTTAGACTCTATTTTATCCTTTTTGTAATAATAAAACAGTACAGGTATGGGATCTGTTATCCAGAAACACGTTATCCAGAAAGGCATTCTTCTATAGACTCTATTATAATCAAATAATTCATCTTTTTAAAAATGACTTCCCTTTTCTCTGTAATAAAACAGTACCTTGTACTTGATCCAAACTAAGATATAATTAATCCTTATTGGAAACAACACCAGCCTATTGGGTTTATTTAATGTTTATATGATTTTCTAGTAGACTTTAGGTATGAAGATCCAAATTACAGTAAGAGAAGTTATCTGGAAAACCCCAGGTCCCGAGCATTCTGCATAACAGGTCCCATACCTGTACCTTGTACATGATCCAAACTAAAATATAATTAATCCTTATTGGAAGCAAAACCAGACTATTGGGTTTATTTAATGTTTACATGGTTTTCTAGTAGAATTAAGGCATGATGATCCAAATTACAGAAAGATCCATTATCCAGAAAACCCCAGGTCCCGAGCATTCTGGATTACATACCTGTAATACATCTACTGTGAACTTAAGTGGATCATGAAGATAAACTCGAGTAATATCAGGCCAAATTATAATGTATACAGTCCCTCATTTCATAGACTGGTGTAATGAATGCTTATAAACAAACAAAACAAAAATACCTTAAACTAGCCATAGATAGATATTAGACAGATAGACAAATTGATAGGTAGACAGACTGATAGATAGGAAAATAGATGAATGGAGAAAATTAGATAGATGATAGACCAAATACTTTTGTCCAAATTTGAGCGATGTTTTTTGTGTTATACTGTATATCTACAGTTTATGTTAGTTCTATTCTCCCTATTTGATTAACAGCAGCTTTGTGAGTATTTTCTGAATAATAATACATTTCATAAGGTTTAGCACTAGTTTAGATTAGAAAGCTATAGCATAAAAAAATAAAAGACCAATATTTGACAGATATATAAATAGATAACAGATAAATAATTCATGTAGAGATATATACATAATAGACAGAATGATTGTATGTTTTTTTACTAGTATAGGTATGGGATCCATTATCCAGAAACCTGTTATCCAGAAAGACACGAATTATAGGAAGGCCATCTCCCATAGACTTTTAATTATATATTTAAAAAAATGATTTCCTTTTTCTCTGTAATAATAAAACAGTACCTTGTACTTGATCCCAACTAAGATATAATTAATCCTTATAAGTGTACAAAATCATCTACATGATATGGCTTTCTTTAGATGAGTGAATTAGGCACTTAAATGCAATGACAAATTATATATGTTACTTCTAGGAGTGATGGGCAGCTGGAAATATGTGTCAGATCTAACCTGTTACTCTCATGCTTTTGTAACTAGACACAGATTGTACAATTGTGTTTTTACAAACAGGTAAAAAGTTAAACTAGCACAAATCCAGAGATGCCACTGTCAATTAATCCCTTAAGCCCTAATAGTCACAGAGGTGCATATTTTATCCTCTATCTGTTACAGTAATCAGCTGAAAGTCAAAACTATGGCTGTAGTACAGTATAGAATTTCTTCTTATAATAGTTATAAAAATAACTGGGCACAATAATTAACTAGTTAGAAGAATATTCTAATGAGCAGGCCACGGGTCCCCAAACTTTTTTTTTTCCCCCATGAGCCACATTGGGGAGCAACACAAGCAAGAAAAGAGTCCTTATAAGGCAAATAAGGGCACTGATTGGCTATTTGGTAGCCCCTATGTGAACTGGTAGCCTACAGGAGACTCTATTGGCAGTACACTTGGTTTTTATACAACCAAAACTTGCCTCCAGACCAGCAATTCTGCTTTGAGACCACTGAGAGCAACATCCAAGGGGTTGGGGAGCAACATGTTACTCATGAGCCACTGGTTGGGGATCACTGGTTGGGGATGTAGGCATAAGTATGCTCTGGGCTTGAGGAAGCTCTGGCCACAAGTTTGCTCTAGTCAATAGTATGGTCTGGGAATGAGTAGGAATTGGGCACAAAAATGATGCAGACACAAAAATGCTCTGGGAATGCAAATGATAAAAATGAAATGATGAAGATCTTACATGGGTAAGTGGTTTTCTATTCATCACACAGTGTGCATGGAGAACTTAAAAGTATATGGTAAATACAGCCGCTGTAGAGTGCTAATCTCATCGCTGATGATACTGTATGTATGACTGTGGCAGCCAGTCAAGGTAAAAGAATAGGAATCATTTCTGTGTTTGGGGAGACAACTCCTCCTACCATCTACATGACCTTTCAGATATAAGATATAAATGGCAAGTTGTCACAACCTCCATTACACTAGTGACTAGCCCAATAACTTCTACATGTAAACCAGCCACAGTTACCATACCTAGAAACTTCACATTAGTGTTACATCACATGTAAACATCAATCACTGCACACATGTCAGATATTTTGAAAATTAAATGTGGCTGACATAGTGGTAATTGTGTTTTTTTGGTCTCTGCTACAGGTTCCATGCAGGAGAAATGAAGTACCCAGACAACAACTCAGTCACTGAAATCATTCTCTCTGGGTTCCCTAATCTGCAACACTACAGTCCCATTCTCTTCACAGTACTCCTTGTTATTTATTTATTTATAATCGCTGGAAATATCCTTATATGTGTTGTGGTCCAGAAAGAGCCAAGCCTTCATTCCCCCATGTACTTCTTTATCGGCGCATTATCGCTTCTGGAGCTTTGTTATACAGGTGTTACCATTCCTACAATGCTGTCAAACCTAATGAACGAAGAGAAGAAAATCTCATTCAATGGGTGCCTTCTGCAAGGCTATTTTCTGCATTCCTTTGGTTCTGCTGAATGTTATCTACTGACAACCATGGCTTATGATCGGTACCTTGCCATCTGTAGGCCCCTGCATTATTCCTCCATTATGACTGTCACATTGTTCATAAAACTGGCTGCCACCTGTATTATCTCAGGATTCCTGAGTCCTGTTATTGGAACTGTTTCAATATCCTCCCTTCCTTTCTGTGGCCCTAACTGCATCCAGACCTTGTTTTGTGATTTCCTACCTTTAATTGCTTTGGCCTGCACTGACACTAGGCCTTATATTTTGGTTGAGTTTGTAGTCGGTTCCCTGATCATCTTGCTGAGTTGTATTTTTGTTCTCCAATCCTATTCCAGAATTATATATGTTATTCTGAGAATCAAGTCCAGGAAAGGGCGTCAGAAGACCTTTTCTACATGTGGTGCCCATCTTATTGTTGTCATTCTATTCTTTGGTAGCATTTCATTCACATACATACGACTTAACGACAGTTACTCTGCAGACTATGATCGGGCTGTTGGAGTTGCTTACGCCGTGTTCACTCCTCTAGCAAACCCCATAATATATGGTTTAAGAAACAAAGAAATTATATAATCTCTGCATAAACATTTGCATTTTCATTATTATTTTAAGTTTACACATGGCCCTAAGAAATCCATAATAGCTCTGACAAATTAAAAGCTGAAAGTCTAATTATTAAAAATGTATGGATTTAAAGGTTGCTGTATTTAGTATTTTCCAGTTGTCTAAGATTATACAGTGTAAGCTATGTCATTCATCTAGAGTACTGTAATGCATTAAAACAGCTGACTTATTTATAGTTACTTTCACAGAATTTCTGTGCAACTGTGTATTGAGTACACAATAATAAAAAAAATGCTACTGAAATAATTATTAGGATCAGTGCACAGGATTTGACATAATAATGAAGGTAAATGATTGGGATTTCTATCCCCTTGAGAGATGCTCAGCTGTGACAAATAAATGTGTCTGGAGCCTAGAATATTGTGTTTGATAAAATTATTAAGTTTCTTAAATTCTTGAAGCCAACATACATTGTGGAAGGAGTACAGGTATAGAATCTTTTATCCAGAAAGCTCTGAATTACAGAAAGGCCTTCTCCCATAAAAATTATTTATTTTTTCTTTGTAATAATAAAACAGTACCTTGTACTTGATCCAAATTAAGATATAATTAATCCTTTTTGGAAGCAAAAGCAGCCTATTGGGTTTATGGTAAGGTATGAAGATCGAAATTATGGAAAGATCCACTATCCAGAAAACCCCAGGTCCCAAGCAGTAGCCAGGTCAGCCACAACCTTGTACATGAATTCACTGCCCTATCAGGTCAATTCAGTATGATCCAGTCTGGGTCCCTAGCACCTGTCTGTTCTTGAGCCCTGTGGTATTTTTGCCCTTTGTCCATATTTCTTGTAGGGTTTTGCATAGGAACAAAATACTGTCTTGTGCCATTTTTAAACAGTGCAGAAGCAAGTGCAAGGAGGGTTGGTCCATCAAATTCACCAATGTCAATTATGTTAGTATATGTTTACATTTAACAATATTTGTGTGCCACAATGTATTACCTATTTATAATGCCATATTAAAAGGGGACCTGTCACCTTAACTAATTATTCTAAATCCTGTTTAATGATGTTAGTCAAGCAAAATAAACTTTACTTACACTAAATAAATTATTTCAGTTTTCTTTCTTTAAGTCTTGGAAATCACAATCGCATCAAGCAGGCAGCAGCCATTTTGTGGACACTGTTATTCAGGCAAGTTTTAGATCATGCCAAAATCTTGTTTAGGCGTCAAGATGTGGCACCTGATGGGGAGAATGTAAGGAGAGTAGTGACATCTAGGAAGTGCAGAATGGAAAGTGAAAGTAATTGCCTGTCCCATCTCTAGGCCCAAGGCAAAGAGGAGGGGCAAGCAGTACATGATTGACAGCTAGGACTTTTAAACATGTTTATAACCGGTATAGATTTTGTAATAAAAAAAGACTGTGGGTTTCATGTTTCATTTTAAAGGGACTTTTATTATACAGCTTTTACGTCTGGGGGTCAGGTCCCCTTTTATTCACTTGAAGGCAAAATGTTTTGGGGCACAGTATGTAAATATGATTACTTTACCTCTTGATCAGTAGCATAACTAGCCTTTTCTGGCCCCAACCCTCTACCTGCATGTATGCACTCCTGCACACTCATTTTGTGTGCAGAAAGTGTATCTAGTACAGGTAAATTTAAAACAAAATCAATGAAGACGTTTCACTACTCATCTGAGCAGCTTCTTCAGTTCAACTGGTGTGGGAAGTTCTCGTCATATAAACTCTTCCACTAATCCAATCACAATGGCACATTATAACTCTTCAAAGAGGTGACATCTGAAGAAATTCACAGAGGTGTATTGGTGTTACTTGTGAGAGTTGCATGAATGGATGTGTGAAGTGTTCTGAAACCGCCGGGGTACAGATGTTAGAACAGCATTGTATGTAGCAGACAGGTGGTGTCGAAGGCCCCCGCCTCTGTTCAGGGATGGTTTCTCCACCTTGACATGAATCGCCTCTTTCACGCCTCGTTCAAACCAGTGGTCTTCTTTATCCAAGATTTGGACCTTGCTGTCTTCAAAGGAGTGTCCCTTGTCTTTTAGGTGTAGAAAGACAGCGGAGTCTTGCCCTGTAGAATTTGCCCTCCTGTGCTGAGCTATTTGCTTGGTGAGCAGTTGTTTTGTCTCCCCAATGTATAGATCTGTGCACTCCTCGCTACACTGGACTCCGTATACCACATTGCTTTGTTTTTCTTTAGCGGTTGGATCCTTTGGGTGTACCAGTTTTTGTCTCAGTGTGTTGCTAGGTTTCTTTTCGGGAGAAAAACTTGATTGTTACGCATCAAATACTAATCAAATTTGATTAAAATTTTAGGGTCGGAACTATTCAATCGAATATATTATACCTTCAAATTGTTTGTTAAATAACCTCCCTGTCGAATTGTGAATATATATTTGAATTAAAAAAAAAATTCACATTAACTCGAAATTTGACCTTTGATAAATGGGCCTCCCTATGCACCATCCTGAACCATTCTGTAACAGGAACGAAAACTGCATTTTCCAAGTGTTCAGCTCAAATGACTGTAGTAATACTCTTTTACGGGACAACGATTTTTGTGTACTTTCGGCAGTCATCTGCTTTCACCGACTCGTGATAAACTTGCAGCAGTTATATATACAGTATATAATCACCCCTATGCTCAACCCATTCATATGCAATTTGAGAAATAAAGATGTGAAGCGTGCATTCAAAAAAATGATGTATATTAAAATATTTGTATGAATGGTCTGGTTGTTCTAGTTATTTTAAGCCTTCAGTTGTGTGTAGTTGTTTTGGGTATAGAAAATGTCTTGTTTTTTAGAGCAATGCCACACATAGCAACTTTAGGCATTTTGTAGCACAGGCTTCTCTGAAAGCAAGCAAACAAAATGCTCCAAATCACACCCCATTACATTGAACAGCAATGGCCTGGAAGTTGGAACTGTGGGAACCCCTGTACCAATTGACTGATGTTTACAAATACATCAAAAATGTATTTCTTTGAGAATAGCACTTAAAAGCTATCATGTAGCCCACGGTGCACAAATAAGTCTAGAGGCAGTTAAATATAAACATATCTGAAAAAAAAAATCACACATATTGCTTTAAAGAAGGACAACTACTATTTCAACTTCTTTATATCAGGTGCTCTGAAAGATAGCCTCCAACTTTTATTTACATTTGAATGTGGCTCACAGGTTGGGGATTCCGGATCTAGAGAGCTGCATTACACTGCGACTTAAAGGGTAAGATATCAAAAAAACCTAATTATTCCTGAAGTGCATCATCTCTAACTAGGGTTGCCACCTTTTAACAAAGTTTTCACCGGCCAGTGGTGGGGGCTGGAACAAAAGGGGTGGGCTGTGATGCCAAAGGGGGCTGATCATGATGTCAAAGGGGGTGGAGCCACAGCACGATGGTCTGAAGGCAGCGAAAAAGAGTTTTGATCAGATTGGGGACGGGCCAAGGGCCTTTTTTAGGGGTAATACAAATTTTCTGGCAACTACATTGCTGGTCAATTTGTAATACCGACCCCGGCAGGTGTTTTACTGGCTAGGCTGGTAAAATCCTGGCCGGGTGGCAACCCTATCTCTAACAGGGTCTTTTTCGAACCTCACTTGTGATATAACCAGGTATGCACAAAGAATGCTTGTCTACACCCATGTATGCCCAATGCTCAACTAATCTCTAACACTCTGTAATGAATAGTATCCAGTGGCATCTTTGAGTAGCATGTCATTTTAAGAACTAAGGATATTAAAGTGACCTTATTCATACCTTTTCCTCTGGAACCATCTCTGCACTTCTGCAAAGACTTGCCACTAGATAATGGGACATTGCTGGAGGCATTTACTTTCATTTAGCCACTCTAGAGCAATAGGAGATAGCAATTAGACCCAGCATGCAGCCCGAGCCCCCATTCATCCCACTGGTGCGGAGTCCGGCTCTGTGAAGGACAGTAAAGTTCTTCTCAGCAAACCATTTCTGTACGGATGTTAAAATGCTGAAGAAAGAACTTCCCTTCTATGCTGTAGTGAAAAGGGTTGCTTTCACTGGAACCAAGTGCCATAGTCAGGCCTGTACTGAAAATCTTGGGCGACTGCTGTTAGATGCCATAGACAGCCACTATTGTGTACTTCAAACGTCAAGGCCTATTTTGAATCTCAGACGGGACCTGGCCTAAACCATGGCAAATAACCCTCCCTCTGACAAACTTTACTGTTGTCATTACACCTTTAGGCAGGTATCGTTCCCTTGGCATCTCCAAATCCAGATTCGTCAGTCTGCCTGCCAGATGATGAAACGGGATTCATTACTCTAGAAAAAGGGACCTTTACTCTTCTCAAATTGACGATTAGCAATTGTGATATTCGGCTTGGGTACGGCTGCATTTATTGTATATATGTATCTAAGGGGGAAATATAAATGATAAATCATAGGGCTACTGTAATATTTGGCTGATCAGAAACATGCACATCATAAAATAATTTACTAGCCTTTAGTTAGGATATAAGAATGAATAATGAACTCTTTTTAAATCTATAGCTGAAACAAAAAATACTATGTTAGAAAAAATTTGATCATACATCCAAAAATGAATACATCCTTCATTAGCTGAAAAATGGAATAAAATGCATATGACATGACAATATAACAAGACGACATCTGATTGTGTTTCAAACAAGCAATACCAATAAAAGGTGCCCCAATACGAAGGTCATTCATAAGGTTCTTCTTTAATATTTGTGTAGATAACCGGGGCACACAAGCCTGTTAACTAAAACGAATAGCCGCCATAAAGCAAAGATATAAAGCTCTTGTTAAATAGAAATATATACATTTTTAATAATTTCAATCACAATATTATTTTATAGACCACTTCAGTGCTGAAGAATAACGTGAGAGCATAATTACATAACAGTACTGGGACTTGTTCATAAATGCATTATTGTAGCGAAGAGACAATTTCTAACCTGTAAATAGATTTTTCATTTCTGGCATACGAGAGGCAGCCTAACGAATGCTGAGAGGGGGTTGAATACATGATCCAGGGCACTATATTGTACTCAGTATGACGTAAGAGCTTGGAAGAGCTGTGTGTAGGCAATCCTTTACTATTCAGGCCATTCTTATTTGTAGTCACATGTCAGTTCTTTGGTTTTCAGTTTCTTTACAAATAAACAAAAAGGTTGTATTACTTTAGAAGCCGAAGATATAGCCCTTTCTGTTGCAAAATCGGCCAAGGGAACGGAAAAGCACATATATATGAATGTTTTATCAACTAGAAATTAATTATGGCTAAGATATGTTTTATTAACTCGTTTCTAAATCTCAAATGAACATAAACTTTTTTCTGAAGGAAAGAAAATCTTCAGGATGGGGTTTGGCAGCCGTGAGCTGTTGAACTCTAAGCTAAACACCGGGCATTTAGTGCAAGCAGATTGCGGGCAGTACATTTTTTCCTTGGCTTGAAGATATGTGGATTTGCATCTCTATAGACTCTTCTGTGTATTGCGTCTCTCCTCACAGAGGATTAAAAGGACTGCTGCAGTGATGAAAGTACATACGTATTTTAAAAGTTGTCTGAACATAGTGCAGAGAAATGCAAAGACAAAAAAAAGGTTCCATTTTTTTCATCCAACTTATATGCAGAAAACTGGATTGGAAAAAGAAGAGCCAGGTACAGGGGATGCATCCCCCCCCCCCAAAAAAAAAGAGCAAATCTATAATTAAAGGGAAAAAAAATCTATAACATGATCTCAAATTGTAATGACGAATTCTAAGAAAGTGGGGTAAAGAAATGAAAACTGAACAAAATGGTAAAACAAATAAAAAAAGAAGTGGCACGGCAATGAATAAATGCTCTGCAAGTGGTATAAAAGTAGTCCAGATCTGCAATATGGATATATCACAGTTACTCTAACTTTGAGTTCTTTGTGGCAACTCCTGGTACTGGATCTGAACAAATTAGAGTGACTGTACCATCCAACAAATCCTCCATGCTGACAGCAACCAGTTGTGTAGTAGTTTGATTGACCTGAGTATCTGGTAGCGCTACTATCACTTGGGAGCCTGCCAGGTGAGATTCGTCCAAAGTTATCACTTGCTCTGTAGACGCTACTTGGTCCTGTGTCTGAATTACCTAGAGAATGAGATTAAGAAACATCAGAACAGCAACTTCTTTATTGTAAATGTACATACAATAAATGAGAAATACTGGCTTATATATTGGGTTTTAAAGGGATACTGTCATGGGAAAAAATGTTTTTTCCCCAAACGCATCAGTAAATAGTGCTACTCCAGCAGAATTCGGCAATGAAATCAGTTTCTCAAAAGAGCAAAGAGATTTTTTTTATATTTAATTTTGAAATCTGACATGGGGCTAGACATATTGTCAATTTCCCAGCTGCCCCAGTCATGTGACTTGTGCTCTGATAAACTTCAGTCACTTTTTACTGCTGTACTGCAAGTTGGAGTGATATCACCCCTCTCCCTTTCTCCCCCAGCAACCCATCAGCAGAACAATGGGAAGGTAACCAGATAGCAGCTCCCTAACCCAAGATACATCTGCCTGGTAGATCTAAGAACCACACTCAATAGTAAAATCCAGGTCCCACTGCAACACATTCAGTTACATTGAGTAGGAGAAACAATAGCTTGCCAGAAAGCAGTTCCATTCTAAAGTCCTCGCTCTGTCTGAAAGCACATGCCCTTGATCTGAGATGGCTGCCTACACACCATATTACAAATAAAAAAAAAAAAAAAAAAAAAAAAAACACACTTGCTGGTTCAGGAATTACTTTTATATGTAGAGTGAACTATTTGCAGTTTAACTTAGAAATAAAAACGACATCATAAAAATCATAACAGAATCCCTTTAAGAATAATACCGAAACTGATCCCTACTGGCGCCTATGGAATGCTGACATATTTTAAACGATACAGACTTGATATCAATATCTGAGCAGTGCTTTTCTCAGGACACTATATCCTGGAGATTAGTGATGTGCGGGTCAAGAAAGACTCGACAGGCACCCGACACTAACCCGCTAACTCCTCCCCCCAAGACCTGTGTTCCCCTCTATATGCCCGCACCCTGCGTGAGTATATAAATGAAGGCATGCACAGGCAGAAGACGTTGTGCAGAAGCCAACGTGAACCCACAGGTCCCGTGGGCTTCGGGTCAACCAGCACATGACTACTGGAGATGTTTTTTATATACCACTATATATATTTTTAGGTATAGCAGCCCAGACATACTAGCCAACTCTACTGGCATGCTGCTCTTGGTATCAACCCAATTTTCGCTTCTCCATAGGCACTGTGGCTTGACTGTAGGTTATGAGTTCAGGGGGTGGCAGCCCTAAAAGTTTTTTTTTGTTTTTTTTTTAAACGTATATTCCTCCAGAAAAAGTTATGGCAGAACCTGAGCTATCATGAACATACAAAATCAGTTGACCAATGTATCTTCCAGGAGACAGAAATACATATTCACCCTGTTTTATAATATTAGGAGAGAGCTGTCAGCAGCTAGCACAGAATGCCTAATAGTAATAGCTCATATCAGTAGTTCAGCAGGCCTTTTTGGGCACTTCAGTACTTAGAACAAAATAAATGAAATTACCTGTACCACTTGTGTATCTGCAGTTTCATTTTCTGTGAGCACTACTTCAGGGTGATCTGTTTCATAGTGTCTTTCTAGCTGAGAGTGAACGGTAAAGAGCTCCCCGCAAATTTCACAGCCAAACGTGTTCTCGGTCTCGTGGAAATGTTCGGTGGCAACGTGGTGCTGTAAGGCTCCAGGGAACTGAAAACTATCACTACAATAAAGACAATGGAATGGCTGTGTCCCTGAGGGGAAAAGATTAGGACATAGTAGGTGAAAGGGTGATAATGAGAGGCCAGAAGGGAAGGTTTAGTGGTGGAGGAAAGCTATAATTGATAATATCACTGATAACCCACTTTCCCTGTAGGACAGCTGCCCTAGTACACAGCCATGTGCATAAAGTATATTAATAGGAAACTCATTGTTGGTTGAGCTTTATCTACCCTTAAGTTCCCTCTTAGCGTTAGCAATTTCTGTCAACAAAGCATGTAACCCGATTGTATATCACATATAAACATATACAAGAAAATCAGGAGTTAGAGTATTCTTATTTTTTTCCCAGGCATTACAATAGTTTTGTTGCTTTGCATACAGCATGGGCATGCCAAATCATCCCTGCATTTTATCCCTTGATTATAGGGACACAATAAAATCCTGGAGCATAGGATGGACATGGCCTCAAAAACAGTATCTTTTGCATTGACAAGTATAACACCCTCCAAACTATGACAGATCTAGTCAATCCTAAATGCAGCAGGGCATATTAATTATTTGGATAACAATGTTGTTTCATGATTGTTCTTACAGTTGCGCCCCATTTTACCCTCACCTCTGGACTTTAAGTATCTCTTTCCACTCTGATGTGCAAATATCCTCCACTTGATGTTCAACTGCATTGCTACCTCACATGACTACTTCCAAGGAAACCAATAAGCCCCCATAATGACCCTTTTAGTAAACTATTTGGCATTCACATCATCTAGAGCAGTGACTTTTTGGGTACAAACCACCTTTCTGGTCTAACATTTGGTACAGTTCCCCTTACCTCATATCAACATTAAGTTATTCTATCAACTGTACTGCTAAATATACATAAGCGATAACCCGATTCTCATCTTAACTGACCAGCAGGCTGTTTTTTAGGGCTAAGTAGGACTGCAAATCAGCATTCATATCAAACAAAACCCCTCATCCAGATATCTGAGGCACTCCTAAGGGGGCAGTGCTAAAAGGTTGAAAGCTAATGATGTAGCGTCAACCCACTATCCAACATGACCAAAGACACTCATAGTTCAGTGCTAATTGGCTGTCCCTTTTGAATAAATTCCCACAAATCCCTTAGGTTGGAAGCTCTAATAATCATGCTTACATTGCATTGTCACGGTTGTTCCTGCAAAGACATGTCAAAATGGTTTCCATTTAATACAGTTTTGCTGTATGTAATGGTGCTCTAAGAATAAAGGATAGTACTAATGATATTAATTGCACTACTTACCTGAGTGTTTGCACTTGATGTGCACTTGCAGTGCTGCAGAAGTTGGGTATGTCTGTTTGCAATGATCACATTCATATACTTTACCATCTACAACCAAGGATAGACAAAAGCAGAGAGCACAAAAGCAGAGTTATAGCAAATATGACAATAAAAAGAAAATAAATACAGTTATCTATAAACCATCATCAAACTCATTATTGTCACTTTGTAATTCCTCTGCATTTTGTGGCTCCAGCTGAAGCATTAGCAACAATTTAAAGGGCTATTTTATTCTTGATGATTTAATGGTGGACTAACTATGCCGACATAGCTGTATTTAGGGAATGGATACACCTAGGGCCCCATATCAGAAGTCAGTGCAGTATTTTTGATCCTAAGTCTAGAACTGCACAGGACATTTTTGATGTGGATGGATGGTTGTGGTTGGACTAAAAACCATTGAATGGATGGTCCGAAATACTTTTGTTTCTCATTAAAATACACTGACTATCAGAATAAGATGCATGGATTTTACAGTCCAGGATAGCGGATCAGTTATTTTATGCGGTTGCATGACCCACAAAATGCAATTATTCTTTTGCATAGTTTTGCTAAAAAATAACATCGGGTACTGCTATTGTATGAATAAAAAAAAAGTGTGCAAAAGAGGAATGTCCTGTATGCACAGGATGCTTTAGATGCTTATTGTCTCTTTAACACAACTTAATAAACTCCCTATGAAGGAAGTGCTGGGAAGACAACACAATGTGGAATCTAGCTTAGTATGAAACTAGTCAAAATATTTTCTGCTTCCCTCTTTCATGCCCACATCCTAATTGCAAAAAAAAAGTAGAAATAACAAGCTTTGCAAACCACAGCTATTTTGTATACTGGCTATATTTCAGTAGTTTGTGTTCATTTGAGGGATCAGCTGGTCCTGTATACCCACCGGGATGCTCCGCTTTTGTATGTTTTTGTAGTAGTGCTGTGTTTGGAAAGGTCTGGTCGCAGGAACTGCACTGTGTTGAGAACTTGGAGGAACGATGATTCTGAGCAGCAAACAAATCCGGGTGATGGGTGCGATTGTGATACCACAAGCCAGACAATTGCTATAGAAAGTCAACATGCCTCCGGTTAGCACATTAATGTCATAAATACACGTCTTGGCAGGACAAATTAAAGACTAAATATACCTGATAAGCTTTATCACAGATTTCACAGTTGTAGGGTTTCCCTCCCACATGGGTGACAATGTGGCGTTCGAGCAGGGAAGGAGCACTAAAGATTTTATCACACGTTGGGCATGGGTGGTATTCCTTGGAATGCACAACTTGTATATGTTGCCTATTCTCTTCCAAGGTAGGAAAACTCATTCGACATTTCTGGCAGTCATAAGGATCTTCAATATCTGTGAAAATCAACAAACAGCTTGATAATTATCTAGACAAAGTGTGATATAACTAGTGTTTACATATTTGTACAAGTACGGGACCTGTTATCCAGAATGCTCAGGACCTGGGGTTTTCCAGATAATGGATCTTTCTGTAATTTGGATCTTCATACCTTAAATCTACTTGAAAATCATGTAAACATTAAAGGGGAACTATTGCGAAAATGAAAATTTAATACAAGCTTCCTCATACTGAAGTAAGAAACTTTCTAAATACAATCAATTTAAAATTCTGCATCGTTTCCACTGATTGGTTACCAGGCAGTAACCAATCAGTGTCTTGAGGGGGGGCACATGGGCCATAACTGTTTGCTTTTGAATCTGAGCTGAATGCTGAGTATCAATTGCAAACTCACTGGCTAACTCATAGTTAGAGAGCTGAAAAGCAGATTGTGTTCTGTTAGACATTCAGTCACTCCAGCCTTTATAGATTACATTTTTGGCTAACTAACTATATTAGAAAGATTTTTTTATTTTGCATGGGCTATCTTTTTACCCAGTTTTTATTTTTACACTGAACTGTTCCTTTAAACCACGCCTGTTAACGGAGTTGAGAAAACCGTTAATGCTACTTACTATGGAATGTTCTTAGGTGTATGGAAAGGCCATTGGCTTGGCTAAAACCCTTCCCACATTCACGACAGACGTATGGCTTGTCTCCTGTATGTGTCCTAACGTGTCGGGTGAGTTCAATGGATTGTGCAAAGACAGCATCACAATACTGGCACGCGTACATTTTTCCTGTGAGAATAAAATCAAAGATCATAAATCAAAATCAGCTGGCCATGCTGAATAATTGTAAAAGTACGATGAAAGGCTTATTTCTTGCAAAATTAATGTCCATATCCGATGTCAATTATATTTGTATTTTCTCATGTACACAAAAGAATGTTACCTTATTACATATGGAATTTTTAGTGGGAGCAAAAGAAAGTTTTTAACAGAATTTAAGATAATGAAGGACTTTACACTATTGTTATCCATTTATATTGCACTAATCTACCATGAAGCACTTTATAGAAATTTACCGTCATTCACTCCCATTATATTAAAGCAATTCCAGTTTGTTACAGAAAAAAAAATCTGTTTTTCTACAATGTAAAACTACTTTATTGGGTACCTTCCGAATGTTTCTTCTTAGTATGGTAGGAAAGTGCAGCTGCCTGGGTAAAGGTCATGTCACAATGCTTGCAGACAAACGGTCGCTCCCCTGTATGAAGACGTTGATGGTTTTTAAGTGTGGAATTGGCAGCAAACTTGGCACCGCATTCATCACAGTTGAAAGGCTTCTCATCAAAATGCTCTGTCCTTTTGTGGTACTGAAGCCCTGTAAGACACACAAGACTATCTTAAGGACAAAGTAACTAAGAACAGACTTATTAGATAGAAAAAAAGGGGAAAAAAGGACCGCAAACAACTCGCCGCTCTCCCCTCAAGACAGGTGGTCTGTCGAACAGTGTCCCCACTGTATAAACATCAAAAATCCAAAAAGCAGACGGCACTTCTGAAAGGTGGGTTTTAGTGGAGTTCCTGCTGAAAATTCCTAACGCGTTTCGGGAGTTATCCCTTAATCATAGGTTCTAATAACTCCTGAAACGCGTTAGGAATTTTCAGCAGGAACTCCAATAAAACCCACCTTTCAGAAGTGCCGTCTGCTTTTTGGATTTTTGATGTTTATACAGTGGGGACACTGTTCGACAGACCACCTGTCTTGAGGGGAGAGCGGCGAGTTGTAGAACAGACTTAGACTAACTCTCATCGCATCAAGGAGTACAGCAAAGCAGAACTGCTGCACAAGATGAATCCTTTAGTACACCATGAAAGGTAAGCCGCTTGTTTTCTTTATAAGAAATTATTTTTCCTGGCCGTCATGAGCTTATATACAGCAAATCCATATTATATACAACAACCTTATTTCATTACAGATACTGATGTTTATAGAAAACAATACCATTTAAATCAATACAAAATGTTATGATAATTTACAAATGACATGATTACTCCCCTAGATACTTCTGAACATTCACAGACATCCTGGGCCAAGTCTGAAAACACAATAAATTATTAATATTTTTTTTGGAGAGTAGACACTGCAAGTTGACATTACTGCTCATTTGCCCCCCCCCCCCCACTTTCAGACATGACCTAGGATTTGCATACTGACTAAACTTCTGTCCCTAGGTGGTACTAGTATAATGTTTTGAAAAAGCTATGCTTTCATTGTTGGCCTAGTGTGACACTACTGAATTTGTAAACTATGAAGTGAAAACCATAGGAAGCATGGATATTTTGAATAAAAGGACAAGCTTACCGCTTTCCATAATGGGTCCGGGTGCTCATGCCCCAGACCCTCATCGAAGGGGAGCAACACACAGAAACCTTGAATGACGGGCAGGCACCACTCCAGAACACCAAAAAATCAATTAATCAATAGAATCCAGGAGTCCAAAATTTTTTTTTATGAAATAGTACAAAAGTCTTTATTTACATCATGTATAAAAAATAAAAGTCTGACGCGTTTCGTGTCCCCAACAGACACTTAATCAGTCCTTTGGGGATATGAAACGTGTCAGGCTTTTATTGATTTATACAAGATGTAAATAAAGACTTTTGTACTATTTCACCAAAAATTTTTTGGACTCCTGGATTCTACCGATTAATTGTTTTCTTGATGTTCCGGAGTGGTGCCTGCCTGTTATTCAAGGTTACTGAATTTGTAAGGCAGGTCCTGATTGTCATGCCCCCTTGTGCGCACAGGCTATACTGCTGCAAGATTAGTTTATGGTGAGACCATCAGGAAAAGCTGTAAGGAACATTGATTACTGCATATGCTAGGCCTACACTTGTGTTTTATTTAAACAGCATTTGAGCCAAAAACACCTGCTTGACCGAGAGCCACATTTTACACAAGGATCCTACCCTGACTATACAGGGTTCCAGCCAATGGAGCCAGGTTCATTTTAACCCATGCACTGCCAGCAAACACACCGCATGACATAGATCAGAGAAGGAAATGCAAATGTTATAGATTCGGCAGTTAGGCCCCTGACGTCATGATCGGAGGCAGTTATGAATTTCATAAGACACTATAAACACGGAACTATGCTGAAGAATGATAATAAACACTTTCCTCATCAAGCAAATCTCTGCAGCCCTTATTTAACAGAAAACTCAAATTTTACAGAATCTCCACAACTATTGCACAGTGCATTTTAGTGCCCTTTGGATTTGTGCTTCGTGGAAACACAATCCGGCATCCGGTCTCCTGTCACTATACATCACCTGAAGGATGGGCAAACTCTTTGCCACAGATATCGCATGTAACAAGCAATCTCCTTCTCCCTTTATTTGTACGGGAAGAAACCAAGCAGCCGTGGACGACTTCTCGATGCTGGTCTAGTTCCTTTCTAGAAGACTGAATCTCATTACAATCTTTGCATTGTAAAGGATTTCGCTTTGCCATTCGACAACGCTTCCTGTGCACTTCCAGACGGCAGCGGAAAAGGAAAATCTTGTCACAAGACTTGCAGATAAAGGTCTTTTTGGAGGAACTCTTTTCCTGCAATGAAACTTTGCCTTCCTTACTGGAATCCCTTTCTTCATTTTCATCATCTTTTGTCTGTTCTTCTTCATCATTTCCCTCAGCACTATCATCGACAACGACTAGCTGGCATTTACTGTTAACATTCCACCTGCTTACACCTTGAATGTGTTTTTCTCCATCCATAAGTATTCCTGAGGAGAAAAACAGACCTAAAAATTAATTCAGTCTTATAAAAGACATGTAACTGTAAAAGGAAATATAAAAAAAAATTCCATATACTACTGCCAATAGCTACTACACCTTAGAAAATAAAAGATCAGATTGGATGTACTGGGTACTGGGTGCAAAGCTTCTATTTGATAAATCAGCCCCATATAACTGCTGTTTACTGTATGTCTGTGAACGCATCAAACATAATTCCTTGTTAAGTTTTATTTGTCGTTGATCAATTCCATACATTTGCATGCAAGGGGTTCTCCCCCTCCTTTCTTGTAGTGGAGGTTAAGGGTTACCATCATGATACATTCGTGTAAGAGATAATAAATTAGGCCACGGTATCATAAAAGAAAAAAAAAAATTCTGCCAGTAGCAGTTAGAGCTGGCCATAGAGGCAAAGACATACAAATCAGAGATTCGTATGATTTTCGGACCGTGTGTGGAGTGTCCAGACATTTTCACCATGGTGATCGGACAGGTTAAAAGATTTATATTGGCTACTGATAATATCTGATAATACTGATAATACTGATAATAACTATCTGTCGGACATAACTTTTGTACAATTTCTGTCTGTCAATTAATGGCCTGAGCATTGTGTGATTTGTTCTCTTTACTACTTTATATTAATCTGAAGTTAGTTGCAGGTCGGAAGATTGGAATGGACGATCGTTCGTCTGATATAGTCTACTAACCTGCACGTCTATGGCCAGCTTAACGGGCCTTTGCTCAGTAAGGTCTGGAATCAGCCATGTGTAAAAGGATCACAACCTATGGTGCCTTTCTCTAAGCCATGGCTGATAACGGACTGATGATATATCATGCGGGGGAGTGGAATCCCATGGAGGAGGAACTTGGAGTTCACATCAAGGCCCCTTATAGGTGATGCAGAGGTCACAATATAAAGTAACTCAAATACATTTATCATCCCAGAATCCATACTTGTTCAACGCTATCAAAAACTGGTTATGGATTCAGGGCATGTTAAACAGTATTGATATTTGGTATCTATGGACCTAGTAAAAAGAAATATGACCATAACATATATAATTTCTCTACCGTGTTCCTGTAAAGAGATATGGTTATTATATTCCCAGTCCAAATGCTACTCACAGGAGGTCATAAAAACTCAATCTGCGTCCTGCTAGACCACACTCCCTTGCATTCCAGTGGAAGGGGGAGTGTCCAGTTACCTGATGCTCCTGCAAACTATAATAAATAGTCAATTCTTTAGGCTAAAAATTGGATTTACTTATTTACTTAAGGGGTTTATCATGTTTGTTTCCACTTGCCTCCATGACCAGGAAACTCTATTTAAACAGAGTATAAGTTTACCATGTTTTTTCCCTTTTATTTTATAAACGGTTTGCATTTTCGAATGCATTTCTTTTTGTAACATCTTTTTGTTAATTTTATAATATTACATTTAAAATGAATTAAGTTTGTCTTTGCTCTAAACGACCCTAGCCCAAAAGTGTGTAACTTTGAGCCCTAGCCTGCTGAATGGAACCGCTATATTGTGCATATGCTAGTTAACCCTTTAGTGGCTGTGAAATCACATGTGTGTATGTTGTATAACAAACAAAGGTGTATCTCAAGTCCTGAGATGGGTGGCAGCAAGTTCTTTGCATGAGTTTTGTGGGTGTTGCTTGGTGTTTGGGGTGCTTTTGTGTTAGTTTAACCTGTGTGCAAGGTGAGGGAGAGACTGAGTTAGTGACCCCCTGATAGCCACACCTAAGGTCACGTGCAGCTGGAAGCGCCATAATTGTGTCAGTTACTATTTTAAGAAGACTTATGGGACTTTACATTCATGGGCATAGACAGCACTGTGGGTGGGGAAAACCATGTATTTATAATAATTCTGAGAATATACTTTACATCTTACATCCATTACTCAGGTCTTACCTAGCTGCTTTAATTCCTTCATCACTGGCTGAAGAAGTGGAGAAGAACTCTTAACATTGAGAAGCAAATTGCAGAATGACATGGCCGGTACAGCGTGCTGCAGTGCTGAACTCAAAAGAGTCTTTGAAGGAAGCTCAGAGTATTCATTCTGCTGCGGCAACGTTAGTAGCTGAAAAAATAAAAGACTGGTATTCACGAAATATAAGACTTAATAAGACTATACTGACCAGACATGGCACACACGATTACAGATCTGGCTATTATTTAATACTACAGTTGCTATGAATTATTTTGGGAACTGTAAAAGCATCAGATTCTTGTTTGGGTTCCTATTACATGGATATGTAAGCTTTTGGGAAATAGGATGGCAGTATAAAACGCAACGGCTGTGACAGCTATTTATTCAAGCAAAAGTCACTGCAATAATCTGCCTTTGAGTATGGATATATTTGTATTCTCACTAAACCAAGACAGATTCTGTCATAATTCAGAGGTGTTTATAAGTTAAAATATATAATCTTTCATACTTTTTACAGTCTTTATCTGTGAAAGTTCCCCCCTCCTTTCATTTCATCCAGAAATTTGGATCCTTGATTTAGGAATCCCTACATCCTGATACAAATCACACGCAGTGAGAAACAATTCAAATACTGATACTGTTGAAGTTCATTAATAAATCAGCCCAGCACATGCCCAGTCCCACTGATGGCTGCATTACCAGCACATGTAAAGCTCACTATAAGCTAGACGTGATGACTTCCAGCATAATCACAACAAAGCACAGAGAAATACACAGTTATTGCAAACACTATTAAAGGGGAACTATCTTGAAAATGAAAATGTAATATAAACTTCATCCTCTAGGTATATCAATAAAAAATTCTGTACCGTTTCTGAAATAATCAAGTTTATCTTCACTATCCCTTGCTCAGCATCTGTTTGTTTTTATCCTCTCTTCATGCAGGATTTGGGTGCTACATATTCACCGATAATTACATCCAATATATCTGTTAGGGGGATCTCTTTCCTATCAGATTTTAAAAGAGTGAGCTCTAATCAATCTTCTAGGCAAAATAACCTGCCCTAAAAGATATACTGGATCTAAATCAGACTCCAAACTCCTGCAAGAGGAGAGAATGAAGAGAGACAGATGCAGAGAGTGAAAGAATGAAGAGTAACTTGATTATTTCAGAAACTGGTCTTTATTACTATTATTATAATTATATTATTTTCAGAAAATGTCTTATTTCAGGATGATGAAGCATATATTAGATTTTAATTTTCTCAATAGTTTCCCTTTAAGGATGTTTTTGTTTGACTAAATTAGCAATAAACTGCGTTAGAAAGTGTGCATTGTATAGCAGCATAGTGAAAAAGTGAAATAGGGTTACCTTCTTAACCAAATCTGTCAACGCTGTGTCTTCTGAGGGTAAAATGCCGAGAATATCACATTGTCCGAAAGCTTGTATGATTAAATTAGTGTAGCGCACTAGTACTTCTGCTGCTTCATTTCCTCTGTTGATTACTGCCAATATAATGAATAGAACATGCATATAAAGTAGCATTTTGACTAGATGTCCTAATATGCATGGCCCCTTATTACATTCTAAACCTGCTGATATAAAGCACTGCGTATCTTGTCGTCGCTATATAAATAAATGATGGTGATACAGGAACAATTTCCACAAAACAAGTGACCTATGTAATTCTTCTATAAGAAATAATTGCTTGCAGTTACTATAGTTTTAATCAAAGGCCCACTGTTTGTGACTGGAGGTACATCAGCACAACTACAAAAAGGCTAAAGCTGCACTGGTATCAGTGTTACCAATAATTTATTTGTAAGTGCCGAATCATCATATACAAATTTTACATGTAAAAAAAAAATGGTTTTATTTTATTTTGTTATTGGTCCTTTAAACTTCCTTGACCAGACCCACTACTATATGCTTCCTTCTTAAGTTCATTTTGATCAGTCATTTGTAAATGCGCACTAAATTGAGCAGACACCCATGTGCCACTAGCAAAGCAAAGAAAGAATGTTGCACTTTGAGAAGATACAAAAAAGAAACTTTGCAGATGGGATTTATTGTGTGCAGTAGGGTCTTTCTACCCTCACAGTTAAATGCAGCAGTCATTTAAAAATTGTGGTCACTAGTGATTTGCGGGCCGGCCCGATACCTGCGAGACGTTTACCCGCGGGTTGGCAGGTTCGGGCTGACTTCGCACCCCTATTTGCAGGTGGCACTGATGGCTTCTGACTTCCACTTTTATAGCTGTTCGCCCCGCCCCTTTTGTGACATCATCGATGGGGTGGTTAGGCACGGGTCTATAAAAGGAACCCGGAAGTCGGGTGCAGGCGGGTGGAGGGAGGGCAGGTTCACACATCCCTAGTGGTCACAACTTGTCTCTGTTTTATCTGCCCCTGAAGAGCTCAAATCAAATATCTAATGTTAAAAGCTCAATATCATTAAGAACATGCAGTGCTTGTTTTTGCTAGAAAGCAATGGGCAAGGTTTGACTAAAGCTGGCCATAGATGGGCCGTTGTAAGTTGCCGACTTGGCCCCTTGAGACTAAATTGGCAGCTT
The DNA here is from genome assembly GCA_038501925.1 of Xenopus petersii. Taxonomy (NCBI): domain Eukaryota; kingdom Metazoa; phylum Chordata; class Amphibia; order Anura; family Pipidae; genus Xenopus; species Xenopus petersii. Next base: position 41,452,275 of record CM076684.1, on the reverse strand, counting down.
ATTGGCCCATTTGACCAGCTATCCATCAGCCAGGTTTGAAAATACCATTGGATAAAAAAAGCTTGCATCAGTGCATTCTGTATGTTCTGGCAGTTGACAGGCTAAAAATTGTATCAGTTTTGTCCCAGTGCACTGGTGGCCAAATCATGCAGATGCCAAATGAGCGGATCTCATAGTGTATGACTTGCCCTGTTCTGAATGCTAGGGGAAAAAGAAGTTTATTGAACTTGTCTGAATGCAACAAATCCTGGATTATGCACATGCTGAGAAGAACAGCTCACTTTTTTTCAGGCTTTTATGAAAACAGGTTTAACAAATGCCTTGTGCTGAGTTTTGCTCTCATAAACTTACCACTCTGAAAGAAAACATCTGCTCCAGGCTCTTTACGAATCTCTTCAATCAGTGACTTCAGAGATGGATTTGACTCTTGCATTGCTAGGAGCAGCTGCCAAAGAGCTATGACAGCCAACGTTTGTTCATCCAGAACCATGGACGTAAACGTGCTGAAAATCTTTGAGGTGGTATTTTTCTTCACAACCTGTTCCATTACCTTAAAATTAAATCAATAGTTAAATGATACATACACATTTGTCCTTTATCAGTTTTAATGCCTTGCATGTATAAGGATATTCCAATTTACCTTACCTCTTTTTCATGGGTAGTTAAATTAACAGCTGTTGCGATGGCACGGAGCATCAACTCAGAATCTGTTACCACCTCAGAGAAATTTTCTTGATATTGTCTTAACAACTCTGCTCCGTAATCAGTTGTGGTCATTTTATCTGCAAAGGTAAAAGACATTTATGTCAGGAGACATTTGCTTGATAAGGAGACAGTTTACTTTGCTGGTCAGTCAAGCTGGGGGATACATTATAGGGCTGAACTTGATGGACAACCCAAATCATCTATGTAACACTAAAGCAAGATTTTATATGAGACATAAAAGGGAGGTCTGGGTAAATACCTTAGCATAACATTTTCAAATACAGTGGTGTGCAAAACTATTTGCCCCCTTCCTGATTTCTTATTCTTTTGCATGTTTGTCACACAAAATGTTTCTGATCATCAAACACATTTAACTATTAGTCAAAGATAACACAAGTAAACACAAAATGCAGTTTTTAAATGAGGGTTTTTATTATTTAGGGAGAAAAGAAATCCAAATCTACATTTTCATGTTTGAAAAAGTAATTGCCCCCTGAACCTAATAACTGGTTGGGCCACCCTTAGCAGCAATAACTGCAATCAAGCGTTTGCGATAACTTGCAACGAGTCTTTTACAGCGCTCTGGAGGAATTTTGGCCCACTCATCTTTGCAGAATTGTTGTAATTCAGCTTTATTTGAGGGTTTTCTAGCATGAACCGCCTTTTTAAGGTCATGCCACAACATCTCAATAGGATTCAGGTCAGGACTTTGACTAGGCCACTCCAAAGTCTTCATTTTGTTTTTCTTCAGCCATTCAGAGGTGGATTTGCTGGTGTGTTTTGGGTCATTGTCCTGCTGTAGCACCCAAGATCGCTTCAGCTTGAGTTGACGAACAGATGGCCGGACATTCTGCTTCAGGATTTTTTGGTAGACAGTAGAATTCATGGTACCATCTATCACAGCAAGTCTTCCAGGTCCTGAAGCAGCAAAACAACCCCAGACCATCACACTACCACCACCATATTTTACTGTTGGTATGATGTTCTTTTTCTGAAATGCTGTGTTACTTTTACGCCAGATGTAACGGGACGTGCACCTTCCAAAAAGTTCAACTTTTATCTCGTCGGTCCACAAGGTATTTTCCCAAAAGTCTTGGCAATCATTGAGATGTTTTTTAGCAAAATTGAGACGAGCCTTAATGTTCTTTTTGCTTAAAAGTGGTTTGCGCCTTGGAAATCTGCCATGCAGGCCGTTTTTGCCCAGTCTCTTTCTTATGGTGGAGTCGTGAACACTGACCTTAATTGAGGCAAGTGAGGCCTGCAGTTCTTTAGATGTTGTCCTGGGGTCTTTTGTGGCCTCTCGGATGAGTTGTCTCTGCGCTCTTGGGGTAATTTTGGTCGGCTGGCCACTCCTGGGAAGGTTCACCACTGTTCCATGTTTTTGCCATTTGTGGATAATGGCTCTCACTGTGGTTCGCTGGAGTCCCAAAGCTTTAGAAATGGCTTTATAACCTTTGAAATTGAACTCAGGTGTGATAAACCACAGTTAAGTTATTTTTTAACAAGGGGGGCAATCACTTTTTCACACAGGCCCATGTAGATTTGGAGTTTTTTTTCTCCCTTAATAATGTAAACCTTCATTTAAAAACTGCATTTTGTGTTCAATTATGTTATCTTTGACTAATAGTTAACGGTTTTTGATGAGCAGAAACATTTAAGTGTGACAAACATGCAAAAGAATAAGAAATCAGGAAGGGGGCAAATAGTTTTGCACACCACTGTAATCAGTTTGTTGTCAAACAGTTGTGCCTGGAAAAGCTTGTGCCTTAGCAACAAAAGCTATAACAACGGTTTTTGTGGTGCTTGTGGCTGCAAACAGATTTTTTTTTTTTTAGGTTTAAAGGGATACTGTCATGGATACTGTCATTTTTCAAAACGCACAAGTTAATAGTGCTGCTCCAGCAGAATTCTGCACTGAGATCTGTTTCTCAAAAGAGCAAACTGATTTTTTTATATTTAATTTTGGAATCTGACAAGGGGCTAGACATATTGTCAGGAGTTCACTGCTTGATTTTACATAGCAGGTCAGATAGCGTTTACATTTTTTTGCAGTTGCTTTCACTATTTTCTGCAACCAAGACTTTGGGGGTTATTTACTTAAATTCGAATTGATCTCACTATTACAATAAAAAAAAGCTTGATCAAACACCCATGCCTGATTTATTAATAATATAACTCTAATAAATCGCATTGGGAAAAAACCCAATAAAATTGAGCGAAAACCCAAATCGTACAATATTTTTCAGACCTTTTTCCCTTGAATTGCTCGATTTTTTTCAGGTATCTGCCTGAAATTATTTCCCCAAATGTATCGGATTTTCGGGCTAAACTCAGCGCAGACCATGATAACTTCAAATTGAGATAGGAGCCTCTCACACTGACTAATTCATGACCTCTACAGTCAGATTTTTCGGATTGTGGCTTTTTGCAGCATAATAAATCTGATCTGTTTATTCAGGAAGCCTTAACCTTATGTTTCGCCTTTTCAGTAATGTGTTCCTGATGGTACAAGGGAGCAAACAAACTATTCTGAGCCGTTTTGGCACAAAACAAGTCTATGGGCATCCAAAAAATTTTTTGATGCATGACGTCATACAAGTCTACAGGAGTAATTTTTGCTCTGAAACAAGGCGAAAAAATTCGCCCATCCCTAATTCTGAGCATGTGGGACCATTAGAGAGATTGGTGATAAAAGCCAAATGTGTATGATCAGTCACACAACAAAAAAGGAATAGAGAATTGGAAATGCATAAAGTAAGGGAATTTAATTGGTTGAAGCTTTTCATTGTGATCAATGAGTGTTACTGGCCTAAAGTCACTCAGTCGGGGATTGTGTTTTTCTTGGATACTGGAATTATTGTGAACTTTTTGTAGCAGTATTAAACCATTGCTTTTGCCAGAGACCAATTAAACATGTCCAAATAAACCTCTGCAAGTAGTTCTGTGCACAGCTGTAGAATCATCATGATTCCCTTACTTTCCTGAAGATTTGCTTTTAAGAGACCCGATGATGATCATCTTTGAGGACTTGATACACTACTTGATCTGGTTCCACATTAATGCCAATGGCAGTGTCATTTTTTTTCACATGAAACCTTGTTTTGAAAAAGTTAAGCTTGTCTGTGAGTGATGCATATAGAAAAACAAATGACCAAGGGAGATTGTCCTAGTAATTTAAAGGAACAGTAACACAAAAAATTAAAGCATTTTAAAGTAATTAACATATAATATCCTGTTAACATGCACTGGTCAAACTGGTGTGTTTGCGTCAGAAAGACTACTATAGTTTATATAAAGAAGCTGCTGTGTAACCATAGAGGCAGCCACTTAAGCTGCAAAAAAAAAAATGGAGAAAAGGAACAGGTTACCTAGCAGATAAGCCTTGTCCATTAACAATGGTGTTTTATCTGTTAGGTGATATGTAACCTGTTTTTTTACAGCTGGAATGGCTGCCCCATCGCTACACAGCAGCTTGTTTATATAAACTATAATAGCCTTTCTAAAGCAAACACACCGCTTTTAACAGTGCAGAGCAACAGTACATTATATTTTAATTACTTTGATACACTTTCAGTTTGTGGTGTTACTGTTCCTTTAAATATGCACTTATCTGATAAAAATGTTAGAATGTGATCATTTAAAGTTAAAGAAAATATCACATTACGTATAGTGGCCCTATAAATGTACGATTATAAAAATTGGGGATCCAATGTATTAAGTCACTGAAACACAAATTGCAAAAAAAGATGTCCAATAAAATCTGAAAAATATGTAGTAACTAATCATGTTTAAACCTTCAAGAGCTACAGTTGGCCCTTCTCTCGTTATTGCCCATATAGCCATATAAACAAATGCAGAGTAGAGATCAAAAAGCTAGCTTTGAATGTACAGTGTTGTCAATAATGTTCTCTTTATATTAGAGGCCAAAATTCTGTTTGGTGGCACAAAAAAGGTTAAAAGAGAAACATTTGTACCTTTTAAACAGGGATTTATGCTTTGTGGCTCCAGCATCTCCAGCAAAACATGCAGATCAGGAAATGCTTCCCTCACAGCTTGTAGAAGTTTTACCAGGCTATTGGGACTCAATGTCTTTGTTTCTGATGCTTTCCTCACTAGTCTCTCCATGGCGTCTCTATGTGATCCACCTTCACAGCAATCAATAATCACCTTATTAAATAAAGCAAAACAAAAATCAGCTGCAAACCTCTCATTGTGCAAAAAAAAATACTTTTCAACCCTAAATGGTTTAAACTCTTTGTTAGAAAATGGAGTAATTCAGCACTGTTAATATTTAGAACAATAAAGTAACAGAACACTACAGCCATTTTAATTAAAGGAACAGTAACAGCAAAAAAATTAAAATGTTATAAAGGAATGCCAATATAATGAACAGTTACGTTGCACTGGTAAAACTGGTGTCTTTGCTTCAGAAGCTTTATTATAGTTTATATAAACAAGCAGCCATTCAGAGCTGAAAAAGGAGAAAAGGTACAGGATACACAGCAGATAACAGATAAGCTCTGTAGTATACAATGGGATTCTTCAGAACTTATAAGTTATTTTCTGTTTATAGAGTGTGCTAGAATGGCTGACTCCATGGCTACACAGCAGCTTATTTATATAAACTATAGTTTCTGAACCAAAAACTCCTGTCTTACCAGTGTAGGGCAACAATAGATTATATTGTCATTCTTTATAAACACTTTCATGTTTTGCCGTTACTGTTCCTTTAAGGACAGGGGCACATGGGGTGATTGATTTTCTCAGCCTGTGTTAGAGAGGATCTGCTCCCACATGGAGCTCAACAGATACATTTTCTGGGCAAAATCTGCTCAGCTGAGCACAGGCTGACACTATACCTGTCTATGGAGCACTACAACTAAGCATCATTGCAATTCATTTCTTTAATTGACAGCTTAAGCAGTTATTAAAGAGCACTGCAGAGGTTATTTTGCTACAGGATGCCTCTAGAATCAGAAGCTTTCTGACACATACGGTAATAGTACACAAAAAAACATGCAGGCTAGTAGGCTCATAACTGAAACTCTATTTGTAGCACTGAACAGTAAACATACAGCTCCATGTGAGTTTAAAAGTAAAATATAACTTTTTACTCAGTTTCCATGGCAACACACCCCAGACAAAATTAATTCTATTAACGATGTAATCTACTCAGTCCATATTTCATGTTATACTGTTGTAGAAAAAGCTGGCTCAGCTGGAGTTAGTCCGGCACCTGAAGTCACAAGAAGCGGCTTGTACTAGGTTGCAGGGGGAGGAGAGGGCTTTGCAGCTCAATTCAATGAAACAGGGTCCTTTAAAAACACATGCGCCTTCTTCCATGCCCCTTTTCATCCCATACTAGAGTATACAGTGCGTTAATTTACTAAAATAGCTGCTAAGCGGCACCACTGCAGTTACCAAGAGCAACTAGTCAACAATTTGTTTTGAACAGGTGTGTGTCTTTGTATGTTTATTTGCTGCATCTTTGTTCACAGTTCTGGTCACTACTTCCTCTTGGTTTCAGGAGAGTTTCTGCCTTGGACATTTGGACAGGCACTTAATCTCAGTCAACAATAGGATACATAGAAGTCTCAACAAACATATACCTGTTTCTCAAGGGTGCTGAGAAATCCTTCTTCTGCTGTGTCCAAACACTCAATAATAGGACTGAGCTCTGTGATGCACTGTATAAGGTCCTCTTTATGCTCCAACAATAGTTCAAATAAAGATTTGCCCTTTGCTACAGTTAACACAGGTTCTGTTAATAAAAAAAAGTCAGAGGCAAAAACACTTATAATCCCCTGAAGGAATGAATACCGTCATCACATTATTATTGCCTTGTAACATTATATCACATGATTTGTACACAAGCTTTCACAGAGCTATGTTACTCTAGGGGTTCAGATAAATAAAAACCCTACACAAATCTGATAGAATCCATTTATTCTGTATCAGCTAAGCCTCCTTACCTTTTTCACTTTCATATTAATGCAATGTAGTACATATTAAAGGAGAACCAAACTGGAACCTGAAAGCAAATCTAGAATCTCTGTCATATAGCAAGTGTATTCTTCTATTTTATTCAGAAAACATTATAAACGGGTGCATGAATTCAAAGAACTGTATTCCTCTGTATGTCCATAACCTTTACATCTGTAAAATACAATACTTAACAAAATAGTATACATTCTTTTGAGGCAAAAGTAAACAATGTTTTAATGATGACAATATCAGTTCAATGGAAGGCTTTTTCTTTTCTATATTTACCTTCTTTGAGAGAGGTTTCTTTGTCCACTGGTTCTTTCTCTAGGAGTGCTTTATTAACACTTGGATTTGTATGCCTGCACAATTTCAGCAAAGCCAGGACCGTGTCAACAACAATGCTTTGTCCATCTTTAACTTTTTCTAGAAGTTTTGCAAAAGTGGAACTACCCTCTTCTGCTTGGCAACACTCCATCACTGCCTACAGCACAAGAGGGGTTAAGAATGTGGGGAAAAACTTTGAGCATTAGAAGTCATTTAAAAGAAAACAAAAGGAAGTGCACATGGGTGAGGGCTAATCACGTGACTGCAGATTAAAAATTCCTGCCACTTCAGAAGAATATTTTTCTGCATTTTCTACAAAAGGAATAACTTCTAAACAAGTCATTATATACCTTATGGCATGCACACACACATTTAATATGGCTTAACTCCAGCACGAATGGTATTTCACTGGTTAACTCCGAGCTAGGTGGAAGGAAATTGTGTGTCTAGGAGCAGCACACAAAGGGACACCTCAAGCCATCTCTTCAGGGCAGGCATTAATTCAGGGGTATTCATTTCAGGGCTACCTTGAGTCCTGGCAACCTGTATTTGGCACTGGTGACATGCACAAGTTTAAAAAAAGGATTCTTCAGCATAATTACCTTCATCACATTTAAATGTGTACAATTATGAGCTAAAAAGCCCTCATATGTATAGCATGTGACAAAAAAGCTTACGATAAATTAAGTTTAGTGTAAAGATGGTTTAAGTGTAAAGATGGTTTTAATAATGAGGGGATGCATGCAAATATTACATCAAAACACTGCATGTGCCACAGCCACAAGGGTCCAATCACCCTGCCAAACTACCCGAAGAGAAGGGAACTTGATAGCCAGGAGACATAAATAGAAGAGCTTATGTTATAGGTTAGGACAACAAAGTAGATTGTAGAGAGAAAATAACTGCATTAATGAGCATGGAAAGAATTGGTATGGTGGGTTCAACCACGCTATGATTATAGTACAGGCATGGTATGTATTATCTGAAAAGCTTGAGATCTGGGAATATCTGGATAAGTGATCAAACTATAATGTGGGAACTCTGGCCTAAGGCAAATATATCCTTTAGGGCTATTCCACACAGGGAGATAGCGACGCGTTTGCGGCGACAAAGCGCCGCGACAGTCGCCGCGACCGGCGCAGGCGACAGTTTTGTATGGGCGCCTATGTAAAAACGCCTGTGCTAACCACACGAGGCGATGCGCTTTTCAACAGTCGCCTGAAAAAGCCTGGCGAGGCATTTTCAGGCGACTGTTGAAAAGCGCATCTCCTCGTGTGGTTAGCACAGGCGTTTTTACATAGGCGCCCATACAAAACTGTCGCCTGCGCCGGTCGCGGCGCTTTGTCGCCGCGACCGCAAACGCGTCGCTATCTCCCTGTGTGGACTAGCCCTTAAGGCTTTTACACATGGATGTTTGTAACTGCACTTCTGTGTGAAAGATTTATGTTTGTTCCACCCCACAGGGTAGCAGGAGTTAACTGACCGGAGCCTCCCATATAGAAACTCCAAACAGGGGAGTGCATGACAATGCTGAATGAATATGATATTGGACATGCAACTGTATCTGCCTTTAGTATTCTCATGCATTCCTTTGGGTACTGTTTGGATCCTGCTGGTTAACAGAAATGAAATAAAACACTGACCTGCTTTTCAGCTTCTTTAATTTGCCGACACTTTTGCAGATTTTCTATTACACTCTGAGGGTCTGAAAGGGCTTCACTGAAGATGCTTTCATAACGTATTAGAAAATCCAACTCACCAGAACTTCCATCTGTTTCTGTATTTGTAGAAGAGCAGATTGTCAATACATATACGTATTTGCCCATTATGTTGTAAAGAATAACTCAAAGACAGCTTACATAAAGGGGATCTATTGTCAAAATGAAAATTTAATAAGTTTCATCTTGCTGAAATAAGGAACTTTCTAAATATAATGCATTAAAAATGATGTACCATTTAGGTGTGTCTACAGTGAAGGGCTACACCTGCATGGGTTTTTGACCAGTGCAGTACTGAAATCTTCCATTATAATTGGTGCTTACCGATGTAATGATATGCCTCCTATTGTAAAATATGAAGATGTTAGAAGTAGGGATGCAACAAATCCACTATTTTGGATTCGGCCGAACCCCCGAATCCCTTGTGAAAGAATACTGAAACGAATCTGAATATGCAAATTAGGGATGGGAAAAACATTTTTTTCTTCCTCGTTTTGTGACAAATTTGTGACAATTTCCCTCCCCATACCTAATTTACATATGCAAAGTAGTATTCGGATTTGTTTCAGCCTGGCAGAAGGATTTGGCCGAATCAGAATCCTGCTAAAAAAGGCAGAATACTGCCCGAATCCCGAACCAAAACCTGGATTCAGTGCATCCCTAATTAGAAGTCACATCAGATACCTGATCTGTATAAAAGCACTTGGCCTTCAGCCTTTATATGGCCATGAAACCCTTCAGTTACAACAGGGGGTTACATCAAGGGCCGCCATCAGGGGGGAGTGTTGTACCGGGCCTGGAGGGTAAAGGGGGCCTGGCTGTACTGCACTTACTTGATTAGCGTCGCTGCTTTCAGAGAGCTGCCGACTTCGGAAGGCAGGGTGGGAGCACAGGTGGCGTCATCTTCGGTCCATTTCCTTCCCTTATTGGTCACAGAGTTTAAGTCCTGGTTGAGCTGCTTAGAGATTGGATATCTGAGGTCCCCTTCCAGCTCATCCAATCACCATGCAGCTTTACCAGAACTTCAAATCTTGTGACCACTAAGGGAAGAGAATGCTGTCACTGGAAAAATATGCAGCCACCCGTGCTCCCTCCCTTCCAAAGTTGGCAACTCACTGATAGCAGGTGGGCTCTGCTAATAAAGTAAGTGCAACATGGCAGGCCCCCTAAAATTAACACGGTGCGGTCCCTGTTTTTAAACTTCTGGGGGCCTGGCCACCAAAATTACTGTTATCAAGGGGCCCTGACCACCAATGTTTTTTTTATTAAGGTGTGGGGAGCCCTGACCAACAATTTTTTTTATTAACATGTGGGGGACCCTAGCCAGCAATGTTTTTTTATTTGTTTTTTTTTTACTGTGGGGTGGGGGGCAGACCTGTGGGTGGGGCTTGCGGTGGGGTGGGCACAGCACAGGGAAATTTTGACGTATGGGCCCGTGATTTCTGATGGCGACCCTGGTTACATCTTTCCCTATATAGGGCACTACTTTTATGAGGCATTATGAATTTGACGAGTCACAATCCATAAAACTAAAAAAAAAATCAGCGCAAATGGTGTCTACCTGGTTCATTCAATCTTCTTTTCTTCATAGCAGGTTGAGCTTCCTCCTCTATTTGAACTGGTTTATCAGTTTGGATAGGGGAGCATAACATTTCCGTGATGCAAGAATCCTTTGATATTAAGTCAGACTCTGCAACCTTTTCTTTACTTTCTTCCTCAACAACCTCATGACTGTTATCTTGCACTTCGGAAACACACGACACAATTTCAGTTTCCAGAAGGCTTGTTATATTGTCATCTGCATCTGGATCGGACACTTCGACTAATTTTTCTGGAACAGTCTCAGTTTCGGGAGTTACAGACAAACTCTCTGATATCTGTGAGGAGATATTTGTTTCATTATTTACCAAAGAAGGTGCCGTCTCAGTAGATGTTTCATCAAATAAATTGCTGGCTGTGTGCAACTCAGCTTCAGTCTCTAGCAGCCTAGTAACTTCAGGGATGTCTGGACTTTTGTCCACGTTTGGTTTTTCAGCAGGAGAAACAAAAGGAGCTGCTGTTGAAACTGGAGAAACTTTCGTAGGTTCACTAGTAATATCATTTTTTAAATTTAAGGTGTTCTGTTTAGAGAAAATTTCAGTTTTATTTACAGTTATTGACTGGACTGAACTCTCTTGTAACTGACTCATAAGCTCGGTCATGAGGTTTTTACAACTCACGGCCACATCGAACATTTGCAGACTATCTGCAACCGAAATAATTTTTGTCAAATTGTGTTTTCCAGGAGGCAGCTTCCCCGAGTACATCATTTCCAACAGTAAGGAAAATTCATCTGGAGTAACGACTGAAGCATCTATGGATATAGTGTCAGTACTTTCCAGCAATGATTTAAACAGTAAACTGGCAGCAGCAAGCACAAGCTTTTGGGCTCGAAAATGAAAAGTACCAATAAAAATAGTACAGTCGCAGAACTTTTGCTCTTTACACAATGTGTGTAGTTGCAGCAGTAGCTGTCTGCTGTAGTTTGGAAGCTCCATTTCATAAATAGCAATGAAAAGTAATCTGACGGTATGTTATTCTCTCTTTAGGGAATACCTGTAATAAGACAGAATGAAATATTTAATATGCGCAAATGAAAGTAGTGTATTTAGAAAAAAAAACATAATTCTTTCTTTCCCTCTATTGAGGCCAGTCTTTGGGCTTCTTCAACATCCCTGCATGCTCCTAGCAGCACTTTTTAAGCATGTCACTAGGTGCTTCCCCAACAACCCTGTAAATATCACTTCCCCAGCATCTCTGCACATATCACACTTTGATTTGCCAGCAGCCCTGTACATGCCACTGTGTACCCCTAGCAACTCTGAACATGTCACCCCCTCCCCCCAGGAGCATTACATGCCACACTGTGCTTCAGGAGCAGCACTGCACATCACATTCCGAGCAGCACTGCACAAGACTATGGGCTCCCCTGGCAGACCGGCACATATCACACTGAACATCACCAGTAGTACACATTACATCACACTCCCCCAGCAGATCTGCAGCACATATCACATTGAACATCACAGCAGTACATATTACACCACACTCCCCCAGCAGATCTGCACATATCACATTGAACATCACCAGCAGTACATATTACATCACACTCCCACCAGTACTTCCACAGCAGACCGACAAAGATCACACACTACACTTCACAGAAGCCCTGTATATATCACACAGCTGCTTTTCAGTGCTCGGTTTAACAATCAGCAACATCTGACACCATAAGGAGAAGGTTTTGTCCCAGGCACCCAGGCTGTGTAAGAGCAGCTTTCCCACAAGAGCAAAGTCTAGATCCCCTCTTGGTCACTGTGCAGCTCACACCTCCAGCATCCCTTACTGACAGCAGCCCTCACCTCTTTGCAAACACTTCCAGATTCTTTCTGGCATTTAAAACCTGCACCACAACAATTCTACATTCAGATCTCCTGTTCCTTCTGTACATGGGCCGCAGCAGCACCACAGAGTGGCTGTGAGGAAGTCCTGATGTCACAGCCATGTGATCAAATGTAGGCGGGGTTGTGATGTCACACATGGGCGTTATCTAGCTTGTATGCCTGTTAAAAACTGCCCATAGCTTGTCACAGCAGGACATTTTAGGAAAGGGAAAGAACGACTGTCAATCCAACGTGTAGCATCAAGAATGAAGGTGTTCCCCGTTGGGCAGTGCTTTGTTAATTCTGGTAGTGGCTCCCAGTTGTATGAGCTGTGCAGTCTGCAGAGTATGTCTATTTGTTCTCTTACATACTACTAAAGAGATTTGGGGTCCAACTAGCATTGCTGCACACTGATCTGTCCTCACACTGGAGTGTTAACTGCAGCCCTCTGTGCAGAATACTTCACTGTATATATATATACTGTATATAGAGGACAGGCTAAAGTGGAGTTGTCAGGTATATCAGCTAACCCTACCCACTAGCAGCAGCCCTGTACTAATCATGTTGTACTAATCATGTTGTACTAATCATGTTGTACTAATCATGTTGTACTAATCATGTTGTACTAATCATGTTGTACTAATCATGTTGTACTCTCCACATCCACCCACATCAGCCCTAAGCAAATCACACTGAACAACATGCGTTTCCAGCTGATACTTATCTACTAAGCAGTGTTTGTCCCACTATGAGGAATAGCAGTGCCCCACATTCAGAGTACAGGTCCCTGCTCCCCTCACCTCGTGCAAAGCCTTCCTTGTGTAGTGCAACAACCTTCTGGCATTAGATCTCTGTGCCACCACAGCTCTACATTCACATTCCCTGCTTCCGCTTTTGCCTGGGCCGCAGCAGCTTCACAGAGCAGCCCTCAGGAAGTTGTAATAACACAACCACGTGATCAAGATGGGGACGGGAGATAGTGATGTCACGTAGGGGCGTGTCTAGTGTGCAATGACGCTAGAATGGGGCCGGTCCTCAAGTCGGCTGTTTAGAGCTGGAAATGCGATAAAGCAGCGTTGTTGCCAAGCAGGTACTTCTGTGTCAGTACAATTTGCCCACCATACCTCCCAACTGTCCCTTTTTCGGAGGGACAGTCCCTCTTTTGACAGCTCAACCCGCAGTCCCTCATTTGTACTGGAAAGTCCCTCTTTTCTATGCACGGAACAGCCAGAAAAAGAAACAAAGTTTCTCACTTAATTGGCTTTTAGCAAAGCATCCAGAACAGCTAGCAGGTGCAAATAAGATACTTTGTAACAATTTTGAGACACAAAAACACAGTTTAGATAAGGAGAAATATTTTCAAACTTTTATAACCTGCCAAATTTTGTAAAACAAACATGGTAATTAGAGGGTGTGGCCACAGAAAGGGGTGTGGTCAAAAAAATTGCTGCGCCACGTGCGGGAAAAAAAATGTTGTCCCTCTTTTTACTTCCAAAATGTTGGGAGGTATGGCCCACTACTAGTGCAGGGTTGCCAGGTGTAATTTTCCAAACCAACCAAAGTCAGCTACAAAACCAGGCCAAAACTAGCCAAGAGGCACTTCAAAAGTAGCCCCAAAATAGCACAACATGTGCAGTGAAAAAAAGTCTAAAAAAATAAATGAATATATGTGAAAATACGCTTTTTTTTTAAATTTTCACTGTTTCACTGAGGTAAAATGGGAGCAGATTCGCCTTCACCAGGGGGTAACTACAGAGGGGGGCCCAGGAGGTATAGGGACCCCATGTGGCCTAATATACAATCTCAATAAATATTAATAAAACAGCTCAACCTCTAGTCGTTTTGGTGGCCAGCAGATTTTTGCCACAGAATTGTCTGAAATTGAGGAAAGTCACAACAAAATGTGAGAGTTGGATGGTAGACTGGGGTACAGAGCCCAAAATCTGCTAACTCCCAACTTCTACACAAGTAAGTCCCATTGCATGCTGGGTATTGTAGTCTTACATTAAACTTGACAGTTTGCAAATTGTTAAACAAAAACTAAATTATCCAACATACATTGGGAGATGCAGGCTTGGCACATTAGGGCATGAAAAAACTTTGGCTGGTTTACAAAGTACAAACCAGCCGAAGGCCCAAAAAGTAGCCCAAATCCCTACCTTGGCTAGTTTGTACTTTCAAAACCCGCCTGGGCTTTAAATAAGTAGCCCACTTTGGCTGGAAAACTGCCATCATGCCAACTCTGCACTAGAGGATTCCAGTGTATTGGATAATTATTTTATATGGTAAAATACCCCAGCAACCCATGCGGCAATGAAATGGAATAAAGCTTCTAAACCAGGGGTATCCAACCTTTTGGCTTCCACACATGAAAAACACTTTTGATTTGTAAAATTAAAGAAAACACACAGAAAAGAACTACAATTCCAGTTGGATAACCGGATGGAGCTATACATTGGAATACGGGACACCTGGATATTAAATAGACATTATTATATTATTATTACTAACTGGGCAATGGGCAGAGTCCCCCATCCTCCCTACTCCATAGGTCCCCACATTGTTACAAAATGGCAAAGTAAGCCTGTTCCTAACTAGACGACAGACTGAGGTGGTTAATGTGTCTGGACTGCAAAGTGTTATTTCACTCTTGTTTTCATTGTATTTCCATACATTTATTTCTTAATTTCTTTCTTTTTTTCCCCTTCTCTTCCTTTTCTCTCTCCTTCAAGCTGGGCCTCATTCATATCCATCCTGGGCTGCATGTGGCCCTTGGGCCGCAGGTTGGACTCCCCTGTTCTAAACGGTATATTTTTCCCCGCAAACTCGCCTGTGTCAATATATGTTTTTGAAATGTATTTTTTCATTTGTATTCATTATTTGATCCTTATAATTATCTGAACATTTGAATTTGTTAGAGGACACAAGGCTGAATATATATGTATAAGTGGAGAGCGCCTTGTTGATAATATAAATAAACCATGCTCAGTTTCTAACGTTATCAAGATTGAAAAAAAAAAGCAAGGTGGTAATTTGTAGATTTTTACAAATTCATGAATGAAAACTGGAACATTTCTAGGAAAAAAACAGCCCATTTGGTGTCCTACCAGCAATCTGTCAGATACACTGGCATGCAGCATTTATAAAGGAAAATTAGGATGTTTGGGGCCCTAAATCTCTCTCACCCTGTGCAGGACCACAGCCTATATTATATCTATATGGCTGATTTATCAATACATTCATTATCAGCTAGCAATATTTAGTGAGGGCAAGGATGTTCTCTGGCAGCTAAGAAAACACTGACAACACCCAATGGCACCTGGGTCTAAAACATGACAGTAGGGCTAGGGTCACATGTAGGGTTGCCAGCTTTTCTGGAAAAAAATTCAGTTCTTCCTATAAATTTATTATTATCTTTTTTTCTCTATTAATAACATTAGGATCAAGCATCATCATCAAATACCAGCCAGGTGGCAACCCTAGCCACATGACACAGATTCTCAGCAGGTGGAGAACCCGCTGCTCCACTGCAACTCTTCTGCTGCGCAGTAGGTGCGGCGAGTTGCTTTTTCTGCACTCTAGCCAATGTAATGATTCCTGGTGCAGGCAGCGCAGCAGAAGAGAAGCAACCGGGCAGCAGATTCGCAGGCCGAGATCTATGTCATTTGACCCAATCCTGATGGTATTTTCTGTCACTGTGCACAAAGGGTAGATTTCAATGAAACAGACTCAAGCAGTTTTTGGGATGCAATCTGCTATGTGTACAATTGCAGGCAGACGCCATTCCCACCAATGTTAAGAGACACAAGGGTTCAACTGCCCCTTGTGATTGCAGCAAAGCTGGAAATCTAGGGGAAAATGCTGCATTATGGGAAAAAAACATGGTGAGTGTGCACAAAGTTGGTCACTGTGTTTCTCCCCCATAATTCCAACGTAACTTCAGCCACAAACGGAAGTTGCATATGCCAAAAGTGCATCTGATGTATCAAATCATCAGAAAATGTGCTATGATTCAAACTGACCATAGTTGCAATGCATGAGTCAAATATTAATCTTGGTCCCATAGTGGAATGCATAGATGGTTCCATTTTTGAAGCTCATGGCCAATTTTTGGCTTGATCTTCCAAAGCGCCACTAATCCAAGTCTATAAATGCATTGATAGTAGCAGTGGAAAACAGTTTAGAAACTTCATCTACTTCAACTACATCTCCCCATAGATCTGATGACATTTCCCTGTAATTAGGCCAAATCACTGCAAGTAATGGCTGGTAAGGCATTTTGTGTTATGATATTATAATCAATGTAACACTTGTATTTTGAACATCTATTCCAAATGCTTGTTACTTTTTTGTCATGAAAGCATGAGTGTATCAGATATGACATAATTTCTCTGAAAAATTAAGAATAAAATAATAAAAAATCAATTGCTCCACTTTGATCTTGATCTTTTAATAAGGTTTACAGTGACATTTGCCGCTACAGGTATGGCACCTGTTATCCAGAATGTTTGATTCCTGTTCCAGATAAGGGCTCTGTACATAATTTGGATCACCATACTTTACGTCTACTTAACATCATTTAAATATTAAATAAACCCATTAGGATTGTTATACCTCTAATGAGGACTAAGTTAACTTTTAGTATGTTATAAAATGGCCAATTCTAAGCAATTTTTCAATCGATCCTCATTGTTTATTTATTTTAGAGTTTTTTAATTATTTGCCTTCTTCTTCTACTTCACTGACCCCATCCAAAGATGATCTGTAAAGCCACACATTATTGTTATTGTTAATTTTTATTTCTCATCTTTTTAGTCAGGCCCTCTCATATTCATATTCCAGTCTCTTATTCAAAATAGTGCATGGTTGCTAGGTTCATTTGGACCCTAGCAACCAGATTGCTGGAATTGCAAACTGGAGAGCTGCTAAATAAAAAGCTAAATAACTAAAAACCACAAATAATAAAAAATCAAAACCAATCCCTGTTTGTCTCAGATAATCACTCTCTACATCATACTAAGGGGCCGATTCATGAAGCTCGAGTGAAGGATTCGAACTAAAAAAACTTCGAATTTCAAACTGTTTTTTGGGCTACTTCGACCTTCGACTTCGAATCGAACGATTCAAACTAAAAATCGTTCGACCATTCGATAGTCGAAGTACTGTCTTTTTAAGAAAAACTTCGACCCCCTACTTCGGCAGCTAAAAGCTACCGAAGTCAATGTTAGCCTATGGGGAAGGTCCCCATAGGCTTGCCTGAGATTTTTTGATCGAAGGATATTCCTTCGATCGTTGGATTAAAATCCTTCGAATCGTTCGATTCGTAGGATTTAATCGTTCGATCGAATGAATATTCGTTCGATCGATCGCAGGATTTGCGCTAAATCGTTCGACTTCGATATTCGAAGTCGAACGATTTTAGTTCCTAGTCGAATATCGAGGGTTAATTAACCCTCGATATTCGACCCATAGTGAATCGGCCCCTAAAAGTTAACAAAGGCTAATAACAATATTATTACAGACAAAAAGTAAATCATTTTTAAAAATCAGAATTATTTGCTTAAAATTAAGTCTATGGGGATGGCCTTCATGTAATTGAGCATTCTGTATAATGGGTTTCCAAGCATGGATCCCATATCTGCACTATTATTTCTACTATTACAAAGCTGCTGCACCTCTTGCCCAAGTATTACTTGGGCTTTAAATTCATTTGGGAAGGATGTTATTCTTCCTATACTTTATTAATAAAGAACCAACATTTTATACAGCTCTTTACAGGGATTTGCCATAATTCAAATCAGTTCCTGTCCTGTGGAGCTTGCAGTTTAATGTCCCTATGACATTCGTGAAAACAAATAAATATACTAAGGCCACACTGATCAAGAGCCAATTAACATACTAAAATGGAATGGGTGGAAACCCACACTGCATTGGGAGATCTGTTGTGCTCTTTATATTTCAATTGAAGTATTTGGACTGAGAAACCAACAATTTCTACTTAATATAGGGTCTGTACTCACAAGTGTTTATAATTGCATTTGCTGTACAGTACAGATTGTATGGTAACGCCGGTCTTAATCTTTGTGATTCTGGCCTATGGGTCTGTACCAGGGGGGAACTGACAAAAATGCTAAGATGTCTTACTGAGACTAGATACTGTACCATAAAAATAGACGCCAGACTTGTCTGAAAATATTATAATCTACATCATGCTAAGAGTTATAAGAACTAAAAGATAAACAGCAGCTACTGGGAGCTGGGTAGAAACCATTTTCATTGTTTTCTCAAGTGGTCTTTTCTGTAAGTTCTCCAGATCATGGGGCAAATTTACTAAAGGGCGAAGTGGCTAACGGTAGTGAAAATTCACCAGCGTGACGTTGTTTCATTACTTTGCCGATTTACTAACGGGTGCTGGTGTAAATTCGCTAGCGAACTGGACCTACTCTAGAGCTACGTCACACCCTTACACCAGACGAAGTTGCGCTATGGCGAAGGGAAGTTAATTCCCTAACTTGCGAATTTTACTGAACGTTACCTCTTGCGCCAGACTTGCCTTCGCCACCTCAGACCAGGTGAAGTGCAATAGAGTAGATAGGGCTTGCTTAAAAAAAATTGAAATTTTTTCTAAGTCCCAAAAAACGCTGGCGTCTTTTACTTTTTTAAGGGTGATAGGCTGAAAAAGATCTTAAATTTTTTTGGGGGTACCCTCTTTCCCCCCTACATTTCCTAACATATGGCACCTAAACTATACAGTGGGCACATGTATAGGGCAAAATAACAACTTTATTTTATTTTATGAATCTTTCCCAGTCTTGTGTAGTGTAATGTATTTGCTGCAGCATATACGGCCATTGTACTTTAACTTGGCACCGTATGCAAATTAGGCATCACTAGCGTAACTTCGATTTGCTTGATGAATTAACACTAGAAAATCGCTAAAAAGCTGCATTTATTACATTTAATTTAAATCAATAATTTATTATAAGTGTTTTTGACTTTCCAAATGATCTGTTAATATTGCTCTGCTTGGAACGTCACTTTATTTCTCCTTGCTTTATTGTCTAACTCCAGTCTCACTTTTAACTAGGTTTGAAATCCTTGCCTGACCTTGTAGAGCTGCAGCTGGCATGACACCCATTTGGTTTAGGGTACCACTGGAAAAATACATTTTCAGAAATTTGAATTTTGGTTTAATTCTTAATTACTTTGCATTATTCCCATGCACCCAACCGAATTAACCAGAGATTGAGCATTTCTACCTTCTAATTAGGAGGCAAAGCCCATATCCGTTTGACACCTAATAAGGTACCTAAATAAAATGACAGCATCAGTTTTTTTTCTGCAGAAGTTGCACAAGGGGACCATAGCAAATCTCTCACATTTCAACCCAGTACCCACCCAGTCAGGTCGCAAGTTGAACAGGGAATAGTTTGTGTGAGAGTGGAGGGAGCAGGTGCAAGCTGGGTGAACAGGGCTGTGAGCGCACTGACCACAAGGGTATTGGGTTGCTCCACTGTCAAATTCAACTTTGGATCTCTGAGTCTGAAAACCAAAAAAAATAAAATACAGTTAATCACACTTGTGTACTGTCATGTGTCTTCAGGTGAACTTAGAAGCTGCCTGAAAAAAACTTTTTCCCCTTAGTTGTTGGGGTTTAGAGTTAGCAAAAACTGGCAATGCACTGTGTCTGAAACTTACCTTTTATAGTGCTGCATGGTATCACAAAATGTCTTTATCTGTGCATAAATGACTTGGAACAGCAGAGGGCAGTATTGACATGTACAATATAGACAAGGACAAAATTGCCAATTTCATTATTCTCAATACTTTTACATATACTATTTTTTGCGATACTAGCTGAATACATGCCACTCAATGAACCATTGAAATTAAGAAGTTATGAATACTATTATATATATATATATATATATATATATGTATATATTAAAAAAACACTTTCTGGCGTGGGGAATACCATAGAATTGTAAGTCTGGGCACATTTTGTAATTTTTTTTAAATTAAAAAAATGAAATAACAATGAGTGATAACTGAAATTAATACATTAATAACTTCCTAACAATTACTGCTACTTAATATATGGAAGATTTGTTATTTATGTGGCATAAAAAACAGCGGGATAATACACCACACATCACAAGGCTGAGTAAAAAACAGCGTACATTTTTTGCTTGTTTTTTTCTTAGCGTGACTTCTGCCAAAAGCAATGTGAAATAAAAGAGACAAATCTTGTGTTCGCATGGTGTAAAATAAAACAAAGTTTTATTAATTCTCCATTTATTTTACAGCACTTTTTACACAGTTTTTTCATTGACTTTCAATTTACACAGCATAATAAGCATGTCCTTGAATGTTTAACTCATTAAAACATTTTCTTAACAGTCAGGAGTTAATACCCTCCGTTATCATCTGATTAAAAAAAGTGTGAAGAACCAGATGAGGGAGGACTGGAGTGGAAAGACTTGACATAAATGGGACTGGAGCAGGAACGGGAGGGCAACCAGAGCAAGATTCAGAGCAAGGTAAAAAGCAAGGTTCAGGCTAGGTGAGGCAAGGCAAGCATCAGGCTAGGCAGACTAGGTTCAGGCAGGACAAGGAAAGATATAAGGCAAGGAACAAGGTACAAGATAAAGGGCAAGGCAGGAGCAGGAAAACCAGAGCTAGGGTCAAGCCACAGTGCTCAAGTAGGCCAATGCTCAGGCAAGGAGGGTGAGGAGGGCTGGCCTTATATAGGGCAGGGTCAGCCCTCATTGGCTGACCCCAACCCACCAATCAGAATGCTGGGTCCCAGAATCAAACCCCAGCAGAGCCTGACAAGGACTCACTTATGGCTAATCTTTGCTTCAAGTGATAAAATTGCAAACAAAGAAACTACAAGAACAAGAATAAACAAGAATATATCAAACAAGAATAAAATGCAAAAACAGAAAAGCGAGAACTGATATTTCCAATAACAAAGCAAGACTGTGTTCAAGGGCAAAATATTGGCTTACAATTTACATTATAACTGGAAACTCAATGAAAATACTGTTATATTGTATTTCTTACAGGTAGACCCACTGTGTTATGTTGGAGATTGCTTTCTTTTTATTGAACTTATGTTACTCTCACTAATACAGATGAATACCTGTTTCATTAACATTTCTAGTAAATTAACCTTTTTTGCTACGACAACATACACATATATGAAAACAGTCTAGGATGCAAGCAAATATGAACAACAAATTAAGATATTCCAACATGCCTAGGCAGAGCCTAGCACAGCCTGGTTTGACAACTATATACACTGTCTTATATGGTACCCTTTAATTTCAGAATTGGATCCCATACCTGTAATAGAAATTTTACAGTGTTATAATTTACCATTTAAGCTTATTAAGGGCTTCTGCAACATAGCTATACAGTTACACATTTCATTTGGATTGAAAAATGGTAATTGTTTTCCACGTTTCCCAGTATCACTGGCCCACATTAGGAAGAGAAAGAAAAACAGGCAGATGTACAAAATATTAGAAGATGAAAGTTACTTAATAGTGAATATATTTTTCTATCTTGATCTTGGGGGCTCAGCACTTGCACAGTGAGGTTCTGTAGGTAATCGTTGAAATCAGTGCAAAGTGTCTAATCATTAGTGTAAAGTTACATCTGAAATAGGTAAAAGTACAATGTTTCATTAATGCAAACATTTTGTGTAAAGCCTACATAACTTCTATTTAATTTAAAAAATTAAAAACATGGAAAAAGGGATGGGCAGCACTGAGACAGAGATCTTTACTTCTGATGGACTGTATGCACTTTCAATTTAACTCACTTCATCACAATTTATCAAAATTGTCTGCTTCAATCACGCACATGAAGGGCTTCTACAACATAGGAAACTACACCAACAAGACGTTCAGTTCAGTTGCTTTCAATTGACATCAAAATCCAAGCACAATTGTGCAAATCTTTATGCATCAGCTTCAATTAAGTCACTCATCTCCCCCTGGTGATCAAAATTGTGCTGGGATCATGGGGAAAATGATGCGATTGTGGGTAAAAAACATGGTGATTGTTGAATAATTTGCACTTAACCCACTGCATTTGTAGTAAATGTCTTTTTTATTTCTGTTTTTTCCTGCTTTCAGTTGCAATGGTCATATTCTGACTACCAGTTGCTATACATGGATATAACTCAATTAATGACTTCATGTATGTTTCTATGGTGGTTATCAGCAGACAGGAAATTTGGTTCTGGAGGTATAAATGGAAAGTGGATTTCAGTTGTTCAGGACTAATACTCATGGATCCTATAGCTAAAAAGGTAAAGTTGTGCTCACCACTACGGCACAAAATGTCTCAATGTCCTTAATTTATTGAAAATGGTTTGAGTGCAGAGGACCATTTGTATTCGACTCAATGATCCTACACAGGGCGTATGGGTTGATCAGTTCTGGAAATGAAGAGCAGAAACTTGGGATAGGCCTACAAAATGATTGTGTCCTTTATAGTATTTTTTTGTGCTTTACATGTCCTAAGGATCTCTACATTTAATAAGTATCAGCCCATTGCTGATGGTGGCTGTAGTTGTAAATAAACACTTGATTCCCCCCAGGAAGATGTAGAAGAAAGAGATTATAACACGGAGATTGCCTGAGTAGGGACTGTAAATCCCACAGTTGCATTTGTGGTACAGTTTTTATAATATAATGGATAATCTTGTCTTTGTGGAATATTACTTTATTTCAAGTTGATGGGCTAAATTCATACAATATGTGGTTGGCACCTTGACAGCAGTAAAAGACATATTTTCTGCTGCCTTTTGAATTGAGTGCGCAATTAGTTTTAGAACACAGAAAATAATTATCATATTATGTGACCTGCAAGAAATGTACATCTTGATCTGCAAATGACATTCAGTATGTTTATGCCGAATACTGCTTTATTGTTTGGAGCCAAGATCTAAAAAGACATTTTCCAATCACACAACAGGGGAAAAATGGAAAGCATGTTTAAAAGCTGTTAAGTTATTTCAAGTATTTTGTGTCTTGAAACGCTACTCATTCTCAAGCATTATTTAACTCATAAATTCTTCTTCAGAATATATTACTTTATGAATACCTGGGGAGAGGCTTAGTGAGGTAATGTGATTTTTTTCAGGAAATCACGTATGTTTAAAATGATATAGGCATATCAAATTTTAGAAATGTACAAAAATATTCCATGCAGTTCATTACAGTATATTCCAACACATTTTAGGAGAGGGTTTATAACAAATCTTATGCCACACATAATTGTGATGAGCTTTAAAACAGATGCACATTACCTCTTATTGTTGTCATGTGACTTTTGTTGTTAATGGGTTCCCCTTTCTTTTTATTTCCTGCTTGACCTGGTGGACTGGAAGCAATATAACAAAAAGTTTGGCTTTACAAATATTTGTTTCACATTTTACTACACAGGTTGCATCACCAAAAGTCTTCTCAAGAATAATCCTATACCTCCTAATGATATTGATTTATGGGAACCTTGAACCATGGACCTCAAAATTGGTAAGACTAACTGAAAAGTGGGCAGAATGTAGGGTGGCTTGGGGTCTGGGAATTGTATAATGGACTTAAATTGTTAAATTACCTGCATATTACTCACATCACCCCCACAATGCACCTAATACTAAGGAGCCGATTCACTAACTTCGAGTGAAGGATTCAAAGTAAAAAAACTTCGAATTTCGAAGTGTTTTTTGGGCTACTA
The DNA here is from genome assembly GCA_038501925.1 of Xenopus petersii. NCBI lineage: Eukaryota > Metazoa > Chordata > Amphibia > Anura > Pipidae > Xenopus > Xenopus petersii. The sequence goes on along the minus strand of CM076684.1, from coordinate 41,428,370 downwards.
CGACCTTCGACTACGACTTTGAATCGAAGGATTCGAACTTAAAATCGTTCGACTATTCGACCATTCGATAATCGAAGTACTGTCTCTTTAAAAAAAACTTTGACCCCCTAGTTCGCCATCTAAAAGCTACCGAAGTCAATGTTAGCCTATGGGGAAGGTCCCCATAGGCTTTCCTACGTTTTTTTGATCAAAGGATATTCCTTCGATCGTTGGATTTAAATCCTTCGAATCGTTCGTTTCGAATGATTTTATCGTTCGATCGAAGGAATAATCCTTCGATCGCACTATTTGCCCTAAAATCCTTCGACTTCGATATTCGAAGTCGAAGGATTTTAATTCCCAGAAGGATTTTTAATTAACCGTCGATATTCGACCCTTTGTGAATCGGCCCCCAAATGTAATGCTTAACAAAATAAAGCATAAGGCGCTTTTACTACACCTCTAAAAATGGAGTACAGTGACAGCCACAGGGTAGCACTTACAGGCTTTATCAAAGTAACTATTTTGTAGCAGTGGGTAGTTGTACACTGTCCGATTCTAGGAACATGTAGTATAAAATGCCTACATCCAAAACGTTCCAGCCTGGTGTATCTTTAAATGTGTAAGACAAAAAACATCTTCTGTGAGTAATGATGTGTTTGTTTTAAATTATCAGCAGCTGAATTTGATGTCTATAATTGTAATCCCATCATTTTGGGAAATAAAATGTATATAAATTGGGGGATTATTTATAAAGGATTAAGTTTAGAAGAAAATATATTTTCTGTTAAAGTTGTTGCATGAAAGTATGAGCTTTTATTCAAAAATAAATTAAGTAAAAGGCATGATTAAAAACTTCAGCAAGTACAGATATTTTGTATCTGGTTATTAACTATCCATATTGGATTATGTCTGCATACAATGTTATCAAATAGGAAAAAAAAAACAAAAGGGGAAGGTAGGTAGGCAGGTAGTGGGAAGGTCCTCTACTGTCTATAGCACATGTGACCTTGAGTGAATGTCCCTGGCTCACTGCAACCCTACATAACTGGTTTAAGTAGTAGAGAGATTAAAATGTTAGTTACCTACTCCAGTAGTTACTATTAACAGTTGTAAAATATGTCATTTTATAAAACATGGGTATATATAGCACACCTCAAAATACTAATTAGAGTACATAAAAAGGAAATACAAATTTCAAAAGTAAGTATTTTTTGATGATTCTTCATCCTTCTAAGCAGCAGAATTTGTGAAGACACCAATTTAACTACAGAATTAGTGAAGACTCTGTAAAAATTACATGGCATTGTAAAACAAGGGAAATATGAGACTCCATGATTGCTTTAATTCTTCTTAAAGGTAATTAGGAATGTGATTGACAGCCACATGCTTCTTGATAATAAAAGCAATGTGTGTTTTGCTTATAATTCTTAAAACAATTGCGAGGAAGCTAAAAATGGTAAATGGCTGGAATTATGAACTGTAAATACTTGGTTCCCAAGCTTTGTCTCTCATTTATGTTTTCAAGTGTGGGGAATTGTGTGTGCTTTCTGTGCCAGTATCGATGCGTGCATGTAACAGAGTGCTCAGCTCTTACATTTTTGTGGCGTCTGCTGCAGATTTAAAATAAAAAAATAAGAGAACAATAAAATGTTACCCTTTGCAGGCGCCAGTGCAGACGATGAAATTGCTAATGAGAAAAATGTTTCCAAAATGCCTTGCCATTTAATTCAAACCAGATAGATAACAGCCATCATCTTCTCTAAAAGAGTTGAATGTGTTCCTTATCTGCTACAGCTATGGCTAAAGGCTGAAACCCCTAAAGAACATTATAAGGTGTGGTTCCAGAAAACAATAACAACTTAAACAAAAATCTGTACTGCAAAAATGTAAATGGAAAGTAAAATATGCTGTTGGCTGCTTTCATTTGGTTTATTAAAATATTTCCTATCAGTGCTCCCTCTTGTTTGCCATGTGTGCAAAATTTATCTTTTTATAAACTCTGTGCACAGTTTGGTGGCTACCTCCAAGCCAGTATTGTGAGTATACACATTTGTGAGTGTTAGTTTCAAGTTTTGTGCACATGCATAATGCCAAGTCTTGGAGGAAAGGCTGAAGGCCATTTGTTTTCATGTATACAATAAATGTTTGTATTGTCAATGGTATACCTGTATTTTTTCTGCTAGATGCACACTCATGGGTAAGGAGCTACTCGTAGTATGTGATGCCAACCATGGCAATGTTTTATGTTTTGATCACCTATACTTAGTTACTCCAATCACAATTCTGTATGTTCCTTAGCTGTAATGGATTAATGATTAGCTATTGATGCAATAAGTCTCAAAAAAGCTGTGCAATGTGATCAAGGACATTGTGCTAGCTCTTTGCACTGGCCTGAATAGTAGCACACCAATTATTCAATTAAAGAATCAGTAGGATGACATTTTTGTTTGGTAAAGCTCATCTATGAGAGATTTTAATCAAATGTAATGGCAGACATAGACATTTGTTGCCAACGGGAAATTGCTGGTTCTGAAGGAGACAAATTATGGGAAAATACCTTGCTATCTGGATCCTTTAGAATTGCTGTATGTAAAAAAAGTTAGCATCTAAGTGGCTGTTTTTTGATACAGGGGTGTCATTAGAATAGAGGGACTTATATGCAAAAGAGGGATTACGCTATTTATTTTTGACAAGATTTTATCTGGTAGTTAATCAACCAGATTGTTTAACTTTATCAGGGCAGTCAAGAGGTGACAAAGTAGATCAGTTGGCAATTGTTGCTATGCACATGCTTTACTGGACATTACATTTTTCAGACTCTTTGGGGCAAATTCACTAAAGCGCGAAGCAGCTAATACTAATGCAAATTCACCAGCATGATGTCATTTCGTTACTTCGCCGATTTACTAACGGGCGCTGGCGTAAATTTGCTAGCAAAGTGGACCTACTCTAACGCTATTTCTCACCCTTACACCAGGCGAAGTTGCGCTATGGTGAAGGGACATAACTACGCTAATTCACAAACATGCACATTTTACTGAACGTTACCTCTCCCACCAGACTTGTCTTCGCCACCTCAGACCAGGAGAAGTGCAATAGAGTAGATAGGTATTGTATCAAAAAAAGTTAAAATTTTTTCCAAGTCCCAAAAAACGCTGATGTCTTTTCTTTTTTTAAGGGGGATAGGCTGAAAAAGATCGTACATTTTTTTGGGGGTACCCTCCTTCCCCCCTACATTTCCTAACATATGGCACCTAAACAATACAGTAGGCTCATGGATAGGGCAAAATAACAACTTTATTTTATTTTATGAAGGTTTCCTGGGCTTGTGTAGTGTAATGTATTTTCTGCTACATATATGTCCATTGTACTTGGCGCCGTATGCAACGCTAGCCTAACTTCGCTTTGCTTGACAAATTGACGCTAGCACAACTTTGCTACCGTTCGCTTCCCTGAGAGCAAATTCGCATTTTAGTAAATTTGCATAGTGCTGGCGAAACTACGGCTGGAGAAGTGCGGCGAAGCTGTCGCTGGTGCAACTTTGGATCTTAGTGAATTTGCCCCTTTAAAGGGAGATGATCATCAAAAAATGTACTTGTAAAAGTGTATACATGTATCTGAAACAATGGATAATGTTTAGAGGAGAAGATGGTTTTCAAAAAAATGTTGAAGAAGCTATAGTTTTTGCATGCACACAGAAGTCTCCTTACTTCCCAATACAAAGCAGCAGTTCAGTTATGCTTTATGGCTGAGATTCTACCTTTGTTGCAAAGCTAGAATCTCGATGCAGATTGGTTGCTGTAGGTTACTATACCTGGAGCAAACCTTGGGCCCTTTTATTACATTAATCCTTCTGTGTTAACAAATTTAGAACTTTCCCATGTTTCAGCCAGAGTGTTCAAGGCAGAGATGAGCAATCTTTTGATAATTCATTACATATCTTGATCCACATTAACGTAATCTCATGTTATGAATTGACTTGCTTTGAATAATGGTGGTAATAAATGTAAAAAAATTCCTATATCAAAAAGATATCTGTCCCAAGGCTTTTTATCTTCAGTAAAAAAAATATTTACGCGTCCGGCGCTTAGTCAAAGGTGTCTCTGTTAACAACATGTCTTGTGCAGCATTTAAACCCTGGTAATCCCTCCCATTTTTCTTTAAAACCAATCAAGAGTTAAAAAAGGATTAACCCTACTTATAATAAATGTAAAACATATCTTTAGTTAATGGTTCAGTGCAGTTGCCCATAACACCCATCAATGACTAGTTTTGATGTGTCCACTGCAGGTGAAATCAATGTGCTGTTTAACACCCGTGTTCAATTCTACCTTCCAAATTTCTGAATATACATGGTCAAGATTATCATGCTAATCTATAAACAGGCCATTTACCCAGGGTCACTTGTCTAGGCTGTGTATTGTTGTGGCATGCTAGCTTAGTGCAGATGATTTCATACCTTTTGAGTTAAGGCCCCTTTGTGGTCCAACATTTGTTTGGTTATGCCAATTTTATATAACAAATGCATTTAATATGATCTCAATAATGACCTGTTATAGCTGCAATAAACAAGCATTCACTCCCAAAACTCATCCTACAAGATGTCCTCCCTTTCTCTGCATTGGGTCCCACCCTTAAAGGAGAACTAAACCCTAAAAATGAATATGGCTAAATATTAATTACTAATAAACCTTATATTGTGACATTTATATTCTATGTGTACTGCATATTTTGTCAGTCCCTAAGCTCAGAAACTAACAGCAGCACAGAGCATGTGCAGTGAATCAGCATAAAATAAGATGGGGAGCTGCTTGGAATCTTTGGGGAACAGATCTGCCAAAGACCTGTGGTTGCCTTTGGCTGGTACAGAAGCCCAAAACATAATTTACAACATTTATAGCCTACTTCTTTAGTTTAGCTTTAGTTCTCCTTTAAGATTTGGGACAACTTGCCTAGCTCTCTTAATTTCCAGGCATTGAAAACTGAGTCTGGTTTGAACACTCTGATAGTAACTTAATTGTTTTCTGAATCTGACTATGCAAATTCATTATACATGCAGGCAGCAGATCATGACATTTAGATACTTTTATTCATATGATCTGCATGATGAGCCCTAAACTTATGAAGGGGCTAACTGTTATCCCTGTGCTTTCTGTACATGAACTCTTATATCCATAGGGTTGAAATGCATATTGTGGTATTATCTCATTCATTTATTTCTCAAATGCCACTGTAACTTAAACCATAGCCACCACACTAATACAGGCAAGAAATGCACTTATAGTAATTCAATAAGTCATTATGATCATTGTTTGACACAAGACCACACACACTGTAATCAACTCAGCATTAAATGATGGTAGATAGAAATACGAATCAACATAATTCTTAGATCATGAAAATGATGGGGTTATCAGTATTGACATTTTATATGTACTCGTAGGAAAGGCATTGCGTGGAGAGATTAATTGACATCAGCAAAACAATTGCTGGTATCTCAAACCACAGCTGGAGAGAATGTTGCCTGCTAATTTTATTAGCCAGATAGTTCCTTGTTCTTTCTTTAGCTTAATCAGTAAGATATAAAAATCCTGAACTGATTTATTCTATGTGCAAGCCTTAGTATATAAATCATGAGTATTTCTTTGTCCATCTTGCACAAGAAGGTCATAGGGTTACTGAAAAAAATCTATCAAACTGAAAACTAAAGATTAGTACTGCACAATTCATAAATAATAGGATTTTTATGTCCAAATATTCAACTATTGTATCCAAATATTATCCATCTCCATCTATTTTGGATATGGTAATCATTAACTTAAAAGAATTACTTAAAACAAAGAGTTTCCAATTTTTAACAATATTGTACAGTATTATCTGAATGCCTGTGTCCCGAGAGTTTATAGAGACCTGTTCTATGTTTTAGAGAAGATTTCAGTTGCCCTGTTACTTTGCCGATGGCTCAGTGCCTCTCTGGCAAGATCCTTTGGACCTCATGGTATTCTGTATGTTTAAACTTTGGAGAGAGAAAAAAGTTATTGTTTCTTATGGTGTGACTGTCCATAAGAAAAATATTGAGTAAGACTGCCATAGCTGACAGGAGGCTTATCTGAACCAAACCCATTTTATTCTATTTTTACTTTTTAAATTACTGAAGAAGTAATTGGTTGCATTATAACATATGATGAGCAATTCCTATACAGTTTTGCTTGGCCAAAAAAATTAGCAAAACTGAGGAAATAATTTGAGAAACACAATTGGTGGATTTCAGTGGAAAATGCAAAGTCTTGTGTATCTTTGCGAAAACCTCCAAGTGTTTTCATGACAGAGCCGATAGAATGATTTTGGACGCAAAAAAACTAAGGAGGTTACTGCTGCCGGTAGGGGTTGAAATTGGCCTGTGGATTTCAGCAGACTGATTTAGTCTCTGAGTGGCCCTTTCCTAAAGTTAGGTATATACAAGCAGACAAGAGGCTATGGTAAAGGCTGATTGGACCTGGAAAGCCAAAATCAGGGTACATACAGGCAGATAAATGAGTATGAAGTTATGGTTATGGTCTGGGAAAGTCAACTTACAGGTATATACTCTAATCAAAATTCTTCTGCCCAAACTCTGTTCACAGTGAATGCAGATTTAATTCAAACATAGTGGTAAGTCAATTTATCACATGATAAAAACTGGTTGATTAGATAATGGTAAACCTAGATAAATTCATTATTTGGGCAACTGATCACAGTCTGCACTGGCCATTTTGGCTTCCAATGTGTATAGCTAAATTGGCCAATAAGTTACTGGGTCTGCTTGTGTGTAGTTGGGAGAAAGGTTGGGCTGTGTTTCTTCCTACTGTGGGTGCTGGTGCTCTGGAAATGACACGATTTGCACCCTCCCATTTATACAATCGGAATTCTGTTTGACATAGTAATGTGCACATTTTGCATTTGCATTTTGCACAACTGAGCCCTAAGATGTACAGTACCATTATCAGAATTTTATTCTCATAATTTCTCTTTCTTTTTGCAGTTTTGTCTGTTTAACTGTTTTACTTGCAAAGGAAATGGTTGCTTATGAGGATTACATCCCACATATTTCAAGCATCATGGACCTAATTTATTTAATAGATGTTCACTCATTCTAAGGTACACCCACTTTTGCCCTTTGGATGTCAAATGCTATTTAAGCTATTCACTTTCTGGAAAAGTCAAAGTTGTTTGCCAAAGCTGAAATAAATCCTTTAAAAAGTTATAAGGCTTTATATTATGCTTGATAAGACTTTCACAGTCATTATAACATGATAATGTATTATTCTTTAACTGTATATTCTGTGGAGTATGTATGTATGTAACAGTTGCTATTTTGTGCAAAATTTACTCTTTCATGCCTAAAAAATTACAATTTAAAAAAATCTATTTTTATGTTTGCATGGATAAATCAGTTTCCTGGTAATCATGTCAATAATATTTATTGTCTAGCAAACAAAAGAAGCCCTGTTTTGTTATATATAGCAGAGATTTTAGAAATTTTATTTATATGTATTTTATTATATTTCTGCCCAATGGTACTGTTGCTGATTTAACAGGAAGAGGGAAAGAAATAGAAAAGCTTATCTGATTCAAAGTTCAGATGTGCTGAATTTTAAAATATGAAAATATAAAATCTAAACTCTAATATGAAATAAATACGGTAATACAGCACTACTAAAGCTTTTGTTAAAAATAAGATGACGTTATATAGCTGCCAGGGAGGCAAGGCGAAACAAGGCCAGTTATGGACTTTAATATCTTGCCTACTAGTTTACAATGCATAGTGTATCCCGATTGAAGTGGAAGGGGCCCCAAAAATGTTTTTGCTACATGATAAGGGGAATTAAACTGTAATGACAGTAGCACTTTAACTGATTTCATTCTACCTGGAGGGTGCCTACTACTTATTAGAGCCAGAGAAGATGCAGGTGGCTATTGCTCTTTACCCTGATACCTTTGCTAGTGGGATGATGAACTTGAAACTTGATTAGTGTAAGTCATTTGCCCATAATTAATTAATTAATTAATTAAATCTGAATTGATTTTTATGATTATCAATGCCTAACTGAACCCCCCACAGCAGTTGCAGAATATGTTCCCTCTCCAGATACAACCCTGCTTCTTAAACCTGGCGTAAGACAAAACTAGAATCTTGGAAGAGAAAGAGAGAGACAGTGAGAATAGCCAGGGTATTTTACACTCATTTGTATCATCTCTTAAATTCTCTCACTATATTTCAAATATTTATGATGACCCATCAGTATGTTCCTCTCTAACTGCATCACTGGATTTGGTATTTTATGAACAATTATTGGTGCAATGCAACTTTTTCTACAATGCCAGATTTGGCATTAGGAATGAATATTGTAGTTTTTTAACCCACACAATGAATTTATATTTTAAATGGAGCCATGGAAGTTTTCTCTTAAGTCTACAATTCTTCAAACATTTTACATGTACAGTAAATGGATGAACATCAATAATCTGCTCATATAATGAACATAAATGTATCATAAAGTAACTTTTCTGTTTGTTTATGAGGGTTGCCGACACATTTGCTTAAATTTCCTATTTATATCATGCATAATAAAACCTGACCTTTTCAGTCAGAAACCTCCTATGTAGGGACACGGTACTTGTAATAGCGCTGTGTTCATGTCAGTCAGTACAATGATAATTACCTTTGCAGGACATCTCTTTGGTTAAAAGCCTCCTATGTAGGGACACATTGCTTGCAATAAGGTGCATTATGAAAAATGTCAGATAAATTATCAATCAAAGACAAGGGGGTAAATTACTAACCTCTGAAAAAAATCGCCAGCGACGGCTTCGCTCACAGGACATCACTTCACCAGGTGTAGATTTGCCAGGACAATGCTAATTCACTAAAAACCGAAGTTGCTTCCAGGGCGATGAACGCTGGCAAAGTTGCGCTAGCGTTGGCTTATTTGCATACGGCGTGAAGTTAAAGTTCAATGGACGTATATGTTGCAGCGAATACATTACACTACACAAGCCCGGGAAACCTTAATCTGCATCTTAATGAATTTGTGTAGTTATGTCCATTAGCCAGAGCACAAATTCGGCAGGTGTTAGGGAGCGAAGTACCGCTAGATTCTATCTCCTTCACTAGCGAAGTTACGCCAGCGACTGTTAGTAAATCGGCGACTTTCCAAAAAGACGTCACGCTGGTGAATTTTCACGAGCGTTAGTCACTTCGCCCTTTAGTAAATATGCCTCAAGTTATCAATGCGGTGATGGCTTGCAGTAGATGTTTAGAAGTCGTCAGCAGGCCCGGATTTAGGCCCGGGCCTAGGGCGGCAAAAAAATAGGGGCGGCATGCCACTCAGCTGCATTATGGAGACGCGTGCGTCCCCATTCAATTACAGCAGCTGCGCCGGCGTTTTTTCGCCGGCGCGCTGGGAAGGGGAGGTGAGGTGGCTGCTAGGACCGCGTGGCTGCCTGGTCGGACCGCGCGGCCTAGGGGCGCCCCTTATTGAAATCCGGCGCTGGTCGCCAGTGGAGCATTTTCTGCTCTCATTTTTACCAACTTTTAATTACTCTTGAATGTCTTAAATGTGATAGTGCTCATGGTCAATGAAGGGCCAATGCGGCATTAATATGTTTTAATTTGTATTATATGGTGCTCATAAGGATTATTTTAAACCTTAACCTATACAATAATGGATTTTCTTGCCATTTATTAATCTACATAAAATTTGACCTATGGACGTCTACCACTCGGTCATCACTAACACATAATACATTTTGACACTATTTTGATGTGACTGCATTACATGAGGTAAGAGGAATGCCTCACTTACTTAAAAAATTATAGAATTCTGGGAAGAAGACATTGATTTAGCAAACTTTGAATATGCCATGTATGGAAGAGGGAAAAAAGCCTAAGGTAATATGTGCAGAACATTTATTCCAATATCACATAAATCAAGCTTTCATCATTTAAGTACAGATCTGTTTTAAATGTCATTTCCCTGTGTTTATGTATGCATGCCCAGCCTTTCAAAAACAAACTTTGAGTGCCTTTGTCCAAACAAGTTCTCCACTACAGAGTTTGTTGGATGGTTGGTATGGAGCATACATTCCTGCAGTGATCTTAGCCTGGAGAGACTGAACTTGGCTTTAGAACACCAACATTCTTGTGGCACCTTCCTGCCAACTTAGGTTCTTGCCACTGGCATTTGAACTTGTGGTGTAGGGAAATCTTTTGCCACCTGATTAGTCGCCTGCCAAGAAAAGGTTACACAAGTTTAATTGCTTAAAATATATTTGATACAGAGACATAGGTAAACACAAAGACAGAATGCACCATAGTTTAGCAGCATGGAATTTAGAAGTCCAAGCTGAGGAATAAAGAAGCAAATTACCCATTGATATACACACCAAATTAATGTACCTATTGAGAACATACTGAAAGATACTTTTAAAAAAAAACTTGCATTGTATGACCTAGGAACCCAACAAATCACAATAAATATTGAGGTGGAAAAACGCTTCCACTTTAAGGGAATTTCTATCATAATTAGTTGTGGCATTGGATATCACTATTATCATGTATCATGGACAGTGGGATTCACATTGGAAGTATTTGCCTTCACCTGTATTTGGATTAATTATTTTTGATACTACATATATAGGATCTTCTATCTAGGCACCCAATATCCAAAAAGATCAGAATTACAGGAAGGCCATGTCATATCAAGTTTGTTTTAAGCACTTGTTATTATTTCTTTGTTTCTCTGTCTTGTACTTGTTGGTAACTATACTGCATAAATCCATCTTGGTGGCAAAACATTTAGTTTGGGTTTATTTAATGTTTTAAAAGTAGATTTGAGGTATGGTGATCCAAATTAGGAAAGAATTACTTAACCAGAAAACTGCAGGTCCAAAGCATTTTGGATAATGGCTATGCCAAGTTTATACTGTATATCATAAAATGTGTGGGTCATATCCTGTATATATTTGCCACTTCTGTCTACAGGCTCAAATGGGAACTCTGCAAGTCTTAACCTCTGTGGTCTATAAATGTTGGTCGACATTGCCTCAGTTCGTAAGTGAGTTTCTCTTATTTATGGGGGACATAACCCATCATTTACAAAATCTTTGGCCTTTATCCAGTGAGTGTTGTTAGAGAGCTATACCTGCTAACTACTGCTCATAGCTCAGCCTCATAGAGGGCAAACTTTTGCTGATGTGTTTGATGGTGAATAGATCTATCTGCCAGCAGCTTCTTGTTTGCACCTATGTGCTGGCTTTCTGGCAAGACATGAATATCTCTTCCCTATGAGGTGCCTTATTTGTTATGTGATCGTTCAGCACAGGTAAATAATGATAATATGCAGGAAAGCTTGCATATAGACTTTCCTTACAATGAGTTTTTGTGCTCATTGCAATCTTATTTATAACCTGCAACTGCAGTTGTAGTCACACAAACATGGACTCCTCTACATCATTCATTAAAGGAACTTGCATTCCAAAACTGCTCCTTGAATTATCACATAATTGTACTTGCGCTGCTGTGCCTATCCAGCTTTCTTTTGTGAATAGCATGCAAAATTTGCACACTTGCTAGGAAGTACTAACTGCACATTATATTAACTTTTATAAAAATTTGGTTTGGAAAACAATGGTTTTGGAAACAAAACTTTGTAGTGTGCACTGCTATTGCACTGTATAGTATGGGGTGCAGTGTATAGTATGTGTGACCATACACAGATAAAAAAATATACAAAATACTTATTTCTATTAAAGAATGAAAACAAAATCTGGTTAGTGCACAAAAGGATGTCATTTTATCACAAACTCCATTCTGTACAGTTTAACAAGCAATCTGTCTCACAAATGTATAACCTCAATGTAATGGACACACTTATGTGCAGAGTTACTTACAGAATGAATTATGTAAAAACAAAGTTGGACATAATATATAATAGTGTAACTAACTAGTGCTTGTCAAGCTAGATTTGACTGACAAAATAGATATCTGTGACAGAAATCAAGATTTTATAGCACAGGATTCATTCTTTCCACAAAATGACAGTTTTGTTTCACAAAACAGATAAAATAACCATTCTGTGAAGCAACACTGTCAGTCACATTCCTGAACCAATAAGAACAAAGCTTATTGCCATATACAAACAAGATGAGAAGTGGCCAGCTCTGCTCCACATGGCTAAGGCAAAGTATCTGGCCTGCTATAGAGGGCGACCTCTAATGTCCCCTGTGCTGCATAATAATAAACATGAATAAACCTTTCCTAAAAGAGCTGCTGTTAAACACTACAGGTTCATATATGGAAGTTTTTACAAATGGCTGAGAAATATAATGCTGCACTTATAATGATTGTAGAAAAAGAAAAGTATGCAAAACATAAATATGATCATTTTAGGTGATATGGTTATTCTTATTGTAGTAACCTGATTGTTAGGCCATTTTGGTTAAGGGCATTCCTGTTGTTTTGCCATTATCTTATGACTCACTCCTGTTCCTCTTCCTGTCTAAGCTGAGAGCAATAATGGGACAGGCCACACCCACCTGCCATCTTCTATTAAATGTACCAGAAGTTACTGTGCTTGTCTGGCTGCTTAGCCTGACTCTCAGAGACAGTTATAAGTTTTGTATATGATAGTTAGACTCCAATGTCTCCTCCTAGCTGTAATCTTGCACCAATTAGCTTGTAGTAGTCTCTTAATAATGTGCTTAGCTATAGTTCAACTACTACATTACAGATTTAGCCAGAGACTTGGGACTGATCATGTGCATCACACATTGTGTATAGTATGATGTGTAGGTTATATGAGCAGCCACTCCTGAGTACTGTGTGTAAACAAAAGGCTTCAGGACTTCAACTTCACCTCCTTTCGTGAATTTCGGGACTTCAGCTTCTTCTTTTCGGCACTTCCACATTCTGTAATATGCGAAATGGCCGCACGGCTCGGGCGCTCGTAAAGGGGACCCAGCTCTTTGAAAAATGCAGCACTTCTGGGCCCCCATTCAGGCCCGGAACACTTGTCCCCTCCTGCTGGCGGCCCTGGACATGCATGTGACATGGGCGCAGTTGTGCTCTCTGCTCTAGTGTTGTGCCCCCCTCGGCCCACTATTATGTGAAAGAGTTAAGCACTGGGCTGGTAAGGGGAAGGCGTAATTAGAGTCTTTTGTTATAAATAAATATAAAGCATTGTATAGCTTGTTGCTTCTATATAAATAGATTATGATCCCCTAAAATTGCCCCTGCCTAAATGACCCCCTTTTGTTTACACACAGTACTCAGGAGTGGCTGCTCATATAACCTACACATCATACTATACAGAATGCGTGGTCATACCTCCCAACATTTTGGAAATAAAAAGAGGGACAAAAAATTTTTTGTCATGTAGCGTGGCGAATTTTTTTTGACCACACCCACTTTTGTGGCCACACCCCGTAATTACCATGTTCATTTTACAAAGTTTGGCAGGTTATAAACGTTTGAAAATATTTCTCCTTATCTAAACTGTTAAAACTACTTATTTTCTTATCTCAAAATTGTTACAAAGTATCTTAGTTGCACCTGTTAGCTGTACTGGCCTCTCTGCCAAAAGCCAATTAAGTTAGAAATTTTGGACACAATAAAATCTTTATACTTTGAATTGGTGCCTGCTGGAAGTCTGCGTTCATTGAGTGCCTGCTCCTTTTTACATTTTGGTTTGTCCGCCCCCTATGCTGAGGGCTCAGGGCAGTGCACTGGGCCACTTCCCTTACGTGGTGAGTAATTTGTTTATCACATTGAAGTACCCACACTACAGATGACTTCTTGTAAGTTAGATATTTTGTTTCTTTTTCTGGCTGTTCAGTGCAGAGAAAAGAGGGACTTTCCAGTACAAATGAGGGACCTCAGGTTGAGCTGTCAAAAGAGGGACTGTCCCTCTGAAAAAGGGACAGTTGGGAGGTATGTGTGCACATGATCAGTCCCAAGTCTCTGGCTAAAGCTATTATGTAGTAGTTGTACTATAGCTAAGCACATTATTAAGAGACTACTACAAGCTAATTGGTGCAAGATTATAGCTAGGAGGAGACATTGGAGTCTAACTATCATATACAAAACTTATAACTGTCTCTGAGAGTCAGGCTAAGCAGCCAGACAAGCACAGTAACTTCTGGTACATTTAATAGAAGATGGGAGGTGGGTGTGGTCTGTCCCATTATTGCTCTCAGCTTAGACAGGAAGAGGAACAGGAGTGAGTCATAAGATAATGGCAAGCAGGAATGCCCTTAACCAAAATGGCCTAACAAGCAGGTTACTACAATAAGAATAGCCATATCACCTAAAATGATCATATTTATGTTTTGCATACTTTTCTTTTTCTACAATCATTATAAGTGCAGCATTATATTTCTCAGCCATTTGTAAAAACTTCCATTTATGAACCTGTAGTGTTTAACAGCAGCTCTTTTAGGAAAGGTTTGTTCATGTTTATTACTATGCAGCACAGGGGACATTAGAGAGCGCCCTCTATAGCAGGTCAGATACTTTGCCTTAGCCATGTGGAGCAGAGCTGGCCACGTCTCATCTTGTTTGTATATGGCAATAAGCTTTGTTCTTATTGGTTCAGGAATGTGACTGACAGTGTTGCTTCACAGAATGGTTATTTTATCTGTTTTGTGAAACAAAACTGTCATTTTGTGGAAAGAATGAACCCTGTGTTATAAAACAAGACAGATTGCTTGTTAAACTGTACAGAATGGCGTTTGTGATATAATGACATCCTTTTGTGCACTAACCAGATTTTGTTTTCATTCTTTAATAGAAATAAGTCTTTTGTATATTTTTTTCTCTGTGTATGGTCACAAATACTTATATAACATGAGAGACATTCATTCTGTGTATTAGGGATAGTTTTGTATACAGAATGTATTTGGGACAAACGGCACCCCATAGTATAGAACAGTGCTGGCAAACACCTGTGGTAGTGAGCCCTGGAAGTTTTCTGGCCTACATAGTGGAGGGCCGATAATGGAAGCCAGTGTTAGCCACTCCATGTTTTTAAACCACACCTACTTTAAACCACACCCATGTTACCACAATACCATGTCCACATTGATTGTGGTAGCAAACCAAAAAACCAAATGGTTGGTGCTCACTGCTGGGATATCACTTATCACTCATATGTGAAAAGTTGTCCTACCCGTATATCCATATGCCTCATCCTCCCCTGTGGATAACACAGCACCAACCCTCCAAATATGATTAAACACCTTAGGGGCCCCTAACAACAATTTTCAAATGCTAACAAACCCCAGAACAAACCACTAATAGGCTTATGTTCCACAGGCAGAGCAGGGCGACCCAGGCAGAGTATGGCACACAAAAGGAGCATAGGGCAGGCAGAGTCGGGCACACACAGGGAGCATAGGGCAGGTAGAGTATGGCACACCCAAGGAGAATAGGGCAGGCATAGTATGGCACACACAGGTAGCATAGGGCAGGCAGGGTAGGGCACACACAGGGAGCATAGGGCAGGTAGAGTATGGCACTCCCAAGTAGAATAGGGCAGGCATAGTATGGCACACACAGGGAGCATAGGGCAGACAGGGTATGGCACACACAAGGAGCATAGGGCAAACAGACTAGGGCACACATATGGAGCATAGGGCAGGCAGATAGGGCACACACAGGGAGCATAGTGCAGTGCAGTATGGCACACACAGGGAGCATAGGGCAGACAGAGTATGACACACAGGGAGCATAAGGCAAACACTAAACTGAAGGTGCATGAGTCGGATTCTTTTTTGGATAGAAATACTATGTGAAAAAACTGTGTAAAATCTTCTTTTATTAAATCTTCATTAAAAGCACAAAAATCCGGATGAGCAGAGCAGGGGAATACATGGCTCAACCCGTTTCGTGACTACAGTGGTCACTTCATCAGAAGCCAGGCTTCTGATGAAGTGTGCCTTCAGTTTAGTGTTTGCTTTACCCACGTGACCAAAGTGGAACTTTTGGATGTTTTGGATAGAGCTCTCACTCAGCCCCACATGCTGACTGTGTTTGTATGCACTCTCAAGCTCTTTGCTTCATGGAGGGAGCATAGGGCAGGCAGAACCGAGCAAGAGACAGGGAAACTTATCAGGACCACTCTAAGATGTACTGCATACAGTAACACATGCTTGTGCCCCATCAGCATTTTGTATAAGGTGAACAGGTGAACTATGTAAGTGGTTTCAGTCTGGGTCTCAGGTGTAAACAGTACAGGACTTGAGGGTGTGAACAATAAAGGTGTTACAAGTGTGAACAATGCAGAGGGGATTACATGTGTGAACAATGCAGGACTTTATAGTCTGAATTTGAGGTTTAAACAATGCAGTGGCCAGTTAATCTCTGTAGTGATACCTTTTAGAGTTTACACATGGTAAACAGACACAGCAGGCAGACTTCCATGTGGGGGCCACACAAGGGGGGTCGTGGGCCGCCAGTTGGAGAGCACCGGTATAGGAGGAAGAGGATTAGGTGAATGACAGGTACATGCAGAAGTTATAATATGCAAGGGTAAAGTGTGTGCTCTTTCATTTATACCTGATTCTGTAATTTGTATATATGATAAATACAAATGAAAAATAATAATAAAAGTAATTTTGATGGCTGAATGACTGGATTTTTTCAACTTGAGTCACAGTGAAATAACTGTGGTGGGAAAGCATAGTACAGATTGAAATATGGGATGACGTATGACCCTTCAGGATAGCGTGTAAAATAAATTTAGAGTGAATGATGACCAAGGTCAAGCCGGATTTGCAGATTGTTTCCACATGTAAAATATTCCATCATATGTGCTTCTATCAAGCTCTCGAACTGTTCTTGATTGGTTAATAAATCAAATATACAAGAATATCCTATATTCAAACAATAAGCCTATAATGAAGATTGTGACGATTAATACCAAGGTTCCAGTGCCTTATGGAATGAAATTCAAAGCAATGACAGTCTTATATGCACAGTAAGCACAATGCATTCTTTCATATTCATTCTCAAACACATTTTTCATGTTTTTAGTCATTTTTTGGCAAATTTAAAGTTTAATACATTTCTACATATTAACGAAAATAATACTTCCCATTTTTCTCTTTGATCATGTAAATGCTTTCTGCCAAAATAGTGAGTGAAGTAACTTGCTGAGGAAAACAGAACATGAAGTGTAAGGAAGAAGAATTACCACTCCACGTACCACGTTTACTGGACCGGAAATAGAACCGGACATTTGGTACAATGTGGATCAGGCTAGGCAGTATGTATATAGTTAAAAGCAGCAGTTTGTCCTAAAGGAGATAACGGACAAACATCAAATTTCCTTATATCAGGCCTACAGACAACTTCTTAATTTTATATTTAAATTAAGGTCTTCAGTACAATTCTAAAGAAGGAAAGTATTAAAAGTTGATCAGTTCAAATCTACCAGTATTGCGACAAATGCCTTCTGGTTGAATACTATTGTTGGAGAGGTAAGTTCCACAGTGCAATTGTTTAAGGATAAAATGTACCATATTATTGTGGATTAAAATCTTCATTTGTTCTAGAGAAAAGAAAATTAAATTAATTCCATTGATTACAAAAAATGTTCCTATCTATCTATAATTTATCGATCTACTGTATCTCAATAATCTATCTGCCTATCTATGTATTTTAATGTTTTGATATAATAGCATAAAAGCATTACATAAGTGGAACAATATCTAATGTGAAATGGTTTTGTTGGAAAAGAGTAACAAATTGCTGAGCAACTTAAGGGCACAAATATATAAAAGTCATCCATAGAGCTCTTATTTAAAATATGTGTGTAGCAAAGCTAAGAGGTCAGGTTAAGATCCTGTAAGAAAGGTTACTGATATCCATGTTAATGGTAATATGGGATATTGAGAATCATGGGAGAAGAACCTGGCATGATTGATAGTAAAGTATAGTTATAGTTATGTTTCTGGTTTCGGAAGTCATGAGACATTCTGCAATGACTTCTTATTCAGCTTCTTATGACCAAGATAATTCTAGAAAAAAACCTCCTTTAAAAGAAAATTATATTAGATGTTCTATGAAGCAACTGCACCTGGAATTCTTTTTTCTACCTGTGGTATATAGTAGCATTTTTTATGTCATTGTAACTGTTTTCTGATGCTGTATGACAGGCATATAAGCAAGAGTGCAATTAGTCCCGGTGTATTCCCAGACTGGCATGAAATGCTACCTTGAACACAGACGTCATATGGGCAGATAGTTTGCAGCATGATTGGGATGAACATTCATGACCATTTTATTCCAGAACCTAAATTTTGAGAATGTTTATAAACTCATAATTTAAGATTGATTTTATAGTTACATATGTCTTTACACTCAGGGGCAAATTTATTAAGGGTCAAATTGACAATTTTTTTTTTGGTCAAAACTCTCAAATTCGAATTGTGAATTATCAAAATTTGATTAGAATTTTAATTCAAATTTCGAGATTTATGAAATCTATACCCAAGTTCATGTATAAGTCAATGGGAGTTCATGAATAAGTCAATGGGAGAGGTCCAGTGACCAATTTGAAGATGTTATTAGCCTTCCTGAGACTTTTGAGTTTAGTCGAATTTGATTTGAGATTTTTGGGTTGGTTATATTCGTTCGAGTTTTAGATATTCAATTTTTTTATTAAATACCCTCCCAATAGAATTTTGAGTATATTCGAGCTTTGATAAATGGGCCTCCCAATCATTGAAGTCCAACTTCTGATTTGGGGAGCCATGTATAAATTATTCATCTATTAACTGTCTTTTGTTTGTGTTGTTAACACTTTGTCATTTACCCCTTAAATGGAAAAAAAAGAATCGTTCTCTTTCCTTCTTGATGTTCCTTAGATAAAATATATTTTGATTAATTCATGTAACCCCAAATAGCCTGTTTTCCAAAAAGGTTTCCAGACCTACTTTGGAGGAATTTAACGTATCTGCCAACTCAACCTATTTGGCAGGGAAATCCACAATTTTTACTCTCTGTGTGAATAACCTTATGAAATTTGCTGAAATCTCCTTTCTTCACATCTTCCAGGTTGGCCCCTTGTTTTGTAGACGTACCTCAGAGTGTGAAACAAATCCCAAGATAATTATGTATTTTGTACTGATCTTGAATAAATTTGTAAATGGTTATCATCACCCTTGAAATCCTTTCTTCTCTAAAGGGGAAACAGCCTTTCTTCTTGACTCAAATGTACTATTCCATATTCTATTAATATAATTGCAGGGCACTGGGGTGACTGCTTATTATGCATTGATACATGAATATATACATATGTATATATATTTATATAAATATATATATATATATATATATATATATATATATATATATATATATATATATATATATATTAGGGATGCACCGAATCCAGGATTCGGTTCGGGATTCGGCCGAATCCTTCTGCCTGGCCGAACCAAATCCGAATCCTAATTTGCATATGCAAATTAGGGGCAGGGAGGGAAATTGTGTGACTTATTGTCAGAAAACAAGGAAGTAAAAAATGTTTTCCCCTTCCCACCCCTAATGTGCATATGCAAATATGCAGATATGCAGATTCGGTTCGGTATTCGGCCGAATCCTTCAGGAAGGATTCGGGGGTTCGGCCGAATCCAAAAAAGTGCATTCGGTGCATCCCTAATATATATATATATATATATATATATATATATTGATAACTTTTGGTTTATATTTATCTAATATTGATTTATTTGTACACACTCTGTAAAATAACACGCACTGAAGGGACATGGGTTAACACGAGGAGAACACGAAGGCTAATAGCTGATATGGAATAATAGGGAATAAAGAAATTTAAGACATGGGATAAACAAAGTATTGAAATGAACAACATACTACCAATGGGACTAAGTAACAACTTGCAACAAAGTTAACTATATATATGTGATAATTTTATGAATGAACACGCTAAAAGGAAGCATCTAATGAAAGCTAATTAAAGGAGGCACGCCTCTGAGGGAGGGAACAAGGATTTTGCTCCAATTGCTTGGTATTTTAGGGTAGTTTACATTGTGTTTTGTAACTTTGACAAAGGCTGAGTTGCAGCCGAAACGTACGTTCGCTTAATAAATTGTTTATACTTTGGATAAGACCTGCGAGTGCGGCTTCTTCATTGGAGGATTATATATAATCCATAAGTTGGAAAATATATATATTTTTGAGATATATATCTCAAAATATATATATTTTTCAACTTAAATGTGTATTTAGGAGAATGTGTATTTAAGAGAGCAGACATATTACACATTGGGTCATATTTATTACACATTGGTTCATATTTATTACACATTGGGGCATATTTATTGGGTAAAATCTAAAACTTGGAAGTTAAAAAAAAAAACTTCCTTACAACATCAACAATTTAATATAATCAGATTATGACAAGTTTTGGCAATTTAACTTTGCATTGGTGAAGTTTTTCTTAAGATTAGAGAACATTTACATCTTTTCTTCAGTAAATATTTGCCAATTTACCGAGAGCACAACAATTAATTTTCACCTAAAGAAATATTTCCTTATTCAGGCTGCAAACTACCATTATAAACCTAGGGGCAGATTCATTAAGGGTCGAATTTCGAAGTTAAAATTACTTCGAAATTCGACCCTCGAATTGAAATCCTTTGACTTCGAATATCGAAGTCCAAGGATTTAGCGCTAATCGTTCGATCGAACGATCGAAGGATTTTTCGTTCGATCGAACGATTAAATCGTTCGAATCGAACGATTTTAATCAAACGAAAAAGCTTAGCAAGCCTATGGGGACCTTCCCCATAGGCTAACATTGACTTCAGTAGGTTTTATCTGCCGAAGTAGGAGGTCGAAGTTTTTTTTAAAGGGCAAGTACTTCGACTATCGAATGGTCGAATAGTCGAACGATTTTTACTTCGAATCGTTCGAATTCGAACGAATTTAACCAATTCGATGGTCGAAGTACCCAAAAAATACTTCGAAATTCGAATTTTTTTCATTCGAATTCTTCACCCGAATTTTGTGAATCGGCCCCCTAGAGTATATTTAGACTATTTTCCATCTCATTCTCTAAATCATCTCCTCTATGCTAATTTTTCTCATATTACTTCTGTATGGCATAAATTCCCTAGAAATTTCCCAAAGTACAATTGTATAGGCAATTGTATAGGCAAAAAAAGAATTTACAGCAAGTGAAATTTACTACATTTATTCATTCAGATTAATAACTGCTGTAGTTGAGTTTGTAATCTCCCTTCTACTTGCACCCTCATGTACTCACAAGGTTCAATCTCATCATATATAAAATTACCAATAAGCTTTTGGATAGTAAAACAGAGAAAACAACACTCAAACCAGGGAGAACATACAGGGGCTTCTCTATTAATAGAAGCAACAAATTAACAATTTGTATTGGTCAGTCTTCCACAAGAACTGAAACTGAAAGTGAATATATGATTCAGAACTTAGGTTAATAAAGCAATCACAGAACCACCAACATAGTTTTCTGGCTGAATTATACCCAGGATCCAAACTCTGTGGGTAGAATTGATATTCACTTTCCCATTTAAAATAACTGGAAGTTCTTACTCTTGGCGACTGACTGTCACCACCAGTGTCTGTACAAGCAGGATGTTTTGATCACCCAGTTCTCCCATCAAAATGCCATATGTGCCATAGGCCTGTTGCTGACTGTGACACATGTGAGTCATGTTGTTTGTATTATCGTTAAAATATATATTTGAATTTTAATCTGATTCTTAAACCACTGCCAAAACATCTGTTCCTTTTCTTACAGGAATCTCATATTGTGTACGATAACTTTGTGAGCAGGTATTACTGGAATCTTCAAGAATGGAAATCAGGTTTACTGGAAAGCTGCGTCATGGATTCCAGTTTTGTTATTTTTATGCAATGCCAAATGATAGTTGTCTATTCTAATGAGATGCATGCCTGTATTGATTTATTATTTTTTCACAAGTACAATTTCATTGGTTGACTGCTGCCTATGATGACATTATTTGCCAAAAAAAGGCACATCTGGGCATATGATGAATATCAAGACCCAAGTGGAACAGTTTTAAAGCAACCATTTCTTTTTTTACAAGAAACCAAATCATAGAGATCAGTAGAACGATTCTTAGAACATTGCTAAATATGAAAGAATCACATTGCCATATGATTGTCCCACTTTGGCCTTAATAACTTTATCCAGATATATCCCAGTGTAACTGAACTGGGCAGCTTCAATACAAAAACATTAATGAATGAAGTTTGCATTGGCATGTCCAGAATTACAAGCCCAATAAAGCTCAGAGAGATAACCTAGCAGATTATTCATTCATTTCACGCTATTTTGTACTATATGTGGGAAGAAATATTTGGAAGCCGTGTCCCATAATGAACAAAAGATGTTATAAACAAGACATGCTGATATGTTATCTTGTCCCCTAAGAATGCAAGATCAATTTTACCATTGCATACCAAACCATAATGATGAACAACTGCATTTTAGCAAAACTCGATATACTGTAATACCCCAAAAATGTTATACAACGGCATTCAAAATCAGGATAACAATAAGACTTTGCAAGAGGTCAATACCCTTTTGTGTATTTATGGTATGTGATCTATACAGTTAAATCTGGAAAGTATATAACAATTTGACTACGACTAATCTTTCTAGCTGGGAACCTAACATGTTGTAATGTACTGCAACCGATAAAGAATAAAATGAAAATTGCTTGTCAAAAGTTATCAAAATGCCATTGTGAAAAAAGCCTGAGAGAACACAAAAATCTGCAAGAGCATTAAAGATTTGTTGCAGACTGTACATATTATGGGATTCCTACATAATGAGTGTGGTGCTTTTTATTAAGTCAGAGCTAAAAGGTGAACCAGTTACATTGCTCACTCAATCAGATTCCATTCCCCTCTACAAAACCCAGTGTTCAAATCCCACGTTAATTACAGTTACTTCATTCCAATCTACTTTATCTTTATAACCACATTCTATCCTGTACTTTAAATGATGGAGGACAGGGATGGTAAGATGCAACAGAGAGCTGAAAACTATTAGATTATGTGCATTGACCTACAATACAGATCAGTTATGCCTCCTTGTAAGACCTATTGTGATATAACATGGCGCCTTTTCATCATGACTAGGTAAACAAGTACTGGTGAGTAAACTATAAGTCAGTTTTGTTTAGTAGGGCTGGTTTTGATGTTTGACAAAGGGGGTATTTCCTTTGACTCCCACAGTGAGTTTCTTGCAAATGGCTTTGTAGGCACCTAACCTTATGTAGAAAATCTGCAAGGATTAAGTAACCAAAATAAGTTATTTGTGCTCCCATGGATGGCATTTTACTATAAGAATTGAACTTCATGTTATGAATAAGTTTGATTCTAACTACTAGAGGGCAGTAGCATGCATTCTGTATCCAGTGCCTTTACATTGGTAATGATGGGATGCATTCTCTATTGCAGTTCTAATTATTGCCCCAACCAGCCCAGTAGTTATTCAGACCCCACTCTTAGGTAAAGACGGGTCCTGATGGACACTTCATATAGTAGAATGGCATGAATCAACCCGACCCCAAAATATTTGATAAGAGGTACAAAAGTGCATCTGTAGCTCAAATTAATGTACAGTAGAGCGACCTTTCAGGGGACCAGAAAAAAATGGTTTAAAATCTGGGAAAATTAAAAATCAGGGAAATGCATGGTGTAATATGAGTGGACACTTAGGGGTCCATTTACTTAGTTGGAGTGAAGGAATAGAGGAAAAATAGTTCGAATTTCGAATGTTTTTTTTTGGCTACTTCAACCATCGAATGGGCTACTTCGACCTTCGACTACGACCTTCGAATTGAATGATTCGAACTAAAAATCGTTCGACTATTCGACCATTCAATAGTCTAAGTACTGTCTCTTTAAAAAATTCTTCGACCCCCTAGTTCGCCACCTTAAACCTACTGAGGCCAATGCTAGCCTATGGGGAAGGTCCCCATAGGCTTCCTAACAATTTTTTGATCGAAGGAATATCCTTCGAATCGTTGGATTATTCCTTCGATCGTTTGCTCGTAGGAATAGTGCAAAATCCTTCGACTTCGAAGTCGAAGGATTTTACTTCGACGGTCGAATATCGAGGGTTAATGAACCCTCGATATTCGACCCTAGGTAAATCTGCCCCTTAAAATCAGGGCATCTAAAATTGAGGTTTCACTGTAATCATTTTTCCGAAGCATAATACAAATTAAATGTGTTATTATTTCTACTTTTTTCTCTTCTGTGCAAGCTTACATTTTATAGTTATAGTTTATCATGTTTTACTAATTGAAGGTATTCCCATCGCAAAACCATAATTACATTTCAGTAACTCAGCACACAAAGTTTAGTATAGTTTAGGTATAGTATTCCTTTGCAATCAAGCAGATGTATCCTTTGGAACAGTAGACCCATATATGCAGATATATAGAATATTCATGCTGCATGGATGATTGATAATTTGATCAGTCATATCCCAAGTGGTTAAATAGACACAAGAAAACAGTCTGCAGTGTACAACTGAACATATTTCTAATCAGCCCTATAGTGCAACACATAGGGGCCCATTTACTAAGGGTTGAAGTGAATTCGCATTTCGAAGTAATTTTTGGGTATTTTTTACTTCGAAATTCGACCCTTGATAAATCTGCCCCTTAGACAACATTAAAATAACTGCATGTTACAGAAAATACATGTGTAAATGTAGCATTAACAGAATTAATGGGAATAAAGTTTGCACTGCAATTAATACACTTTGAATAGAGGCAACTTTAGATTTAAATAACTATTTGTGACTTTGGGAAAATCACTTTTTTGCGTATATCCTAGCAAACAAAATTAAATGAAAAAAAATGAAAGTTATACATGACAGGTACTCTCTTTGCCTGAATGAATTCAATGTAGAAAAACTAACTGCAATAATAAGCTGCAAATAAGAACAATTTATAATAAATATGGGGGAAAATCACTTTTTTGCTTATATCCTAGCAACCAAAATTAAATGAAAAAAAATGAAAGCTATACATGACAGGTACTCTCTTTGCCTGAATGAATTCAATGTAGAAACACTAACTGCAATAATAAGCTGCAAATAAGAACAATTTATAATAAATATGGGGGTAACCAGAACATGGGCAGAGCACCAAATAAATATTATGTAAACAGATATTTCCATTTATATATCAATTTCTAATGTATTCATCTGGGCAGTTCTTTATACACGAATAAGAATCCCATAAAAACTTATATGTGTTTTTTTACTCCTGGAGAACCATTTTTGGCCTTTTTTCAGTCTTTTGGATATTTATCTCTAAGGTCAAATCTACTCACAAATTGTTTGGAATTTTATTCATGAGAATAATGGCATAGGAGAATAAAATCTGTCCAGTTGGCATGCAACTATGCCATGCAGACTTAAAAATATTCTTGGTATCTGTTTTACTCTACTGTCCACATGAAGTTTCCAAAACACATTCATGATCATAGGACTGAGAAATCAGAATCAGTCAAAATATGTATGTACTCAGCCCTGGACACTGCCTATTGCGATGCCTGTGTGGGTCTAAAGAACAAAACACAAGTCATTTAATATAAGGCAGCCTATTTTTTAAAAAAACTAAATAATGTTTAAGCCATGGCAAAAAAATAATTTCAGCTTTTTCAAATATCAGTTCATTATCAAAAACAACCTACACATTAGATATGAAACTTGATTGTAAAAGGCAAGTTGGGTCCTTTAAACCTTATTTTTTCAGTAATAACATGGGGGGGATGTTCTGTTATTCATTAAGCAAAACAGGGTGAAATCAACAGCATATAGCAACACAAGCCGCCCAAATGCTTCACTGTACTCCGGTAACATCTTTATTCACTTAATCTGGGATTCAGGAAATTCTCTTGCTAGCCAGTTTTATTGGGCGGTTTAGAGAAAGCTCTTAGTCTCCCAATCAATAACAGATGAGCAGTTCTCTATCACATTTTTGTTCATCCTAAATGCATGTTCTGTAATGCTTCTGTCACTGATTCTATTCTGGCCATTCATAATTTGTGAAATTACTGCAATGATATATGATAATCCATTGACTTTAAATGAAAGACATTCAACCCCACACTTAGAGAAGACTCAACTTTAACCCCATTGCTTCTTTCTTATGTATCAGCAGAGTTATTCTTTTTAAGACAAAAATTTAATGAAACTGTTCTGACAGTCTCGCTAGATTATCATATATTATCATATTAATTATACATGTGAAAGCCATAAGGATGTTTCATTCCCCGATCTTTCTTAGTTAAGGATATTTTGAAATGTGTTTTACAAAATACAAATAGGCTATAATATTGCTATATGGACTTTTTCCCCAAATACTAAATTAACACAATTGTAAGATATTTCCTGCTCTTACTCAAGGCTCTTACTTAAGGCTATCATACATAAAAACATTGTTGCATGTAAGAAGTGGACATCCGTCCTCCTGTTTAAGGGGCATCCCAATGGGGCAGTTTATTTTGCCTAAGGTGTATATGCTCCACATAGGATGCCTTCCATCAAAAAGCATTAGGATAGATTTATTGAGAGGATATAAGAGGGAGCATATTAAATTTGCCCATGACAAAACTGTGGTTTGTAATAAATCAGATTTGCTGAGACATAAAGATTCTATACACCCCTCTTTAGGCCAGGAGGGCAGAGACTGGTTGGATTATACCAAGCTATGGTTTTGTATAATATATCATAAATGTTTGCAGATTTTGGTGACTCCTGTTGCATGACCCCACTTTAAAAATGGAGGGGAGAAATGTAGCTTCTTGGGTGTTTGCAGTGTGTATGATGATGATTCTTCTTGATTCATTTTAACATGAAAGGTGATGTGGTTGGGAGATTGTTCGAAAAGAACTGTGGATTTATCTGTTCAACATTGTAGAAGCCTATGGAGGTATGAATAGGGAATTGATGGTATCCTGTTATTGGTAACACACCTGGGACTCCTGGGAATGTATAAATATCATGATATTATAATGTGTGGTATATGAATAATGCCAAAATAATGCTTGATGTTTTATGATATTCTATAGTGGGTAATTGTATTCATATGGGTGACCAAATATGGCATGGTTTTTTATGCTTTTATATGCTTTTGTTATATTTGGTGAATGTTTTCTAAAGAGGTGGGTCCTGTTGAGCATTTGAAGTTCAAATAGGAATCATGGGACTAAATTAATGCTTCTAAGGAAGTGTCTGGGTGCCACAAAACATGTAAATAGTTATAGTCCTATAACACAGTCTTAGCTTATTGGACATTCTATGTTTTAATTGATATAATCAAAGTGATCTTTTTAACGTAGTATCTCTCGTGCTCTGTATTTTTAAAATACAATTGCAAATAAATTGACATTTCTTTGAAAATGTGCGAAACTGCGGACAAATTTGTGAAGCTGCCACATTGCAAAAAGCAGAAATGTATCTATCTATCATCTAGCTACATTTTTTTCCTTGATATATATAGTAAATATTTTATCAGAACTTTAATAGTGCCATTATGAAACCATGAACTTGTTTTTTTTTAACACTGTTTATGGATTTTATAAAAACTTGTTTATGGATTTTAAGATGTGATATATCGGAGGCGGTTGATGAATTGAGGTTTTGATGTATTTGATTTTTCCTTGATTAACTCTCTAGTGATTAAAATAATTGGTGTATTTGATAAACTCTATTAATATCAATGTCCTGATGAATTGTTTAAGGAATTGACCAGAGTGTACAAATGAGGCTCTTTTTTACTGTTCTCCTGATAGTTGAATTAGTTAAGCCCTACACATTATTGTGAATTAGAGTTTTTTTTGTTTGTCATGCAGGCTTGCATATACTGTATGAATTAATATCTGCCACAACTGGTCACAAAATTGTACTCCCTCCACAGACACAAGCATCAAAAACATATAGGAGACTGTACAGTCTCTGGTTCTTCCTAAATAGGGAAACAAAAATAATAAACCTGTAAAACCCTTGGCTCGATTTTGCTAAAAACTGATATAAGAAACAGATGAGCTACTGAAGTAAGATAAATATTTTACACACTGTCATTGTCACAAATTATTTCAGATGTGTTTTTTCCACTCGCATGCTATTTATGGATATGCACAAAGTAACTATTTTGAGTCTCTCTTTCATGCTTTATAGATTTAGTTTTACTAAAAACATTAACATGCGCAACTAAAAATATCACAGGGCAACATAATGATCTTAATCTCAAATATTTTTTAAACATGTCAAATGGCACCTAAGCTCATTTGATCCCAGTTTATCCTCATTTACTGCATACTTTAGATTGTCATTAATCTGTTTATTGTACTGGGTCCCATATGTCCAGGAATACCTTGTATTATATGAACGTTAGGTTTAACTTTTCTCCCATAACTAATATGTGTGATCCCCTGTGTGAAAGGTCTGTGACAGGAATGGGTGTTCTAGGTGGGTGCTAGGTGCTAAGTATGGATAGTTTATGTTCCATTTGACAAATTTGGTTTTGTGAACAACAAGAAAATATGTTAAGATTCTATTTATCAATATCAATTTTGCTTAAAAAAAACTTCCTTCCTACTACCGATTGTATCTGTATAACTGCTTCTTGGATAGAATTCACTTTCCAACATTTTTTTTCTGTTCAGTTGTTTTCAGAGAGTTCACCAGGAATATAGATTTTTTAAAATGACTTTCTATTATATATTTGTCACTGTTGTTCTAATACTCAAGTTTAAAGTTTCTCTTTTCACCTTCTTATGAAGCAGCTTTGGGAAGGGGGGTCACCGACTGTGAAAGCTGTTCTAAATGATACATTAGTTCATTACTTTCTTAGGACACATAGGAAATGTTTAATGCTATTATGTTAGCGTTAAAAATGGTAGGGTCAACATTGTTTTAGCATGATTTTTCATAAGTATCAAAATACAGTTCATGGCACTAAACTAATGCATAAAAGAGATTTGTTGGGAAGAAAAGAAATGACAGAACAAGTAAATGAAAATATTTTAATGTCTAAAAAAGTATTGCTTTCTCATTTTGTTCTTCATCTTTCATCGGGGCATTTGCCAACTCATTTTACAGCAGAATGGAAACTAGGCATCGGAAAGACAGTTTAACTAAAGTCTGTGCTTTTCACATCCTTGGTCAGCTGAAGCCAGCAACGACTTGTGCATTGGGAAATGTACGTGAAAGTTTCCCAGAACATTCAGACAAATGTCTTTTGGTTGATACAAGATGGTCATTGCATTCATGTGGTCCAAATACTTTGCATTGCAGTTTCTGTCCTTCAAGGATATTTTTCCAGATGATTCCCAGAAAAAGACACACATTTTTCAATGAATCTCTTGTATCTGCATTTAATAGGATACAGATAGCCTCAAATCTATTCTTTAACCCACGTTGTTCTATTAAGGACTGGAAGAGAGAAAGAATAAGGATAGTCGTTCATGCGAGAGGGTTAATAATTGTACTAAAGTTATATTGCTCTATTGATATTATTGCGGTCTAAGATTTATTTGCTATCCCCTTGTGCTCATCATATTTCCCCTGTTAACCATTATCCCTTTTTATTCTAGAAATCTAATTTTTAACAGCCTAACATACATTTACAAATACGCCCTTGGTGATTTTAAGACATGGAATTTATAAAAAATGCCCCTTGGAGCTGGCTTTAAAATATTCATCATTTCCAGTGTAAGACAATGATTTATATTCATGAATTCTGATCCTATAGCAAACCCACACAGTTCCGAGGATAGAATATCACTTTGATTCTCTTATTCCCACCTAACAGTTTTACAATAGTGTTCATAGTTCAGTACCTTGCAGTGTTTATTAACTAGAACTATGGTCACATGATGTCTATACTAAAAACAATGACAAGAACAAAATCTGTGTTTATTAGTAATTAATTACATTGATTCTCAGAGCTGTGCTAAGTAGTATTGACACCCAAGGCCAGCCTGCAGTATGGCCACTCACATGCTCAGAAACAAACACTCCTCAGAATTGCTCCATCCATACTGAACCCTAGGCATGTGGCTGACTACCACTAATTTTTGGTTTGGGCAAAATATTTGATCATCCCTATTCAGCAGTTCTCTGGTTTGGCATTTCAGCAGTTATCTGGTTACATGGGTCCAATGTGCCTTGCTAGTGGTTGAAATGAAAGACGGGAAGATAAATAAGAGAGGACCTGAATATAAAAAATGATTGAAAGAAAAAAAAATGAGAGTTTTAATTCTCCCATAGGGCATCATGGGCGGACTCTCATTTTTGGTATCTAGGCAGTGCTGTGTATATGGCATCAGACAAGTAAATACCTTCTGATTTCAGAAGGCTTCACTTTGCATGTAATTGCTTGTGAAGGGCTTTTCAGCTCCTTTTAGTCTCACCCTAACCAGGTTTGGTTTTCCATTTTGCTACTCTCCAATTCCTACCCCATCAGAAGCCATGATCCAAATCTTGCCTAGATGAGATCTGACAAGATTGAAACAGGCTGTCTGCAAGTTTGGATATATGGCTCTGAACCATTAGGCTTTATCTGTGCTATAAACCAGCGATTCTGGATGCATAGTTGGCCAAAGGGACATAAAGGAGTGATTTACATGTCTCTGTCCATGATGCCTTATGGGAGAATCAAAACTCAAATTTTTGGTATCTAGGCAGTGCTGTGTTTATGGCATGAGTAAATACCTTTTGATTTCAGAAGGGGTCACTTTGTAGTTATTAAACTGGAAATTCTTCTCTCTCACTTTGCAGCAATGTAGGGTGAAGGGGGGCAACATCGTAAAGCTGCATCAGGGTGGCACAGGGGCTAGAATTGCCTCTGGTTGGGGGTAATAAACATGTAAACATCGGGGGGATTAAGCCGATATCTTGCACTTTTCATTAATTTAGTGAATGAACCCTTACATACAGTATCTAAAAAAAATGAAAAATAAATAATTAAATGAAATATCAAAATTGTAGATGAACCCTTTAGATTCCAGTGAAGTAGAATCTACCGATTGCTAGACAAGATTAATTCTAATTCTGCTGTATTCTATGAGAATACATCTCTAGACAATGTGTGATTGCTTCACAATATCCCACCAGCACTTCAAGCATTAAATAACCGCAACTTGATCGATTTTTATACACCTGGCTGCTTGTTAAGTTTTTATAGAAATTAAAAATACCCCCCAAAATGAGTGATTACACTGTTTCTAAATAAGTATTGTAAAGCACAGGCACAGAGGGATGTTCACAATATGACAGATGTACTTTATTTATATAATGAGACGATGTGATGACCATGATCACCGTTCTTGTTTTCATAGATTATAGTAATGCTTCTTAAAACCTTTTCTATGGTACAGCAACAGTCTACAAAGGTTTCCTGGATTCTCTGAATCTAAATAAGATGTGAGCTCACGTAACAGTGAAATATGGTAACAATACAATGTAAATCACACAAATAAGTACCATATATGAGTGAGATGCGAAGGTGGGGGGGGGAATAGCGCTCACACTCAGTCAACTGCTGGCCCTTCAGCAGTCTGTTCCCAGATTGGTGGTCTAAGGTGTTTTAACACCTGTCTTCTAGTAAAGCACTTTTTCTAGAAGACTATTGTTTTTCAGCTTCTCCTTCTGCATGTATTTGATGTTTCCTTTTCCTGGTTTCTTGTTTTTTCTCTCTTATCTTTATTTCTGGGCCCACTGTGTTTTTTCCCTGTGTCCCACCGGCCCAGTCCAACCCTGCCCTTACCCACCCATGTGCCATCATCTCCTGCCTTCCCCTTTATATTATAAGTGCAGTATCAACCCTATTCTTTTTAAAATATCTTATGTTCCTTAAAGTTTCCCTGGTTTACATGTTCTGCTTCATCTTCTGCATCAGCATGCTGCATGGCTACACTGTTCCTATCTATGAGAAATAAACCCTTTGAACTCTGTCTGATACTGTCCTGTCACAGAGGCACACATATTCACATATACTTACTATACTTACAGAAAGATCTGTTATCCAGAAAACCCAGATCCCAAGCATTCTGGATAGCATGAAGAGTCGTTATTGGAGTATCAGGAAGCAGCTAGGAACAGTATAATACAGACTTTTTAACAGATATAGTGCCTATGTGAAATGCTGTGGTATGTGCGGATACTACCATTAAAGACCTGCTCTATCATATTAATACACCCCTTGCCTTGCACATCAAACAATCGCTTAGAAGCTTCCCTCTGTCTGTCTGTCTATGTGGAAGAAATTGATAGCATTTTTTTATAACGTTGGGTAGCAGAGTAGCACAGTGGCAATGAGCTTCTCTAACAAGGAAGGGCAATGCTTATGCTATTGTTGTGCTGATACCACATTAACTGCAATGTCAATTCATCTTCCCATTTTGGTTTTGGTAAAAAGAAATATTCATTAAATGTTATTTTAACAGACACCCTGCTAAGGAGCATTAACCCCACATTTCACCCTAATTAGTGCATTTGGCTCCCTGCATACTGCATGAGAAGTTCTTATTTTGAGCTGCTGTTGGAACATAGGTAAATTTATCCCCATTTATTTTTTGGTAAACTGAAATGGGCCTGTTTTGTCATCACTATTTATAAAATTGTATTTTAACAGACACCTTGAGCATTAACTCCACATTTTACCCTAATTTGTCTGTTTGGCTCCCTACCTACTGCATGCCTTATAATTTGAGAACCTCTTATTTTGAGCTTATGTAAAAACACAGGTAAAGTTTGTCCTAGTTCATCCTAGTAACCAGTAGCAATCAGATAGTTCAGGGGTGCCCATAAGGTAGATCGGGTTCTACCAGTAGACCTTTAGCTTGTGATCAGTAGATCTCAAGACACTGTCAACAAACAGCTTTTCTAAATCACCCTCCTATTTCATGCTTTTCGTTCAGATATTTATTATATTAAGGTTACATAAGGAATAGTTGTTTGTTAAATATGACAATATCCAATTTCCCATCAATCAATATTTAAGTAGTTGTTTCCATGGGACAGAATGCTAACAATGCTTTTATGGCTGTAGATCCTAATGGGAAAACATCACTAAAAGTAGACCTCATATTAGTAAAGTATGGCCATTCCTGAGATAGTTGGTTTTATTTTTCAATTAAGAACACCTTTTATTCGCTTGCATGAGTTGCTTGGTTATGTTGCTTAATAAACCACGCTTGGGAAAGCATGCAAACCAGCATTCATATGTGGCACCTGTAATTATTAACCGATATTGCCTTTTATTGGCACTGAGAGGCAACGCACATCTCCACATGGTGTGATATGCACGACTTTGAGTGATTAGTTCTAAAGTGACACAATCAAAAAATAGTGTTCCACGTAAAAACATTTATCTAAGAGCTGCTTTTCTTTGCAGCCTGGCACATAAGCTCTAGTGTCTTTGAATATTCTAAATGCCCCACTCAATCAGACTTCATCAGTATTTTTAGAGGCTGTCAGAGGTTGAGTAGGGGCTGCACTATAAACTTGCTCTCTACAGGTGACTATTCTTTGTCTAAGCTTTTCTGTTATTGCAAAGGTGTCAGCCAGACACCAGGTGGCAAAACTGATTTCATTTATTAGTTATGGACACGACTACTTGTGCTGTTCCCAAGAGGGGTTGATTACGGTTTCCCAGAGGAAGCTGCCTGTTTTCAGATGGCAGAGTGACAGGTTTTATACAGAGCAGCGTAACGTGTCTAAGCAAAGCTGTCAGCCCTGGAGACAAATGAAGTGAACGAGAGGGCCCATTACTTCATTCACACCTCAACAGGCAAACAATAAAACATTTACACACAAGAGTGATTTAGTGTGGAAAAATAATTTCCCCCCCACAATTTGCATGTCAGCCTGTGAAAAAATTAAAAAAAAACCTTTCTGCACATATTCGTTTGCTCTGTAGTCAATGCAGCTCCTTCACTTCAGTGCAACTTTCACAGCAGAGCATTGAAAGGGGAACTACCCAAATGATAGTTGTCTTTTATTTTTAATTTACATGTGATGCCTAGTTACAGCGTCATAGTATAATGTTGCAGGGCATGCACTGACTGGTATTTTGGCAAGTTTTTCGATCAACTTAACATTAACATTTCTAGATAAAAGATCCAGGATAGATATATAAATGAAAACAAAACAATTTATCCATGAGGGCAGTGAGGCTGTGCAATTCCCACTGGTTGATGGTATGATGGCAAGTTCCATTAGTTGAGTGGCTTGGATAATCTCTAGAACAAGTATGTATATAAAAGTGTGCAGGTATGGGATCCATTATCCGGAAGCCTTTTAATCAGAAGTCTCCAAATTACGGAAAGGCCGCTTCCCATAGACTTCACTCTATCCAAATGACCCAAAATGACCTTTTCTCTTTATTAATAAAACAGTACTTTCTACTTGACCCAAACTAAGATATAATCAATCCTCATCGGAAGAAAAACCAACCTATTGGGATTATTTCATGTTTACATGATTTTCCCATACCTGTATCTATATGTATGTGTGTAAAAAAAAAAAAAATATATATATATATATATATATATGCGCCGGCCTCTGGATCTTTCTTATCTAGCACCATGCTTGTGGCATCTTCAGACATCCACATATGCACAATGCTAACATTTTGCCATATTAATATACTACACATGCACAAGTCTAGAGGGCTGCAAGGAGCTTTAGGAAATACTAAAAACCTGGCAGCATTAGGTAAGAAAGATCCCAGGGCTTGTGAAAAAGAATGTTATTTAATGACCCTGGGGAGGCACCTAACACATTGGAATCCTTCACTGTATTACCCTTCTCTTATTCTTTAAGGTCCATTGATCAGCTCTCTATCTTATGACCTACACTATTTATAGTTACTGTATATATTTTTTATTTTATTTGCTTTAAGACTAGAATCTATGAAATCTTGGTGTGATTATTATCTTTAAGGAACTGACCAACTATCATATATATCTCATTGTAAAATTCTACAGGGATCTTTAGTGTTCAAGTGTTCAAGTTTAATGCTTCAAGTTCATTTTATCTCAATGTAAGTTATTCCACAGGCTAATTGGCAAATGTTGCATTCAGAGAGTTGTTGGAAATGATATAGGCCTTTAACCCCTACCTTTTAGGCTACAACATTCTTTGTTTACTCTTGACTTATAAATCACAAAAAATAACATTGTGCGTGAGAAGAAATAGTGCCTTGGCTGGAGAGAAATGGAGAGATAAATATTAAGACTGAAGGAGCATGTCCAAAGATTTACAAGTCAGAGTTGAACTCGAGGGCACGCTTAGATAATTTTCAGATAGTTCTGGATTATGTTTGCAAAGTAGCAGACATCCATGTACAAAGAAAAGCAGACTATTGCAATCTCTTGTATGAACAGTAATTATTAGTCATCTAGGGGATTGACAGGGGAGGAGAGGGGAGGCTACCAATAGATTACTTTCTGTGGCAAAGCTTATAACTATATACTTATATGTGGCAAGTTGGTCTTTTTAGGATTAGTCTCCCTACACCTTCATTGTTCCCCACCTCTGGTGGTAGGACTTGGCAGAACCCCCAAGCTACAAAGCAATATTATATGGCTACAGTTATTACAATTATAACAAACTTTCATATCCTTTGCTAGAGTTACCCTATGTGTTCTATTGTGACTACTGCAGAGAAAAAAATGCTTCCTAACTTATAGACATTACAGACAGTTCACTGTATATGATCTCAAACCTAACTCCAGCCATCATGAGTCTGTTTTTCTGGAGATCCCTCTATGTTATAGCTGTATTGTACCTAACTGCCATCTTAATTCTGTCTCATTTTCTATGCTTAGCTTAGAGAAAAGTTCTACAGGAAAATACATATCTGAAGGTTTTCATTCATCCAGGTCATGTTATATCTAGTATAAGTAAATCTAGAGCAACTGAACTTGCTGTGTAATCATTGAAGATGTTTAACTACTCATCCGAGCAGCTGCTTCTGTTCAACTGACTGGTGTGGGAAGTTCTCAGCATCTTCCTATAATCCAA
Source organism: Xenopus petersii (assembly GCA_038501925.1). NCBI lineage: Eukaryota > Metazoa > Chordata > Amphibia > Anura > Pipidae > Xenopus > Xenopus petersii. The sequence goes on along the minus strand of CM076684.1, from coordinate 41,392,254 downwards.
TGACAATGGTTCTGTAAGGATACCTGGTGGTCCAGTGATGCAGCGGAATGCCCACTGCACTCCCTGTGGGGACACCCTGGGTGTGTTTATCTAGACTGATCTTTGTTCCTGACCCGTGCCTGTCCCTGACTTTGTTATCCTGATGCCTGTACTGGCGACTGCCGGTTATTAATCATTCTGCGGATTATGATTCTGTACTGCAATTTGAAATCTGACATGGGGCTAGACATTTTGTCAATTTCCCAGCTGCCCCTGGTCATGTGACTTGTGCCTGCACTTTAGGAGAGAAATGCTTTCTGGCAGGCTGCTGTTTTTCCTTCTCAATGTAACTGAATGTGTCTCAGTGGGACATGGGTTTTTACTATTGAGTGCTGTTCTTAGATCTACCAGGCAGCTGTTATCTTGAGTTAGGGAGCTGCTATCTGGTTACCTTCTCATTGTTCTTTTGTTTGGCTGCTGGGGGGGGGGGGGGAAAGGGAGAGGGGTGATATCACTCCAACATGCATTACAGCAGTAAAGAGTGATTGAAGTTTATCAGAGCACAAGTCACATGACTTGGGGCAGCTGGGAAATTGACAATATGTCTAGCCCCATGTCAGATTTCAAAATTGAATATAAACAAATCTGTTTGCTCTTTTGAGAAACATATTTCAGTGCAGAATTCTGCTGGAGCAGCTCTATTAACTGTTTCATTTTGAAAAAAAAAATTTCTCCCCATGACAGTATCCCTTTAAATATATTTCTGTTGTATATCAGCAGCTATTTGGATAAGACAATATCAAAAGTGTGTAAAACTTTCATAAAATGTAAATGATATATATTTATTATTGAACAAATGCAGGGAAATGCAGCTTTATAGCAGCCACAGGGAAGCAGGCCAGACATACCTATGCCCCAGCATTGAGTGTTGTTGAGTACAATGCAGTGAAATAGTTGCCAGCTGGAGCAGGATTAACTTTGTTACAATGAGTAAATCCATTGCGGTGTAGCTACCTACCAACTTGCATGTATTTCTCATGTGAAGCAACTCGTGAGAAACACCATGGTGTCAGCTTTAATCAAGAGCGTTAAGTAGAAGTTTCTTTGCTGCTAACATTGAATTCGATCTCAGGTCGTTATTGGCTTTATTTTTACAGCTGTGTAGCTGTGGGTTCTATCAATCAGTGCTGCTGAAAAGATTCATAACTTAGTAGCTGAATAAAATACGGCAAGGAATATGGCAACCTGACAGGTTCCGCTAAAAATATTTACTACAGTGAATTGATAGCAAATTGACCACCAGTTACACAATCAGCAAATCTGTCGAAATAGTATTGGTGCTTAGTAAAAACAAGTTTTAGAAATGAGCTGCTGGGTGAGCAATCAGTCAGCTAAGCAGTTTATTGGCTAAAAGTTGATTTATTATGCAATTTTTTCCATCCCACTTTCTGCTTCTATGCCACACAATCTAGAGAGGAAACTGGTAACAATATGCTACAGGTATGTGATATTTCTCGCCCATCTGTACAACATCCATCAAACCAGACAATTCAACATAATTAAGATAAGATAATTAAAATGTATTGGAAGACTTAAATCTTCATAACAACTCAAACATATACCTAGGGGCAAATTCACTAACGAGCGAAAATTCGCCAGCGATGGCTTTACGCAGATCGCAACACTTCGCCAGGCGTAAATTCACCTGAACAACGCTAATTCACGAAGATCCGAAGTTTCACACAGGGCAGGGCCGGACTGGCAATCTGTGGGTTCTGGCAAATGCCAGTGGGGCTGCTATAAAGTGTCATAGAAAGTCAGTATTTAGTGGGCTGGAGGGGGCTGTTTGGCCCTCTGTGTGGGCTGATTGGGCCTCTGTGTACCTGAAATGCCAGGGCCTATTTTAATTCTCAGTCCGGACCTGGCAAAGGGTACCGAACGCTGGCGAAATTACGCCAGCGAAATTATGCTCAGCAGTTCGAATTTACGCTAGCGTTAGCTAATTAGCATATGGCGTACAGTAAAAGTACAATGGAGGTATAAGCTGCAGCAAATACATTACACTACACAAGGCCAGGGAACCTTAATAAAATAAAATAGAATTGTTATAATACCCTACACATGTGCCCACAGTATAGTTTAGGTGGCATATGTTTCTTTTTTAGTCGATCACCCTTTAAATAGGAAAAAACGCCAGCATTTTTTGGGACTTAGAAAAATTTTCAACATTTTTTTGAGGAACTGCTATCTACTCTATTGCACTTCGCATGATCTGAGGTGGCGAAGGCAAGTCTGGCGATAGAGGTAATGTTCAGTAAAATCAAAAACTTAGTGAATTTGTGTAGTAATGCTTTTTCGCCAGACCGAAAATTCGTGTGAGTGTGAAATTGCGCCAGAGTCTATCTCCTTGGCGATATTACGCCAGCTAACGTTAGTAAATCGGAGAAGTGCCGAAATGGAGTCCCAATGGCGCAAATTCGCCAGCGTTAGCCACTTCGCCTTTTAGTAAATTTCCTCCATAGAGCGGTCACAGTGGTCAGTGCCAAGCTTCTGGCAGACAAAAAGTGACAGGAATCATAATTCCATTACATTTGTAATGTGTCATTGCAGCACATACAGTATCCTGCTATAGAGTGTCAGCTTTGATTATTTCTTAAAATAAATGTTTATTGAATTTTCCAAAATGATCAAAATATAGCAGGCAGCTGACATTGCTTTCCGAGTGTGCATTGAGATTTAAGAGAAGCTGATAAGCTTTACCTGAAACACTGACACTATGCTGGAAAAAGAAATTATATAAAAGAGATGGTGCACAAAGTAGGAGAAGGAAAAACAAGGCAGATGAATGAACTTCCAACATAGCTAACCCCTCATGTCCTTACAACTCTAGGCCTTCTTTGTAATTGGTGCAAAATGCTTATTAATCGAAATTCAGCTGTTACTTAGCAGAGTACTGTATTGACGCAATATTCTTACCAGGGTTCCCATGTGACTAAGGGCTCTTACACATGAGCGTTTTTACCTGCGCTCCCCTGCGTTCCGTTTTTCGGCATTCAGCCGCAGGGTAGCGCAGGAATAGACGCATTTCATTATTTCAAATGGGGCTGTACTCACACAGGCGCATGTAGGCGCTGAACGCAGGTTGAGACGCAACATGCTGCATTTTTCCTGCGTTCGGTGCCTACACGCGCCTGTGTGAGTACAGCCCCATTTGAAATAATGAAATGCGTCTATTCCTGCGCTCTCCTGCGGCTGAACGCCGAAAAACGGAAAAACAGGGGAGCGCAGGTAAAAATGCTCATGAGTAAGAGCCCTAAGAAGGATATGTATATGGCTGTGAATAAAATATACATTTTTTTATTAACCAAGAACAAAGCAGGAAGGCACTTAACTGGTTAAAAGCCAACTTGCTTTGTTACTGTTTAAAAGCCATTCCCTGTGCTGAATGGTCTGGGGCAGGAGCACCTGGGTCCTATGTGTTATATTTTTTTTACTGGACCCACAGCAATTCAAAATTTTTTTTTGTTTAATCATTAGCTGACAAAATAAAATTCTTATAGATGTGCCAAATTTCTTCTCATAAAAAATACCTGTCTAGGTCCAATCTCCTAATTCTCATGTTGTTGATTCTGTAGAAGATAGAGAGTACTAAGATTGCATGTGTCATAGTAGGATTAGCAGTGATCTCTCCATAAAGGATATTTGATCAGGTGGGTTTGTAACTCTATCAGGCTTTTCATCACTCACTGATCCTATTGCTAATGGAACTGGCAAAACAGCAAGTAAGATCAAAATCATGCTAAAGATACAAATCATTGGTGCACAAAAATGAGCCAAATCTGTCTGTCTTCATAATAACCAAACATCTCTTAACAAAACAATAATAATACAAATAATAAAGGATTACAGATTTATACATAGGGCACCCCTAGGCAGGGACCATTTGTCACACCACCTTCCCGCCTTCCCCCCCTCATGCACACACATGCATGCACAAGTCTTATCTTGTCGGGTCCAGAGCACAGGGATTGCGGTGCAGGAGATTTAAAGAGCTAGAAAATCTCCCACATGACCCCTGTGCTTCTAAACCCATGCTATGCAACTGTAACCCCAGACCCGGACCTTTGTGGCCTTTCCTCAAATCTGGAGCTGGATTTGTATGATTTCTCACAATCATATTCAGAATCAGCAGTTACATACAGTAGTTACATTGTTAATTTAGTTTGAAAAAAGACCAAAGACTATCCAGATCAACCCTTCCAAATGAACTCAGTGCACATATATACACACATACTTATATAGACCTATCTATACACTTATATATATCAACTACAGTATATAAATGTAAAAAAAAAAAAAATATATATATATATGTGTAGTGGAATGCTGGCACAGCTCGTGTAGAGGTATGAGGTGCCTGGGTGCAGAACAAATGTATGCATGCACAACAGAGGCTCGCACTCACAGGGCTTATAAATGAAGAAAAAGTGTTTATTTGACAAAAACAACTAACGTTTCGGCTAGCTCCCTACCTTTCTCAAAGATATATATATATATATATATATATATATATATATATCATATACACTAATTGTAGATTTTAATATCACAAAAAGTTTAATCCTTCATGTTATACCTTTAAATGTGTTAAACGTTTGAATCTTTAAAGATCGTTTATGAAGAGTAACATTAAAATAGCCAAGCTCTGTTTTAATAAAGATTATTTGGAAGACATAGTAGCTATGTAAACAGAGGAAACTTCCAAGGGAAGTCCTTGTCCTTGAAGTAAAAGCCGTATCCTCTGTAATCCTAAAAAATATTTTTGCCTTTCATCTTTCTTTTACAGGTCCAGATCTAGATCATATATATGCCCATATGTTAAATAGGGTCATTTGGATTCTAGCAACCAGAAAAATGAAAACTGGAGAGCTGTTGAATAAAAAACTAAATAACAACAAATAATAAAACATTAAAACCAGTTGCAGCTTGTCTCAGAATATCACTTCCTACATCATACTAAAAGTTAATTTTAACTCATCAGCGGTGCTTACCTGATGTTATATGGATCTCTTGCAGGTTGACCCATTAGGTGGCGACATTTCCCTGCTTACATCTTCTTCCAGCTATAGCACAAGCTTTACTTGTTCTTTATGAACAATTATTTGGATACTATTGTTCATCTTGGATCAGGCATACAGATGGCATCTGTGTTGCTGTTATAGTACAGGTATGGGATCCGTTATATGGAAACCTGTTATCCAGAAAGCGCCGAATTATGGAAAGGCGTCTCCCATAGACTCCATTTTATCCAAATAATCCACGTTTTTTTTAAATGATTTCCTTTTTCTCTGTAATAATAAAACAGCACCTTGTATTTAATCCAAACTAAGATAATAATTACTCCTTATTTGAAGCAAAAGCAGCCTATTGGGTTTATTTAATGATTACATGATAGTAGACTAAAGGTAAGAAGATTCAAAATACGGAAACATCTATTATCTGGAAAATCCCAGGTCTCGAGCATTCTGGAAAACAGGTCCCATACCTGTACAGGTATGCATGCAAATATCATGTTCCATAGTAGCAAGGGTCAGTGAATGGGGTGCCATACTTGTGCAGTTCAGAGAAAACATGGAAGTTCTCCAAGGGTGGCAAATAGTTTTAGAAATGCATTTTCCCTTTTTTTTCACCAAAACTTCCCTGAAATAGGGTGCCATTGAACAAGTTTCAGGCACAAAAGTAGGGGCTTAAATCCACAATGATTTAAAATATCTGCTGCAGTAAAACATGTTACAAAACACTATTTCAGGAGGTCACATAAACAGGAATTAATAATAACCAGTCCAAAAACACTTAAGGGCTCATTAACTAATATGGAGCAACATTTTTTGGGTGGAGTGACCTGTATCAATTGAGTTGATATTTGCGTTCTCTCTGGCATTATTTACACATAAAAATGTTGAAAATATATATTTTTTTTAATGATTTAAGAAACCAAGCTTTATTGCTAACATTTACATATAAATGCCATCAATACAGAAGTGTGCACCAGTAATACCACTTTCAGCTTCACAAAAATAACAATATTTATTAGCTTAACTCTTATAATAAATAGCGAAAAGCAAATACAGGTTTTCTCTGGAAGTAAATGGAATCTAAAAACTACATCACCAGAGAAACTTCTTAAACCTAAACTAAACCTAAACTAAACCTCGCTATTACTTTTCCAGGCTTATAGACAATACTGAAACTGTATGTTTTGCCATATATGTATCTAATTAAATCCTTTTCAAAAGCTTTTATTTATTTAAAGCTGAGCCCCCAACAATTATTTAGAGATCAATAGCTATGTAGTTTTATTCTGCTCCTTGCATTTCCAAGCTTAGTTCAGGGATTTAAATGCTTCTCTAGTATATTTGCAATAGAACAGAGGATTCCAAAAGTACAGGTATAAGCCAACAACACGTTTACATTAAGTAAGCAATGGTCCCATATCTGTCCATCAATTCCCTGTTTTTACAGGGAATTGGGCCCCAATTGGGACATTTTATTTAAGCTACATAGCATGAATACAGCTTTGCTTTCTGGAACTTTTACAGTTAGTTTGTGTTGTGCTGTTGCTATTATATTAAATTCTGGAGGGCTTAACTATTAGACTTTGAACATATTTTATGAATGCAAGAACTGAAGATGCATGTTTCCTTTTTCTAACTGTGCATGGGAATTCAAATCACTGCTAAGGTGGGTAAAAATGTATGAATTACATTCAATTGAAATATTAACTTTATATATTGAACATTAGTGCTGTTATAAATAATCAAAGGCAACTAACTTTTTTTTAACATTTTTTACTTTGTCATATTTACTCTTCTAGAAAAGAAAATATTTTTTTATAATATATTGACTGCTGATAATTCAGTCATCATCAAATAGGCTGCTTTATGAAGGCATGGCTGTATTTACCATAGAGATATCACGGGTCCATGTGTAGGACGCCAGCTATGGGGCCCTCTGATGCCTATATGAAAAATATAATTAATTTAGACAAATAAAATGGTCAGATCTAGCCAAATAACTGAGGGGGCGGAGGAGGGGGCAGCATGGGGTAGTTATGCCACTGATAATATTTAAGAGAGGTTTCATGAAAGTTAGTTGCATAGTTACATAGTTTTGTTGAATTAAAAAACCAAAGTCCATCAACTTCAACCCCTCCAAAAGAACCCCAGTGCACATACATACACACATTCACACTGACCCCTCCATACACTCACATAAACTATATATGCCGATATCTACATTAATTATAGATTTTAGCATCACTATAGTCTTGGATATTATGCTTGTCCAAGAAAATATCCAAACCCCTCTTGTGAAGAACCACCTATGTTGCTTCAATTAAAAATTATTTTCCTCTAGTTTAAACGGGTGGCCTCTGGTGAGGTGATCCTCTTTATGGGAAAAAAGGTCCCGCCGCAGTAAAAACTTTTGCAAGGGCTTGCCCTGCAGATACAAGTCTCGTGTGCTAGTGTGGTTTTTGATTCAGTTACTATGAGGTCACCGTATCCTCCATTCACTGTGCACCGAGGGTCTACTCCAATTGAAGTAAAAAAGGTCCCCTGCCATTTGTCTATAATGCCCTCTAATGTACTTATAACCCTATTTTACCACCTCTTGTGTTATAGGATAAATATATCAATATCTTAACATAGGTCCTGAATCCCCTTTGCTAAATGATAGGGTACTGGGACTTTCTCTAAATGGCAGTGCCTCCACTATGATCTGGGGATGCACCTATGAATGGCCCCACTAGGAAACAATCATTACATACATGTGCAGCAAACAAATAAAAATGTATATAAGAATAAAGAAAAAGAAGAGAAAAAGGCAAAAGGCAGTTACAATATCAATAACAATAATACCCCTGCCCTGGGGAACCCGTGTGGTAGTCCAACCCTGGCACAGTCTTTATCAGGCACAGTCCTACAAATCACTCCTGGTGGATAAAGACAGTCACAGTCCCTTTCCCTCAAGAGCTCTTAACTTTCCCCGGGTAGCGCTACCTGCCCAAATACTTCTCCTGTTGGACAGAGGTAGTTGCTCCCATGTTACAGGCACACCCTCTATACCCTTTCCTCAGACAGGACTCACTGGGGCTCACACAGAGCTGGTACAGGCATCCACAATATGTTCTTAAGAAAGGCTCATAAGCTATCTAAGATGAGTTTACCAAGTTTGCTTTCGTTTTCAGGGCAGAGCTCCCAGCACTATCACTATCCCAGTGCGAACACAACAAAACCCTCTTTGCTGGAATCCATCCACAGTCATCTCCTGTCACAGTCTCTTCGCTGCCTCTGAGCTCTAAACCCTCCATGGCTGAGCTCACAATGCTTAGGCCCCATACACTCAAGCCCTCCAAGGGCCTCACCGTCCCTTGGCCTTTACATCTTTGCTTAAGTTCATACACTCCCTCCTGGAGTGTAAATAGAAAGAGAGACTGAGCCCATGGTAGCTCAGCTTTCTAAAGAAATGTCTCAAAAGGGACACCTTCTGGCCAAATCAGGAATCTGCCAGGGCAGACTGTACTGAGGAAAAGGACTCACTCCCCTCCCTTATCCAATTTACAGGTGGCCACACCAGGGAATTTCTAAACATGTGGGTTTTTTAAGACCATCGGGGAAGCCTATGGATCCCTACATACTTGTAAAGAGTAATCATGCCCCCTCACAAGAGCCTTTTTTCTAGAAAACATATGCCCAGCTGCAAAATATGCAGATGAGCTGAGTATCTCAAAGATATAAACATTATGGTTGAGGTTCGGAGAATTTGTGCTGCAGCAGGCTCGCGCTGTTAATGCACAAGGCACAATGAACTCCTGTTCACAGTAAAAGGGTTACCAACATGTTACCAACTGGGCACTTAGGCTTGAATCAGCAATTTTCTGTATTTGTACCCAGAGCCACTGTGTCGGCTTGGGTGCAAGTACAAGGAACAGATTTCAGAGCAGAAATGCAAACGTATGCATTTCAGTGCCAAAATCCTCTTTGGGTGCCTGCACCCAGGCTGACACAGTGGCAAATGCATAGGGGCTGATTATCAGCTTGAGGTTATCCACAGCCCAAGAATCAGCCTAGTGTGGCTGTAGCCTTAGTCTCCCCCAGCCTAGCCACACATACCCCACCTGGAGTGAGAGAGAGGCTTTCTGCAGTCTCTCTGGGCTGTGGGCAGTGTATTAGTTTGATCCTATGGAAGACCAAGCAACTACCTGCGATGCATAAGTGTCAGAGCCTTGCGGCTGTAAAGGTTGTAGTCAGGACCAAGGAGGAAGCTGCAATGTAGATTAACAGGCAAAAGTCCAGTTTGTGGTACACAAGGGGTTAAAAAGAATCCAAGAAACAGTCAGTAGAGAATTTTAGTGCACCCAGAACCACTAAGAAGTAAAACCTATATTCGGGCACTGAACCCGGGATTCTAGATTTCACTTCAATTTTTTATTTCAAATTTGGTGCAAAACTGTGCACAATGAAATCATGCGCTGGCGTGCTGATGTCACAGCACCATGGGTGCCGTCATATTGAATGTCGCAGTGTCAGGATGGGGTAAATGCAGTTGGCCTTGGGGCAGATTAGAAGAGGTACTCAACAAAATCAATGGCACAGTGCTGCATTAGCAGAAAATACTAGACATGCTTTTTAACAGTTATAGGAATGTGACAGTGTCCCTTTAAACTGTAGGTTAGCTATCTAAGTATGCAATTAACTTTCAGTACTTAAAGACAAATGAATTTTGCATGGCTTTCCAAGTATCTCTTCATTTTTTATAAGTTTTATTATAACTTGGACTGCAAAGAGGATTTGCTAGTTTCCTTCTGGTTAGCAAATTATAAATGGATCACTTTTTCTGGCTGCCCTTATGTTCCCTTAGAGGAATGCTTGCTTAATGCTTAAAAATGTATATTTCCATATCAGGATGAGCATTCATTTGGAAAGTTATTTTCTAGCTATGTTGCTACGTGTACTAGACCATACATCAAAAAAGTCCACTTGCCTATTCCTAGTGATATATATATAGGAATAGTAGACGCAGCAGTTCTTTACTCCCTACAGTTATATACAGATAAATATATTTATCTAATTCAAGGTTTTAGAGTGTTTAGTATTTTTTAGCACTTGGAAACTCACAAAAAAAGCTGAGTTTACAACGATTTCAAGGTATTCAGAGTTTTTCACAAATGGATTCAACAGTGTCTTTTATATTTTGATGTTTGGTAGAAAAAGCCTCTAAAATTACACACATGTGAATTTTGATAAATAAATAAACCTCTTTATGCATGATCTTACAACACAAAAACAAAATCATACTGCACTTTTTCATGCATTTTTCAGACATGCTTTTTTGTCTTCCCACCATGCAATTTTCAGAAGTTCAGGTTTCCCAGAATCCCCGTCTTTGAAGAACCTCCAGGTGTGTACTTAATTGTGTCATTATGCAGGTATGGAGTTAGGGTTATTTTTACTCCAATGGGCAGGTAACACCAACTATTTTATACCAAATTTTCCCTATAACCATAAATGATTCTTGAGATCACTCCCCAGTCTCTCACTAGCATTGAGAAGCAAATGATGAAGCAGGGATTTGTCTACTGATGTCTGAGACTCTGCAATGAATCCCTTCTTGCATACTGATTTGCTGTCTGCATCTTGGGATATGTCACAATAGAAAAATAAAAGTAGGGAAACTCCCAGGGGGAACAGAGTTCAACACCACTGACATACAAGTAAAAGCAAATTGATATTGTGTATTTGATACAAAGAGAGTCAAAGTAAATTCCCACAGGCCATACCTAGTAAAGGACAAATAATGTCTTATTAACTGGATGGTGCCAAAATGTTAGTCAATTGCTAGTTAATAGAATCTCCATGATTGTTCCCGGAGATGATGCTGCTGTTAGGAGAAAAGTGCACCAAACTAGGAAATTCTGAACTGCAGTACTGTGGTGCTATCTTACTTTGCTTTCCCTCTGTCATAATTCTTGCACGTGCAGTAGAGGGAAGTCCCGAAATTTCCAAGGGGTTGTTTACTAGACTCCAGTCAGGCTTTGTGAAGCAAAACTCAAATTTTTTGGCATTTATTAAAGCCTGATGCTGCAAAAAGTCTGAATCCAAAAGTCCGCCATCTCAGACCTGCTGAGGTTGTATATAAGTTAATGGGAGAGGTCCCTATCCTGTTTGGAAGTTTCTGTGGTCTGCACTGGAATTAACCCTAAAATCTGACTTTTTCGGGCAAAAATCTGAAAAAATCTATCTTTTCAGGAAAAAGCCTGAAAAAATCAAACGATTCGGGAAAAACCCTCATACAATTCAGGTTTTTGCTTGATTTTATTGAGTTTTTCCCCGATCCAATTAAATCGAGCTTCATTAATAATAAATAAGGTCAAATTGTGGACTCTAGTTTGGTCTGATTTTTTTTTCAATAAAAAAAATCAGAAAAATTTGGAGTTTGATAAATAACCCTATGAGGAGGGAACTGGATATGCATGGTAAGATAGCACCACGACTCTGTGATTCAAACCTCCCAATTCAGAATTCAGGAGTGCTGGCCCAGGAAACAAACCTAGCCATTCTTTTCACTGGGGGTGGGGTGTCTAATATTTTGGCACCCTGTACTGAATAAAACTTTCCTTGTCCTTTATCCATCATCTTATTACACAGTGAACATTTTACACAGTGTTACTGACTTTGCTCGCCATAGTTCCCATCCTAATGACAGATCCAAAAGCAAGTCTGTAGTAACTGAGTGTTTATAATATGGGACCTATTATCCAGAATGCTCAGGTCCTATGGTTTTCCTAATAAGAGATGTTTCCTAAATTTGTATCTCCATACCTTAAGTCTAATAAAAAAAAAACATTAATTAAACCCAATAGGGTTGCTTTGCCACCAGTAAGGTTTAATTATATTTTAGTTGGTCTCAAGTATAAGGTACTGTTTTATCATTAAGAGAAAAAGGAACTATTTTTACAAATGTGAATTATTTGATTTAAAGGAGCCTGTGGGAGACAGTCTTCCTATAATTAATATAGTTAATGTTACACTATGGGGGACATGTGCAAGGCCTCTCTGTCAGTCACATACACAACCTAAAGCAATAAGTGATTGGTGCAGGCCTGTATAAGGGGCAGATTAATTGGAATTGACCATTTACAGGCAGAACCATGGCAAACAAAACATTTGGTTAGTATTTTAATGCTCTTTATTTCACAAATAATAACATTCATAGAAGATAAAAAGCAGTTTATGGGTACATCAGGATAAAATGAATCAGGGAAAACATTACTTAAAATCAGGGAAATGCACCCATTGAAATGCATTATAAATTGGTGGGACCACAAATAAAAATGTAAAATGTGGGAAAACTTAAAATTAAGGTTTCCCTGTAGATGTTCATATAAATTTATATAAATAGAAAGTAAAAAAAAACTAAAAATGAACTAAACTAAAAATATATCATGACACACTTCCATTTCTTGGCTAGAACTTTGTTTTAAGCAAACCATTTTCTGAAACTTTCAAAAGACGTAACTGAACTTTGGCAACTAAGCCTTGACTTCATTTAAATAGGGTTTATACATTATCCATAAAGAATTATACATTTCTAAACAATAGCAATGATAAGGAAGAGCAGACATTTTTTTAAAAGAAAGCAAGGTTTTTGACACCAAGGGGAAAAAATCCACACACCCATATGTAACAACTAAAGGCAACTGTTGGCCAAAACAAGGAAGTAAAGATTCATTATACAAAATATCCTTTTGGTATTTCTAACTGTGAAAATAATGTTCCTGTTTAAATGTCAGACGAGTTAACACAATGAATGACTACTATTCCTTTTACTAGGAATTAATGTGCTATTTATAAACCAGCCATTTTACATAACTCGCATTTCCTATCCTGATATTTGGCAGAAGAAATTACACCAATCACATTTTTTTGCTGAATACTGCACTGATATATATGCGTGTTTTGGAGAAGGTTTAAAAACCTTTTCTTCACCAATAAGCACAAGCGCACTTTATTTGATGGTGTTTGTGAGTATATATGAGATTCATTTCACCTGCACCAACACTTTGAGGTAGGGTTAATACACTGATAGAATTGAAATACAAGAGAGAAAAGTGTGTCCCATGTCATTGCACCATCCCATTATTTAGTCTGAGATCCCAACCATATAAGGTAAAACTTAGCTTTTATTAAATCAACTAAATTAACACGAGAAAAAAAATGAGAATTAAAAACAAGATTAGGTAGGGTAGCTATATCGGCACAAGGTCATTAGCTAGTATACAATATATATGATCGAGAATGTGACGTGGGTTTATGCTACAGTAGCAACTATTGTCCACCATCATTCTCAACTGCTGCCATGCTGGCGTGCCTCTGTGCGTGTGAGGGATGAATGGCGTTTGGAGTTAGGTAGGCGGGGGTGCTTACACCTCGTCCCTTGTCTCACAGAAGAGGTAGTTAAACTTTGGAGGCGGAAGCAAACTTTTTTGATAAAGCTTGTAGTTTGACAAGCGAAACGCGCGTCAGGCGCATCTAGTTTTAAAACTGTTAGGCAGGGACGATTACTTGCTGGGACGGGCGGCTCTGTGGAAGGGAGGAAGGGCGGAAGGGTTTGAGAAGGGCACCTTCAATTTGCTGATATCCAGTGTAAAAGGCACTCTGCCGATCGGCTATTCGCGTCCTAAACTGTGGACTGATCACAAAGGAAGGGTGGTGTGGGAGGATACGAGGGTTCTCGATATCGGAAGTTTGCTTCCGCCTCCAAAGTTTAACTACCTCTTCTGTGAGACAAGGGACGAGGTGTAAGCACCCCCGCCTACCTAACTCCAAACGCCATTCATCCCTCACACGCACAGAGGCACGCCAGCATGGCAGCAGTTGAGATTGATGGTGGACAATAGTTGCTACTGTAGCATAAACCCACGTCACATTCTCGATCATATATATTGTATACTAGCTAATGACCTCGTGTCGATATAGCTACCCTACCTAACCTTGTTTTTAATTCTCATTTTTTTTCTCGTGTTAATTTAGTTGATTTAATAAAAGTTACGTTTTACCTTATATGGTTGGGATCTCAGACTAAATAATGGGATGGTGCAATGACATGGGACACACTTTTCTCTCTTGTATTTCAATTCTATATGTCATGTGACCCTGCACACCATTATATGATATCTCTCTATCAATGGGAGGTGCTACCTATTACCTTTGCTGCTACCATTAATACACTGATAGTGTGTGAATGTAATCACATTGAGGCATAATTTTTACTAAGAATGCTACACTATATTTTTCTTCTTGTTTTTTTCTCCATTTTTCCTTTTTTTGAGATATGATCGGTAGCACCCTTTGGAACCTTTGAATTGTGTTGGAGTTTGGAGAGAACCTTTGTTGCTACTGAACTGGAGAGTGCACTCGTGGGGGCTTTTATTTTTATGTATTTTGACGTCTCTAAAAGTTTTTGAACTAAACATAATATTTGGCAAATACAAAATTGGAACAGATTCCCAACCTGTTTAGTGATTCTTTTATCTGTTTGGTATTCAGCATGGGTGAATCTATCCAGGGGCGTAACTATAGAGGAAGCAGACCCTGCGGTTGCAGGGGGGCCCAGGAGTGTAGGGGGCCCAGTGAGACCCTAATTAATTAGCAATTTTAATATATCTTGGTAAAATAGGCCAACTTATAAATATTTTGGGGCCCTAAATTGAATTTGATATGGGGCCCAGTAACAACTAGCTATGCCACTGAATCTATCCCATGACTTTTTTCAAACCACGTGACTTGTATATACTATACATGGGCATTTTTATGTGGCAGAACCTTGGACTATAAAATAGGACCTGCCATAATCCAGATGATATTGCTTTCATGATAGCAGTCACCAAAATTGGGTTGCTACTTCAGAAAGCTGAAGTTGTGGATTTGTTTGGGCTATATATATATATATATATATATATATATATATATATATATAAACCCAAAGAGTACTTCTTAAAAAACACAAGCGCAAACACAGTATTTATGCTAAAAGCATCTGAATGAAGGCCCATTATAGGCCCTCTATATCTTGCAAATTGTACGTCCTTTTGAAAATTAAAAAAATTAAAAAAACAATAATACAAAAATAATGAAAATATTCAGATGGGTGAACATTTGAAAGAACTTTGTTATTTGATATTTGTACAACCGCTCCTACCTTTGAGTCATCAGATGTTATAGGCATGGTTCTAACCTTTTTATTAGCTTTTAGCCAAAATAAGCAGATCATTTGACAGTTAATGAGGCTGTTGAATACTGAGAGATAAAATATCTCGAGTGGGATGGAAAGCACTTTCCACAAACTCTATCTCTGCCAAACTCAATCTACTATGGTGGTTTACACATATTGTATATAATGTAAGCATATGGAATTTAACAGCACTGCTCATAGGAAGTGATTTACAGAATTGACAGTTACAGTTGGGAGTTCCGAGGCCTCTATCATTGATGTTTAATCTGCACGTGTAGGATAAATTCATCGCTCTGGCATGTTAGTGCTAACAACATTGTGGTAATATGCAATAAATTTCAAGGAAGTTGATTATTTTTCTACTACAGAACTATTAAACTTAGTCTTAATGATAATAATCATTTTGAAACAACAACTAAAGGAAAGATGTTTTCCGACGTGGCCAAAACAATGGTGTGTTCACTTTGGGTGGATCAGTTTTATTACATTGAAAATATGCTGTGATTTTTTTAAACGAACCATTGATTTATGATATTTTATTTAGCAACGTCATCTTCTGCAAAGATGTTTTTGAACTGGTATGAAATGATTCAGCTGATGGCTGATTCCAAGCAGGTTAGATAACAGAATCAATGCATTGGCTTAAAATAGAGGTCAATTTAAATGTTCAGCAATTATCTATATTGAAAACCTCAGAAGGTTTTATTTAGACTGTAAATCATTAATGGCGTCCTTCCATAACGGGCAAAACTGTTTATTTCTTTTGTATAAAAGATGGTTAAAGGACCAGTAAATTCTATACAAAGTCGGGAGTCCATATTATTGTCAGACCAAGCCCACGGGACTCGCCCCAGTTCAAAAGGGCCAACAACTATAGAAAAATTTTTATATCAAAAAATGATATAAGTCCCAAAGCTTTCTTCAAGTAAAAAATATTAATTTATTGAAATACATTTAAAAGAGTTATAGCTGGTACATACTACCTCCCATATCCCACCTTACGCGTTTCGCACCCTCCGGCGCTTAGTCATAGGTGTGTCTGTCTGTAGGGGGTCGTTCACAGAATTTAAACCCAAGTAGTCCCACCCCTTTCTTGTTTAAAACCAATCATGGGTCACAGGCAATTATCCCTGCTCAATACTCTTTAACCCATAATACTTCTTGGAGGATGTATGTACCAGCTCAGTAATATAACAATTTATACATTTATACATTGCGTACAAAACTTTCTTTAACTTCACAGTTTATATAATTGGTTATTGCACAATGTTATTTTTAACAGTGTTTTTAGCATAAGTTAGTTAACATCTAGCCTTGCACAAATTCCATTCTTGTCAGCCTTATATCACATGTGTATATTATCTCTATTATAACCATTTCCGTTAATAAATCTCATTAAACAAGTGTATTCTTTTTCATTATATATATTTAAATATAACATGTCACATCAAATTCATGATTTAATCCCAATGGCAACCGCGTTCCTAAATGAAAAATCCAGTATACTTCTCTCTTATGTAGTAATTTCTGATGATCCCCCCCCCCCCTCATTCCTAATCTCACTCTCTCTATTCCCTGTATGGAGAATTGATCCACATCCCCTCCATTACATAACGCAAAATGTTTGGTGACATTGCTCTTCTCTACCATTTTGGGGTTCCTAATCTGACTCAAATGTTCCCTCGCTCTCTCCTTCAGTTTCCTACCTGTACACCCGACATATTGGGATTTCTTCCACAAATTTATTCTAAAGAGGAATTTGATAAATTTGTGGAAGAAATCAATGGAAATGAGCTAAACTTAAGATTCACCAGTGAGTATAGTTCAGAGAAAATAGAATTTTTGGATGTGACATTGCGAGCAGAGGGTGAGGTAATAGAGACAAGCATATATCGTAAACCATGCAGTGGAAACACTCTTCTGCACGCTTCATCATGCCACCCTAAGAGATTGATAGATGGTATACCTGTTGGCCAGTTCCTAAGACTTCGAAGGAACTGCTCAACGGATGGTGAATTTGGTTGGCAGGCGCAGGATATGCAGAGGAGGTTCCTAGAAAGAGGATACAAACAGAAAACTGTATGGAAAGCCCTACAGAGAGCAAAAAGTAGTGAGAGGGGGGACTTACTCAAAGGGACCGTCACTAATGAGGAAAATAAGGTCTGGTCAGGAAGAGTGGCACTAACGACTGGATATAGTAAACAATTCTTTGAGATATCTAGAATTATAAAGCGATTTTTGCCTATCCTTTATGGTGATGAACACTTCTTTAAGGTGTTGAGCCCAGGAATAAATATCATCCCCAAAAAGGCTCCCACCTTAAGGGACATGTTGTCACCTAGTTTGTTCAAAACGGAATCTAAGAAACAAGATTTGGGACCGCTGGTATCTGTGGGTAGCTACAAATGTGGTAGTCACAGATGTGTCACCTGTACATATATGAAGGTGTCTAAAAAATTCAAGTCCACAGTAACAGGAAGGGAGTTTGAAATTAAGGGATATATTAATTGCAACACTGCATTCGTGGTTTATTTGATCAC
Organism: Xenopus petersii; assembly: GCA_038501925.1. Classification (NCBI taxonomy): domain Eukaryota; kingdom Metazoa; phylum Chordata; class Amphibia; order Anura; family Pipidae; genus Xenopus; species Xenopus petersii. The sequence goes on along the minus strand of CM076684.1, from coordinate 41,374,441 downwards.
CTGTCTGAGGTGCTGCAAGCAATATGTCGGGTGTACAGGTAGGAAACTGAATGAGAGAGCGAGGGAACATTTGAGTCAGATTAGGAACCCCAAAATGGTAGAGAAGAGCAATGTCACCAAACATTTTGCGTTATGTAATGGAGGGGATGTGGATCAATTCTCCATACAGGGAATAGAGAGAGTGAGATTAGGAATGAGGGGGGGGGATCATCAGAAATTACTACATAAGAGAGAAGTATACTGGATTTTTCATTTAGGAACGCGGTTGCCATTGGGATTAAATCATGAATTTGATGTGACATGTTATATTTAAATATGTATAATGAAAAAGAATACACTTGTTTAATGAGATTTATTAACGGAAATGGTTATAATAGAGATAATATACACTTGTGATATAAGGCTGACAAGAATGGAATTTGTGCAAGGCTAGATGTTAACTAACTTATGCTAAAAACACTGTTAAAAATAACTGTGCAATAACCAATTATATAAACTGTGAAGTTAAAGAAAGTTTTGTACGCAATGTATAAATGTATAAATTGTTATATTACTGAGCTGGTACATACATCCTCCAAGAAGTATTATGGGTTAAAGAGTATTGAGCAGGGATAATTGCCTGTGACCCATGATTGGTTTTAAACAAGAAAGGGGTGGGACTACTTGGGTTTAAATTCTGTGAACGACCCCCTACAGACAGACACACCTATGACTAAGCGCCGGAGGGTGCGAAACGCGTAAGGTGGGATATGGGAGGTAGTATGTACCAGCTATAACTCTTTTAAATGTATTTCAATAAATTAATATTTTTTACTTGAAGAAAGCTTTGGGACTTATATCATTTTTTGATATAAAAATTTTTCTATAAAGGACCAGTAACACCACAAAATGATTCAGTATTGGTTATCACACTGATTATATAACAGATATATTTATATGAATGTTTTAGTAACTAGTTAGTCTTATATATTTAATATTTAATCCATTTATTAGACCAAGCACGCTGGATCCCCTAAGTGTATGGGTGCGGAACCTACAACTGTGCTGATGTCCCTAGTAAAATACAACTAAGATAGGGGGTGCAAGTGGTAACATTTTTTTTGGTGTGTGTAATGTCACAGATTTTTCAACAGACAACAGAGTTTAACAAAGAACACAGAGTTTTTTAAAAATAATGCCTCCTGCCAACGCTACTCTACCCAGCAGCCATCTTGTGTCACTCGCATGCATATAGTAAAAATGTGCAACAAATTGTTTGTTATGCACATGCGTGTGACGTCACATGTGCATTATGCACATGCGAGTGACACAACATGGCTGCTCGCACCGGGAGATCTGGCAGGAGGGCATTTAAAAAAAAAAAAAAAAAAAAAAACTACTGTTATCCCCAACCAGAATGCAGGCTCTATTTAGTAGCGTAGTGCTGTCGGGGGCATTTAAAAAAAACAAAAAAAAAACCTACTGTTATCCCCAACCAGAATGTGGGCTTTATTAGCCCGAACCTTTAGGTTGGGGATAACATTTTTACCCAACAGGTGCCCTTTAAATATCACATAAATGCATATGAATACGTATAGATTTGTTAAAGTGCAAAGTGTCTAGAATAAAATGGCTCATCACAGCACTTTCCAGGTCACAGTGGGTCTTACAAATGATGCAGACTTCTATGCAGGTGAGGTGTAGTTTAACAGCACAGTATGCATTGGAAGTCTAGGTGGCATGCAACTGGTAATTACCAATGCATTTTGGAATCATATTCCAGGGTTAAATAGATGTATCTGTTTTTCTGTTTTTATCCTATTGTATAGGGAATAACCAGGTTCAGGCTCAGGAGTCTGCTCCTTCCTGAGGACCTAGCCATAACAGTCTACAGTTAACTGAATAGGAAGTAACCATTGTAAAGGAAAATGTTATTGAGACATATATATTTTAATAACCTTAATCCCATAAGAAAATTGTGGTTTACCTTAACAGTGGCCATAGTTTCTGTGAAATTAATGTACATAAGGGAACATCTAAGGGAACCCAAATGCAACAGAACAATTTCTTCTGTGGGTTTTATATCTAGTCTTCCACTAGGGGCAGTCTAAGGTTAGACTAACTTGAGTGCACAACTTGTTGGATTGACTAAAATGTGATATTTTTTAGAAACCAATGGGTTTATTCCATTAAAAGAAAAGATAGAGTGCACAGAATGACCCCATCTTACAAGCCAACATCAGCTTTTTTTAAATGGTTCTTTCCATTTATATTTGTAGTTATAGGAGTATTTGGAAAGCAATGTTTTGTCAGCTAGAAAAGATGGCCTCCTGTGAAAAATGCTAGGAAGATAGAGTTTTATGCCAGATTATTTCTGTCTGCAAAAGATAAAGGCACAGCTCCCCCCTATCACCATAGAAACCAGAGAGTCTGTCTGGAGACATGGATCAGCAAAGATGAGCTTTCTTTGCACAAAACAACTGGAACCTTCAGTAAGGGATAAATCAGGACATTATATGGCTCTTCCTGCTTCCTAGACAATTTATGACTGTCTGATATGGTACAAAACTCATTTGCTTCAAGGATCTCATTTCGGGAATATACTTGATGTGTTAGGTTCTTTAAGGAGACTCTCAAGTGTGAACAAGGTAGCGTTTCTATAGAATAACAAGGAACTTGGACATCATTGTACACTCGTGCATCTCAACTGGTATCAGATTTAATGTATCTTTATTTTAATATTTAACTGTTAAATGAATGTTTAAGGAGGTTTAAAACTGATTTATCAGACATGGCTTAATAAAATAAAATGACATTGTCCATGAAAATGTTTTGGCAAAATAGCCATTTTAAAATAAATTTGCATCATTCACATGTTTTTTACATTAACGTGAGTTGGATAATATGTATGCTATGTCGGTACATTAGCTCCAGCTTCCATGTGTTGTCAGGACTCTTTTGTGTATTTGGGGGACACAGAATGCACAGTGATTAATCATCTAGTCACTAGATCATTTGCAAATTCACACCAGATCGTGCGATTTCAACAGAAATTCATTGCTGTATTTTACGATTTTCACAAAGATAAATCACTTAATAAACTGGTAAAAAAACTCTAGACTCAGTTATTACCTCTTTATAGTTTACCATACAAATTATTATTTAAATTCTTTTCAAGCACTGTTCAATACATTCAGAATATCTGTTAAGTGATGGTGTAACTACTCCTCATTTAAGTAATGTGATATCCTTCGCCATGAGATGCATACTGATTTCTCATTCTTTTTCCCTTCTAACCTGAAGGGAATGGAGCATCACATACTTTCAAATAGCTGAAAAAAAGTCAGAAGTGGAGGGTATATTAGAGAAACCTAAAAACAAGAAGTCATATCCTAAAATTCTAGGTTAGAGAATTAACACCCAGAAGTGCCACAGCAGCTCAAGTTGGTTGCATGATGTCACATAATATTTTTAAGTCAAGGTTAGTAAGATATTAAAAACACTGCAGTAACATTGTTATGTGTCTTGGGGCACACACATGATCACTTTCCTCAGTAACTGGTGCCAGACTTAAGTATTAATAAACCAGAGGTTCACGCCACGCTGCAGTTGAATTCAGCAACAGGTTTCTTGTCAGTCAGCCGGAACTGTTCGCATTAATAGTTGTCACACAATTCTTCCCGTTAACACACACTTCTCAGTTAAGGTTTCCCACTGGGCCCCAGCTGCCTGCCTACTTCCATGCTTCTTGTCAGGAACACTGCTCCTTGTCACAGACTTTTAACAGAGGGGTCAGCCTTGCGTTTCAGGCACACTAGGCCCCCTAGTCCTTCTTCCTCTGGGTCCCTAACTGAATGAGGTACCGCCACTTCCTCCTCACTTCCTTCTCGTTAGAGCCTCAGCTGCTCATCTATCTACCCTACTACTAGCTCTCTCAACAGGTGCAGTGAGCTCCAACAAACCTACACTATTACTATCTTGCCTAACTATTCCTATCCTATTACCTCTCTGAGGTGGCCTACCTCAGCCGCCCTGGTGTCATGTACTATCCCCTTCTCATTGGCCAAGAGGAAGCGGCTCACTATACTCCCCCATATACAGCCTCCACCAGGGCATTCCCCTACCAAAAATCACCTGAACCAAAAATCACAGTAAATGCATAAAATACATTTTCCTCGCTCCTTAAATGATAAACTGTTCGGTTTTATTAGTATAGCTGTCATAGTACAGATCTATGCAATTATATTACAAGGAAAGATACACAGAATGTTACTGAGTATTGAGTGGCATCAAGTAACATTATATCTTTGCCACAGAGCTCAGATCATTGCAAAGATCAATATTGAAGCATAATATTTATATTTTGTAAACAATAACAGTAAAATCTGTAAAAAAAGAAACCAAAGGGGCTGATTTACTAAGAAAGTAGTCTGGCAATGTTGCTGCCATGGTTGCCGTGGGGTCTTTGCTGCTGGTTAGTGAAAGGGTGTCCAGGATTCTTGTTTCACTTACTCACCTCTTCCCCTTTTGCTTTCAGCCAATCTTACAACAGTATTACAGATATATTAGAATTATATAGAATTATTTAAGATATGATTACCCTGAAGTAGTTTAAAAAGACATTGCAAATATGCCCAGATATGTCTATCTTTTCTTTAGACAGGGCACTACTCCATTGGCACAAACCTAGTCTGGAACCCTCCATGCTAATGAATTGACATTTATAGCCACAATGAAGTCAGTGTGGTCCTGTTTTTTTTATGCTTGCCATAGACCAGCCAGTAAAGGCAGAGCTGTTATGATTCTGCACATGATATGGCTGTGGAGGTTGCACATTCTGTGATGTTCGGCAAAGCTCCAATCCACCCAATAAAAGCTTGTGTGGATGACTAGCCAATGTTGGCCACATAGCACCTGCCAAGTGCCACCCCAGCAGCCTTGCGCTGGAAAAAAAAACATGGCAATTAGTGGAAAAATTAAGTTTTTTCAGAAATGAGTTTGGCAATGTGTTAATAAATGACCCCCAGGTAGTCTTTAACATTACTGTGTGTATTCCAAAGAAAGTCATTAAATTAAACTCCAATTTCCTGCTTTAGAAATATCCCAAATATAGGTTTTTTAATGTACATAAGGTAAATATTCCATTTCACTGGAAGAACCGATGTGCTCATTTTGCCATGAAATTATCTGGACTGTATGCTCAGACACATTTTACTAAGAGTAATTATTTGCTGTACTTAGGAACATAATCAAATTAAACGCAAGTGGTTACTGCAGCCCTAACATTCACAAATCCACTTGCAAGAAGCTGAAATAACACAGGCTGTATTTGTACAATAATATGATTCAAATATTTAAACTCTGAGTGCAGCTCTCAAAACAGAAAATACTTGCTTTTTTCTCCTCGTTTTTTTCAAGTTTACACAGCTGGGCCCCAAAGTGCTTCTTTCTGATTCTAGTTATCAAATTAAACTCGTCTAATGTGATCTTGTTAACAAGCGGAATACAATCAATGAAATGCTAGTAATGGGATGCATTGCAATAGTATTACAGTATTTTTATAACCCTCAACAACATCAGTTGGCATTAGAGAAATAAGAGTTACAGCAATGGTTGTAACATAAAAATCATGTTTTAGCAATTGAGAACATTGTTTATAAGGACCTTGCTTGTGGAATATGGTACTGCAAAAAATACCTTCTTTCTTTATTCGTTTTTCATAGTAGTTTAATAGGGGTACAGAAGATAAAAGGAAAAGGGGTATGAAAATTATCTAAACATTATACATTACAAATGTGGACTTCCATCTGTTCTTGTTTCCCATTAGTAAATGAGACTGATTTACTAACATTTTTCACAAATTTTTATTAAAAAAAACGAAGGTGCTCGTATCTTCCAAATCTTCTTTAAGGTACCATTTTTTATAGCCACAATTTCTTCATATTAATTTATCTCTTCCTTTTGTTTAAACGAATCCATTATTCGGATTGTTAATTCTTTGCTTCCGGTGCTTCCAGTTTTATGTTCACTATGCAGAAAGCCAAAGCAAACCCAGAAAAATATGACCAGGGTAAGTTCTGAGTTAGAATGTCACAAATAGGGTTTCTAAATTGCCTCACAACTGTGCTTCTTGCACCCAATATATATTAAAAACAATAATGTTTGAGAATTGGGAAACTATGCAACTGGTGCTAGAGTTCTTCTACTGACCTCCAGCCTACTTCCTTTATGGTGAGAAGATTATGAATGTTCAGCATTATTTCCATTACTTTACAGGTAATACATTTTCTAATTCTATAGTTGGCTTCTGTTCTGAATGATAGACACAATTAGTTTCTCCTTTACATTTACTGTTTACCTTCACTTTTGAGGCTCACTTGCATATCCAATCAGGTCAGAGTAGACACTTTGCTTTCTGTACATTACAGCAGCAGCAGTAGGGATGTGGCAAATAGTTTAGTTTGGGAGATAAAAAGGCCACCTCCATACCATGATGGTATAATATGCCTGTATAAGTAAAGAGTTTATCCATTTCAAAGCAGAAGAGTGAAGTATGAACGCAGTTCACCAGTGGTATCTATTCACAAACTAGGTAATGCAATGGTACATGGTGGTTGGTTAACAGGCCACATGTGGCACAAGGCATTTTCAGAAAAAAAACTGATACCCGATAATAAACATCGTGTACAGAAAATCAACTAATAGAGTTTATTGGTGCAGGAATCACAACAATTGAAAAATTAATCGATATAACATGTCACTGTTTCATCCCCCCATTGTATACCACTTGCTAGCAACACTCTCTTGATGCATTTTGTGCCACTGTACACTTCACTGGACAAATTATGTTACTTATAGAGCATTTAAAGAAAAACTAAACTTTCCATCATACTACACACCAGCAGAGGATTCATTTCCCCTCCTCAACCACAATGCAAATACTAAATACTAAAAGTTAACTTAAAGGTGAACCACCCCTTAAAATAAAAAACCAGGAGGTCCCTGTTAACCTTTCACTACATGCAAATTTATGAAGTGGGATTGGTGGTCGCATCAGCTTTTAGGCTCACTGGAGGTAATTAATTGGCACAGTATGTGGGGCCAGAACACCATTACTATTCTATAGTCTGGCAGTAGCAAATCTACCAAGGGATGTATTTAAATAACAAAAGGTATCTCAAAGCACAAAAAAATAATACCAAAATCAATATTTGAAACAAACAGACCATCCTATTTCCTTAGAAATATTAATATGATGGGTGCAAATAGCTCATGTTTATTGTTATTTATCTATACTTAGCCATAAACTAGACAGGAGTTTAAACAGGATATTAGAAAAGAAACCCTCTTCAAAGAACGGAGAAGACGCTGAGAAAACACGCTGAGAAAACACCGCCTGCTATTCCATCAACTTGTTGCCGGGACTCACTTTTTAAAAACGCGGGCGACAAATCTTCCCATGTGGCCTGACCCTAAAGGGTAGTATACTCATTCATTCAACATGAGTGTGATGAATAGGATTTTTCATGAAAATACTTTTTGTCTATTGTTTTAATTGAAAAAAAAAAATAAGTTTTTTGAGCTAAACAGGGCAAACTGAAGCTATTGCATGTACTTTGTTATTTATATATAGTTCTACAGGTGCAGTGACCAGATCCATGTTGTTTTACTTTGAAAGCAGCTAGTAAGTTGCAGGTAAAACTTAGTCCCTTTGTAAAATGTATAATGAAGCAATAGAATTCTTAATGAATCAGATGAAAATTGAGTATAGGACTGGCCAGATATGGGATGACTTTGACGTAGTTGGCCAGCTTAAATATATTGCAATATATGGACAAACAATCCCTGTTTTGTTTAAAGGGTATATATGCTCTTCCAAATGAGTATCCGCACTCCAAGGCAAATAACTTCAACAAAGGGAGGGGTGCACGGTAATTATGTATACGCCAATTATTCTCAGACCAGCACTCCCTGTTTTAAGAATCAATTGTTTTATTGTTGCATCATATCTATGCCCGACGTTTCGGTCCCTATTGGGACCTTTTTCAAGGATGATACAAACATTAAAAAGCTCACATTAAATAACTGCATAATTAGTGCATAATTCCAGACCAATCAGTGCTCTCTTGTAATTAACACTTCAATACAAATCATGTGTTCAATTAGTAGATATTTAATTGAACACATGATTTGTATTGAAGTGTTAATTACTTCTTTTAAAACAGGGAGTGCAGGTCTGAGAATAATTGCTATATATATATATATATATATATATATATATATATATATATATATATATATATATATATATATATAGATAGATATATATATATAAAGCCCCTTTATTCGCCCCCTTTGTTGTGATACCATTCTGCAGGCGAATTGTCTTTTTTTTTATGGGTAGTCTAATTATCTATCTCACAAGGACTTTTTTTTATAGGCAAAAAGTTTGTCCCTCAAAAGCCCTATTCATTAAACTCATGATTAAAAAGGGGTATACTGCCCTTTTAATGTTCAAAATAGAAGTGCATCAGTTCTAATAATTTTAGTTCCGAAAGTACATACGCAGCATAGATAAATCTGAGCAGAATTGGGTCAAATGATCAGACGTATACATGATCATCAATATTTCAGCTCCTGTGAGTTTAAAATCACTTAAAAAGGCAGAAATTGCATTAGGTTGGGTGAATTACAAGGATCATTAGTACCTCAACTAAATTTCTTTAGTTACTTTCTTTTGTTACATTCTGACCTTTATAGGGCTCTGTTACAAGAAAAACAAACTTTGATTTTCTTGAGTACTCCTTACTTCTTTTCATGTACTCGTCATGTTTTAACTCACCCGCAGTTGTGCCCAGTACAAACTCTTCGCATGGATTGAGCTCAGACCTATAATTAGGCCTATGCATATATTCTGTGTTTGTGTTCATTAGCAGAGTCGTGTCCTTTGCCTGCATTATATATCATCAGTTATGCTAATGTAGCCATGCTGCTCTTCAAGATAATTTCAACAATTCCCACTGACACCGTGGGGGCTGCAAATGACAAAATAGTTTGTTTTGACTAGTCAAGTGAGCCTGCTTGACCTGGAAGTCACAGAAGAGGTTTTCCTTATGCACATGGACGCGTGTGGATATGCAGTGCAAAGCAGCAGCTGTCACTGGAAGCATATGTTAATCTTTAAAATCCTTAAATCTGTAGATAAATGTAAGAAGAGTAGACAGTGATATATAGCATGATTTGGAAGTAACATTGGAATAGATTTCCTATTTTAAGCAAACTGCCATAATGACGTATCGCCCTTGGATCTTTTTCATACAAACACGGGCAGACTGTAGCAGACTTTTGTCTAAGGGACAAACTATTGTTACATGAGTATATATGATTATATCTTTGCTAGTAACTCATCTTGGTTACTTCTCGCTGCTGTGAAGCTTACCTGGTGGCATTTAGTCAATCTATTTTGATGTTTAGAGATTCAGTGTTGGACTAGGGTACCAGGGGCCCAACAGAAAGCTTAGACCTTAGACCTTCTCAGACTAAATTTACTCCTCCCTTTACTCACCGTGATAATTCTCCAAGAAGTCTCTTTTTTATATTATTATATATCTTTTCTTCTCTTCTTCCTGTTTATTCTCATATATAAATTAGAATGGCCCAGGAATAGCCATAATGGTTAGGTCTGACACCAGGGCCCACTTTTCTGGTATCTTGATGGACCAGTATAACACTTTTAAGACATGTTAGACATTCTAAATTTGGCCTACACCTTGCATACATCCAGAGCCGGGCCAGGGCGGTCAGGCGCCCTAGGAAACCTGCCCGGCTGTGACGCCAAAGGGGGGTACACATGTGTGAATAGACACTTACCCACACAGACACTGGTGCAACTCATGACTAGGGACAGGTCAATAGGACAATCAGATATTCATCCCTGAAGTGGTATTTTTTTAGTAGATGATTGGAGGCTAATAATACACTGGGGCCCTATTTACTAAAATTTGTGATTGTGTTTTTTAAAGAAATGATGAAAAAAACATTATCTTGACATTTTTCGTATTAAAGCTTTTTTTCAGATTTTTTTTTTTTAAAAAAACATATCGAAAATTCAAATAAAAAAGGCCCCTAAAACTTGGAGAGCTGATATAGAAGTCAATAGGAGCTGTTTTTACAGAATTTATTTTTGAGTGGATAGAACAAAAACCTGAGTTTAATCACAATTTTTGTCCCCACAATAGTGTTTTGAAAAAACTCATATACAAAAGTTGATAAATCTGCCTCCCTGTTTTTTTCTCCAGAACAGATTTAGGACCTATGGAAACATTAAAGAAACCCAATAGGATTGTTCTACCTCTAATAAGCATTAATTATGTCTTAGTTGGGATCAAGTACAATCTACTGTTTTATTATTACAGCGCAATAGGAAATCATTTTTAAAAATCTGAATTATTTTATAAAAATGGAGTCTATGGGGCAAATTTACTTACCTTCAAAGTTGCGCCAGCATTGGCTTCGCCGCATTTCACCAAGCAAAGTTTCAACAGGGCGCCGCTAATTCGATAAAATCCGAAATTGCGCTCAGGGAGGTGAAAGTTAGTGAAGTTGCGCTACCGTTAATTCGTCAAGCAAAGTGAAGTTACGCTAGCGATGCCTAATTCGCATACGGCACCAAGTTAAAGTACAATGGACGTATATGTAGCAGCAAATACATTACACTACACAAGCCTGGGAAAGCTTCATAAAATAAGTTGTTATTTTGCCCTATACATGTGCCCACTGTATAGTTTAGGTGCCATATGTTAGGAAATGTAGGGGGGAAGGAGGGTACACAAACAAATTTACAATCTTTTTCAGCCTACCACCCTTAAAAAAGTAAGACGCCAGCGTTTTTTGGGGCTTTGAAAAAATTTCAACTTTTTTTGAAGCAATCCCTATCTACTCTATTGCACTTCACCTGGTCTGAGGTGGTGAAGGCAAGTCTAGCGAATTTACGTTAGCACCCGTTAGTGAATCAACGAAGTTACGAAATGACGTCACGCTGGTGAATTTTCTTTAGTATATTTGCCCCTATGGGAGATGGCCTTTCAGATAACTGTTTTTTTAGATAAAGGATTCTATACCTGTAGTGGTTAACTGGCATTAGAGAAAATGTTGAAACGCCCATTTACACCCCTTATATGTAGTAAATGACATGAATCAGGCATAAGCCTATAAGTGCAGAAGGGACAGATTTCAGTCAGTAAATGCACATAATCCCCAGTGATATCGACCCCTATCTATCAACAGCAGCTGAGAAAATGCAGTGTAAGGGTCAGGGCACACACTCAGATTCGGGAAGATTAGTCGCTGGCGACAAATCTCCTCTTCTTCGGGGACACCAATCTCCGCAAACTGCCTCCAAGTGCCATCCCACCGGCAATTTACATTCTAGCTGGCGGAAGGCAGTTCAGAGAGATTAGTCACCCTGAAGAAGAAGAGATTTGTCGCTGGGCGACTAATCTCCCCAAATCTAAATGTGCGCCCTGACCCTAATGAAGAGTCTGTAGCTGCCGGAGATAATCTGTTTAAAACTGGCCATACACGGAGAGATCTGCTAGTTTGGAAATTTCGCCAAATGAGTGGATCTCTCCCCGATATCGCCCACCTCAATGTGATACGATCATGGGCCAATAATGCTGCCAATACAGGCGGTTGGATCACAGGACCTCATCTACAAACAGATGCAGGCAGGATTTTTAACCCTGCCTGATCGACATTTGCCCAACTTTCGGTCACATTTCGAGCTGGGAAGCCTGATGGAGGGCCTCACGCATGCGCTGATAAGCTGCTGACTCATTCTGTCGGCAGCTTTTGTCAGCCCGTGTTTGGCCACCTTAACAATGGGAATGACCATAAGAATGTCCAAAGGATACTATATGTCATTATTAAGATGAAAATCTCCTTTAACATCACTGTGTTAGTTTTTGTAACAAATTTAGATTTCACATATTTATGTATGTTTACATCTGAGTTCTTTTGTTTGCTCTGCCACAGCTTTCTTATCTTTTTTACTCTCAGCACTAAATCAGACACAGACGTTTCCATGAAGCAGTGTTGTAAATGTAAACATGCTTTTTAGATAAAGGGCAATTGATCTTACTGGGTGTGCTTTGATAATAAGTGCATAATAAGCCCCTGTCATAACACAAGATATGACTGTTTTTATGTTGTCCCAGAAAGGAAGTAGAAACAGCCACGAGTACCGGTACTTTCCCATGCCACTGCTAGAACTGGCCTCATTCCCTAGTTAACTGCGACAATGGAGTAGAGAAAATTGGATATTTGCATAATTTAATAATATCATTATTTACAGATCCATCCTTATATTTAACCTTCAGCAAAATTCATGCCAGCCCAAAGAGAACTGCCTTGAAACAAGACTTGTCCGACAGTTTAGTTGTGACCCGGTGAGACGTCTTGAACTGTACAATAAGAGAAACACCTTCTAAAAACTGACTAATAATAGCAAGAGTTTAATTATTGTGGTTTCATGTTAAACACTCACTGCTTCAATGTTTATGCGCAGAATTAAAGCGCAATTTATTATTTTTGTAGCCACTGGTTACTTTATTTGTTTATAGGAAAAAAAAAACAAAGTGTAAAAAGACTGCTATATTTGGCATGTGTTCTTAAGGGGAATACTTGCTGTTTCTAGCACTCTCTTAATCATATATGGTGTAAAAGAGACATGCTGCCAATGGGACCATATTTTCGAACCTGACCCTTGTGGTGTAACGTTTCCTGTAATGTAACATTGAAAAAGGTGTGAAAGAGTTAACCCCTTTTGGAACAAAACGTAGCTATATTTGGTATGATGCTCTCTATAATTAGATACAGTAGTGTTTTAAATGGCCTAGTGACCTTGAAGGTACAGTAAAGATGGTTAGGTACAGCTACAAGGTATGAGTGAATAATAAATTGAATATTAAAGAATATTAAAGGTGAACTACAGTCTGCAACTGAATATAGTTAGAATTGGGATCTCTCTGTATCAGCAGAGAGGTTCAGCAGCCCCATAACAGTAATAGTCCAGGCCTTCAGAGTTTCCCACAAGAGCTTGCCATCTTGGTCGGCAATCTTTTGAGTGTCAAAGGCACTGCACATCCTCAGTCTGCTCTGGGCAGCTGTTGAGCTGTTAAGCTTAGGGGCAAGGCCGCCATTGGGGAGCACACATAAACTTTGCTTATAGTACAGTACAGTAGTACTGTTATTCCTCAACGTTTTGGCTATCAAACTCTAGCCGTTCTCCTGAGGACGGCTAGAGTTTGATAGCCGAAACGTTGAGGAATAAAATCACAGCCCTTGTGGCTTTTTTTTCATGATAAGCCCTGTGAGTGCGGTCTTTTTTCATACAGTATATGTAAGTTTTACCAGCACCTAGGCATTTACTATTTCAATGTGCACTTTGGACTCTTATATATATATATATATATATATATATATATATATATATATATATATATATATATATATATATATATATATATATATATATATATATATATATGTATATGTATATCTATATATATATATATATATATATATATATATATATATATATATATATATATATATACTAATAAGTTATTGAAATCATTGCTAAGAAATTTCACATTCAGAGACACAGACAACTGAGCAGTCCTATTAGACTTCTAAAGCTAAAAAAAGAAACAACCCAATTTGACAAGCACAAAATAAAACACTAGTGAGGTCATTTAGGAAATGTGAAAAAAATAGTGTAAAGCAGCATCTCTTTATCTTTTGGCTTTTTCTCCAATTGCCTTAGACATTCATTTTTTTAACCCAATTTATTTTATTTACCTTCAGGCGTATAAAGAAGGACATGATTAAGTAGAGTTTGATATAAAACTGATATGAGCAAAAGGAGAGCCAGCCTTGTTGGGTGGACTGTCCTTACAATGATTACATTACTAATTAAATTACCAAGCAAAGAACAGTGGATGGACAGAAGTTCATGAATTTCCTTGAGAAGTCAGTGTAGCATATGGCTGAGCTGAAAGGAGTAGGAATTATTTAAGGATTTACAGCTTTCTAGTGGTATAATCAAAATAAAATTCAGAAAATGTATCCTTTACAATGAGAGGGAGTGAGGGTATTGACTGAGCATCAGACCTTGAACGCCAAAGGAATTATTTTCAAAGTAGGAGTCGGTTTAGTGTTTAAAGATGCCATTAATTATCAGTTTATCTAATGACAACTCATAAATAACACATATTCCTGACACACTAACTGTGATTTTAGCCATGATGCAGATGCTCTCATTTATTTTGTATATTAAAATATCCAAACTATTTTGTTGTATAAAATAGATTGGTTAATGCAATTTATTCTAGAAAAATTATTATTTATGATTGTCTGGAATTTATTATCTCAACCCCCAAAGTAACAATTGTTCTGATGTATCGAAATCCATTGACAATGTCAGTTTTTTACTTCATCATCATCATCATCATCTTTGTGATGATACAAAATATTTGATCAGTCATTCTGTATGGTTTTTTGGTTTAGGTGTGAGACCTGTTATCCAGAATGCTTGGGGCCTGGGTTTTCCAGATAATGGATCTTTCCGTTATTTGGATCTCCATACCTTAATATATAGAAACGATAAAGAGGTGTTTGCTAAAATTTGGATCTGTTCACTCAATATTTAAAAAGTGAAGGCCACTTTGTGAGGCACCAAAATTACATATACAGAGAAACTTATTTTCATAGTGCCTTTTATAAACTGGTGGCCAATACGTCTGTATTACATCAATCCAGCTCACCCGAAAGTGAAGGTGACCCGGGTGTGAATAAACCCCGGGTCTCTCGCTTCGGTTCACCAATAATATTTAAACAGTATTGGGGTAAAGACAGCAGAAGGAACTCACCAGATCCAGTGGGTGGCCCGGGTGCATCACCCCAAGCCCGTATCTGCAGGTGAGTCACGTAATCGTTTCGAAGCGCGTCAGGGATCTGATGATTTTAACTTGTTTAAAATAAAGTTTGCTTTTTAACCTTATGGATTGATTCGGTGTACTTGCCTAATACATTTCGACTCCATACCTTAAGTCAACTAAAATATCATGTAAACATTAATTAAACTCAATAGGCTGGTTTTGCTTCCAATAAGGATTAATTATATCTTAGTTGGGATAAAGTACAATGCACTGTTTTATTATTTCAAAGAAAAAGAAAATAATAATTAAAAAAAATGTAATTCTTTTGATCAAATGGAATCTTCCTGTAATTCAGAGCTTTCTGAATAACGGTTTCCAGATAACAGATACCTGTAAAATAAATTGCAAGAGTATTGTGGATCGATTGGAATTGATTGTTCCATAATGATCTTTTGTGAATGTGCCCCTGAATCACTCCCAGAAATACATAACTTCCATGATACTGCAAATGTAAAAGAACATGAAAGTTTTCTTCTGCTGGTATAGCTCATTACCTGATAAATGAAGTAACTAAGTCATTTGGTTGTTCTGGGGTTAAACAGGATTAGCTTGTAGGAGAAACATAGTGCAGAGGAAGCAGTTATTTGTAATTGTTGTTATTTGTTATTTTGTCTTCATTTATTTTGCTTGGATCCCTCTTTAACTAGACTGATGTGTATCACTATTGGTTTAGTTTTAGTGATGGCTGAATTTGTCCCGTTTTCTGCGAAACGCGAATTTTAACGCCTGGGTTGTATGCGTCAATTTTGACGCCCGTGTTAATTCTGACGCTTCAAAATTTTATGACAATGGCAAATTTTCGCAGCAGTTTCGTGAAGTTACTTGCTGGTGGCAAAACATGGAAATTTGCTGCAAATTTGCCCGTTCGCCCATCACTATTTAATCTAATCAAATTGAAATAATTGTATGAGTGCCAGCTGCTCAAAAGAACTCACATTATGTCACAGAACCAATAAATGTGTGTACCATTGAATATAACAGTCAATATAAACCTGTTACATTCATTAATTTTATGACCGACATCAAGTTGTAATGTTAATGATCCTCTAAGTCAGCGCTGTCCATGATTTTCCATGCCAGGTATCCACTATTTTACAGGTGTGGAGACTGGATTATTATTGAAAGGATGATGTCACAGAAAGACATCCACAAAGATCTTGAACATACATTTATTAGAGGACAACATACATCCCATGGGTCTCCAGCTGGGCAGCCTTGGTCGCTGTAGTGATTGTCACATACATAAATATTACTTTAATTTTTTCAAACTGCAAGGAAATATAAACTCTTGAAGCAAATGAATGTAACATTTTTCTTACAAAATGATGCCAATGTTGTCACTGTTAATATACTGAATTTGAAACAAAGCTCACTTTTTGATTTTGAAAATGATAATATGTATTTATGGCTGCTTAGATATCATCAAGTACAAGAAAACGGAAATCACTAAAAAATATAATTTTATTTTCTTAAATAGGACACTATGGGAAATTAATTTTAATGTCTTAATGACGTTCCCATAAGAGATCCCACTACCTGTACTAAGTAAAAAATTTTGCACACAGACCTTTTCTAATTAGGACATAGGATTTTAGTATATAGGCCCATTTAATGATGTGTGCAGTATTTTAGATCCATATGTGAAAGGCAGACAAGAAAAAAAGAAATGGAAAAGAAAGGCCTACACTTACTATGTTAACATTTACAATTTACAGAAGTTAATGAGGTGCTGGCAGTCTTGATAAATGAAGTAGAAGTTATATAAAAACTACTTATCCAGGCAAGAAGGGTCAGACGCTTGATAAACAATTATGTCTCCTAAGATTGTATATAACAATTGGAGGAAACAATGATCAATCTGCTATTCAGGTGACACTTGATGCAATGATTTGTCCGGCCCCATAATGTCAGTAGGGAGAGTCAAGAGAAGGTCTTCACAGCATATTGAAGATTTTAAAGAAATTTCTCTGTTTAGAATATACAGGAAGTAAACAGCAATACATTTTTTAAATAAAAAAATAAGTAGTACCTAATCTGACAAAATAAACACAGATTTATTAATATTTTCAAATGACAATTTTATAATAATAATAATAATAATAATAATTTGACAATTATGATTATAGGCTTGCAAACAAAGCAAATACTGTGTATAGTCAAGAAACATAAATACATAGTAATATATACAGTATCATAAAATATGGTTGTTAATGGTTGAACTTGCCATGTAACTTACTAAAACTTGTGTATAATTATACATTAAGAATCTCCCCTACTTTCAAACACAAGGGTATTAGATGAAGTTCCATGATATGTATGTATTTGACATAGGGGGGCTTGTTCCTTTATATGGTAATGGGCATGTTTGGTGTATTCTCTTCAATAATATTGATAAATAGCTTACTTTCTTACTGGGTTTGAATGTAAAAAAAAAAATAATGGATCATGGGGTCAATTTCTGCCATTATTCTATCTCTAACTGAAACTGAACAACTTCTAAAACAACAATGAATAAAACAGTGATTTGCAAAAAAATCTTCAGATCCATAGATAAAAGGGTAGGAGGGAAGGAGTAAAAGCTGTACTAATATCTGGGTCAAAGAACGGGAACTAGTACTTGCCCAGGCTTTACATGGTTAAAGGGATAAACCCAAAAAATACAATTTAGTTTTTTATTGAAAGTAGTAAATATCTGTCCTTTATATTCTCAAAACTGCTGCTTCTGAAACAATTTGTACATGCACAGTAGAATAATGTCAAACAATGTTTATGTAATGTGCAAGTCTACTGTATCTAGGAACGACTGGAAAAAAGTAGGTAAGATGCCATAGCCATGTGATGCTATGCTAGAAAGTTTCCTTGGACAATGCCGTTTTTCCCCCCAAAAAAATAGATATAGTCCAGGGTAAAAACTTAACAAGTTGAGGGATGCCTAATATATTGGAACCCTCCACCTAAGTTGGCTGTTTTTAATCCTTGTTTGAATAACTGATCACATAGAGCAGGGGTCCCCAACATTTTTCACCTGTGAGCAACATTCAGATATAAAAAGAGTTGGGGAGCAACACAAGCATTAAAATTATTCCTGGGTAGTGCCAAATAAGGGCTGTGATTGGTTATTGGTAGCCCCTATGTGGACTGGCAGCCTACAGGAGTCTCTGTTTGGCAGTACATCTGGTTTTTATGCAACCAAAACTTGCCTTCAAACCTGGAATTCAAAAATAAGCACCTGCTTTGAGACCACTGGGAGCAACATCCAAGGGGTTGGAGAGCATCATGTTGCTCACAAGCTACTGGTTGGTGATCACTGACATAGAGACATGTATGATAGATACCAGATAATGTACTCAGCATGAGCCTTCAAAGCAGTATAATGTTGAGATGAGATCAGAGCAATAATTGTAGGTCAGAATATGAAGGCCCTTATCTATAATACCAGGGGACAGAACTTTTGGAGAGCATATTGGCATTGGTATTTTTACAGACTTAAACTTAAATGTGGTGCTAAAAAGTGCTGTTTCAGTGGCACTGATTTAAACGCCTGATATTTCATTATAGATTGTAATCATCTGTGAGCACAACCATAATTTAGATCTCCATACCTTAAGTATGGAGATCTTTGAAACCACTAGGATTGTTTTGCCTCCAATAAGGATTCATTATATCTTTGGTCAATTCCAAGGTACTGTTTTATTATTACAGAGAAAAGGGAACAATTTTACACTGTAATTATTTCATTAAAATGGAGTCCATCGAAGATGACCTTCCTGTAATTCAGAGCTTTCTGAATAACGGGTGTCTGGATAACTGATCCCATACCTTCAAAATTTACTTTTATTCATCTTATTTATATGAAATCTATTATTCCATTAAGAAATTATACAAATAGAAGCAGCAATTCTCTTTTCTGTTTTACAGTTTGGTAAAATGCTGATATAGACTGAAAAATTCTCTCCAAAATTTTGAATTCACACTACATTTTTGGGATCAATTCCAGATTTTATTCAAATGTGGACAGGTGAAAGTGTGTGCTAGGCTGAAAAATGTGAAAACACCTATTTCTAGCTCAATTTCTAGCTTTTCACACGTGGGAACCTGGCAAAAAAGAAGCAGGTGGAAGGACCTTGGAATTGTTTAAGTCCCCTTTAATAAGCAGGCAAACATTCAGAGCTTTAAAAATGAACACAATTCCTTTCTCTGTTAAACATACTGAACCATGGTGCAAGGGAAAAAGACCAGAGAATTTCGAATCTAGTTTTGCTTGAATAGGGGATTTACAGCAGAAGTATTTGTCAATTTAAAGAGTAAGTTAATTAGTGTTGTGAACCCAATATCAAATAAAGTGACCAGTAAGTTCCAGCCAATAATCTTAGCCAGCATGGTTTTATATCTTCATCTCCTGTTGCTTTTCTCAAGGGAATTGCACTGAGATAGAGAACATGACAGAGGCAGCAGTGTATTGTAAATATTGTCCCTAGGCAACTAGCAGTTAAAACATCATCTTAGTCTGTCGTATGGCAAACAGAAGGAGTTATGGTGCTGAGTGTTTCAATTGATCTTCTCTTTCCTGTAAAATTGTCTTGATTTTCCCATGCACAGTGAAACCTTTAATATAATGGAACTAAATGTGTTCCTAGTTTACTTTTTCTAGGGAAAACATAACAATTAAAGTCATTCTAAAACAAAGAATAAAGCATACAGTAGGAATCAAAATGGAATGAATCTGTATGTAAGTGATAAGCTCAAGAGATATGAACCAAAAGGCTGGAATAGTCTGTGTTTACAGATCAACCTGAGCGAAAATCAATCCCTGTATATTTAAATTAAAGAAAAATAGTGTTTGTGGCACAATGAAGGAGTCAGCTGCAATTCCTTTCTTAAGGGCAACTGCATACAAACTGGCGGAAGACAAGGTCATAGCTCCTAAAATATCCTTGGGTGTAAGCTTGCCTACACATGTCCTTGGGTATGAGTATACATGAAAGGAACACTTTTGGCACCCATTCACATTTACTACATCTATCACTACACTTATTTAACTTGTCCTTTACTTATTTTAGCTCACACTTATATTCTTATACTTGTACCAACACATATACACTCTCCAAGTGTGCACTTATACATATAATTTTACTTTGCCTTCACTATTTTTATATTACATTTTTTTTAAAAAATGGGCGTTGGTTTGAGCAATCACTCTCTCTTAAAAGCTGCAAGTTAACAGTGGGGAAGGATCTAGCCTTCAGAATGAAACCAAGGTTCAACAAACTTGTACTTCAATTAATGCTACTATGCAGAGAGGCACAGGATCCTCTATACTATGATCAGAGGTAAACAAGTTAGGGACCACTGTGTGGGGTTTACCTTGACGTGGTATGGAGGCTTATCAACTTTATGATCATAACTTTGTAACTAAAAAACCCCCGTTTTTGTGAGCACAAGCACTTGCATATACTGAATTACTTGGACAGGGGCCCAGGGAATGTGCACTGACCAATTTGGCCTAGTCGGTAGCACTTCCCTTATACTTTATCATATATTTTTACTTAGCATTAGGTAGAGCTCCCACAACGTGCATACCCACCGCCCAATCTTTCACCTGTGTGTATGGAATAAAGCCTGAATTTTGCATTCAATACTGCTGTCCGAGTCTTGTCCAGGATCAGCGCCGCAAACACGGGGGTGCGATGAATCTAGTAGAGCTCCCACATCCCCCATTTGTACATGAAAATATCTGCAATTTGTACGTGTATAATGAAATACTCCACAACAACAGATTGTCTAGTTATTCCTCCTGTCAGCGATCTTCAGCTTTAACTACTGTATATCTATTAACAATCAAGTATTGATGACATTTGTAAGCTGTTTAAGTCCTGTTTGACACATTTTATACTGTTATAACCATGTATATTTCTCTTTTCCATGCTTAATCAGATTCTGTATTTTGTTCTTTTTTGGGTTATATGACAATACTATATATGAATGTCTCTTTACATATATATTAATTGTGCATGGGAATATTTTCATCTTTCTAATGCCTGAATTTAGGTGCAAAGAGACTTTGAGCAGCACCGGATTTACATAGCGGATGCCACCTAGACCTGCCGTCATTCATTGCCCCCACCCCTCCCCTTCACTCGTGTGCATGTGCACTGGAGATTGGTGCATTGGAAATTTTAAAAGCTATCAAATCTTCTGCACATCTCCAGAGCTTCGGAACCAATGTGGATGTGGCTGGGTGACATGCCATCCATAAAATACTGCTGCTCTGGGCCTAGGCCTTTGAAGCCTTCCCACAAATCTGGGCCTGATTTTGAGGATTACACAAATTATATTTTAGAGGGCTCTGTCAACTATTAATCATGTAATGGAAAGCTATTGGTCATAGAGAGAGAGAGAGAGAGAGAGAGAGAGAGAGAGAGAGAGAGAGAGAGAGAGAGAGAGAGAGAAATACATACAATAAATGTGTGTTTTCTTATTTATTTCTCTATATAAGCACAACCCAGCAAAAACATTTGAGGTTTAGTGGCCCTTTAAGCAAGATACGAAGTGGTTATTATTCTTCCCTCACTGTTTCTGCTCAGTACATTGTTACAGATAACATTGCAAAAAGTGTATTTTCATAAATGTTGCAACAGCTTAAAGTTAGGAAGACACATTATTATGTGTACAACAGAACAAGATTTACTAGTTAAATATTATATAATATAAGCAAGTATTTTCTGGCTCATGCTAATCTCTAAAGGAGTACATTTTAAAATAGAGATGCTATCATATGCACTGAATGTTTTCCATCTGATAGCAGTTTAAGATGATTTGTTTTATGATTGTTCTAGTGCTGTGATTTGCACCATGACACTTAAATTTGGGTTCTCAAGAGGGTAGCATTTTGGTTTATTCACAAGAAAGTTGTTCCAGCTCACATACTTTCACACAGGATCCATGCAAAATGAGATTTTGTTTTATATCCTTAAGTAACCAAGGGGATGAGAAGACCTATATGACTTTTTAAAAGCCGGGCAACAGTGAAATAGAAATAATCACAAAGAAGGAAAGAATTCCAATGTCAGTGTCACCTTAATTTCTTACAATCTGACTACAAATGAGATAAATGTTATACTACATATCCTCCTATACAGCTGCTACATACTCTTTTTCCTTTATGAAACTAACTGCAGAAAATGTTTACGGACTAGGAAAGGATAATTCATTGGGGGGGAGAGAGGGTGCCAATATAGTATGCACCTCCCAGAATATTAAATTGCTTATACCTTAGCCTATGCAAGGGATCTGCAGGGAATTTGACATATGATGGCAGGCTTTTCTTTAGAAAGATTCTGTACTGGTGCATTTTTTCCAAAAAGAGGCACCCCCAGTTAATTACCCTTTCTCGTTTAAGTCCATGGTATTATGAAAATAATCTGTAGCAGTAGCTAAAAGAGGGCACTGAGTGCATCTGCTCTGCATTTTAACATAGGCAAGTTTGTATTGGAGAGCAGGGTAGACTATTACTCCTTCTCCTCTTTATTTTGTCCTGCCACGTCAACACTTCTTCCCTTCTACTCTAGCCTATCCTTTCCTTTCCCACCATCCTTACCCTAGTTTACAACGTTTGTGCTCTATTGCCCCACTTTTATTTTAAACCAGTACCATAGTCTACATCTTGTTATGCCTATGTCTGCCTGTTGTCAAATCACTGCTATCTGACTGGCAGTAACACAAGCCATTCACACTTCTCCAAGCATATTAATATTGACCTAGGCACATTTGCCAACTTAAGAATTTACAATAGTTAAAAACCTTTGGCAGATAAAGCTGTGAAATACATGTGTAATGCTGTATCAGTCCAAGAGCTTATGGCACATTTAGATATTGTCTTTTACTGTATGCAATCAGTCTGAACATTTAGCAATACTGGCTTTAGTCTAAAGTGGTTGGAAAACTGTGCAGGTGGGCACACTGGAAAATAATAATACAAGAAAATTGAATTATATATTACATTGATAGTTATGTCTTGTTTTCAATTGATATTTATTGCCTTGATTTCTAAGACTTTGATACAGCCTTTTGCAATGTAATCTGGGGAGAACATTCCCACTATTATAAATACATGTAGGAGGCAAAAGGAACTGAAACGGATGTCCTCTCCTGCAATAAACCATTAAGATGGTAATTGTGCCTAATTCTGACTTTAAAAGTGGATGTTAGTAAAGAAATTGTTCTAGTTTGTTGGCTATTCTTTTCCACTCCTATGATCTCTGCACTCAGTTTCATTGCTTCATGTTTCACAGATACATGGAAGAAAGTGGGTTGGGATTGGCCATTGATAATTTATTACCCAATTATTTCATTTTTCCTATAGGATAAACGAATGTAGACCTGCTGGGGCATATATTTCAAATTGTGATGCAGGTGCCCAAATGTGACCAAGAACCTCCAGTAGAAAAGAGCAATACCTACAGTATCTTTTATTGTGGGTATTATAATAAAAGGCTTACACTGATGAAGCACTTGGGAAAAGTTATGAGGAATAATGGGAAAACTGTACAAAGCATAAAACCATTTATATGAACAAGGAAAAACTGTCCAACATTCCATATTCTTTTATGTATATTCTCATTAGTCCAGTACAAATAAAAGGTGCCTATTTTCCTTTTGAATTTGCAGGAAATAGCTTTTTGTCCTACTAAACTTCATATACTGTAACTAGTCTGTGCCTAGAGAAAACGCATGGCTTATTTACTAATAATCATTTAAAGCCTGGACATAAATGCAGCTGAAAAGATAAATGCCATACATAAAGGTGTTGCTCTTTCCACCCATTAAGCCTATTAATGGAGCAGAGGGAACAGAGAGAAGCTGATTAGTGGTGATTACAATTTTATCAAAAGTCGAGGACAACAATTCATTATAGAGAGAAAACATGACAAATTGTGCTGATAATTTGCAAATAGCACTTGGCCCTTTTGTAAATGAGGCCCACATTGTTTTTAATGGGTGTATTGTGTATGATAAGACAGCATTTGGAAAGATATACAGTATTTGGCAAAAACGCAAACTTTTTTAGTATAATTACTTTAGCTTTGTGTTTCTTAACCTTTTTACATAACCACATAGTAGCATATGTCATAATCCATGATAGAGGGCCAGGTTTTATTTCAAGTATAATTTCATAACACATACTTGAGCTCTATAGACTGGTGGCTATAAAAAGGCTATCAAGGGCCACATCCAACTATGACTCTCCAGTTGGACAACTCTGCTGTAGCCTAAATTGTTACTGATTCTATGCAATTTTTATTAAAAGCTAATTAAAATGGAGGAAAACTTTTTCCTAGCCACCTAGAACTGTCTCTCCATGTAACTTCTGTATGTATACACTATGCAATTTGATTTGGTCTAACAATTAACATGGTCACAATACAGTATTTAAGAGGTTCCTGTAAGCAGGTAGATAATAGACAAAAAACATAAATCCTTGTTACCTACAGGATACCAACACTATATTACATTTTTCAAATTGTTAAACAAGATTTTACAAACACAATTATCTTCTATAATCCCAAACTAACATGTTTTGAACATGACTTCCACATTTAACACATCTGTAAACATTTTAATATTACTCTATAGAAAAAAATTTGGTCTCCCATTCGATTACATTAAAGTCAGTGGCTAAATCTTGTCTTCGAGAACATTTCAGTTTATTTGATCAAGTAGATGTTAAGCGGCCTATGAGCTCATGCCCAAATGCCTCTTCACAGGGAACAATCATTCAGATTCTTCTTCTGTTTAATGTTTTTAATGGAAAGATTACTTTTGGGTGGAGGCTAGTATTTTGTTTTTCCAGAACATATTTTACAGAAATAAAAATGGAAAAATAATACTAACTCCATGTTAAAATAATGTAAAGTCACCTATTATTTTATAGGGGAGTTGTTAGAATTCCATTGTATTTTTTGCCATCCTAATTCATTGGATTCTTTGTGTGTTAGCCTTTGTGAGTGTCTTCTATGTTGTGCTAACCTAACCCCATTATGACCTAATCTGCGGGCTGTTCTGCGTGTGGCTTCTCCTTTTTAATGGCCTCACAGGAGCTCATGAGAACTTCCAGAAAAGAAGTAATTTACTCCAAAATAATTTCCTATAAAATGAACAATGAAACTGCTTATGTCTCTTTATGAACCAAGGGAGCTATAGTTATATTGTGTGAGCTAAACATTGCTCTGCTTTATGTTGCAAAGAAATAGCTGCTTGCATCTTCATAGTAGTAGGAAAGTATGTTTTATTTTGTGAGATATGTGCACATATAAAATAGAAACCAAAAAACATGTAAATATACTGCCCATATCTTGAGGGACCACTGTTTTGCTCCATTTGTACTCAACTAGTTTCTCAAAGCAAAGGAGGAACGACATCTGCAATTGTTAAAGGGGGCATACTTGGGGGGTTCCTATAAAGAATGTCTGGCCCTCTGGCCTTTAGCTAATTCATTTCTTGCATCAGTTCTGTTAGTAAGTGGATTTCTACAGACCCAGCCAATTGGAAAAAGGATCTGCAAACAAATTGTTGGGTCGTATGGACTCAGGACCAAATGAAAACTAGGTGTCACTGTAAATTCTTTGTTTTATATAGGAGGTCATACTTTAATTTAGGCAGCAGAGTTTAATGCCACTCTTCCATCTGGAACCCTTTTAGATGTTTCATGGGGTTGGTTGCCTTTTGCAAAGAGATTTGTGCACATTTTTCATGTTCAATGTTCAACTATTATCTAAGGCAATCTGGAAAGAGATTAGGGCCAAATGTTATTATTTTGGGAATATCTTTTTATGACTTATTTGATTTTTTTCCTTTTTTGTATGATATAAAACATGAAAACTTTTGCTCGCTCCTGTAAACAGTGCAAGGGACCTGAGTTGTTTTTGCCTCAGAGTTGTTAATGTGTTCTCTATCATAATGCTATTCAGCAGTGAGTATTTCCATGCAATTCCCCTTCATCACCAAGTATATTAATGTATATGGTCCCTTCAGAGATGAAATTCCAGAATAAGAAGGGACGAAATAGAAAGATTTAAGATGAGAGATAGCAGTGGGTGTGGATGGTGTTACAAGAAGGTAGTAATCAAACAACAGGGCTGGGCCAGGCACCCTAAGCAACCCGGCTGGCAACCTTGCCAGTGATCATGCATGCACGTGCACATGATGACAGTAGGGGTTCAGGGGCAGCGAACAGCCTGTACCGGGGGGACGAAAGGGCCTGGACTAGGGGTATGCAGGCAAGAGGTACGTGCCCAGTGCCCCACCAGTATTGTGCCCTAGGCAGTGGCATGTGCCTCTTCTGCCTACCTCTATTTTTGTCCCTGCCAAATAATATCCAATCCTGAGGTCAAAGGGGGTTTTGGTCATTGTGGCACACATCAGTCTTCCAAACATATTGCTCAGTTTAATGCATAAAAGGTACCAATCATAACTCACTAAAAGACAAGAACTTTTTTTTTACACAAAGTACACATTTTCTCCCTGCTGTCAGGTAATACACAGTTCCATCAATGCAGACAGAAACGGTGGCTATTATTCATTTTTAAGAAGTGTTCTACTCAAGTGAGAGTTACAGATGGTTTGTAGGCAAAATATTATTTTATCCCAATGGGACCGCCAATCCCTTTAAGAATAACAGCCACATACGTAGTATAGATAAAAAAAGAACATCAATCATCATGGACAGCTGATAAACAAAGTGAAAGAAAATATTTGCAAATATTCACCCACACTTCTGGGTTTCTCTCTTCATGAACAGGTAACTGCCTACCATGGAATTCCCTAATTGGACCGTCATAGTCTCTAAATAAGACAAGGCATTTACAATATGGGGTTTCTATTTATCATTATATTATAATAGTATAACCAAGTAGAAACTTACACTAATAAGATAGTGGTCTAAAACTATGCAAGAGGCTAAGATCAGCTGGTAGGATCACTTTTTTCAGACGCTTGAAACCTATACTAGTAAACCTTCCACCAATTTCTTAAATAATAATTTGTATTACAATGTTATAGCAGATCACCTGAGAACACATTTCCCACTGATAGTTGGGATAGAACAGACTGCTATTCATTTTCCTGAATAGGGGTGGCCTCAATTAAAACATTAAACCAGAGCAATAACAGAAGTATTGTAGGACAGAAGCTGGGATCCATTCACAGATGGCTTCATAGAACTGGTGCCAATTTATTGTTCCAAACAATACATTGGAAAATGGAGCTTTACTAAAGGCCAATTTCTTGCTGGTTCCCTGGGGGTCTTCTCGTTGTCCCTTTAGAGCAACGCAGCAACCTCTTGCCAGAGTAATGCTCACACTGAAAACATTCTTCTCTCCTTGGTAAGAGGCAATAACCACAATTCACTCTGACAACCAGTGGGCTTTCCTTCGTCTTAATGAAAATGCAAAATTAATTCTGTCAATGTATTCTCCTGGACAGAAAATATTTTCTTACAGTCTGTGCTGCTTTTTCTCCCGATCTCACTTTCTCTGTTTTCATGTATATTTTAGTTTCGTGTCCCAAGTGACAAAAAAATAACTATGAAAATTGCAATCACAGCTTAGCTCTATTGGGTCTAAGCTGTGGAAAAAGGGTATAAGTATTCCCTGTTATAAATATAAAAAAAAAGTACACGAACACTGATTTCATTTAATACTTTAAGGTAAACTGAACTTTGCAATCAATATTTGGCATTTATTAAGTATTGCCATTTCAAAAAATAAAAAACAACTTTCTGATTATCCTGCTGAGTGAGATCTGTCTGTGATGATCTGTCCCTGTGGCTGTTCCTTGTTTGTTATTTAATGGAATTCATCACGGGACATAGTACAAAATCTGTCTTGAAGTATCACTCTGTATTGATCCTATTGAAGTTCATGGTTTAGAAAATCTCATGACAAATGATAACAGATGTTATTAGAGAATGAATCAAAGAGCACACTTCTAATTCAGCGCATATTAACATCCTCATCTGACTACACTGAAATGATGATGTTATACAAAGAAGTCTATAGAGCTTATAGGCATTTAGCGGACTTAGAATACCTTGAACTGTATCCAGTTCATAGGCCCTTCAGCTGGACAGTCGTTTTTCAGTTTATATATGTCGTGAAGACTGCTTTCACAGCATCTTTTACATTTCTGGTATATTTAAAGTAGCATATACAGTACAGGTATGCACTCCTCTTCAGAAACGGCAACGATCCATCGTGCGACGCTCGATTTCTACTCCCTGGCTATCTCCTATAGAAGGCAGGGAGGATAAATTGAGCGCCACATGATGGATCATTGCCCTGTTGCCGATTCTGAAGAGGAGTGCAAGCAGAGAATCGGAAAGTAATTTCTTAATAAAGACTTTACGAATTGAAAGTTAAAACTGCCCTGGTGTTTTTTTTTCGTTAAGTAGAAACAATTTAAAAAAAAAATTATGTTACTGGTCTTTTTAACTCACTGATTAAAGGGATCCTGTCATCGGAAAACATGTTTTTTTTTAAATGCATCAGTTAATAGTGCTACTCCAGCAGAATTCTGCACTGAAATCCATTTCTCAAAAGAGCAAACAGATTTTTTTATATTCAATTTTGAAATCTGACATGGGGCTAGATATTTTGTCAATTTCCCAGTTGCCCCCAGTCATGTGCATGCTCTTTAGGAGAGAAATGCTTTCTGGCAGGCTGCTGTTTTTCCTTCTCAATGTAACTGAATGTGTCTCAGTGAGACATGAGTTTTTTACTATTGAGTGTTGTTCTTAGATCTACCAGGCAGCTGTCATCAAGTGTTAGGGAGCTGCTATCTGGTTACCTTCCCATTGTTCTTTTGTTTGGCTGCTGGGGGGCTGCAGTACAGAAGTAAAGAGTGATTGAAGTTTATCAGAGCACAAGTCACATGACTTGGGGCAGCTGGGAAATTTTTTTGAAAAAAAGAATTTTCCCCATGACAGTATCCCTTTAAGTACTTAAACAAAGTTCCCCGATGGAACAATTGTTTTAAATAAACTGTGCTAAAATAAAAAAAAGATGTGTGCCCCCAATGATTGTGCCCTAGGCAGGTGCCTACCCTGGGGCAGGAAAAATTACTTCTGCAGTACCTGCACAGTGCCTGCTCCCTCCTATTCCTCTCCCTTAGCTCTGAGGGACTGTACCATCAGCCTAATGGAGGAGTGCATTGAGTACTTAAACTGCCCTAGACTGCCCCCCCAAATTATTTGATAACGCTTGGCTCTCCTTGCAGGGCAAACTCTTTGTTAGAGGTAACATAAAGCACCTGAATATTGCCAGCAGGGAGTGCCCCTGGGGGGTGTGCAGTAAAGAAAACCTCAGAGCACTTTCTGGTTGATTGCCTCATTTCAGGAGAACTATATAGGCAGGTGCTGGGACTCCTGGGAATCTATAGGAGATGTGCCAATAATTACAGTGAAAGAGCCTATGGGATTGTGAGTTTTCTGCTGTGCGATATCATTTATGGCTGATGCGCTGTAGGAAGTTTCTGGGGAATGAGAGTGGTACCATAGATATAACTATCAGGAAAATTCTCATTGAAATTTTGTTTATTAAACTGAATGAACTGAACCACAAGAAAGAGAATGTGAATCTCTAGGTTAATTTAGATTTTTCTTCAAATTCATTTTCTTATGATGTTTCTTAGTGTGTTTGTCACTATAATTAATGCAATATTCTTGTGACAGTTGTACTGTATGAAGTCATTGTAAATATTAGGGATGCACCGAATCCAGGATTCGCTTCGGGATTCGGCCTTTTTCAGCAGGATTTGGATTCGGCTGAATCCTTCTGCCCGGCTGAACCAAACCGGAATCCTAATTTGCATATGCAAATTAGGGGCGGGATGTAAATTGCATGACTTTTTGTCCCACCCCTAATTTGCATATGCAATCTCTCGCAAAGGATTTGGGGGTTCGGCCGAATCCAAAATAGTGTAAATATGTACATTTTCTTATCAATAAAAAAAAATCCCTCCTGTGCCTCTCTGACTGTATATTGAATAAGTGCATGTGCCTTCACATTCCACCCAAAATCCTTTTAAATGGGCTGCTTCCTAGTGCTAAGGTTATGCTTACCCCAAGCTGCACCACCCCACTGATGTGTGTTTATGAATCAAATAGGGAAGATGAGGACCAAAAATACAAGAGTCAGGAGAATTCCCTAATGGGAACCCGAGATGGTGACAAAATGCATGAGCTCATGAATGACCCCTTGAATTCCCAGACATCATGTGTATATGAGAAATATAGCCTTGATGATCCAGTGTATGCTTTCCAAATATTGTTCCAGAGTTGCACCAAAAGAAATGCATGCAGAGCAGGTGGAACAAAGAACTTGGATTTAGGGATTGTCTTAAAAAACATGAAGATTCAGGTTCAGCATATTTTATCAATGAATCAAGAGATTGTCCCGTCTAGTCTAGTTTTTCTCGGCTAAACCTAAACTGCCTAGTCTTCATGGCATAACTTTAACTTAGAATATTTTTCTAATGGATTTCAGCTAAATTAATTTATCCTTGATACGATATCTGGGATCTCCTCCCATAGCACATATTGTTACACTTAACATACAAACCAGATACCAAATATTATGACAGATGCTGATGATTATTTAACAGCTGAACCAGGAAGACCAGACTGCAATTCTAAAAGCTTTCCGAGAACTCAGACTCTCTCTCTCTCTACCATTAAGAATAACAGAATTAGATCAAAAACATCACATACAGAAACAAATTGTATTATATACTAAACAATATTAATTATATTATAATTCTTGATATTTGCATTTAAAAAAAATATCGGTGCTATGTCGGCAACATTTCTTCACCATGAAAGGTGATAACTACCTGCCGAAGTGGTAGCAATTATGTGCTTGGTGCATAGCAGAAGGAAAAAGAAGATTATTCCCTGCTAAATATGTGCTTGATACACTCTTACACATTTTCTGACCCAGCATTTATCATGGGGAAATGCTGCCTGCCCAATCCACACAATCTTTAAGAATAAAAACCAATAACCTTTTTAGAACATTCATTTAAATTCTGTAGACGTGCTAGTTCTTTTGTTAACTAAAGGGATACAATGAAAAATAACAGGGTAATGTGATAAAAGGGAAAAGTGTAACAAGGTCTAGTAACCCATAGTATATGCTATGTTTTTTGGGAGAATGAGACACTGAATTCATGATGTTTCTCGCACAGTCCTATGTGGAATACTATCTCTGATGAAATCCCTTTTAAAGGAGAACTAAACCCTTCTGAACTTATTGCACCAGCCTAAAGCTTCTCAATAGCAGCATTGATCCAGGACTTCAAACTTGTCACAGGGGGTCACCATCTTGGAAAGTGTCTGCGACACTCACATGCTCAGTGGGCTCTGAGCAGCTGTTGAGAAGCTAAGCTTAGGGTTATTGAATATTAAATTCTGATGCTACTTGCATTGGTTTCTGAGCTGCCATGTACCAATAATCTGAATTATATACAAATCAGTCTTGTTTAGTATTGTATTGTAACATTTTATATCATATCATTATATTGTACGTTGGTCCTAAGCTCAATAAGTGACAGCAGCACAGAGCATGTGCAGTGAATCAGCATAAAAGAAGATGGGGAGCTACTGGGGCATCTTTGGAGACACAGATCTTTACTGGTAAAGGGCAGTTGCCTTGGGTTGATTCATTAAGAATTCTATTGCTTCATTATACATTTTACACAGGGACTAGTTTTACCTGCCACTTGCTAGCTGCTTTCAAGGTTAAAACTCACAAACATGTTTGCCCTTTTATTGGCCTGCACTGGGATCACCTGACTATAGTTGGGAAGGGCGGGAGCTACAACATGGAGCTGGGCACTGCTCCTGTATAACTATAACAAACAAGGGAAAGTTGTGCTCACCACTAATTTTTAAAACCATTAGGCATTAGGCCAAAAGCAATGAGGCTGTGACCACAAAATACATATAGACAAATACAGGAGATCCTCTGCACTCAACCCATTATCAATATATTTAAGACATTGAGACATTCTGTGCATACTGCTACAAAAAATGCCTTACCCTTTAAACAAAACAGGGATTGTTTGTCCATATATTGCAATATATTTAAGATTGACAACTACGTCAAAGTCATCCCATATCTGGCCAGTCCTATGCTCAAATTGCATCTGCATTAATAATTCTATCAGACATATTACCTCAATTTAAAATAAAGGGGTTTGTGTTTGCTAATATAGAAGAAACAGTTATTTTAACATTAGATATGCGATTTGAGAGGGGTCCTTGGATTGTGTCACTCTATGCTTGAACAAAATCATATTCCAGAAGGGAAACAAGTTAAAAATATATTGATTTTTAATTTTGCAGTGGTTTCGGGAGTCTCTGTAGAGCATGAAGTGCCTCAGTTCAACATTACAGGTAGATGCACAGCCCAATTCTTATGATATCCACCATATTCTCTCACAGCCAGGATGGTTTTCAAATGCACTTTTACCTATGCCAGATACAGAGACAACAAATGCTCCGTTTATGAAGGATGCTAGCTGGGCAGGGAGCAAAGGAAATGGCCATAAATAGCCTATGAGTATGGAGAGTTGGGCTGAAGTGACAAGGATAACTGTATTGCATACTCAATTAATCCTACATACTTTTATGCCACACGGTTGTCTGACTGTGGGGCCTTTCTTTCGTTCTAGTTATACAGGTATGGGATCCGTTATGTGGAAAACCTGATGTCCAGAAAGCTTTGCATTAGGAAAAGCCATCTCTCATAGGCTCCATTTATTCCAATAATCCAAAAAATCTTAAAAAAATGACTTTATTTTTCATTGTAATGATAAAACAGTACGTTGTACTTGATCCAGATTAAAATATAACTAATCCTTACTGGAAGCAAAACCAGCCTATTGGGTTTATTTAATATTTACATGATATAAGGTATGAAGATCCAACTTATATAAAGATCTGTTATCCGGAAAACCCCAGGTCCCGAATATTCTGGATAACAGGTCCCATACCTGTATTCGTATGTGAGGATTCGTATGTGAGGACCCAGAGTATTCGACCCCAGAATAGTTCCATTCTGGGGTTGAATACAAAGGATTCATTTCTACAGTCAATGGAGAACAACTTACCCAACAAAATAGATTGAATGGCAGCACTGGAAAATATATAAAGAATGCACACGATAACTTCTGGCAATACCAAGGCATTTTTTGGCAAACCCTCAATGCAGCTGCGATTTAGTATTGTGTGGGAGATACAATCTGACCGATTCACCCAGAGGCTTATTTATCAAGTTTGATTAAACCTGATCAAACTCTTTTCATGATTGTGCTATTTTTGATCTCGATAGCTAGCATATTCACAAAAAAACTGCATTTATTTGCAGGGAAAAAATGCTGAAATACACCTCCCATTAACTTACTGTATATGGAAGATTAACAGGTTTTAACTCCTGAATGTTGATATTCAAATTTTCAAGGGTTTTTTCAATTGATAAATCTCAAAAATTTGAAAGAAATGAGCTGTACTAGTACAGTATAATACAGAACATAAAACCTTAAACATATTACATCTGATGTATATCTCTATAAAGCTGTGAGAGTTATGCGGTGCAATAAACCAGCCAATACATTTTTAAGATTTTAATTCCTTTAAAGCAGTATTTAGAGACACATATTAATCACAAAGAAAGATGTAACATTGCTCCAACTTGGATTTATTATAAAAGAGACATAGACAATCTTATAAACCTGCAGATTTGTTATACACACTAAGCATTATATTATAAGGAAATAAATTGAATATTGTGCTCATGGTTAAAAATAATGCATCTTATGTCAAAACGTTTCAGCACTGGATACTATATATGTACCATAGTTCCCAGCTGCATATTAGGAGGATATTGTCCCATCTGTGGCATGTTTAAACACACTGCTTGAGAACTTAAGGTTGGTGCACAGTTAGTGATAACCCTTTGTTTGCTGTGTTTATAATAAAGGCACAAATACTTTGCATTGGGAATAGTTAGCCTCAGCCAGCCCCATAATTTGTTTATAATAAAGATTCAATGAGTTGGCCTATAACTGACTAAAATAGATTCCTTCTCTTCATAATCACTGTATTATCTCTTAAGCACTTAACCTTCTGGGGTTATGTTTATCAGATTCTAATTAGGATGAGTAAACCAAGAATGTAATAATGTTTCTCATGTCTGGATCCTTCATTGTCTCGGATTCCTGGGACTGCTGGGAAATGCCTGTGTGGGGCATGAGTACATCCTGCTGCCAGCACTGACGGCAACACAAATTAATAACATACAGACATCTGATAAATACAGAGAAATACCAGCAGTCTATTATTCCGCCAAAATCCTTAAAGGAAAACTATACCCCCAAAATGAATACTTAAGCAACAGATAGTTTATATCAAATTGAATGACATATTAAAGAATCTTACCAAACTGGAATATATATTTACATAAATATTGCCCTTTTACATCTCTTGCCTTGAACCACCATTTCGTGACTCTATCTGTGCTGCCTCAGAGATCACCTGACCAGAAATACTACAACACTAACTGTAACAGGAAGAAGTGAGGAAGCAAAAGGCAGAACCCTGTCTTTTAATTGGCTCATGTGACCTTACATGTGGTTTGTAAGTGTACACAGTGAATCTTACGATCTCAGGGGGCGGCCCTTATTTTTTAAAATGGCAATTTTCTATTTATGATTACCCAATGGCACATACTACTAAAAAAGTATATTATTATGATAATGGTTCATTTACATGAAGCAGGGTTTTACACATGAGCTGTTTTACTCAGTATCTTTTAATAGAGACCTACATTGTTTGGGGGGTATCGTTTTCCTTTAAGTATCGCAAGTTCAGTATTCAAAAGCAAAGCTTTTCTTGTGTCTAGAGTGGAGTGAAACACTAGCGTTTACCTGTGGAAATGCGACACATATGATACAGGTAATATTCATGTTCTGCCATACTAAATGTTAAAATTATGAGCAAACTTGGATGGTGGATACTGTCTATTGTATATCTGGGATATTATTTTGAATGTGATGTGAGCTAAATATGTGATTTTTGACGTGCTCTTTGAGCTATTTTAAGTTTGCTATATTTCCAGATATTTAAAAATTTTTGTTACCAGTGTCGAACTGGCATGTCAGGGGGCCCACCAGAGCTGCCACCTAGGGGGACCCCCAACCCTGTCATCGTCAAACATACACTCCCCAATTTGTACCAACGAGCTGCACCCTATAGTTTCTGTTGCCATTGCCTGCACACGGTACATCTCTATGTTCCAGCAGGGAAGCAGAAGGTCCAGGTTGGCAGGTTCCATGAGGGCCAGGACCCACTGGTAGAGGGTAGTGACAGGTCTCTGCACTCTGAAACAGTATAACATAAAATCCAGCAGCACTCCGATAAGTGAATCAATTATTTATTCGTGCCATTAGCCAAGAGACGTTTCGGGCTATTCCAGCCCTTTATCAAGCCAAGTGGCTTGATACACCTGACTTATATACAACTCATACTTTCAAACAGAGGCTATTACAGTAATGTACTGTGGTTTGCTGGGCCTTTATTAGCATTTAGCTTTAATAAACCACCTGCCCCAATCCCCTCTGGTGTATGTTGTCTACTGCAGAGCATATAAAGGTAAAAATACATCTGCACAGAAAGGTAAAAATAAATACTATGTTGAAGGAGAAGGAAAGTCATTTTGCACTTGGGGGTGCCAAATGTTAGGCACCCCCAAGTAACTTTCCCCCAAGTGATTGTATTGACTTACCTGAACCCCCGGGCCAGTGCTCCTATCAGCAGAAAACTGCATCGGGCCGGGGGTTATACCAGTGAGCACCACAGAGCGATCCTCTTCTGTCTTCTTCTGTCTTCAAATTGCCCGTAGTGCTCATTGGTATAACCCCAGTCCGTTGCAGTTTTCTGCTGATAGGAGCACCGGCCCGGGGTCTCAGGTAAGTAAATACAATCACTTGGGGGCATAACATTTGGCACCCCCCAGTGCAGGACAACTTTCCTTCTCCTTTAAGACAAACATCTGTCTTGTTGCATTTAATAAGTAAATGTTTCAATTTACTTACAAATGCAACCCTATCCCTATCTTGTACATAATCCTGGGACTGCCTGTATATTTTTTATAGCTGGCTGAGAGAATAAGAAGTTTTATTTAAAATTGGTACAATAACAAATCTGACTTTGGATCCCCTTAATGTCAAGAGCAGCAATCTCATTTCTATAGCTGCGCACATTGAAGTTATGGGGGAAAGTAACTTTACTTATTATTATTATAATGCATGAATGTGTATTTTGCTGTGGGTACAAGTGACATTTTTCCTCACTAACTCTCAGTTGAGCAAAACAAAATGGTTAAAATTAAAAGACGTTAGCACGGTGGGTGCACTTTTTCTGTAGCAGAATTGCATTCTAAGAATTCCATGTTTAGAGCTCATTGCATACCTTGATAAACAACGTGTCACTTCTGTGATGCTCCTCGGAGCACTTATCAGCAAGAAAATAAATAATGAATAATCCTGTCAGCGCAAGAGATACATTTGTTGACATTAATAGTGACCTGCTGCCCCTTAAATCTGCCTTACGCCAGGCACCCCGCAGATGATACTGCTCCAACATAAATCTGCTATATGGTTTCAATAAGCATTTATTGGATCGTTTTATTGAGAACATGAAAATTATTTGCATTTAGTAGGAAATCTTACAGAAAGCAGCAAAGTCTGAAGCTGGTTTGCATCAGAGATTTTTATTTTTGCTGGTCTGTGGGCCTTCCCTATTAATTGTCTGTATATAGAGCATTCCTTACAACTGCCACTTTTCTAATCTTTTAATGAGATGAGAACAAGATGCCAAGTTAGAATATTCTGCATGATTAACACATATGAAGTTAGACTATAGGAACCTCTCCCAGACTGTATAAAGAGTCGCCAAAATGTGCTTATAATTACAGATTGGAATCTGACGCGTATTTTCAACCTCTTTAGCTATATCTATATTTGTTTCTTTTCCCAGAAGCCTTGGCAAATGCTGGTTTTAAAACATTTGTAATCAAACATTCACATATTAATCGGCTCATACAGTCACATATTTATCTTGCTTAACAATATTTACTATAAATACATGATGTAAGTGGAAGGCCTAGAAATAAATTATTTATACAATTGTTGTTATTCAACCCCAGTGTATTTACACATATTAGTGGGAGCTGTCATAGTCCTAAACTCACCCAGTGCACTTATAATGGGCAACAATGCAGCAGCAATACTGCAAGTTATAACGGCAGCGAGAAGTAGGATAAGTTTAAAATCACAGAAACCTAAATGCAGGCCGTTATAACAGCTCCCATCTATTTTTTTTAGCTCAGAGATGCAATTTTCTTTTTGTAAATAAAAAATAATTTTTCCCTTGCATATTCAGTTCCAGTAGGTGTCAGCAGAAAAGCACAAATACATGATTTGTTGGTATTCCTACCTCACAGTGATGTTACATATTACTTAAATAACCAAGTTGTAATTAGAGCAATTACTCTAAATCAGGAGCGCCTATACTTTACTAATGCAAGGTCTACTTTTAGCGATGTTGTCCCATTATGATCTACATTCATAAAAGCACTTTTAGCATTCTGTTCCATAGAATATTACTTAGATACTGATTAATGGGAAAATGTTTAATAATAATGTAAACCACTATTTCTTATGTAACCTTAACCTCATCATCTTAATGAAATGCATGAAACAGGAGGGTGATTTCGATCAGGTGTTTGTTGACCATGTCTTGAGATTTACTGATTACCCACTAAATGTCTACTGGTAGATCCCGATATACCTTTTGGGCATCCCTGCTCTACATCTTAACCTGATTTGCCATCAGGACACATGATTCACAATTAGAAAAAGTGTCTCTCCTGTGTGGAAAGCTAGGTGGCGCTGCCTACATAAAAGTGCAGTTTATGGCAAAAGTACTAATTATGCAGGATTAGGAAACAAAAATGTTCTTGTGCAGAAAAGCTACAATATCTTAAATGCAAATATAAGGGTTAAATTATACAGAATATTCCAGGAAACATATCATGAATAGTTTTGCTGGATGTGTTCATCTAATGCTGTAAGATCAGAAGAAGCTAAAGACATGATATTATAGTGTAAATGTGTGTAATGAGTGCATGTTAGTGTGTATGTACTGTACCCTGGTTTAACTAGACATTATCAGACCTCACAATAAAATCCACCACTCCAAAAGCAGGACACTGGCTGCAGAGCCACCATCAGACATCACAGCTTTTATTTGTGCAAACAGCCAGCACTGCCTGTTTGTTGAGGAGTGGCCAGTGTTTGGGTGGATTGTGAAATTATTTATACTTCCCAATATGACAAAAATAATCCCACAATCCACTCAAACCCTGCCCACTCCTCCATAAATAGGCAGTACTGGCTGTTCTGCACAAATAAAAGATGTCAGGGTCAGGGTTTCCTGAACTCATAGGGCTGATGTTATGCTGTTATTGTGGGTACACCATGGAGCCCATTTATAAGGGATGCACTGGAATTGGGTTCAGGATTTGGCCAAATCTGAGCCTTTTTCAGTTTGGAGTTGGGGGTCCGGGCCAATCGGCTCATCAGCCACAAGGGGCCCACAAACCCCCGGGACCCCATACTTAGCCCACAACCCCATCCCTTCTCCTCCCTGGGCCCCCCTCCAGGACCCCCCCACCTACCTTATTCTTTTTGCAGCTGCAGGGAGAGGCTGGGGGCAGCCCTCATAGTTTGAGCTGGGGAGTAGGTCTGGGTTGGTAGGTTTCAAATTTGGCCAAATCCAAGAGCCTGGCTGAACCAAACTTGATCCCTAAAAAATCTAAAAATGTGCTGTGTGTGCGCCATTTTCTGCGTTTCAATCATTTTCTACCTGTGCACTGTCAATTTCTGGGCACAAGGTGGATTTGGTTCGGTATTAAACTTAATCCAGAGATAAGGATTAAGAATGATTAGCCCGGATTAGCAGGGTTCAGATCATTCATACTATTTATCAAAATGTGTAAAAAAAACAAGGTGATCACATATGCTACAAATTTCCAAGCAGTACTGTATAAAAACTGGCTTATTTATAAAGTAATGTATTGCTTTTAGGTAAATATGAAGTGCGCATTTTACATTGTTCTTTACACAGCTTCTTACAATAGAAATTTCTGACCTCCCTGATTTGTATCCCATGTACTTAAATGGCTAATGCCATTTGATGCTGTATATACACAACAATGTTTTGGTGACTAAAAGAAAAAATACACACCTTTATAAGAATCCTAACCTGGTCTTTTAATGAATGATTTCAGGGTTCATAATGGACAGCATTAAATCATGCATAAAGAGAAATACATAGCTTTAAAAAAAACAAAACAAAGTTTATGGTAATGCCTATGCTGCTATGATTGTTGCTATTGCATGTCCTCTGCCTAATATCTTTGCTGTTTACAGCTGGAAATATGACATCATGATTGACATGGGTGGACGGAGCTGTTGATTCAATAATAAAATCAACCCATCCTGCCCTGCCCATGTTTGTGTGTGAAAGCTTTTTTGCTAGTGTGGAAATGGCCCAGGGATGCAGTTTTGTACAGCTCATGCCGCCTGCCTTGGCTCTGTTTAACCCCTTTCTGCTTTGCTGTCTATCTGTGTGGGACTTATCTGCTCAGGAAGCTCCTCTGACCTTATTTGCCTAAGAAAACTGGACGGAGGAGCCCACCAGCTATTGCTGCTGGAGTTTCAGACATCACTTATTTAGCATCACAATATGAACTTGCACAACACCCTGAGTGATAAATACAATAATTGGGAATTAAGGGCCTTGGTTTCACTCACATGCTATTCCAGAATTTTTAATCATATATATGGAATATTTAACTCAAACAACTATGCAATATCTAGCCCACACATATACATAAGGAGCAAGACGGTATTTAAAAGCATACATGGAAGGGGCCCTACCTGTTCCCCAACCTAATCATACCCCAGGGTAAGGGTTCCAATAAAAATGTTGTGGCCTCTTGTCCCCAAATTTTGAAGGAAGCAAGAAAACAATCTGCCCAACCCTTATTCCCCATCTGCACCATGGTTTGTCCACTATGCAACTTGACACATTTGGCACCCTTTCGATTCCCCTACTGTGTTCCTATTATGATTATACCTAGTGCTACAGTATTATTATAAATAGTGCTACAGTATGATTATACCTAGTGCTACAGTATGATTATACCTAGTGCTACAGTATGATTATACCTAGTGCTACAGTATGATTATAAATAGTGCTACAGTATGATTATACCTAGTGCTACAGTATGATTATACCTAGTGCTACAGTATGATTATAAATAGTGCTACAGTATGATTATACCTAGTGCTACAGTATGATTATAAATAGTGCTACAGTATGATTATACCTAGTGCTACAGTATGATTATACCTAGTGCTACAGTATGATTATAAATAGTGCTACAGTATGATTATACCTAGTGCTACAGTATGATTATAAATAGTGCTACAGTATGATTATAAATAGTGCTACAGTATGATTATAAATAGTGCTATGGTATGATTATACTTAGTGATAAAGTATGATTATAAATAGTTCTACAGTATGATTATACAGAGTAATAAAGTATGATTATACTTAGTGCTACAGTATGATTATACCTAGTGCTACAGTATGATTATAAATAGTGCTACAGTATGATTATAAATAGTGCTACAGTATGATTATAAATAGTGCTATGGTATGATTATACCTAGTGATAAAGTATGATTATAAATAGTTCTACAGTATGATTATAAATAGTACTACAGTATGATTATACATAGTTCTACAGTATGATTATATCTAGTAATAAAGTATGATTATAAATAGTGAAGTCCTCCAGTGAAAGAGCCAGAGATTATCCAGACTGGCTCTTCCCTTAACACTCAGCACTAAATTTTGAATGTAATGATATATATGATTTATATCTGTGATCTATTATTGTAATGTTCTCTGTCCAAAGTAACGTTTTTGATAATATCAGAAAATCATATAATTATTGGGTGTATTAAAAGCAGGAAAAGAGAGCAGGACACTAAGAGGGATTACAGATGGACACATAATTGTTTGCCTAGCATTATTCCAATAAAGGGAAGAGCAGCCAGATCCCAAAGCAAACAAAATACTGATGTTATCTATAACTGTTCAAATGGAACACAAAGTCAGCAGAAAGCTCTGGCAGCATTATGCATGGCTTTGATGACATGATATATAGGTGCATTGCAGTAGCAGCAGCAGAACTAATTGTGAAACAATGTTTAAGATGGGCTCCCCTTTCTCTCTCTCTCTCTGAGGGCCCCCACCTATAGGATTTATAATGATGGAACGTTTGTTTTACCATTTTGTTTTTGTCATTATTTCTGCCAAATGTTTTCACAGCCACTGCTTGGTAAAACATTAAAAAAAAAACTATTTCCACAGCTGAAAAAAATAGCTTTTCAACAATATGCCTTCTTTATGTTCCCAAACACCATCTTATTTTGCCCCAGTAACTGTTTTGCCCTGTTCCCATAAAACACAGACAACACCTTCCCTTGTGTTTCGCTAGTAACATAGTAAGTTAGGTTGAGAAAAGACATACGTCTATCAAGTTCAACCTTTTAAGTCTTTATATAACCTGCCTAACTGCTAGTTGATTCAAAGGAAGGCAAAAAAACCCATATGAAGCCTCTCCAATTTGCCTCAGAGGGGGAAATTCCTTCCTGACTAGTCCCTGGATCAACTTGTACTATGAGCTATCTTCTTTTGTGCACTAGATATGAGATATCCTAGGTATACTGTATATACAGTATATATTATGCCCTTATGCCCTACACTTTGCAGAACACATATACTGTATGCCAAGGAGGGAGTAGTGTAGAATATAGTATTATAGCCTGGGCAGAGTCACAAAAAAACAGCGTCTGAACTCGTTTTCCACTAGAGAACTACCTTTTTTTTTTAGTGATCTAAAAATTCAAAATAATAAGTGTCGACAGAATTTATGTAATGGTTTTAAATGAATAACCGGTGCTATTAATCCTATTACATCCCAGTGACATTTCACTGGCTGTGCAGGAAATTATGTTGAGTATGCTGAAGTTACAGATTTTTGAAAAATAGACAATCTAGATCCTATCCTTACCTAATAACGCAAATATTAAAAATGAGAATATGAGGAAATATGATTTCACATTACACAATATTAGTGTTGAAAAATCCTTTAACAATGATCTATTGTTGGCATTCATCCCTGTATCCCATATGCCAGGCCCATAATGAATGGTTGTATGAGTTGGCTCAAATACATGTATAAGGAGCCTGCCACTAGTCTATAGAATATTTTCAAGGCAAGCAGGGGGGGCATCGGACTGTGTTTTCTTCTAAGAGAATGTTGCATTTTTTTGGTTCATGGATAGCCTCATCTGAGAGGGATCTAGAAATGGTTTGGAGCTTATGAAATAAAAAGTGAAATATTTGTAACTGGTCTAATACCCCATAGCAACCACTCAATGGGTTAGCTGCTTCCAAACAAGCATTTCATTGGTTGATAGAGGTCACTAGACCTGTGCAAACTGTTTATCCCCTTCTTACATTACCAAGAATGAGCCTGGTCAGAATACCAGGAGTCATGTTAGCTTTTCTGGCACATCACTGCTCATAGTTGATCTTCATGGTATTTATGGGCATTTCAACCTTGTGAGTCTGAAAAGAAAATTACCCTAGCACACCCTGGCCTTCCTAATCAAACGAATCCCAGGTGCTCAGTGAAAGAGGCGTTTGGCAACCTCAAGATCCACGTGAAAAGCAAGAAAAACACTGGCACAGCATGGGTTGCTTCTAGCAGGGAAACCCCTTGCTCATTTATTGCGGATGCAACGTTTCGGGGCGTAACCCCTTTGTCAAGCATGATGCTTGACAAAGGGGTTACGCCCCGAAACGTTGCATCCGCATTTCAACCTTGTAATACACGGAGGTTGCAACAGTCTGACTATTCAGACTACTGCTTTGTGGGATGAACCATTTCACTTTTAAACTTAAAACATGCACCACATATTTATGTTGTATTTATACAATTTTTTTCCTATAACTATGAGGCTTGTGGGCATATTATCATAATAAAGGTGAAGTTAGCCCTCCCTGTACCACATGTATTGACCCAACCTGTGTGTTTGGCATGAGAGGCCGGTTATTAATCAGTCAGAATGTCCAAGAGTAACACTAGACCCCACACCTTGCCAAAATGCTTCACTGGTGGTTCCGTTTAACTTCTGATTGTCTTATTCATAAATAATCTACAATTATATTTACTGAATTGATATTCTCCAAAACCTGCAGTGGCTTATGTTATGTTTTATCTGGGCCACCCAAGAGGAGACAAAATGATGAATCCCATGCATCTGTTTTATCTCACAATATATTATTTCTGTGGTTCTAAGTAAATGTTATATGACTTGAGGTCAGTCTCAAGGTTACCACTGAAATGCCACCATACATGTAGGGTTGGGAGACCTCACAGCTTCCATTCAGAGCTGTTAACTCCCAACCAGCATGGTCCACCCTCAAAAACTCTGTTGCTTTATATTTACCACAAGTATTTGTGGAAATCCCTGGCTCTACAGGACACTCAAATATTTTGCATGCCCACCCCCTCCCTGACTGCAATGAGACCAAGAGGCTAGT
Source organism: Xenopus petersii (assembly GCA_038501925.1). Classification (NCBI taxonomy): domain Eukaryota; kingdom Metazoa; phylum Chordata; class Amphibia; order Anura; family Pipidae; genus Xenopus; species Xenopus petersii. The sequence continues at coordinate 41,330,659 of CM076684.1, read as the reverse complement.
TTTTTAAATACAATAAGGAAAGGTTGTGGGAGCACTCCATGGCATAATAAAAATGTACTAAAATACAATGGAATGCAATGGATGCTACTGATCTGGCCAAATTAACTACAGACATAGAGTAAAAGAAGAAAAATTGATCAATGCACATTCCCTGATCCCCTGTCATATAAGTAATCTATGCAGATGCATGTATTTACAAATACAGGGGTTTTTTAGTTACAAAATGATGATGATAAGATTGATAAGCCACCATACCACGTCAAGGTAAAACCCATATGGCGGTCCCTGTTTACCTCTGGTCATGATTTCAAATGCTAAAGCCTCCCGGCATAAGAGCATTACCTGAAATAAAGGTCTCCCAACCTGGGCATTGGTTTTCATCATAGGGCTTAGTCCTCCCCCGCCATTAGCTTTCAAAGGGGAGATATAACCTAGACCCCAGCATTGGTTCCATAAAATTAATCCTCCCCCGCTTCTGGCTTTTAAGAGAGAGAAACTGCCCAGACCCACACCCATTTCCAAAGGCATTGTTCCACCATTTAAAGGGAAGGGTGTGGGGATGCTACAACCACATGGAAGCCTAACTCCTTTCCTGTGCTTTTTATTGCTGTATCTCCATATCTTGATGGTACAAAGACATTAGTTCTTTGAACTCTTTTCTTGGCAAGAGACTCAAACTCTTCAAAACCCCAAGTCCTGAGCATTTTGAGCAATAGATCCTAAACTTACATCCTCGATTTTAGCTAATTTATTAATAAAAAAAACCTAAATTTAATCGGATTGCGGAAAAATTCGATAAAACAGAGCAAAAACCCAAATCGCTCGCTTTGGACTTTTTTCACAAATCACTTGAATTTTTAGAGTTTTTGCCCAAAAACCCGAAAAAGTTGAATTATCAAGCTAAACCCAGTGCAGACAATGAAAACTTAAAATTGAGATAGGTGCCTATCCCATTGACTTATACAGGATCTCGACAGGTCTGAGATGGCGGATTTTCCAATTTGGCTGTTTGCATCGGGATATAATAAATCTTGAAAAGTTTTTTTGTCATCGAAAAGTTTGAGTTTTTACTCCAGAAAGCCCTGATCAGATAAATTTGAGGTTTAGTAAATAACCCCCTAAATAAACCCAATAGCAAATTGTTTGCCCTTTTTTGCTTTTTGGGTGTACAGTATTTACATTTGGAAAAATGAAAGACTTAAATTTGGTGTAAATTGCCATGCAGAATTGTACAAACTGTACACATCATTGGACTCAAGGTAAAACGAATACACCGCATGCAATGTAACTAGCCTCTTGCTCTTGCATATGAGTAATCTGATTGGGATCTGTTCATAAATGACCCCATATATCTCAGATGGAACAGAATGATGTCATTTAACCCAAACACAATCAAATGACAAGTGGGTCATCTAGTTCCAAATCTCACAGCAAGGTGAGAAATCAAAAGTGTCGGGGTTACAGAGGGTTTGTTTTCTCATCTGAATACCTTCCTTTCTGTTTAGCTTCATGCACGGCAGTTTCAAAGTGCTTTAGAAATTTTTGTATTTTTATTTCATTTTTACACTTGCTCAAACTTTCCTGCCACAAATTATTCTTGGCCGAGTTACAGGTCTAAAAGACAAAATACAGCTTTTTTTTAAATATATTATTTGAAAGGTATCTTAAGAAATATTTTGGGTAAATGTTTTCTTTCTCTTGTAATTAAGAGGTAGGGTTCATAAGTTCTCTTTTCACCTTTATTATACTTTTCTACATGCAGCCCAACTGTCCAGTTCAGCTCACTCATTACAGGGGATATATACCCCAAAATAAAATGCCTTCTGAGAAAAATGCAATGGAAGCAACTTTCAAATAAGCTTTCAAGTTTAGGGGGTTATTTATTAGCCACAAACTCTAATCTAATTCACAAAGGTTTTTTTGGATTATTTATTATTAGATTTTCCTGAAAATTTGCTTTGCGGGGAAAAAAATCTGAATTTCACAATGTTTTCGGATTTTTCACCCGAAAACTCATTTTGTATGCTTTTTTCCCGAAAACTCTTCAGGGTATTGCACGAAACCCAGCGCATATCAAAACATCAGCACTTCTATTGACTTATATGCAACCTCGGCAGGTCTGAGATGCTGGATTTTTTGATTCAGACTTTTCCATCCTCGGAGTATGATAAATTCCGAAAAATCTTTGATTTTTTAAAAGTCAGATTTTATACTAAAAAAATCACTCATTTTTCGGGAGTTTTGCATTCAGAGTTTAGTAAATAACCCCCTTAGTTTTCCCATAATGCCACTCAGGAGGGGACATGCAAATTATATATATATGCTACTGAGCACCCCAAAGTCGCAAAAACATTCCAAAATATACATTTAAATACCACATAAAAAGTCCTGTTTTGTACATTTCAGCACATTTGACAAAAGGGCATCACCTGGGATCAAAAATTATCTTCTTTACTTGTCCAGCTCTTTACAATTTTAGAGAGTTATTTATTAAATTCTGAATGTTAAAATCTAGTTTTTTCACTAGAAAACTCAAATTCTTCATGAAAATTTTTTTTTTCAAGATTTATTATATCTCAGACCATCTCAGACCTGTCGAGGTCCTATATAAGTCAGTGGGATAGTCAATTTTAAGTTTTCATGGTCGGCGCTGGATTTAGCTGGACAATCTGACTTTTTAAGGGTTTTAAGGGTTTTTGGGTAAAAACTCAAAAAAATTTTGCGATTCTGGAAAAAAGCACAAAACATTTGAGCAAATTGGGGTAAAGCTTGAAAATTTTGAGAGATTCTTGTTTTCGCTCTATTTTATAATTTTTTCCATAATCCAATTAAATCGAGCCTTTTATATTAAAGGGGAACTCTGGCTTCCAAACCAAAATTTGTTAAAGAGGCCCACATAACACAGAAACCCCTAATATACCCAACACAGTTACCTGTTTCTTCAAAAAGTATGAATAAATGCCATTTTCTATGCTGAAATCCAGCTGTTTAACAGATCTTCTCTTTCTGCATCATTTGAAATCCTGGCAGGCATGTTGCTCTCTTCACATGTATAGGGAATTGTGGGGTTTTCAGGATGCAGGCTGAGGACAGATGGCTGTTAATACAAAGTAAAAGTAGTCAGCCAGCTAAGCAAAAAGAGCAGGGGTCTAGGCTTAGGGAACTGTCAGAAACCATTAAAAATCATGAAACGTCTGCATATTTTTTAATTGATATATATTGCAAAGTTGCTTGAAACTGTTTACGTTTCAAAAAGCTCAAGTTATGTTTTTGTGGAGGTCCCCTTTAATAAATAAGTTAAAATCAGGCATGGGAGTTTGGTCGTGTTTTTTTTTTTTAAATAAAATATGAGATAAATTAGAATTTTAGTAGATAACCCCTAAATAGGGGGCTCAGCTTTGGCACTATGGTAGGCCATATGAAAGCTTGGCCCATGACTTGGTCCTTCTCCTCACTCAATGGAAACACAGTGAGATGAAAGACATTTTTTTGTGTGTACCCATTGTTCTCCATTGTTAATACAGTTATGCTTGGGACCTGGGATTTTCGGATAAGGGCTTTTCCAGTAATTTGGATCTCCTTACCTTAAGTCAACTAAAAAATTATTTAAACATTAAACACAATAGGATACTTTTGCCTTCAATAAGGATTAATTATATCTTAGTTTGAATCAAGTACAGTTTTATTACTGCACAGGAAAAGGAAATCATTAAAAAAATAATTATTTAATTAAAATGAAGTCTATGAAGTAAATGAGAGATTTGTTGTAACAATTACAAAAATCTTTCTGATCATCTACTTTTGATAAGGTTCAGAAATTGAAAAAACCAAAAACCATGGGTATATACCATACCACTTTATTACCTGTAAATGCACCAAATCCAACTGTAATCAGTTCTTACTCCCTTGTTTGTGTTATATTTAATGTATGTATAAATGTGGGAATATGAACAGTTGTACAATGTGGTAGCACTAGATAAATGAAGTATGAATAAATATAAAAGCGGTGTTTCTATGTGGATTCTGTTTTATGTCATTTTGGCAAACCAGAAGCAGGAATGTGGATTTGTAACATTTACAATTGAATGGGAACATTATACTTAGGCCCAGTTTATGCAAATGCTGGAAAGGAAGAATTGAATGGAAACCAGTTGTTTTTTTCTTTTAAATAATATTCTAGATTGAGGTCTGTGAGAAGGGTTCAAGCCTTGAAGGGCAAATATTTATAGTGCTGGTAAACGGTATCATTTGTATTTATCTAAAATCACGAATGCCATGAAAGTTATTAAAAGACCTGAATATAAAAAAAAAAGTTTAAGTGCAGAAAAAAATACAGATATCTCTAAAACCTCTAATTAGAGTTTTTCGGATAATTACTAGCAAAAAAAAAAATCCCAAAAACCTCCTGAAGCCTGAATGGCTAAAAGGAAAGTCCAATAGGATCAGTGCAGCTCCCGTTGACTTCTATATTACCTCAACAACTTTTATGTTTTGTACTAGAGTTTTCTGCTATCGTTTAGACAGAAACTAACCTTCACCCCAAATTCCATTCTTGCAGTACTTTAGAGGCCAGCTCCACTTGTTGGGGGCCACTGCCTTAAAGGAGAAGGGAAGCTAATGAAGCAGTTTATTGCTAATAGATTAGCCACAATAGTGCAAGCTAGAACATAATATTTATTCTGCAGAATGCTTTACCATACTTGAGTAAAGAGCTCTTGGAGTGTTCTCTGTTTGTTTAGGATAACAGCTGCCATATTAGCTTGGTGTGACATCAATTCCTGCCTGAGTCTTTCCATGCTCGCTCATAGCTCAGATTACAGCAGGGAGGGGAGGAGGGAGGGGGAGAGGAGCAAACGGAGCATGCTCAAGGCCGTGCCCTGAAGGTTTAAGCTGAAAACAGGAAGTCTGATACAGAAGCCCATGTGTACACAATAAAGGGAAAGAAATGTGGTGTTTCTTTTGACAGGGGACTCAGAGCAGCATTACGTTGAGGGTTTACTATTGTATTTATATAGACCTTTCTAATAAAGCTTACTTAATTTTAGCCTTTCCTTCTCCTTTAATTACTGTCATCAGGAACACCTGCTTAATAGATTTTCCTTCATTCAGATTGTATCATTATCATTTAAAAGTACATAAAAACTATTATTTGTTCATAACCACAAAAACGGATTATTATTTAGAACTGCAAATCAGTTTTAGTGCCTGAAAATTCCAGAGCTGATGAATAAATGCACATAGGGATCTTTATTTGCATTCTCCATTAGCCGTAACTGTGCCGCTAATACAGGTTCTTGGAACACGTTTCTTTTTCCCAAGGAAACTTTCTGTTTTCAGTAACTGCGCTGGTGTGTAACCTATATTAGTCTCTAAGCACAACTTGTATTGATTTCTAAGTAGTAGAAATATTAGAGGATTTGTTCTTTTTCACTTGCTGCTGCAAACTTGATACACCCAAATAAGCAGTTCACTGAGTAACATTTTCCTCTTGCTGATGTCTTATGCCTGATAACAAAGAGAGTCTGGGAAACTCTGACATCAGGTAATATGTGGTTTATTATTGCTGTTCAAACATTGAAATCCGACAATGGGATCTCCAGGGTAATCTCTATAGCATCCAGTAATATCTTTATCCTTTTAGGCAGGGAATGCCCCGAGAAAGGGCCTTTTGTAACGCTGAAATGGGGGTAAAGTAATAAACTCTTTTATTAAATTATGTCACAATTTGCCACGACTTTGTCTGTCTATTGGTCTTTGGAAGTTGCTTCCCGAATATGCAACAAGAATCAGATGTGCCTTTCTCCCCATCTTTTAGGATCTGAGATTTTAATTATGCTGAATTTTATTGAAGGGATATGGATAAATGAACCCTCCAGTCTTATGCATCCACGACAGTTAGTATGAGATTGTGAAAGGTCTAAAGCAAAATATCAGTAACAATAAAAAGATACCCAGGCTATGACATCCGAAAAAAATATCTGCAAAAAGTGTCAGTTATGACAAAAATAACTTTGCATGGCAAACAAGTTCAGCTTTTTTCACAATAAGCGCATTTTATCAGGTACAGGTATGAGACCTGTTATCCAGAATACTCTGGACCTGGGGTTTTCAGGATAATGGATCTTTCGATAATTTGGTGATGTAAACATTAAGGGGCAGATTTACTAAGCTCAAGTGAATGGTTCGAATGTCAAAAGGTTTGAATTTCGAAGTAAATTTTTGGGTACTTCGACCATCGAATAGGCTATATTCGACTTCGATTAGAACGATTCGAAGTAAAAATAGTTTGACTATTCGAACATTCGATAATCAAAGTACTGTCTCTTTAAAAAAAAACTTTGACTTCATACTTCGCCACTTTAAACCTACCGAAGTGCAATGTTAGCCTATGGGGACCTTCCACAGCCCTTTTCTACGTTTTTTTTGGTCGAATAGAAATCATTCGATCAATTGCAGGATTGCCAAATTTGTTGAAAAAACTTCGAATTCGATATTGGAATTCTACGTTTTTTAATTGGATGGTCGAATTTCGAAGTTTTTTACTTCGAAATTCGACCCTTAGTAAATCTGCCCCTAAATAAACCCAATAAGAATGTTTTGCTTCCAATAAGGGTTAATTATATTTTAGTGTGGATCAAGTACAGGTATGGGATCCATTAGATGGAAACCCATTTTCCAGAAAGCTCCGAATTACAGGACAGCCTTTTCCCATAGACACCATTTTATGAAAATAATTCACATTTTTAAAATTCCACTTTCTCTGCAATAATGACAGTACCTTGTACTTGATCCAAACTAAGATTTAATTAATCCTAAATGGAAGCAAAACCAACCTATTGGGTTTATGATGATGATGATTTTCTAGTAGACTTAAATAGTGATGGGCGAATTTGGGGCGTTTTGCCGAAAAATGTGCAAATTTCCAACGAAATTCACGAAACAGCAAAAAAATCGTGAAACTGACGTTTTTGACACTGGCGTCCGTTTTCTTGGATGCCGGTGTCTGTTTTTGTGAAATTGCGCCAGCATACAAAAAGACGGACGCTGGCATCGATTTTTTTGTTACGCAAATTCGCGCCTGGCGAATAAATTCGCCCATCACTAGACTTAAAGCAATACTGACATGTTCCTATAAAAATCAAAGGAACCTGTCAGTATCAAGTAAATGCTGCATCCGGAATATTTCCCCTCAAAGCCCCCTTTTTTCTCAGGGATCCTCAACCCCTTGAACCCATGTGCAAAATTCAGAAGTAAAAGGAGTTGGTGAGCAACACAAGCATGAAAAATCTTCTTGGGGTGCCATATAGGGGCTGTGATTGGCCATTTGGTAGCCCCGATGTGGATTGTCAAGCAAAAACGGAACTAGAGGGGGGCGGGCCCTGGCGCAGGACGTGCAGCCGGGCCCCCGCCCCCCTCCGTAAACCTGAAACTGGCCGCCGAACATGCGGCGGGCGGACTGCCGGGGGGCCCTCGCACCCCATGCTCCCCCGGTAGTTCCGCCCCTGTTGTCAAGGTACATTGAGACTCTGTTTGGCACTGCACCTGGTTTTTATGAAACCAAAACTTGCCTCAAAGCCTGGAATTCAAAAATAAGCACCTGCTTTGTGGTCACTGGGAGCAACATCCAAGGGGTTGGAGAGCAATTTGTTGCTCACGAGCTACTGGTTGGGGATCACTGCTCTATAATAATAAAATATTACCTTGTACAAGTATAGGACCTGTTATCCAAAATGCTTGGGACACGTTCATATGACTTTTAAAGGAACGTGTCAGTATCGCTTTAAGGTATGAAGATTCAAATTACTAAAAGATCAGTTATATTGAAAATACCAGGTCCCAAGCATTCTGTATAACAGGTTCTATACCTGTACAAGGTACTGTTTTATTATTATAGAGAAAAAGGAAATCATTTTAAAACATTTAAATGATTTGGATAAAATGAATTCAATGGGAGATGGCTTTCCCATAATATAATAATAATATTTTTTTTGAAAAAAAGAAAAGAAAAACAGAAATCACTAGTCATTATGAATCTATACACACAGGCCAAACATAACAGTCAATAAGACAATGTCCATAATTCTTAGTCTTTTATGCTCATTAAATAAAGGCTGGGGATGAAAATAATTTTTTGCCTGATCCAGATTTTTGACAAAATTTGCAGCTTCAGGAGCAGCACATTTTTTGCATCTGCGGCAGAATGTTGCCATGTGTTTTGTTTTGCTGGAAAAAAATGTGTTTTTTTCACAAGGAAAATGAACGAGAGAGGTAAAAAGTTATTGACTCCAATACATTTGGAGCAAGAAAAAAAAACACCCATTACAAAATAGTGAAATTTTGCTAAAAGTTCACCATTTCATGATTTTTTTGGTGAAGAATAACAGGCGAGTTTCACCGGTCATTAATACATTCTAATACAGTTTTAAATAGTGATGGACAAATTTGTCCCATTTTGCCGAAAAATTTGCAAAACGACGAAACACATTGAAGTCAATGGACGTCAACACACATTGATGCGTGTCAATTTTTATACGCGTGCCAATTTTGTCCAAATGCTTTAAAGTCGATAAGCATCCGAATAATTTTGACGCATGCCAATTTTTATGCGCATGACTATACTGACACACGCCAACATATTTTTGAAGCAGCGGAATGCTATTCGCTGGCGGCAAAACACGGAAATTTGTCGCAAATTTGCACCTGGCGAATTTATTCACCCATCACTAGTTTTAAACTATTTAAACTATTACCTTTCTTTTGAATGAAAACCCACAAAGAAAGAAGTAGGTCCTGAGAATAGAAGATGTGCCTAATTACAAAGTAAAGATGTTTCTCTTCATCAGCATTGCAAAAAAACCAGACCATACCACTGGAAAGCTATAGTGGATTACACAGACAACCTATATACGTTGGCAATACGTTGACTTCCACTGTAACATGTAGTTAAAGCCTTCCCATTACATTTTTTTAGCACTTCAATATGAAGAATAATATTAGGATCATTTGTATTATTCCTCTTGAAATAGGTCACAGTTATTTGTGTGACATTTGGCAAGTCATATAACGTACCTGCATATGGCGGCTGTAAATAGGTGGATCGAATTTAACATTTGAATTCTGACATTAGAAAAATAATATGGAATTACTCTGTTGTAATTGTTGGCTCACCTCGCAGCCATAAATCCTTAGTAACATAACATTATAGCATAGTGTTTTAGAGACAGGAGGGGCCTCTGGTCAGATGACTTTGTCTGTTCTCTAGCCTTAATGGAAGAGTAGTAATCCAATCAAAGAAATGAACTCTGGTGTTCTACAATGCACTCTCTGTTTCATTAGAAATGCTGTTAATTGGTTATTATGAGAGGATGATTGACATGATAAACACTCTAGCAAATGTCTCTTTGATTTTGTAATTGTGGACGTACTTCCTAAACGCTGTAGTATGTCCTGTTTAAATACATTTCTGTAATGATACACGTGTTATTAATGTGAGCAGAGGAAAATAGTAAACAGCAGTAAAGTTAAATTCAGCAGTTTACTTTGGTTTTGCATAATAAAAGACGATATTGATGGAAGAGGTCAGAACTGGATTTGTGCACCCCCTTTGAGCACTGCAGCTTGCAATAATGAGTGCAAAGTAATGTCTATCAGCTTAGTTACAGCTCCCAGGGTGTCCGTGCTTTGCTCTGTTTATGTCTATATAGAAGCCAGTGGTACTGAGTGAAGGAGGGCTGGAGCGAAAGTGTTTTTTAAAAAGCTGAATAATGGGCAAGGTGCCACTAGCCATTCTCACGGGGGCTGTAACTTCTCTCCACCAGAGTTCATGCTGTCATGGCCAAGCTCTGATATATTGTTATTACAGGTGCATTTAAAGCAACAGTGTCACTTTATTTCTGCAACAATTTTGACTGAATTGCGTTTTTTTTTTTGCCAACAATGATTAAATAGTGATAACAATAATGGGAAGCCAATAGGAAAATCAAACCATTCATTGGGGTATGGATGGACAACTTTATAATCCAATATTCAGCTCCAAGAGTCACATTCAGATCAGAAGAAAAGTATCAGTTAAAAAGTAAAAAATCTTTATTAAGACAATCATATTAAGCTTTACGCGTTTTGTGTCCATCTGACATACAAGGGCAGATTTATCAAGGGTCGAAGTGAATAAGAGGGAATTTACGAAGTAAAAAAATTCTAAATTCAAAGTAATTTTTTGGTTACTTCGACCATCGAATAGGATACTACGACTTTGAATTTACTTTGACTTTGATTCAAAGTAAAAATCGTTTGAATATTCGACCGTTCGATAATCGAAGTCTCTTTAAAAAAACTTCGACTTCAATACTTCGCCAAATTAAACCTGCCGAAGTGCTAAGTTAGCCTATGGGGACCTTCTACAACCATTTTCTAAGTCTTCACACATCGAAGTAAAATCGTTGGATCGTACGCTAAAATCGTTGGAATCGTTTGATTTGAACAATATCATCGTTTGATCGAACAATTTCAATTCGATCGTTCGATTGCCAAATTCGGTGAAAAATACTTTGAATTCGATATTCGAAGTACTTCAATTTGATGGTCGAATTTCGAAGTACTTTTTACTTGAAAATTCGACCCTTGATAAATCTGCCCCATAGTCACAAGCTTATACAAATCTGAATTTTGAGAAATATGCCTCCTCACTTATAGTGATAATTTCTATTTAAGATAGATATATTTACTGTAGTTCCTACATTTTAAGTAATTCACTTTCTAAAAAAACAGGAGAAATGCTGAAAAGGCTCATTTTCTTTTCCAAACAGCCTTTAAATAAATTTGCCCTTGAGAAAGCTGTCCTTGGAAAGAAAACTTGAGGATTAGTTCTCATGGATTTTACATCTGTATGTCCTTGTATTTCATAGAATAAATTGCATGTATTGCATAGAATAAAAAGCAATTTAGTTGAAATTAAAGAGAAACATTTAGACTGCATAGAAATACTGCTTTCGTAAATGAATAATGTAGATTTTTATTTCAGTAATGTTTCAACCCTATCCAAACCCGCTTGTATTTTGTCCCATTTTGATAATAAATATGAAATCATTATGGACCCTAATAACTGAAAACCTAATGCTCCCCCCCCCACAGCTGCAACCTCCCTCTGCCCCCGCGCGCTTACCTTTTTTCCTGTTCACGGCTGCAACCGGGGGGGCCGGGAGGGAGGTTGGAGGGGCAGTGCCAATAGAGGGACTGAGAAGGGCTGGGACTGATAAGGGCAGCGGGTTTATTCCCAGTGTCCCACTAGCCCAGGCCAACCCCGAGCGGAAGCAGCTCTGATGAATGGAGCAGGGGCACAGAGCGGATCTGCTTCTCTCAGCATGCAAAAATACACAGGCGGAGAGCAGCAGAGCCTATGCTCCCTGTTCCCTTTTCCCTTGCCTTAAATCCTACTACAGGGGGGATTTACATCCGCAAGTGCATTTTTGAGCACAATTTCCATATTTTCCCCCTATAATGCTGTGTTTTGCTTCAAGGGGAACTATCGTGAAACTTAAAATTTAATATAAACTTCAGCATACTGGAATAAGAAGTTTTCTAAATATAAACAATTAAAAATTCTGTACCATTTCTGAAATAATCAAGTTTATCTTCACTATCCCTCTATCGACATCTGTTTCTCTTCAGTCTCTCTTCATGCAGGAGTTTGGTGTCAGATAGTGATTGACAGTTAGATCCAATATATCTTATAGGGGGTTCCTTCTGCCTAGAAGATGTATTAGAGGTCACTCTAATAAAATCACCAGACATCATGTCTCTCTACATGCAGAATTTGTGCAAAAGGCAGTTATTTTGTTAGGATTTTGTTTGTACTGGAATCAGTTATTTGAATGAGCTCTAATTAAACTGAATTACTTTGGGAGAGTTATATGTTAAATAACTGGAATGAGTGTTATAGAGTTTATGGTGATGGAAACTCAAAAAATCACCAGTAGGTAGAGTCTGAATCAACTGTATATTTGGTGGAGCAGCTGTTTGAATGAATAGCAGAACCAGTAGACCCTAGCCAAATATGGGAAGAAAAATAACGACAGATATACCACTGTCCGCAAGGAGATCATGCAAAATGTTACAGTTTCTTATTATCTAGATATAATGATTAGATATATTTACCATACCAGTGCTTCTGACATTAAGCTGATGAAAGAGTGGGACAGAGAGACATTTGTAGCTTGGCTGGTATGAAATGTTGAAAAAGGTTGGAGTAGAGCTGTAAAGAGAAAGATAGTGGAAGCATCTTGAGTGATACAATAATTGCCTATATAATCGCCCTAGCCCTGAGTAGGATTAATTATAGTGCTATTTCCACTTAATGCCTGGAGTCTCCACCTGTGTGAAAGTATTATGGCTACAGGCACTGATGAAAAGTCTGGAAGCCCCCTAAAGAATGTATGAGAGTACATATAATTTCTTTTTGGGGGAATTTATAGTGTTTAAGTGTTACATGCCATACCCTTATCTGTTCTGATTATTATATATTTTTTCTCAGTTACACAAACCATCAGTGAGATCCAGGCTCACCCTTTATATGATTGGTTTGAGGGTCTAGTGACATAGATAAGCTGCAGCACAGGGAGCAACAGTGCAATTATAAATTGATATGCAAATAGAAATATTAATTATGCAATATACTTCTCACTACTGCATTGTGCTATATCACTCATCGTTTAACTTTTACATACAAAACATTAGCCTTCGATGACTTGAAGACAAGGGTTTGATGAAAAGGAAGAACCATTACAACTTAGATGAAATGGGCAAGTTACATTTTTTTCTGTCAACAGGTTCATTCATAGGAATTCTGCAGCACAGGCATTCTGTGGCCACTTCAGCTATTCTGTCAAGGCCAATAAAACACATTTCAAATAAGCCACAAGTGAAAAACAACTTGCAGGATCATCAGCCAAGGCAGGACATATATAATCACTGCGGTTATATTTATGTACTTTTGACACTTCTGAAATAGCAGATTTCTGACTAACGACACTATGTAGGCATACAAGCTGTTGGCAAAGCAGATGTTTTCCTGACCTGTACTGAGTGTGTTATCTGGAAGCTGGGGGATTTTTCGTCTTTGCCAGGGAGACATGTAAATGCGGCATTTGCCAGTGACAATTTATTCTGCCAATTGCAGCCTTATAAGAGAATATGCTTGTACTCCTGACTTGTCCAAAGCTGAATGTACTTTAAAAAGCACAGATTACTTTTTTTTTAAAAAAAAATCTTATTGAAATGATGAAATATATCTGTTTCCATATATAGAGCAGGAGATTTCTAGACAGGTATCAGTTTGATCTCTAAACCAGTATTACATGAGTCAGATAAAGAGGTAAATACATAAGGGCAATTTAAACTCACTAGTTACAATTTACTATTCCCTTTTTTTTGCTAGAATGTTATTTTCTCTATCTTGAAGATGCTTTTCTTGACCAGCACGTGGTTCCTGTCGACTTCTGTGATAATGCAGCTTGAGATTTATACAGAAGTCCTAAGAATTCTCAATTAAGCAAAGTGATACAAATGCTCAAACCCATGCTGATAGGTCCATTTGTTTTAATGGATATTGGGACCTCTGATCTCCTGAAGTGCCTCACCAAGAAAATGGAAGTGAGCGTATCTATCTAAATCTGTTTGTGAAACACCATTTTGTCAAGACTGCACTAAGGAGAAATATTGACTAGTGATAAATCTGCTTCATTATCTAAACCCCAATCATGCAACAGCTAACCCCCTAATGATTCAATACATCAAAGTAGTGTATCACAACGCGTTTCACACTCTACTTCCTCAGAAGCCATAGTCATCATTTTTGTCATGTAGCTATTTAAACCCCAAGATGCCCAAAACGAACAACATTTGTTGTTTGTACCTGATTATGGCTCTTGAGGAAGGGTGGTGTTACCACATGAAATGTGTTGCGCTACACTGCTTTAAGTTTGAAAGATGAGTAAAACGACCAAATTTCCCAAATCAGCTGAAAACTCTGCAAAATGGTAAAACTGTGCTTAAATTTTGCTTGCATTTTTTTTCTTGCTCCAAATATATTGAACTCAATGGGCACGTTTTATCTCTTTGTTTTCCTGAACAAAAAACGTGATTTTTTTTCTGCCAAAATAAAACATATGGCAACATTCTAGTACAGATTCACAAACTTTTCTTTACTCTTGAACCTTGAATTTTTTTCTCATTCCAAGTGGAATGCAATCCCAATTTTAATCATAATTAACCCAAAGGGGTACAGGGGAGTTTTATTGGAAGTATTATATGTGGGCATTTTATATAAAATTGAATTTAATATTAAAGGACAAACCATAGTGGGACGCTGGGAGTTGCAGTATAACAACATACACTGGGCAGAAGGTCCATACCTGAAATCTGCTCTCTACAGCCTTTGTAGGTCCTGTAAAAGCTGGTTAAAATAAAAAATAAAAATTGCTGGTGGTATTAACCACATCATTTTATGAGAAAATGCAGGAATTTAAGCTTTTAGGTTTAAGAGAACTTTTAAATTGAAGAAAAATGGATGATGAGATGCTGGATATGATTTAAACAAAAGAGAAGTCAAGCCGTGAAATGTACAATAAAACAAATTTTTCAACAAGGCTCCAGTTCCTATAACATTAACTTTTTGACGTTATTGCAAGGTAAAAACGCGCCTATCAAACCTTCCGCCCAGGTGTGCATACGAATATTTGGTCCATTTATGGCCGCCTGCTCCCTGGTAATCACTTTCTTGTCCATAATGCAAGTTTGGTTTGGGAAAGGAAAGAGTCAGTAGGAAGGAACATAAAATAAATAGTGATCACGGCTGAGAGATTTATTGACCTGAGAAGTAGTCATTAGCCAAGATCTCAGTCAATATTTACCTCACAGGTCAGTAAATCTCGATGTTCGGTGAAAATTAAAGTCAATATGATGTGTGCTTTTTAACTTGCAAATTCATTTTCCAATGTAAAAAGCCTCATTTTTGTGCTATAAAATCACTTTTTAAACTTATGAATATCCCCTGGTGCCTTTTAAAAGAGTGTTGTAAAGTCGATGAAATACTGGCAAAGGAATGCTCGCTTTCATTGGCAGTCATTTTTCACATATTTATATATGCAGAGAGAAAACTTATGAATATGAAAGATACCTAAGCAGGTACAGTTCAATTCATAACAAGCAGGGACAGAGTATTACTCTTTCACTCACAATGATGTATTGATTGTCATCAAGCTTCACTTGTCCATAAGATTTTAATGCTCTATCATGTGAATAATGTTTTGTTTTCTCGCAATAAACTGGCATTTGTTCAAGGACTTGCGTGCCACCTTTCAGTTAAGGCACATATTTGGCTAAACTGCTCATGCCAGGAGAAATTGATTTACTACCTACAAAACGAATGTGCACTTGTGTTCATCCATCCTGGGGCCATATTGCCAACTAGTTTTTGCACCCTATTAATCTTACCCTGCCCCTACCACCCACAAAGTTTAGCATAAATAACACAATGTATATAATAAGTGCAGCCATTCACTGCCGCATGTCTTAATAAAATGAAACCTCCTGCCTCACTGTACATTTAACTGTCCCTCCTGCTTCTGGAATGTCCTCTGGATGTCCTTCAAAATTCATAACATTAGCATGAAAAAATTAATAGGTTGTCTCACAGACTACCTGGAGCACAGCAGTAAGCAATGCTATTTCACTGGGGTCCTGGACTTGATGTTGACCTGTCCCTCTGCTCCTGTCTCCTTACCACCATCTTGTGTGCAGTGGTTTTAGTAAATGTTCCTATCGTGTGCAGAGCTGTTCAGCCTGAGATGCCAGAGGGATCTCCATGTATTTGCCCAAGATTAAGAATGATGTGTAAGTTAGTTGGTGAGTGGGGTGCAGGAGGGGGTCACCTACATGTCACCCCTACCCAACCCTCATGAATAGAGGGCTGCTGAAAACCAGAAGCATTGTATTTATATATTGTGTGTATCAATGTTCATTTGCTCCATTCTGAAATGCTAGGACCTGTGTTGGATTTGGAGAAGAATTTTTTTTTATTTTTATTGTTAGTGGTCATTGACTAAATACCCACCTCAGACATTCCCCCTAAAACCTCATTCAGACAACTTGCTATGAACTCAGTGTGACTTCCAATGATATCCTACATTTCTCCACTTTGTGCCTTTCCATTATCACTGTTTTTGCTGCAAAAACCTTGCCTCTCTTTGATGGAGCTGTTAACAGCGCTTAACCTGGTTCATTTTTATAGCTATGGGCTTATCCCATTGGCTTTTTCACTTATCCACTTATTTCCGTGACTTCCCTTTTACTTACTAAAAGATGAACATAATATACCTTTGTATCAACAACCTATTTAGATGTATTACCTTGAAAAATGCAAGATTTCCTGATTCCAGGGAAGCTTTTAAAATGTATTGTATCTTTATAAATAAAATATAACAGCAACCCTACATGGGTCACTCTTGCCATTCCACTTAATACAAAGGTGCAGATTATGTAGACTCACAAAATCAAGGGTTCAGGTTAAGACTTTTTGCTTAAAAACAGCTTAACAAAGTTTTTGAGGATTTTAAAAAGAAATTTACATTGTTACAATTTACTATAATTGGCTGAATATATGTTAAAAAGGCTCTCCGTGCAACTGCATTGGTCCTCAGTTTGTAAATAATATTCTCAAGTGCATGCTGGATGCTCTGAAAATCACATGCCAACAGGGAAGAGAGGCTTGGAAAAAGTATTCATCGAAAGATAAAAATAACACACACCCTGTAAGTATCTATCTAACAACATTGCACATTATCACAAACTAAACAGTCCAGTTCTTTTGAGGATGCAGACTAAGTTATTAGCGAAGGATAAAGTAAAATGTTAAAAGAAAAGTGGGGCTTTGATAAACTTTAACTTCCTGCACACAATGGCATCTGTAGTTTTCCCAGTAGGATGAATACTGATATGATGGGTATTACTGAATAATTACAGTGTATATCTCCAATTGGCTGGTATGGTCTTTTTATAGAATTAAATATAATTTAGAAATACCCAATCAATACACATTATATCCTGTAAAGGACAAATGATGGTTTGTAAAGGAACTACAACACCATCAATAACTGAACACGACTTGAATGTAAAGTGTCTATCTTTAAACGTTAAATGTGTAACCTATCAATATAGGTACCAAAAATAACCTTTCAAAAGGATAGCTGCATCTTCAGCGGGTCCATTGTAATGTTTTTATCTCAAAATTGTAAGCCTAAGCCTATAGTAAAGTGAGTGGCACAGTTACTCCTTCTATGAGCTTTACCCCAATAATGTGCTCTGGGTGACACCTTAAATCTCAGGGAATGAGCCCTTACAACGGTGTGGAGGCAGGGTGTTGTTCAATTATAACTGTATGCGATGCACAATGATTGGGCTCCAGTAGTTCTTTCAACTTAACCGTGGAACTGATTTTTTAACACAATAGATTAACAACACAATAATGATCAATAGCAAAGTCTTCCCTCTAGTAGTGCTTGAGAGGGTAACAGTCTACCAAGAGTGTCTCCTGTTTCCAACAAAGACACCTCAATTAAGGAACCCAGGTGGGATCTAACTGAGGTCTAGATTTACAAAAGGGCGAAGAGGCTAATGATAGCGACTTTTCGCCAGAAATCACATCCGCAGGGCCACGGAACATTCATTTTACAGTGGGCTCATCTCTTTTGTCTTTATTAAGGTTCTTAGACATTTGTAATAAAAAGTGCCCACTTCAAGAATTTACACCAACATCTCTAATAAAGATGTCCATACAACTTTAATGTACCCGCCCTATTCAAATTGACCTACGTGTAAGATCAATTTTCAACTTTTCGCTAGGCATTAACGAACGCTAGCGAATCTTCGCAATGAAATGCTCGCACTGAGGAAGTATCAGTAGCAAAACATCAACAGTGTTCGGCGCCCAGGACGCAAGTTTGCATTTCAGTGAATTAGTGTAGTGGTAACGAATTTGCGCCTGGCGAAGTGGTGCGAAGTGTGCGAAACGCTCGCTGGCGACAATTCGCCCTTTAGAAATCTGCCCCTAAGTCCCTATTACCTGTCTCTGATTCCCTGCCTAGGCAACAATGCCCTTGGGATCTAATCCCGTCTATCACTTCTTTTTTCATGATTCGAGAAAAAATGCAGTCAAAAAAACGCAAGTGCAAATATACTTGAGAATATTTTTTGTAACCTCGAATAGTCACCACTTATTAAAGAATAAAACCATGAAAAGTCGCCAGAAAAAACAGTTTATTAAAACATTGGAGATTTTCAGCCTCATCGGAAATGAATGGGACAATGAGATTCTCATTAGCATGAGACCTTTTTTCTGGAAAAAAAGGTCTTAAAGGGGACCCATCACCCAAAAAAAATATTCCAAATCCTATTTTATCACGTTAATCAAGCAAAATGAACTTTAATTACACTGTATAAATGATTTGACTTTTGTTTCCTTCAGTCTGGGAACTCATAATTATAGCAAGCAGGCAGAAGCCATTTTGTGGACACTGTTATTAAGACAAGCCTTGCATCATCTCAGAATCTTGTTTGTGCACCAGAATGGGGGACCTGATGTCCATCCCCATGCCCTGGCTACACAATTAAATGGTTAAGAGAATGGTGGGGAATATGGGGAGTGCAGTGATATCTAGGAAGTTCTGATGGAAAGTGAAAGTAACTGCCTGCCCCATCTCTGTGCCTAAGGCAGAGGCGGGCAGGCAATATTTGATTGACAGCTGAGATTTTTAAATGAGTTTACAATGGCTATGAATACTTTAATAGAAAATAAAAATTGGATTTCATGTTTAATTTGAAAAGGACTTTTATTATACATTTTTTATGTCTGGGTGACAGGTCCACTTTAAATAAGCTAGCATTTGAGGAAACAAGCTGCACGAGTTTTATCGGCATTTATTTCCTTGTCAGCATTTTTTTTTCATGAACTCGGATTTTGATCAATCTGCCCCTAAGGGTCCCCATTGTGCCCACTCCTTAGGGGAATGCAAAATAAATGGGGATACAATTATCAGTCCCCTACAATATTAAAATACGATTTAGTGCTTTTTGGGGCCACTGTAGAGAGAAAGTAAAGGTGTTTTTCTGTTTTTTTTTTCAGGAATAAAGACATTTAGTAGCAATAGTAGCAATGAGAAGTATATTTAAGCACAGACCTGGTTGCTAACAAAAGTCATGACATTTTACCTTGGGGAAACATCAAGCTCCTGTCAGAGATGACCTGGCTAGATTCATTCGTTAAGGTTTGTTTTAACAGTTAATTGTGAAATTACATTAAACTTAAAAGCCAGGGAGAGGCAATTTATTGCAAAATAAAATAATCAATCCTACCCAAGGTTATAAACATGTCAGATAGAAACAATTAAAGATGCATTTTAGGAATAATAACAATTATTTCTTTATTCTTCCCAGACTGGCAGCCCCTTGTACAGGTTTAAAATATATAAATAAATTGCAAGGAAACTATGTTTTTTTATCTTTTGCCTTCACTCAGTTAGTAGAAAAATGATTGCTTATCCATGGCTGTAATATAAAGTGGCCTGACACTATTAGGCCATTTTAAGATTATTCCTAAAAGCTGACAACATTTTTCTTTGCTTCAAAAGGTAAAATGCTGAAGATTGCCAAGGATTTTTTCGGTACCAAACCCCACGTGATTAATAAACGCAGTTACTGTTATAGGCTATTGTGCATAACAATAAATTGCCAAAAAAAATCACATACAGGAATTTAGTTTAATACAAAAGAAAAAGATAGATAAATTAACAATTCACATTTCATGTTGAAATATTGTATTAGACAATTATTAGATTGGTCATTTCAATTTGAATAATGTAATTGTGTGCAGCAAATTAAAAACAAAAATGTGATTTTCCATTAGGGGCAGATTTATCAAAGGTCGAAGTGCAAATTCGAATTAAAAAATTTGAATTTCTAGCTATTTTTTGTGTACTTCAGCTAGGGAATAGTCCAAATTCGATTCAAATTTAAAAGGAATTAAAAAAATCGAATTTCGAAATAACTGTCTAATTTCGACTTCAACCATTCGCCATCTAAAACCTGCTGAATTGCTGTTTTAGCCTATGGGGGACCTCCTAGCACCTATTTGGAGTCAATCGGTGAAAAAATGTAAGTTTTTTTTTTGGAAAAACTTCAAATCGAATTCAATCAAATGCGCTATTACTTCGATTCGTACAATTTGAATTTGATCGAAAACTGACCTTTTTGAACGAGAACCAACCTATTCGGCCAAAAAAAAACCTTCAATTAAATTTTCGACCCATGATAAATCTGCCCCTACGACTTTTTTTTTTGCACAAATGATAAACCAGGCAAATATTTTATAGCTAGCTACTTTTGTGGGTTTGCACGCAAAAAAAGGAAAAAAACCATTACATTGTACATATTTTTTTTTCATTCCCTTTGTAAATGACTCCCTTAATTTGCAGCAAGATCAAATATTTGAACTGTACATGTTCCAGTGTAAATGTATGAATATACTTACTACTGCAAATGTGTTCTTTATAGAATCCTAATGGCACATTTTTCATTTCAAAATACAACTGTAGCTTTTTGTAAAAAAAAAAAAAAAAGTTAAAGGATTTAAGACATAAGCAAGCAAAGGTCCTTAGAGCATGTCCTTAAAACCCTGAATGAAACCCTACAAAAGAGACAGGAGGTTATCACAAGTCTGAAAGGGCTATTCTAAAGAGACTTTGCAATCACAATATCTGCAAAAACAGCTTTTGTATTTATTCTGACAGGTTTAAAAACATTTATACAATGGAATTAACACTACTCTTTACTGGGGCTGTTAAGAGCGAGGTGTTGGGAAAACAGCAATACCTTCTTGTTTAGTTTAAGACAATAAAAGTCTAAGGATTTGAAAACAAAACAATCCTATTACTGTTGTTGAGCAAAGTAAGTGTGAAGGATGGAATAGCCATTCCATCTATGGAAATTATACAATGCTCTCACCAACTGTTTAGAGAAAGCTTTTTTCAAATCTAGGGGGATTATAAATATCTAAAGGATATTTGGAGTAGCAATCTAATTGCTGTACCCACAAGGAGTTCTGTGATCCGAAGCTGACGCTACATTAAGCCATCTGAAATTAGACTTTTATGGGAGTTATAACAGCTTTAGTCGTATTTTCATAAACATTTTCTGATAATGTATGCTTCTCTTGGAAATAGAAACCTTTAACACAATCTTCAGGTTACATATATTTTTATAGAAATTATTGTTTATGGTGTTCAATTACAAAGATAACAGAATATATTAAATCTTTGTACAAGTGGTTATTATATTTTCCCGTATGGGTGGACCTATGATGCTAGAGCCAGTAAAAGGGGCTGTGCTGGTTACATAGGTACATTTGGCATTTGGGGCACCATAAGATATTTTTTAATTTTTGCAGAAATCTAAGAACTCTTTGAAGGGCTTTGTATCCATGCTGAGTCTGTGATAAGCTGATTTCTAAAGCTAATTGCAAAGCAGTCTCTGCAGGGGCTCCAGCATATTTTAAACATTTTTCTAGTTAATTTATTAAATGCTTTCATGTCTCCTTGGAGGTATAAATTAAACAAAATTAGGAGTCTTAGCAAAAGTGATTAAGAAGCTTGAGCAAAATGTACACATAGCAGCATAGTTACCGACTAGCGATGGGCGAATTTGTGGCAAATTCCCGTGATTTGCTGCCAGCGCATTTTCGCAAAAAACGAACGCCGGCGTCAAAAACTAGACGCCAGCTCAGTTTCTCAAATTTGCCCATCACTATTACTGACACGTTTGCAAGCAAAAGTTGTTTGTCAGATGTAAATAAAGCTGCTACAATTGACCATACTGCATAAGGAACATTGATTGAATCAGACTAGTTTAATCCCATTTGAGGCATATACTGTACGATAAATGCCAGTTCTGAAAGCACTGTTGGGCAACACTCTGAATCATGCCATTGACTTAATGATCATTAGGCTGGAGAGTAATAAAGAATATTATTTGGAGTAGCCAGGCCATAAGTTCCTCATGATGATAATAATGATACTGCCAGTACTGGGGGGATCTTACCACTCCTACCAGTCTGGGGAAGTACCAACCATGTCAGGTGTCTGTGCACACAAACTAGAATTCTCAAGATATAAAGATAACTGAATATCTAAGTATCTTTAGACAGGGTTACCCTGCTGAGGGTCACCCGAGGAACTGAAGCTACTACTCATAGTAGGGATACCTGGCATTTACAAAAAATAATGAGGAGACACTGGCCAGTCCTTTTACAAAATCCTGTATTATGGAATGTCTCTCAAGAAACACCTCTATTTTGCCTTTATGAAAGGGAAGTACAAATATAAGTACCCCAAATACAGGTACTCAATCAAGTGACCTGGGAGTAGGTGGGTATGAATAAAGGTGGAGGAGCAATCCCAGCCCAAAGACAAGGCTGGATTTGCATAGCAGGCGCCTCCAAGACCCACTGACTGTTCATTGCCCCTGTCCCCTCCCTGGGCTTTTCCAATTCAATATATCTTGAATGTCATTTATATTACATACTGTATGTAATGCATATGTACAGTATAAGGTTTATAGTATAGCCAGTATTCCCTCATAATCACAAGAACTAAGGGTTTTAATCCTTGATTTTGTAATGGAGGTAAATGTAGCTGAGGCCCAATGCATTCAATAGCAGTACATCTATAAGGATGAGGTTCATATGGAGCAGGCCACAATGTCCAATATATGTCATTTCATTGTCACAACATTAGCATTTCTTTTTTGAGAAACTCTGCAAACTTGGCAGAATGTAAGCATAAAGAAGTCAAGTCAGGAAATCTGTAAGGTACAAAGGGTTAAGGAGATGCATGTGAACTGAAAATGCAGCAGTGCGGAAAGTGCCTATTAGAGTAACTGGTAAAATATAAGTTGCCAAATTGTAAAACTGCCTTACCCTAGGTTCAGGCCAAAAGTGTGAAAGGAAGGCCCCCAGAAGGTCAGTTAGGGTGAAATGTAGGGGAACATACTTATTTGATGTCCTAGTTTTCTCAATGAACCCCTGCTGGAAGATAATGGGCTAGGGAGTAAAAAATATATAACAGTGAAGCTAGCTAATCTTATTATAATTTTGCTTTATGTGGGGCCGCTCATAAACCACTGCTTGGAAAGCAGCTCATGGATGTTAGGGTGCCACACTTTAAGAACATGTATTATAAGATTTGAGGCAAAATGTATTTGCTATTCTAGATACCCTTGAAAATATAGTATTATAATTAATTCAAAATATTTTCATATATCACTACTTTAAAATAAGGAAGGAACTCTGTCCAATATGTAACAGAGGCAACTGTGAGCCACTGAGAGAAACAGTCCTGATTCAACACAGTAATCACAATTTAGAACTCATAGCAGGCCATGGCATTGTAAGAACACAGTTAACATCAATAGCTGCCTACTGTCCACTCAATTAACACCAAACTCAAAGTCACATCTATATGCAAATAGGTAGACCTCATTTTAGACAGATGGGCTTATTCAGTATACAAGTGCAAAAAAAAGTTACAATTTTACAATCCATGCAGACAGCGAGAAAATGTTAGGAAGGTAGCATGTAACTCCATTAACATGTGATGAATCCTCAGCGCTTTCCCTAAGAATGTGAACAGATAGGGCAGGTAGCCTTGGGGAATTAATAGACAATCAGAGTAGATGCTGGTGTAAGCCCTTTTTCAAACATAGATCGTTCAGTATTGTATCCCTTGCTCCCATCCAAAGCAGAAATACAAATGTAGTAGAAACAGGAAGAACTGCTGCTAAAAGTGCCTTTATTGGCCACACTGTTCTTCTGCACCTGTGGTATCTGTTTCCCACCTTTACTAGGTTTGGGGAATTAAATCACAGGTTAGGAAACAGAAATATATTTCCATGCCTACTCATATACTGTACCTGCCGTCTTTTGGCTCCACAGTCAAGGTAGTTTGGGCGTCATTGGTATGTACTGTATGTAGTATAACTATTTATCATGTGCTACTTAGATAAACAATGCTGTACAACTTTAAAATCTTGAAAAGTACTCTCAGGGAGGATAAACATTGTAACGAATACTGAATAAGTATAAATATACAGAGATTAAGGGAGTTGTGTTTTCCCAAAAAATTCGGGATAAAATAAAAAATCTTGAATTTTTCAAGATTTATTATGCCATGAAGCTGCTAAACGCCCAAATGAGAAATACTCCAGCTAAAACATGTCAAGATTATGTAGAAGTCAATGGCAGATGTTCCTTGACACAGTAGGAAGAAAGTCCCTGCCCCATAGAATGTATACAAATATGGTTTGATAAAAAAAACATAATTTTAATACCCCACCTATCACTAGATTGGAGCCAGAAAAATTAGCTGCATGTTGTCTGCCACTGAAGCGCTTTATGGCTATCAATTACTTCATTTACACATTGTCATGTAAACCCCCAGTCATTATCTAGAATGGGGGATTTCTAGGAAGCACAGAACATTAAGGGGTATATTTATCAAAGCACAGTTTGGTAACCCGCTAATGAAAAAATAAAGTCATTGTTGTGATGTGCAGAAGTAATTTGCTAGACATTCATCCACAGCTTCATATGCCAAGTTGCACTACATAATGACAGCTGCCCCAGATTGCTGAGTAGGGATGTAGCGAACTGTTCGCCGGCGAACTAGTTCGCGCGAACTTCGACTGTTCGCGTCCGCCGAATGTTCGCGAACGTCGCGCGACGTTCGCCAATTGGTGTTCGCGTTCGATTCGAAGTAAAATTTCGTTCGACCATTCGACCATTCGATCGCTAAAATCGAACGATTTCCATTCGTTCGAACGATTATAAGCATTCGATTGAATTAAAATCATTCGATCGAATAGCTTCGATCGTTCGATTCGAACGAAAATCCTTCGATCGTACGAATAAAATCCTTCGATCGTTCGATCGAACGATTTTATCGAGCGTTCGAAGTTCGCGAACTGTTCGCGAACTGTTCGCTTTTTTGCCGGTGTTCGCGAACGGTGTTCGCGAACACATTAACGGCAGTTCGCTACATCCCTATTGCTGAGAGTACTGATAGAAATATTGGAGTCTTGAACAACTATGTACTAAAATTAATCATACGCGGTTGATAGTAGCTAACTATCCATGCTGAAGAAAAGTCCATAATCTGTCTATGTCAGGCCCTCTGAAATGCAAGGTAAACAAGAGATAAACATTGGTCAAGTAACAAGCTTAGGTCAGGAATAGCAAGAGGATGACACAAGTCAAGAATAGAAGTTCCACTCAATGTCAAGGAAACCTTAGACTAATAACGCCCAAACTACTAAAAGAACAAACAATAAATGCTAGGACTACAGTGTTGGTGACCATGGAGGCACATGCCAGAAGAAAGCACCCTCAAGACCTGAAACACAAAGGAAAACACATATAAATATATATTTCTGAACAAAATCACCCCTTACTGTTATCCCGGGGAAGCACTATGCAAGTATACAAACCAATGAATATCAATGGATATGTCACTCTCATACAGTACATGTATGAGACCTGCTATCCAGATTGCTAGGGAGCAGGGGGTTACTGTATAAGGGATATTTTCTTAATTTGGATCTCCATTCCTCAAGCCTGCTGAAAAACAGAGATAAAGGAACATTTTTATAAATATTAGTTGTTTGATTAAAATGGAGTCTAAGGGGCAAATTTACTTACCTTCGAAGTTGCGCGAGTGTTGGCTTCGCCGCACTTCAAAAGGCGAAGTTTCGCCAGGGCGCCACTAATTCACTAAAATCCAAAGTTGCACTTAGGGAGGTGAAAGGTAGCCAAGTTGTGCTAGCGTTAATTTCGTCAAGCAAAGCGAAGTTACGCTACCGATGCCTAATTTGCATATGGCGCCAAGTTAAAGTACAATGGGCGTATATGTAGCAGCAAATACATTACACTACACAAGCCTGGGAAAGCTTAAAAAAAAAAAATAGAGTTGTTATTTTGCCCTATACATGTGCCCACTATATAGTTTAGGTGCCATATGTTAGGAAATGTAGGGAGGAAGGAGGGTACCCCCAAAAAAAATTTATGATCTTTTTAAGCATATCACCATTAAAAAAGTAAAAGACGCTAGTGTTTTTTTGGGACTTTCAGCTTTTTTTGAAGCAATCCCTATCTACTCTATTGCACTTCACCTGGTCTGAGGTGGTGAAGGCAAGTCTGGCGCAAGTGGTAACGTTCAGTACAATGCGCAAGTTAGTAAATTAGCGTAGTTATGTCCCTTCACCATAGCACAACTTTGTCTGGTGTAAGGGTGTGAAGTAGTGCTAGAGTAGGTCCATTTTGCTATTGAATTTACGCCACCGTCCGTTGGTAAATCGGCGAAGTAACTAAATGACTTCACACTGGCGAGTTTGCGCTAGCGTTAGCCGCTTCACGCTTTAGTGAATTTGCCCCTATGAGAGACGGACTTCCCATAATGGAGAACTTTCTAGATAATGGGTTTCCAGATAACAGACCCCCTTATCTGTATTGGAACTTGTTTTTTAATGGTACAGTGCTGTACATACTACATGTTTCAGGTAGCGCCAGTTATCAAAAGCTAAACAAAATAAACATCTACAGCTTCACATGCTTATGGATATAAAAGAGAATCAGAATTGCAACGTTCTGTTCTAGCAATAAATGATTTAGGATTCATTTGAGGTTTGGCATCTATTAGTTAAAACATGATTGAACTTCCGGCCATTACCCAATCATATACAGTTTTATCATATATTATTCTAATGTATGTCTATATATACAGCAGCTTTGTTCTAGAGATGAATACTGGGTAAAACTGAGAATATAGGCAACCACTTCTTGGTGACATTTCATCCCAGTGAAAGTTAGAAGTAAGCAATGATGAGGTAAGTAAGGGTCAGCACAGGAACAATGGCAGTAAGTTTGTTTTGTTTTAATTTTTCTAGATTCATTCTTCCCTACTGCCCATAAAGTTCTGTGTGTGGAAGTTTGCCAGCTTCTTGTTTCCCAGGGTGACCCAAAGAAAATTCTCTTTAAAAGTGTGACATTATCATTCAGGGTATTTATCATGGTAACAGGCTTCAGTGATGGCAATGCAAAGCTTGAGAGAGAGGGAAAAAACGTGAAAAGAGTCCACACTTCTCTAGGATTTGAAATAATGAATGTGGGAACTGATTCTTTCTTTTTCTGGGGGTGTTGGTATAATTGTGTATGATAAGTTTAATCGTTTTTTTGTCGTATATTGGCTCATTTTGGAGTATTAGCAAAGGAAGATTGCCTGTTCAGCATAGTATGTGCATGGTGGGTTTTGACTCAGGACAAGAGGAGCAATGAGAGGGCTGTTTAACTGTTTTAAAATGCCAGCTATTCTGGTGACATAACACTTCCCCTTTAAAGCTTTGTTCACGCACAAGTAGAGATTCATTTCGAAACATGTGTGACACTTCTCTCTTTATCAGGAGACTCACTGGCACCCTTGATTGGTGTCCATCCTTGTTGCTTTGTGGACCTTGACTCTTGCTGCCTGCCTCTGACCTTGGCCTGTTGACTGGTTAATAATTTTGGAACTGCTGCTTATTGGCTCACACAACCCCCTCTTCTCACCGCCAGGGGCCCCTGTGCTGTAGAATCGTTAGGTGTTGCTATTGACTGCAACTTGGTCTTCACTTGTTCTCAAGTCTCTTGATGGTATTTAGAGCAGGGACGAGCAACCTGATTGCAAATAGCTTTGGCAAAATATTTGTCAGCTAATTTAATAACATAAACATTAGGCATATGCTCCCACTCAAAAATGCTGCTGCACTAGGTCCTGCATTTATAGGCTTTCCCCAACTCTGAGCCTTGATCAGGGCTGGTACTTAGTGATGATGAACGAATTTGTCCCATTGTCCCTGAAATGTGAATTTTGATGCCTGCGACCATTTTGACAACCGTAACCATTTTGACGCCTGTTACAATTTGACGCACGTGACCGAATAATTTTATCACGCAGCAATTTTGACGCAATCGACTATTCCGACACACGTACAAATTTTTTTTGACGCTGACGAATTTTTGCCGCAGTTTTGCAAATTTATTTGCCGGCGTAAAACGGAAATCCACAGCATATCCCTATATCATATCTCATTCTAATTTTTCAGCACATGGTCTGTCCCACTGAGCCACCTTCATTCTCAGAAAATATTTTCCAGGAGCCTGAGCATGCAAGGGAAGCATACATAACTGCATACATGTAAATATATACATTTAGAATATTAATATGTTATAGTTTATTACATAGTATTTTATAGTCATATATTTGTAAAGTAGAAGCAAATCAAATCAAATATTCATCAAACCTGTATTTCCTGCATTAGTTAAAGGGGTTGTTCACCTTTGAGTTAACTTTTAGTATGACGTAGAGAGGTATATTTTGGAATCATTTGCAATTTCTTTTATTATTTGTGGTTTTTGATTTTTATTCAGCAGCTCCCCCGTATGCAATTTGGTTGCTAGGGTCAAATTACCCTAGCAACCATGCACTGATTTAAATAAGAGACTGGAATATGAATAGGAGATGGTCTGAATAGAAAGAGTAGTAATAAAAAGTAGCAATAACAATACCTTTGTAGGGTTACACAGCATTTGCTTTTTAGATGGGGTCAGTGAATCCCATCTGAAAGCCAGAAAGAGAAAGACGAAAAATGAAATTTATTAAAAAAAAACTATAAAAATTAATAATGAAGACCAATTGAAAAGTTGCTTAAAATTGACCATTCTATAACATACAAAAAGTTATCATTAAGGTGAACCACCCCTTTAAGTAGCCCAAACGGTTTGTATTGTATTATATATGTCTGTTTGGTGTTTGTCTTGCAACATCACAGGCAGGAGAAACGGCTGTGGCTGTTTGTAGTACAGTAAGAGAGGATGTGTGCAGAGTCAATTTACAGCACCCGCTGACACTCCTCTTCCAAAATGAAGTTTCTTTGTTTGCAAAGAAAATCAATATTTAATTACTCTTCAAAGTTTGAAACTGGTTACCATAAAGTCAGGTAACAGTGGAACCACAACGTAAACCTTAAATGGGATAAGGCATGGGATCCCTTATCTGAAAAGCCTTTATTCAGAAAGCTCCACATCACAGAAAGGCCTTCTCCCATTTTAAACAATTAATTTTAAAAACTGATTTCCTTTATCTCTGTAATCCAGGTTGAACCCTACTCTGGACAGAAGTGCTCTTTGAATGAGCTCTAAGGGGGTTGCGACGCTTAGGGAATTTGCACCATAGACTTAATTTATATCAAATAATTTACAATTTTAAAAATGATTTCCTTTTTCTCTATAATAATGAAACTGTACCTTCTTCTTGATCCCCATTAAATATAGTTAATCCTTATTGGAGGCAAAATGATCCTTTTGGGGTTTTTTAATATTTAAAGGATTTTTAGCAGGTCCTGAGCAGGTCCCATACCTGTAAATATATTTATTTACCATAAATGCCCTTGTGCTCCTTTCAGGATTTTATCTTTATGCCCAATGTACAATGTTCTCACTATGTGTGATTTTCTACTCAGTCAGAGGCTGCTTTAAATCACAAGATTGATTTACTGCAGGATACAATAGTGATAAATTGTTGTTCACACAAGAGAACTTCTTTTCAATAGGCCTCTTTTATGGGGACAATTTATCAAGAAGTAGTCAGCAGTGACGTATGTTGCCCATTATGATCACACTGCAAACGTGCAGCAGTTTGAGATGATGGCTTTACATCAACTCAAGTCACAGTTTCCTACACAGTACATCAGACCTAGAAATAAGCTTGTACTTGAAAAAAAATGTTGATGGAGCTGATAAAGCCTAATAAATAACTGATATTCTATTGGGTATTCTCTTTCCATAGTTTTAAGCTGTTGTACCGTGTTAGCTATAACTGAATAAGTAACAATCGCAAGCTTTTGGAGCACACATGCCCCTTTGTCAAAGGTATTTGGCCTGACGAATGGGCCTGTGTGCTCCAAAAGCTTGCAATTGTTACTTATTCAGTTAGCTAATAAAAGGTATCACCAAACTTTACTTTTTCTGCATGGGCAGCGCTAAAGCAAGTAGCGAAAGCGCTACTGACTGGGAGGGGGATTTCCCCTTAAAACAATGGCGCTGAATGTAGCCCAGCGTGGACGCGCCTGGCGTCTTTGCGCAGGCGCAAGAACGGGGTGACATTATTGCGCAGCGCGCATGCGCACAGGAACGGCCTTATAAGGCAGCGCCTCCCACTGAGCTTCCTCTTCGCGCCCATAGCAGCTACAGGCACAACCTCCTGCCCACCCAGTAATAAAAGGATTCAATGTTTTGTGTTATTATGTTTTAAAAAAAAAAAAAAAGGGGATGAGGTCTGATGGTGTACATTTAAAGGAATATATGTTGAATTTTAAGTGTTCTTGTCACAGCGTGGCGGTTATTGATCCTTTGCCTGTATTCGGCCTAGTATAAAAGGCGACACCACATGCCCACTAAAAGGTCATATACTTGACAGTTAACGAGATATGTTTTTGAAATGGCAAGGATCGGGAATAAATAAATATATATAAATAAAGCTGTGGCCGACCTTCACCCACTATTCTGTTTCAGTGTGTTTTATTCATAAACATAGCATTCAAATGGGTATCCCCATCTGGGCAAAAACGTTAGGTTCCATAGTCTTAAACATCGTCACAGTCTTGGGTATTCTGTTGATTAAAGTTTTTTTTAATTTTTTGGCATGTATGGATTTGCAGTGAAATTCTGCATTTCATCATTGGTGATTATTTTTGGACACTGCAAACATAGAACACATGTAGTGATGGGCGAATTTATTCGCCAGGCGCAAATTTGCGCGATTCGCTGGAAGCTAATAAATTTGCGAAACGGCCACAAAAATTAGCTAGTGTCAAAAACGGACGCCGGCACCGAAAACGAGACGCCGGTGTCAAAACGAGACGCCAGCACCGTTTCGCAAATTCGCCCATCACTAACCATGTGTATATTGAGCAAAAAATAGTTGGCACCAAAAAAAAGTTCTTAGACTCCAATATATTCTGCATGGGAAAAGCTGCACAGAAAAAACAGACCTACTGTAAATTCCAAAGTATATTGCTCAGAAATAGATGCCACAAAAAAAAACACCCTTGACCCTTGACCCTTCAGTGTTTTTTACAAATATTTCTGTTTCACAATTTTTTCTTTGATTTTGCAGAATCATTGGTAAATCGGGACAGATTCCCTCATTACTGGTGTGCATGTGTCCTTAAATACATCGGGAGAAGAGCTAATTTCACTTTAAGGTCCTAAAGTTTCTTTGGGATTAAAAGCCATTTATATGCTGGGCTAGTATGCCCTTGCCTGATCTACTTTACACTCCATTACCATTGAATTTTGGGTCAATTTGCACCTTTTTGTTATTGTTTAATGGCAACAATATGTATACTTTGCAGGCAGTTGTAAATAAAAGAAAAAATATTAGGTAGGAAGCTAATGTGTGCCCTTCATTTGCATAATAACATCACCAGCAGGAGCCAAGATAGGGAAATCTTGTAATACTTCTAGTGGAGGAGTTTACTAAAATAAGGCATTCTGGGTAGAATACTTAAGGCAGTGCTACAATCTGAGCATGCTCCTGAAATTTGCATGTTATGGTCACTTATGGACTCCCTCAGTGAAAGAACCCATTTGACAAACTGAGGGATTTTTTAAAACCTGCAGTTTTTTTTTCAAAAAACGATATATGTAGTTTGATTAAACGTGTTTGGCTTGTACTGTCAGATTGTTAATATGTGTTTAATTTTGGCTGTGATAGGTGCCATTTAAGTTATATTCAATTGTAGCTAAAATGGCAATTACATTGCTTTCCAGGAACTATTGTTTATATAATCTAAACAAACTCTCACTCCAAAAGCAGTTTTAGAAAAGGTTATCCTTGAGAACGTGAAACAAAAATAATTTCCATCTAATAATACCAAGATATAAACTTGTGCTGGAAACACCCTTTCCATCTGTAGCTACTTCCAATGAGATAACATGGGTGATCATAAGGGGGAATGGAACAATAGTGAAATGTCCATGTAAGTAGCACTGTAAATCTGACTTTCTCAGTAATCATCGCTGTCAGACTTAACAGTAATATCTTAAAGTTCTGCAGGTCTATCTCAGCCAGGACTGGTGTGTTTGAGTAATATAATCATCAAAGGCATTGATGGAAAAACAACCAAATATCAAATCTTAGACATCTTTTCATCCTCTCACCCTTGGTTATAAAATGCAGCTTTGGCCGTTGATGTTAAAAAACAAGTTTCTGCTGAATCCTTAGAAATGATGTTAACCAGCCAGGCATACATGCGTATTAATGATGTTGGGTTTTGTAATGTTCTCAGGTAAAGAATCTTGAAGGGTTTGGATTCATCAGTAATCATTCATGGATATAGACATACAAAGAGCAGCATTATTTATATATTGGCTTATAAACAGTAAGGCTATTAGAAGGAGTTTTTGTGGACTGAAGAGGACTTGCCATGGTTTTTTTGATGGACTATGATGGTAGGAACTGGTTGGCCACATTACTGCATGACCTGTTAAACAACTGTGGCAAACTGTTAAACAACTGAAAAAGCTCTTTGCCGACTTCTCCATCTTAACTTCTCTGAAAGCAGCTCACACAACAGAAAGAACTTGTGGAAGATGTTCCTAACAGGGGGAACATTATGCACCTACTGTATATGAATGTGGAGAGCACATTTCACACATGAAAACCAAAAGGCTGTCCAGTTCAATGATATCTGTGTGATTTGCAGGGAACCCCAATCTAATAAGGGAATGGTTAGGCTGTGCTTAAGGGTAAGAATCTGAACCCCCCAAGACAATCCTACTATGAGGTCCCAAAAGCATTTCCCAAAACTCACCATGTATATTGGGAGACACAGGTGCACCACCATGAACCTCCAGCTAGGGGAGCAGCTCCAACCATGTAGATAAAGGAAGACACTCAAGATCGCAGCCCTTTATTGTGCAATGGGAAGAAGATGGGATCTGTGAAAGGAACCCGGAAGTCGGGCAGGCACAGATGAAGGGAGGGTGGGTCCGGGTCGGGGGCGGGTCGGGTTTCGCCCAACCGGCACAGCACATCACTAATAGACCTGTCTATAAATCTATAAATAATAATATAATATCTCATATATATATATATATATATATATATATATATATACATAAATACACACTATTTGGCATATTTGTGCAACTGAAGCAGCAGAGAGTAATGACATGTTTTTTTTCATTTCCTTCTGTTTCCTATACAAGTGAACATTTACAGCCTACTGTACTAGTATATAATAATCAATATAATCATTTATGACTGCAAGTGCTTGTAGCCAATTATACTTCTTGCACTTAGTTGTGCAGAGTGCCGGTATCCCAGCTCTTCTGATGAAGTTCATTTTCTGATGCTGGGGAACCCTGGAGCTACTGCCACCTTGGACATGGCAGTGATTATAGGGTAACCATAGCAGGTTGTATCAATAGGTGCTACAGATTTGCACCGACAAACTCAGATGCTCTTGTCGCATCTTGTATGGCTTGCCTGTACCAAAGCATACAGTATTGACAATCATAAAAAAATCCATGTATTTATCATCATTAGGTGGAGATGTTCTTATGATATCAATGAAGTAAGTATTATGGCAGCTCTCACTTATGCTCTATCTGCTAATGAAAACAAACAGGGATATAAGGTTTACAGAGCAGAATAAGGTGTGCCAACATACATTTCTGTCAGTAGAAGACAAACTGGGCAGATGATAAACAGTACTTAGTGAAAGGGTATGTTTTCCATTTAGCTCTCCACAGCTGTATGCTTATTTTTACTGGACAATCGCCAAGTGACCAGGATTCTCATTTATTTACAATTGATTACATCACTGTGCTTCTAATTCTTTCTTGGCGGCTGGCTGCGAGGCAATTCATTTAAAATATATTCAAAATAACCAATATGGTATAAATAATATATAAAGGCAAATTGTAAGCCAAGTTGAAAAAAATTAAACACAACTTTTGCCATGCTTAGCAATGTGGCAAATAAACCCAGGTTTTGGCTAGTATCGTCATTTCTCACTGCATGGTAAGAAAAGCAATACTTTGTTTATTCCAAATGTTTATTATTTCTCTTCAGAAAAATACTTAGGTGGTGAGTTATGGGGTAATACGAATGCACAGACCACCCTCAAGGGTGAATTATTAATAGACAAATGATCTTTTAGGCTTCCCTTGTGGCATGATATCCTCTTGGGCTAGTAAGTTTCACCTGTATATCTGTTGCTTCCTCATGATTAGTAGTAATCCTCTTGATATTATGCAGGGAAATCAGTGCATTTCATTCTGATATATTCTGCACTTAGCTCACTATATTACATCCATATAAGATGATATTAGGTGATTTAATGGAAGGAATGGAATTAATAAATTTAATGGAAGTCCAAAGCCAGAACAGACTGCAGGACCTTCACTTTCCTCTTAGTATTAAGATAATAATGCCTATTTAGAAAAACAGAAGTAATACTTGGTAACTGGTATTATACTGTAACGTGCTGATGCAAGGACGGCTTGCCATGTTAGAATAGGGAATTAGATACAGTTATGGGATCCATAATCTGGAAACCCATTATCCAGAAAGCTCCAAATTACAGAAAAGCCATCTCTCATTTACCAAATTTAATAAAATAATTCAGATTTTAATAATTGATTTTATTTTCTATAAATAATAAAACATTGCCTTGTACTTGATCCTAACTAAGAAATAATTTCAGGTATGGGATCCATAATCTGGAAACCCATTATCCAGAAAGCTCCAAATTACAGAAAATCCATCTCTCGTTTACCAAATTTAATAAAATAATTCAGATTTTAATAATTGATTTTATTTTCTATAAATAATAAAACATTGCCTTGTACTTGATCCTAACTAAGAAATAATTTCAGGTATGGGATCCATTATCCGTAAAGCCATTAACCAAAAAACTCAGAATTAGGGAAAGGCCATATCCCATAGACTCCATTTTATCAAAATAATCTAGATTTTTAAAAATTATTTCTGTTTTCTCTGTAGAAATAAAACAGTACCTTGTACTTAATTCCAACTAAGATATAATCAATCCTTAATGGAGGCAAACGCAGCCTACTGGATTTATTTAATATTTATATGATTATAAATATTATAGCAGATTTATGGTATGAAGATCCAAATTACAGAAAGATCCATTATCTGGAAAAAAAGCCCTCCAGGTCCCGAGCATTCTGGAAAACAAGTCCCATACCTGTAATTCTTGTTAAAGGCAAAACAATCCTTTTGGGTTTAATTAATATCTAAATTAAGTATACATAGCGAATGTTAGAGTTTTTTATACCTTGAATGAAGTCACAACTCGAATGGTATCTTATTTAAGAAAAAACTAGAAAACTAGAAAAAAACTTGATTCTGCGAGTTCATTGCGAAACCTGAAAACTGGAATTAATTTTCTCTCTGAAAAAACTCATACACCGCGCAGGCTATAAACATCTTCTAATGGTTCAAGGGACCTCTGGCATTGACTTCTACATGATCTCAACAGGTTTTAGATGGTGTATTTTTGGATTTGAGCTATTTCCAGGGTTGGGGTATAATAAATCTAGAAAAATCCAAGTTTTTTTTAACCCTAAAATGTGAGTTTTCACCAAAAATATCAATTTGAAAACTCAAATCCTTAATAAATAACCACTAATAATTTATGGAGATTCAAATTATAGACAGATCCCCTAACCGGAAAACCCATAGCATTCTGGATAACAGGTCCCATACCTATACTACAATTATTTTTTTCATCTATTGATAACAGTTTCATACAAAAAGTAGAACCACAAAAATAATCATAAAATAATAAAAACATTAGAAGAAATGAAGAAACAAAATATTTAAGCTTCTGAAGTGCATTTTAAGGAAAAGGAAAGGTTAAAACTAAGTAAGTTTTATCTGAAAGGTCTATATAAATAGAGCTGTGTCCTCTGTCAAAAAAAACACAGCATTTCTTTCTATTGTGTACACGTGGGCTTCTGTATCTGACTTCCTTCTTTCAGCTTAAACCTCCAAGGCACGGGCTTGAGCATGCTCAGTTTGCTCCTCTATCCCTTTCTTCCTCTTCCCTTCCCTGCTGTAATTTGAGCTTAGAGCGAGCAGGAAGAGACTCAAGCAGGAAGTAATATCACACCAAGCTAAGATGGCAGCTGTAATCCTAAACAAACAGAAAAAACTTCTAGAGCTGGTATGGTAAATCATTCTACAGAATAAATATAATGTTATAGCTTGCACTATTGTGGCTAATCTATTGGCAATAAACTTCTTCAGTAGCTTTCCTTCTCCTTTAAGTATTATTACTGGGTAGTTCACCTTCACAGAAAGTATTGTTCTCAAATTGTACTCCATAAAAATATTTTTTCAGTAGTGAAAAAACAAAACAAAACATCGGGGTAAAAACTCAAATATCTAAAATGTATTAAATTATGGGCTAAAAACCTTTAATTTTCTAGTGCAAACCACCGTAACAAAAACCAAAATCATGAAGGCAAAAAACATTCTAAATTTGATTTCCAGTGCACATTTGGTGCACGTTACTAGAAACAAAGAATATGATTTGTAAATCTTTAATATGCAGTTTTAAATTATTTTGAATTTAGGTTTTTTAGCCCATAACTCAATAAATGTGAGGTAATTTTGTGAAGGCAAACTACCCCTTAAATTGAATTTATTCTTATTGCCAACATCATAGTAGCAAAAAAATCAGACAGGATACGATTATTTGAGTTTAGATTTAGTTTCAGTTTGAATTATACTAAAATGCTGTTGTCAATTTTTCTATTTTAAGGCCTCAAAATCTTAACAGAATGATTGTGTGCAGAAACTATTTGATCCTTTGAGTTCAAGAGCATTTTGCTTCTGTTTGTCAGAAATGATTTGTTTAAGTTACAAAGTTCCCACACCAAAACTCAGATGTGTTAACTGTCAAAACTTTTGTTTAATTTTAAACATATGTGACAAATGATTCATTTTCTCCTTTCTTTTGCCGAGACATTAAGAGGGTTATTTACTAAAACTCTAATTTATCTCATATTTGTATTAAACCAAGCACAACCAAATTCCCATTCACGGTTTTATATTATTCATCAATAAAGTAACTTGAAAAAGTCGAGGCCGGGAAAAAACTTGATAGAATCGAGCAACAACACAAATCTCATGATTTTTTTGGATTTGATGCCCATATTGCTTGATTTTTTTTAGGTTATCGCCTGAAAAGCCAGAATTTTTCAGATTATCGGACAAAACCCAGAACAGATCACAATATCTTCAAAAGGGACATCTGTGTCAGGTATTGCTGGGATTCAAGCCAGGGACCTTTGGGTTTCTGGCTCAATACCTTTACCATTTGGCCAGGTGAGCAGCCTGTAGGGTTGCTCGCTATATACTAACTGGCTTCTCCAGCCCCAGCCCAGCTGCAGCCTGATTAGTTGCAATGAGCCAATCAGGGCTGACTCTGCCCTATTTAAGGTCAGCCCTCCAAACACACCTGGCCAGAGCATTGTTTCCCAGACTAGCAGTGTGGCATTGTCCCTAGGGGTTTCAGTTCTAGCCTCCTTTCCTTGTCTGAACTCTTCCCTGTCTTGTCCTGCCTGGCTCTGTACCTTGTCTTGTCTTGTTCTGCTTTACCTTCCCCTTCCAGTTCTGCTCTGGTCCAGCTTTAAACGTTGATCTCTCCTTGCTTTAACCTTGTCTTGACCTTGCCCTGCCCAGCTTTCCTTGCTAGTCTGAATCTTGCTCTGTTTCTCACTCCAAACCTGATCTTGCCTTAACTTGTTCTACCTTGTACCTTTCCCTGACTTCACCTTGTTCTGACCTTGCCTCTCCTGTTCCTATTCTTGCTTCCTGACCCTACCTTGTACCCCCTCATCTCACTCTGCATCTTGCCCTGCCTTTTCCAGTCCTCTCCTGCTATCCGCTCCAGTCCCTCTTGCTATTCTGCTCTAGTCTCCTTCTGCACTCTAGCCCCAGTTTGATCTGATCTATGCCCACACCATCCTGTCCCATCCAGTCTGTTCCTGTTCCACTCCTACTCCATCCAGTCGTCGCCCTCTACTTCCTGCCTAGTCCAGTCCTGATCTTAGCCCTCTCCATCCTGCTCTGCTCCTGATGCAGTCTGACTCATCGCCCTCATCAGCCTGTTCCTGCCTTCCCTTTACGTGTTCCCTAGGCACATCCTGCAGAGGCGGGCCAAGCAGGCCATGCGCCCTAGGCAGCCCAGTCAGCCTGCTCGCCCCTTCCTTTCCCCTGTCACTTGCGCATGCGCAGTGAAGAGGTCCCTGCACGCATGCGCAGTAAAGACGTTCCCCGGTGCGCATGCGCAGTAAAGACGATCCCCGGCGCGCATGCGCAGTAAAGACGTTCCCGGCGCGCATGCGCAGTAACTCCAATCCCGTGAACTGAAACGCCACTCGAGCGCACGGCGCATATTGCAAACAGATTTCCAGGTGGGTTCAGTCTAGGGGTAGGCAGAAGAGGTAGCTTCCCAGCGCCCCCCAATCATTGCGCCCTAGGCAGCTGCCTCTTCTGCCTACCCCTAGTTCCGGCCCTGAGCTCCTGCCTCAAGCACTCACCCTTTCCCTCTCCACAGAGGCCCCTACCTTATCCTTCTTTAAACTTCTACAAGACCTCAACAGGTCTGAGATAGCGGATTTTCAGATTTGGACTTTTTGCAACTTCAGGGAATAATAAATCTCGAAAAATGCAAATTTCTTTCCCTCTAAAAATGAAAAAACCTTGACCAGAAAAAATGAAGGTTTAGTAAATAACCCCCTAAGAGGATTATGTATTAAAGGTCAAGTTTGTGATGTTTCTACCTCGAATAAACTCACAACTCGTATGTTTACTTATTTATAAAAAAAACTGAATATAAAAAAACTTGATTGAATGCAATCAGGGTAAAAACTCAAATACCTAAAATTTATTGAGTTATGGGCTAAAAACCTTTAATTTTCTAGCGCAAACCACCTTAACAAAAACCAAAATCATGAAGGCAACAAACATTTTCATAGTTACAGGGACCGCTGTCATTGGCTTCTACGTAACCTTGACTGGTTTTAGCTGGAGTATTTTTGAATTTGGGCTTTTAACAGCTTTGGGCATAATAAATCTTGAAAAATTTAAGTTTTTTTTATCCCAAAAAATCTGAAATTTTTTAGTGAAACAACCATAGAAAAACTAAAAATTTCCAGGAAAACGCAACTTCACCCTTAATAAATAACCCCCAAAATTGTTCAGATCAGAATTCAGATGAAATAATGTGAAAACCATTTTTAAGAAACTTTTTCATCTGGTATATGGATAATAATGCCAAAATACCAGCTGGCACTTTCAAATTCTCTAGTCAGCATTCTAAACTCCACTAAATCGCTTTACATTTTTAAGGCAAAAGCAATAAAATAATGATGTCGGTTTTTATTGAAAGATTAAATTACTTTGTAAACAATTTATTTTTTTGGGCCCTCTTTTGTATACTGTGGATGAATTTTCACAACACGATCCCTTTGTTCTTTTCAGGTCAGTTCTTTGGAAAAGTGGGCGTTCGGGACTATTGATTTTTGACATTTGAATTAATCCATGCCAGTCTGTTTAATCATTCTATTATTTTTAATAAATAAGCAAACAGGTGAAAAAAAACAACGTTATATAAATTTGAATTTTACTGAAATAATAACTGGAATTTTGATGTAAATGAGTTTACTGAGAAAGTTCCAATTTGTTGATTCTTATTTTTCTAACCCAATTTATTATCACTATTTTCTATGCCTTTTTGGTGTTTCTGCCTCCTATGCCTCTGATGTTGCTTCTACATATTAGTCATAATTTCCCACCCCAATTTACCAATCTTTAGAAGCAATGGGGCCTCTCCTTTTGTGTCTATATACTGTGCTGCTTGCACATTACCTTTCCTTTTGTGTATCCTTTTTCTGACTCACATTAAGCCTACTGAATACTACAGCACAAAACTTTCTGCATTTCTGGAAAAAAAATATTTTCATACATGAAAGTCACAATATGGTACATGACCTGTGAGTCATATATATATATATATATATATATATGTGTGTGTGTATATATAGAAAGCATGACTATGATAAACTCCAGAAACTGCACACAAAATATATGCCTGAATACTTTGAAATATTCCAGTCACCCAGACTGCAATGGTATACAAATAGTGGGAGGAAATAAATCTCGGTTCAGAAAAGATGTATTTTTGACATTCGTGTGAAGATTCCATTTTTTTTCTTCTTTTTAATCTTTGTCTCTTCTTGATATTTTCTTAAACTTGTATATTTCTATATTTCTAAATAAACAGCTGGACAGCACATGGTACACTTTGTTAAAATGCATATCCTCACCAGTATTAGCAATCACCTAATGGCCATATTGGGAACCTTCTTGGTCTTGGTGCCACCTAAAAAAAAACTTACACTCTTAGACCTTACACATTTAGGGTCAGATTCACTAAGGGTCGAATTTCGAAGTTAAAAATACTTCGAAATTCGACCCTCGAATTGAAATCCTTCGACTTCGAATATCGAAGTCGAAGGATTTAGCGCTAAACGTTCGATTGAAGGATTTTTCGTTCGATTGAACGATTAAATCCTTCGAATCGAACGATTCGAAGGATTTTAATCAAACGATCGAAGGAAAATCCTTCGATCAAAAAAAGCTTAGCAAGCCTATGGGGACCTTCCCCATAGGCTAACATTGACTTCGGTAGGTTTTATCTGCCGAAGTAGGGGGTCGAAGTTTTTTTTAAAGGGACAGTACTTCGACTATCGAATGGTCGAATAGTCGAACGATTTTTAGTTTGATTCGAAGTCGAAGGTCGAAGTAGCCCATTCGATGGTCGAAGTAGCCCAAAAAAACTTCGAAATTCGAAGTTTTTTTTATTCTAACCCTTCACCCGAATTTAGTGAATCGGCCCCTTAATTTCAAATTTCTGAGATTAAAAATAGAGGCTGATTTCACCTACCCTTGGGTTAAAGTTTTGAGCATTCATCCATCTTAAAAAGAGGCTTCAACTGGAGGAAGAGCAGAGAAAAGCAACCTAATGAAGAAAACAGACTGATTTTCTACCTTACAGAAGAAAAAATACATTTGATGGCATTCTTTTTAAAAATAATGTACAATTATATAGTGAATAAGTTACCACCTCTTGTAAAATAAAAGGATATTATTAGTTACTGAGGAGTTTCATGACCATATAAAAACACAAGGCCAAAGGCTGAGTGTTTTTATACAGGTCATGGAACTCCGAGGTTACTTCTAATATCCTCATATTTTGCAACTGGGGGTACTTTATTCATTTATAATACACAAGTTTCAGTGAGTCATGTGACAGAAATGAAATCAGAACTCACTGTTTATAACTGATGACATCAGAACTCACCGTTTATAAGGATATAATTTACAAGATATTAATGGCTTTTGTGTATATATATATATATATTCAATAACAAGCAAGTAGCTTGGCACAGGAATGATAGGCAGCACAAGCATGAGATTCTGATCGCATCTCTTGCTTGCGCTCCTTAGATGAAAATTTGCCATGAATTTTCTCAGCAAATACAAAAAAAATCTTTTCCCTGGGCAAACTCACACATTTTGCTGTAAATTCATTTGTGACAAAGCTTTTGCTCATTCTTAATTCCCAATCAATTAGTGAAGTTCAGAAATGGGTTGGATGCCTTTCTGGCAAGGATTTACCTAAATAGGCAAAACTAGAGGCATTGTGGGAGCACTCTAAGGCTAAATAAAATATACAATGGAAGTAAGAATGGTCCTAACTATTTACACATGGTCTGATTTGTTCCCAGTTTTCACTTCCCTACATAGTGGCATATCTTGGGATTAGTGTCTCCTGAACAAGGTAATGGTCTAACCGGGCTAAGTATGTTCATAACTAGGGTTTGTTACCAATCTATGGAGCAATGCAATAGTTATTTGGAGTCACAATGAATTTTATTTGTCTTCTTTTTGATAAAGATGACTTTATTATTTCTAACTTACTATCTTTTTTCAATGTAACTTGCATTTTATATGAATAAGAAAATCAGCTAAAGGGACTACACTTCCCAGTAAGGGGCAGATTTATCAAGGGTCGAATTAAAAATTCAAATTTTCACATTTTTTTTTTTTATAGTCAAAACTGTCAAATTGAACTAGGGAGTTATTCAAGTTTGATTCAAGTTTTTAAAAAAAAAAATTAAAAAATTTTGATTTTCAAGATTTATCATACTCTGGCCCTTTAAGAACTCAAATTCGACTATTCGCCACCTAAAACCTTCCGAATGGCTGTTTAAGTCAATGGGAGACATCCAGGGACCAATTTGGAGTTGTTTACAGCCTTCCTGACATTCAAGTTTTTTAAATTTGAATTTGAATGTTTTTGGGTTTAATTCATCCTAGTTTGAATAAAAATTTTTTAAAAAAAATAAATTTAGATTTTGTCGAATTTCGAATTATTGGGAGTTTAGGGGAATTTTTAAAAACACACATGAATTCGAAATTCGACCTTTGATAAATGTGCCTCCCCATGTCTATATTTCCATTTCAGAAACTGAATAAAATATAAATGCTGGCTTTTCTGACTAAACATGTCACAGCACATAGTCAAGGCATATTATACAACAATAAAAATGTAGGCTTATCCAATACTAGAACCTTGGTTTGCTAGTACATGGCAAGATGTTAATTCCTTGGGCATTCTGACATGCCCCCTCCTCCATCGCTCTCTTTGCTTTTTAGTGGCAGGTTGGGCTGGGCACAGCAAAATGAGGTATGCATGCAGTTATTGTTCCATGGGAAACTGGCTGGCTTCCTACTCTTCATCTGTCAGCAGTAGATTTTCAGCGAAAAACGCTCCCAAATATGAACTGAATAAAGCTGACCAGGAAGGGCTTTGCTTTGTAAACCTGAATTTTCATGGATGCTTGGGGGATGGTAACGCAATTTCAATAGCCAGTTAGGGTTGTGAATTCTTTACTTTCTAGTTTATATATATATATATATATAATATTACACAGGAGAGAAAGGCAACACAATAATAAAGAGTGGTATATTCCAATCTCATCTATTGATGAATTCACAAACACTTCACTGACCAACTATTATGGTGGCAGGTTAAAGGTTTACCTGTGAATCTTCAACCTGCCATCATATTAATGAGTAAGAACCTTCTTTGACACATCTTGTAACATGCAACTAATATAATCAGGGTCATCTAACCATACAGTGAAGCATAGGGACAAAGAGAGATTTTTTTTAGGAAAACCTTACTATTGTCTTAGGAATAGTACCGATATAATAGCAATTTGCAAGCCACATCTGGTGAGTGTTGATTCACACCTAAATGGAATGTAGAAGAGAACCCTAGAGAAGTAGTCATGCTCTTCAAGTGTAACAGAAGAGGAATGGATTTAAAAGGCAGGGAATCCAAATTTAACTTGACAGTTGGATTTAATAATGTTTGTGTAGCAAAACCATTGAAATGCTACTGAGTAAAGTTTTTTTTTTCAAAAAAAAATATATAAATGTGCTTTTGAAAAACTATCCAGACATTTGTCTAAACATTTCAATGATTTTACTACTAATGTAAACAAAATGTCAAAGTGCCAAAAATCACAGGATAGAGGTTTCAGAAAAAAACCCTGGAGAAAAGAAAAGAGTCCAAAGCCTTCCAACCTGAGCACAAAAATAAACCTGAAACCTTAACCT
This sequence comes from Xenopus petersii, assembly GCA_038501925.1. NCBI lineage: Eukaryota > Metazoa > Chordata > Amphibia > Anura > Pipidae > Xenopus > Xenopus petersii. The sequence continues at coordinate 41,286,734 of CM076684.1, read as the reverse complement.
GCTGTCTACCTGCATCTTTCACCCTAGAGTTTGCAGAATTCCCCCAACACCAGTGAACTACAGCAGTCTATGGTTTCAAATATTTGTTTTAGAAGTGGATGAATTCCGCACTTCTAAAGAAATCAATTATTATGAAATTGTTGTAAATTGAACCCAGGAGTTTCATAAGGGAAAGATCCTTCTAAATTATCAGAACATTTGTGGTCACTGGTGCACAATTGTCCAAATAAACTATATCCTGATAGAAAACAATATCCTTGATTTTAATTGAACACCACCATACAGCTACAAAATAACTGGAATCATCCAAAATTTCCCAACCTCTAGATTTATCAATTAATACAAGTGTTAATAATAAAAGATTCAAGTGAAAACATTTGGCAACTAGAACCTAGTGAGCTTCTGTAGAAGTGTTTTTTAACAGAATTTAAAGAAAGAATTTAAAGGAGCTATGTAATTTTCTTGAGACTGAGTCAAGTTCCAGTTCAAGTTCTTTTTGTAAATATGCTAATCGATAGAGTTTTTTGAGATTAAGATTTTAAAAAACTTGAGGTCGGAAATAAATCTACCTCTAAAAGTCATCCAATAGGATCCTGAAAAATTTAATAAAACCAGAGAGATACTAGGGGGTCTATTTATGAAGCCTCTGTTTTTTCTGGTCGAGTTTTTTAGGGGAAAAACTTGAAGTTCTAGAGGGAAAAAAAACTTGATATTTTTAGAGATTTGTTATACCCCAAAGTTGGTAAAAATCCAAAAAATACTCCAACTAAAACCTGTCAAGGTCACGAACAAGTCAATGGCAGATGTCCCTTTTACAATTTTAAGATGTTTCTTGACATCGTGATCTGCGCTGGTATGATAATCCTAAAAATTCAAAGTTATTGGGCAACTCAAAAAGTCGTACGATTCGAATGTAAAGTTCAAAAAAAGTAGTACGATTCAATTTGTCACATGATTTTATCAAGATTTTTCCTGCACCGACTTTTTCAGTCTTATTTTTTGATAAATTAGTTACGTTCGTGGATGGGAGTTAGGTCGATTTTGTTTTAATACAAAAAATGGGAGTTTTAGTAAATAACCCCCTAGGAATCCATTCAACAAATTCTAGTCTTTTTTTTAAATAAAATTTGATTTTATCATTATTTACTTTAGCCATACCTGTAGGAAGATAAAAATGTTATTGTGAAGGAGGGATACTGATTATTATGCCAATCACATCATTTTTAATTAGTATTAAGCAAACTTTGAACATTTCGAATGCTTTCGTGCCTTAAAGCCGTATGGATCACTGATGGGAAAAAAAGATCAGCAAAATGTTGTTAGAGTGTGAGATTTTCCTGAAGTGAAAGCTGAGACAGCCATGTTATGTTTCACCATCCCCGTCTGCACTAATCCCTCTGATTTTCTCAACCTTAAAAAAAAAGAATAAAATAAAACAGGCTGTTCATAGAGACCCAAGATTTCTGTGATTAATTAATTCAGGATTTGCAGGGAGTCATAAGGTCACCCTCAATGCATTGTACAGGTCTTTTGCTGCAGGTTCCCTCTATTTACAACTGGTCTCCTGGCAGCAGGTGAATTTTAACCTTTTCAGACCAGGAAGGTTCTTTAGTACTTATTATGGAGTGGACTGTATGTCTGTTTGTGTATGCAGTTATACCATAGCATATCCTTGATCTAAAATATTTGATTATTTCCCGGTAATTACCCAAAAGGTTTATCTTATGAGTTGATCTTCCCATATAAAATGTTATCATTCTAAGGGGTCATTTATTTAACTGGAGGCAGCGTGCAAACTGCAAACAGGCTACAATCAGACTTTTTTGCACTTTGCACATTGCATTCTGGTCTTCTGACATGAATACTTATTGCTCTCATACGTGCTGTATTAGTGAAAGGGTGGGTCCCCCTCCAGCCCCCTAACTTGCATATCCCAAGCAGCAGAAGACGTAGAATTTCTGACACTGCAAACTACTAGTTTGCAATCTGACCATAGATGCTGAGTGCAGAGGCGCTCACTCCAAAGTCCAAAGAAAAGTAAACTATTTGTAGTAACTATTAGTAGTAAATGACTACTTTTAATTGACAGCCTCCACATTTTTACCTCTAGCTTTCATTTTTCAAAACTGAGCACATGTTCCTGTAATGAATACAGCACTAACTTTATTTAGCAGCACTGTATTTGTGAGGGGGACATGTAGATACTCACATTCTGCCCCCTACCTGTCCCCTAACTTGCACATCATTGAGACACTCATGTTATGGAGCACCAGCGGACACAGAGCCCTGAACTTACCTAATTTACTTATACTCATCAAAATAACAGGAAATATTTTACTAAACTGCAATCAAGATGATTGTGCATAAATGAACTGTACATTTTCACCCTATTATTGCTCCATTCCTGCTTAAGCCATTTTGCAAGATTTACACAAGATTTATGCAAGCATATAGTCATAGGTGGTAAAGACAGGGATGGGGAGTGGAGCACATAAAAAAAATTCTGCATAACAATGACTGTGGGTATGCTCCTTAGGCTTCATGTACAGATTTATATGCAGGTGCAATTGGAATGACTGCTCATATATCTAAGAAGATCCAAAGACTCATTAGGACACCCTATCACTATCTGGTATACCCTTTTTTTTAACACTAGCTTTATTGCAAATATATTTCAGCATCTGCAATTTGACAGTTTCTGTTTTTCTACCTAATTATAAAAGATATATAGATACACTCCACACGCAGTGTCGGTGACCTGGGTGCCAAGTGAAAAATGTTAACAAAAGGTAAAGACTGGAACACTCAGGGTTTGTATATTATGCAAAAAAGGAGATTTTATTTGATGTTTTGGTCCTAAACCAGGACCTTTGTCACGATAGTCCTGGTTTAGAACCGAATCATGGAATAAACTCTCCTTTTTTACATAATATACAAAACCTGAGTGTGCCAGTCTTTACCTTTTTTCAATAATAAAAGATAATATTTTGTAGACAGGTGTCTTGTATAAGGAAGTCATGTAAAATCATATTCTGCGATGTAGCCAATGCTCACTACAATATTACAATTGTACTGTGTTTAAGCATGTTATTTCTCAAGACACACAGCCACAAGAACAAAATAAGACCAGTCTGGTCAGCCTGCACAACCCCAGAGTACCAAGTGATGGTGCCATTTTTACACAGCATTCCAATGAGGGGCAGTCAGTTAGAATCAGAGGCCAATTAACCTAACTGTATGAATCTGACTTGAAACTGGAGTACCTGCAGAAAAATCAAGAACACCCAGGGAGACCATACAAGCTCAAAGTGCCCCAGGTAGAAAGCAAATCAAATTACAGAACCCAGCACCTCAAGGGCAACCATATACAGCCAACCCATAAGCTTATTCTGTACTAACTGCAATGTCACAAGATACATCTGCCTTATTTATACCATCCCATCTCCATTTCACTCATGCTTGGGGAGCCCCAGGCAAATGACTCAGCAAGCAGACCAGCAAGCTTTGTGCAAAAAAATAGATCAGTATCAGTAGTTCTGTAACTCCTTTGAGTTAGAGCCCTAGTATTACATACTATAAAATTGTTACTAATGGAGTCCCAAACCCAGAGCAAACCCCAAGGTCCCGGACAATGCTGGCTCTTTCACCTTTAGCAACCACCTTTGGCTTTGGGCAAGCCTGGACTTGGAGTCAAAATAGGCCCTGCCATTCCAAGTACACAGAGGCCCAAACAGCCCCCTACCAGCCCAAACAGCACCTACCAGCCCAATATATGGTAACTTTTTATTGAACGATACAGCAGCCCCTCTGGCATTTGCTAGAACCCACAGATTGCCAGTCCGGGCCTGGCTTCAGGAGGAGCCCTCCGCTACTCAGGTGATCCCAGGTCTTAATATGAGAGGACCAGGGAGAGAATGCTAGGCAGGCAAGAAAACCGAGTGTGGTACTGGAGTGGAGAACTAGAAGTGTTGTCAAGGTACAGGCTGGGTCGTTACTAATCCGGCATTGCAGTACAGAATCAATTGACAAAGAGTCGAGGTCACGGGCTGAGTCAAACACAAAAAGGCAGTACAAAATCGGAATCCAGAAGAATAGTCAAGGGGATGAGCTAAATCGGGGCAGGCAGCATACTGGACAAGATCAGAGACAGTCAGAGTCAAAACAGAACAGGAATCACCCCCAGGAACTAAGTAAATAGACCTTTATGTTGGACAATGAATTCAACACAAAGAGCCCTTTAAATATTCGAATTTTGCACCAACCGATGACGTCGCATTTGGCACTTTTTCGGATATAGGCAGAAATAGCGGAAAGCGAAAACCCGAAAGATATGCGGCGGGCATCCCATCGCACCCCCAGAACCACCTGGATGTATTATTACAAAAATAGAGGGAAAACAGATACAAAATAAACTGCTGCTTAAAATAATCAACATTATATAACACAATCTGCACATTTTCCAACTGTTACCTTAAATAAATTATACCTGAATGTATTAATTACTGTTAATGCTCCAGAAGGAGTTGTGTTCGATTATGAAGCCTTCTAGTATGAACACATTTTATTTTCCAGAAGGCACCAGAATGAGTTCCCCTACCATAATTGTTGGAATAGAATTGGAAAGTATAAATGTGCAATGAAGTTGTTTCAGTGTCTGTAGTGTCAGAGACAGCTGCAGGAAATGTTCATTGACTTGGAGTAGGGAGCAAATGAACCAACAGTGACTGAACTAGCATCTGGAAGAGACTGGAGACCTGCGTTACTGTAGGTCAAGAGGGGTCTCTTTCACAAACAGCTCTGTGAGTCCAGGCCGTGCACATAATTAGTTCCTGTTTATCTTAGTATTCTCCAGTACAGCATCTCGGCACTTCAGCAGTTTGCATTAAGGGCTAAAGGTTAAAACTATCAAGACACAAGCTGCGCACAAAGTAGCCCAATGGAATCGCATCCACAAATACCAGCATATTGTCAGACAGATTCAATTAAGAAAAAAAAATAGAAAGAACATTCGTTTTTTTGTATATTGCAAATAAGACTGGCTACTGAAACTCTCTGTTTAGGAACACTTGGCAGAATGCTTGCAGTTTACTTTGATGTATTTCAATTAAATCATTTTAGCCTAACACACAGTGAGGTTTATTGAAACATTGCTACTAATAATTTTAGCTACACGTGAAAGACTACTCATTCTGTCCTCTTAATCAAACATGAAGGCAAGGAAAAACAACTCTTCCTGTTACTCAACCACAACTCCCAGTATCCTCCAGGCAGCTAGGAATGTGGGAATAATGACCTCTGTTGAATGTATATGTGTCTAAGGTGATTGAATACTAATGTGGGTCAGATAAGCTACCTTCTCTAGGACAAACTACCCGTGTATAGAATATAGAGTCGTGGCCACTAGCAAAATGGTCTTCACTACGGTGGTTGGAGGGGGAGTTTCGGTAACCTTAGCCTCCTGCATCTCCATTTTGCACCTTGCACATAGACTATCTACTGACAAGTTTGCATCTTTACCCCATTTCACCAGGCCAAATTAGGTTGATCTTATTATTAAAGCCCTGGGCCAATGATTTGATGGCAAAAGGGGGCGTAGGTGATCAACATGCTGATTTTCTAACCTGCCCAATAGATATCTGGACATATATTAGTTGGGAGTAATGATACTTGGCATATGTGTAGCTGAGTATAAAATTCTAGTGTAAAGAAATGTTTTGAAAAAAGGCACATAACTGGCATTGAACTTTTTATGCCAGAATTATTTTGCTACCTAAATTTGTCCACTTGACTTTAGTGGGTTAACGGGTAGGTTCACCTTTTAGTTAACTTTTAGTATGTTATAGAATAGCCAGTTCTAAGCAACTTTTCACTGGTTTTCATTATATCTTTTTTATAGTTTTTGAATGATTTGCCATTTTCTTTCCACCTTTCAAATGGGGAATACTGATCCTATCTAAAAACAAATGCTCTGAAAGGCTACTTTTTATTGCTAATCTTTCCATTTATATTGCAGTCTCTTATTCAAACAATGTATGGTGACTAGGGTAATTTCGATACTAGCAACCAGATTGCTGAAATTGCCAGGCCTGGTACCATTTTCAGCCTTAGTTTAGCATAAAAACAAATGTACACCTTTACAGAGTAATTAGCTCTTTGTGATGGATTAATGCAAAGCAATAATTGTGATGCATAGGATTCACAAAAATACAATACAATGCAAATACAAAACACCTTTATAAAAATGCCATGTAATGTGTAGGGATTTGAACACTTTCATAAACTTAAATGGGCTTGGCTATATCCATTGTAGTTTATAGTAAAAGCTTGTAGAAACTGGTGTAGATATTTAAAATTGATTACGAAATTCTACACCTTATGGGTTTGCTAGGCATGCTGAATTGTATGCACATTTACTAGATTTAAATGGATTTTACCATAATTTCTACTTGCAACTAAACAGCTGCTTATAAAGTTAAAAACGTGTCTGGCATTTATATAGCAAGGAGTGTAAGAGAAAAAAAATATTTCTGAGCAGATTTTTTTTCCAGAGTTTTATAAATATGCCCCTAATGTCTAGCACCTTGGACAGCAGCCTTTCACTTCTGGCTCAGGGAGTTCACATTTCAGTAATAGTGTGTGTGGTGCAGAGAGCCTAATGGAGACTCAAGGGATAGGCAACAGCAACCAAAAGAAATAGTGGAGAGCAATGATACATTGTGGCTTCACTGTTTGATCTAGGATCTGTGTACTAGTGAGGCGTAAAAGGTGTAGATCATTTAGGATACAAGCTACAAGTAGTGTAGCATTTGGCCACATCCTTAATTATAATCAATATTTTCAACGCTACCAACTATGAATTTATAATTGCCTTTGTGTTTAACTCTTGCTTTACAGATTCAGGAACAGTTTATATGTCAGTTCCCCCTGTATTCATGACTGTGTAAAATTCTCATTTTTAATTGGTACGGTAGACCTTACTCCTGATACATGCTATATTTGTATTCACTGGTGATATCATTCCTGTAAAATAAGGCAATATTTTGCTCCTGAGAGAATCTGGACATGTTAAGGCACAACCACACTGTTCCAAACAAAAAATGATAACAGAAGTTACCCTGGCGTTTGTTCTTGCTCTTTTGCTCTCTAATTATTTAAGGGGCAGAGTTATTAAAGGGTTGAATTGAACATTCTAATTCAAATTTTTTATGGTCAGAACGGTCAAATTCGACAAGGGAGCTATTCAAATTCGATTATATTTTTGATATTTATCGTACTCTGGCCTTTTAAAGGAACAGTTCAGTGTGAAAATAAAAACTGTGTAAATAAAAAATGTTTCTAATATAGTTAGTTAGCGAAAAATGTAATCTATACAGGCTGGAGTGACTGGATGTCTAACATAACAGAACAGAACACTACTTCCTGCTTTTCAGCTCTATAACTCTGAGTCAGTCAGCGACTTGAAGGGGGGCCACAAGGGACATAACTGTTCAGTGAGTTTGCAGTTGATCCTCAGCATTCAGCTCAGATTCAAAAGCAACAGATATGAACCAAGCGGCCCCCCTTCAAGTCTCTGATTGGTTACTTCCTGATAACCAGGGTAACCAGTCAGTTTAAATCAAGAGAGCTGAAAAGTAGGAAGTAGTGTTCTGGCTATTATGTTACACATCCAGTCACTCCAGCCTTTATATATTACATTTTTGGATGACTAACTATATTAGAAATATTTTGCACAGCCTATGCTATATATTAACCCAGTTTTTATTTTTACTCTGAACAATTCCTTTAAGAACTGGAATTTCACGATTCACCACCTAAAACCTGCAGAATTGCTATTTAAGTCAATGGGAGAGATCCAGGGATCAATTATGAGTTGTTTGCAGCCTTCCTGACATTCAAGTTTCTTTTGGAGAAAAAACTCGAATTGAGTTTTTAAAATTCAAATTCAATTTGATTCGAGTTTTCGGTTGATTTCATTCATCCAAGTTTAAAAAAATTTAATTTTTTAAATACATTTAAATTAAATTGAGAATTTATCAAACTTTAGGGGAGTTTTTAAAAACTCACATGTGCCTCCCCGTGTTCCTGATATATTGAAACTGCTAATTAATTAGGGTCCTTCTATACCCCTATACTCCTGAGCCCTGCTAAAGTAAAATAGAAATTAAATATCCGTGAGATAAACTGCATGGGGCAATGTTTAGAGATTTTATTTAAAATTTTTTAATGTATTCATGTTTTCTGTTAATGCCCCATGTTCATACTTGGTATATGCTTTATTATTTTGAGGTAGAGAAAAAGGATCTTGGGATTTAAGAAATGTTAAGTAACATTACAATGGGAGGTTTCAAGTTTCCTTTGTAAGTCTCTCATTTTTCCATCTGCCTTCATCACAAACACACAGGCTTAAGGTAACATACGTATCATATGTAGGTATCTTGCTAATGATTTTTTTTTCTCATCGGGAAAGAAGGGGTATCTGATTTGTGAGGGCAGTGTTTTGTCTTTGATATATTGCTCCCACTGTGGGTGGCAAGAAGATGGGCAAGTGAAACACTTGCTGTGACAGCATTTATATTTGTGTTGATCATTCTTGAAGAATGAAGCACTGAAGTAAGAAAACTCAGTTTATTATGATTGTGGGCTTCAAACTTACTTGATAAAAGCTTTTTTTATCTAAAAAGGTTGGAGGTCAAATACCTTTCTTTGACTTTTAGAAGTTGATCTGGACCCACCTCTACTTTTACCTACTCTAAGAGCTCTCCGGCTCATTTTTCCTAAGAAGCCCCCAGGCCACATGGGTGAAAACACTTCCTCTGAGTAGCAAGAACCTAATCTCCGAAACAGGTCAGCCAAGGCCAACTAATGTTTACACTGAAATATATTTCCTCACAAAAGTTTTACTCTGCTTTTCCCTTAAACATGTAGACATCCTTTGTGGGAGATTTTGGTATTAGTGTCCAGTTTCCCGCATGCCCATTGGAACTGATGGTAAATCTCCCTGAGGACACATCAGTTTTCAACAAGAGGTGCTGAAAATGTAAATCAATCTACTGTAGGCATCTATGGAGTTGTCTATCACTCGGTCTATTCATCTGTCAAACATTTTACCTTTATGCAGGTGGTTGCCTGCCTCTTCATATCTAACATCCTGCTGATCAGCAATTAATCTTTTTGAATCAGATGTAGCATTCTCACAGCTTTTGTGCATGAGTACAGACATCTCATTCAGGCTAAGGTTATGGCTTAAAGACCTGACATCTTGTCAACAGTTACTCTTAGAAAAAAATACCGTAATCAAATTTAATTTGGAATTTACACGCTAAATATATAAGTTAAGCAGGTCTGGACTGAAATTTAAAATAGGCCCTGGCATTTCAAATACACAGAGGCCCAAACAGCCGCCCAGTAGCCCAAAAATAGGAACTGTCTATGGCTTCTTACAGCAGCCCCTCTGGGATTTGCCAGAACCTACAGTCGGGGCCTGATGTTAATCATAATAAAGCTATACAGAAAATACCACAATGGAAAATAATTGTGAATTAGTGAATTAGTTCTCATAACAAATACAGCAAACAGTATGGGACATACAGTATGATGTTCACAAGAATAAGCATGAACAGCAATGCGTTTAACCCATGTGATTCACTCCAAATGGCACAGGGTGCTATTTCACCACTGTAGGGAGTACATCAATCTCTAAGTAATAGCAGTATGGGCAATCGGGTGCTCCAAGGAATTCCACAAAAGGTCCCACAAATATAAAGGTAACATTTTTTATTGCAAGTTGCATTAAAAAAACACAATCTCCTTCTGACTACACATTTCGTGTCCCAGGCCATGACGTGGAGGCCTATTTATGAAAGGTCCAGTTTTAGTGGTTATAGAGGTTTTTGAAACCACCACTAAACTCAGCTGTCTCCAAAACCACAAATGTCATGAAATGTATTAAAAAAATTCAAATAAAAAAGTAGGAACAGGAAAAGTTGCAGGAAAGTCGTGAAAACTGTGACTTTTTCGAATTGTTGCCCAAAAGCCAGCATCAAAAATATCTGAAAACCTCTAAAACCACAAATCAAAGAAAGGTCTTCCAGTTCTAAAAGGGACATCTGCCATTGACTTCGACAGGTTTTAGCTGGAATATTTCTGTATTCATAATTGTCGCAGTAATAAGTCCCAAAAAGTTGCTCTTTTTTTTTCTGTGACTTATTCCAGACTATTTTTGGTGTCAAAAAGCCAGAAGCACGAAAATGTCATGGCTTAATAAACCAGCCCCCTCATATCCCCGGGACATGAAATGCGTGGACAGAAGGAGAAAGTGATTGTTTAAATGCAACTTTTTTTATTTTTTTAATAGTAACTTTTTATTAAGTTTACATTGCTAACCAAACATATAGAAAGGAAATATAGAAAGGAAGAAGAAGGAAAGATAGACATGGAGGAGATTTTTGGAGTTTACTTAAATGGAGTTATTGGACCGTTGTTGCGGATGAGTCAAGGAGTCAATATTTTTTTGAATTTCTGTAGGCAGCCTCTGGCTATGTAAGTTAGTTTGTAAAGTTCCAGCTGGGTTAAATGCAACTTTGAATAAAGAATCTTATTTTTCAATTTTTGTGACCCTTTGTGGAATCCTTTGGAGTGCCAACTGCCCATGCTGCACCCGGGCCACATTTCCTACTTGGTAATTGCCTCTACATTTTGGCTCCTTGTGAGCTCTATCTCTCTTTATTTGGTCTATATTAGTACACCTCTCCCTGCCCATATGCAATATGCATCATGGTGGGACTGGGACGGTGGGACAAAAACCTGGTGGGCCCAGGCCCTCATGGGCCCCGCCGCCCCAAACCCATTCCCCTGAATGGGCCACAAGGGATGTTTGTTAGTTGGAAAGGGCCCCCGGTGAAACCATTGGGTCGCAGCCCCAATGGGCCCCAATGTTCCAGTCCGACCCTGATTTGCATTCATTCTATCTTAATGTTGTATGTAGTTTATTAGCACATATACCATGTGTTCATCTCATCAGCAAATAAAGCAGTGTGTTGTATCCACCAGCTTGTATACATTGCTCATTTGCAACTATATTGAGTCATGTGGGTAACATTTCTTTTATCCACAATAACGGAAATCTAAAGCATCAAGTCTGGGGCTCTGGTCCAGCTGAAAATGACACTAGGCACCAATGTAAATCCCAGTGGTATAAAGACAGCAGATGGGTTCAGCAAACAGCAGACTGTACAAATGAATGGGAAGCAGAGATAATAAAATCAGAATGATAAATTCAATTTCAACTCCAGGCTGCACATTCCTCTTCGAACTCTGGGGCAGCATGGTTTATCTCCATACCATTGCCTAAATGAGCTAACTAATTGCTATGTTAATGGTGCTGGATAGCTGCAAAAATAGAGGAAATGATCCATAAATGTAATTGCTGCTTTAGGGCTTTCACCTCAGCCGACCTATGAGATGGACAATAAAACAAACAAATAGAACAATAAAAGAGAACTTGCGTTGATCACAGTCCATTTATTTTCCCTTTGTCCCTTGATGTTTGAGAAAGATAAGGCAAACACAGGCAAGTGCAACTTCCGAGCTAGGGGACTCTGCAGGCTCGCACTGGTGACGACAGAATATAGTCATGGCTAGTGAAATAAAGCTGTCAACAAATGAAATTGTCATTCTGCAGGCTTGCACTGGTGACGACAGAATATAGTCATGGCTAGTGAAATAAAGCTGTCAAAAAATGAATTTGTCATTATGTGTGTACAAACCATTGACTACAATAAACATTCAATTGTTGTTGATTTTAAAAAGTTCACCAAATATCACAATGTAAACAAATGCTTGTGTCTCTTCCCCCTTTTAGATTGTAAGCTCTAATGAGCAGGGCCCCATTTATCTCCTGTATAAATCAGTATTTGCATGTAGCATGTATGCTTGATTTATATACCCTTTTACTGTACAGCGCTGTTGAATATGTTAGCTCTTTATGCACAACATAATTACATAACATACATTCAAGTGTATAGATAAATTCAAACTTATAGAATATATAATATATATTAGGGCATTTACACAGACCCAGGACACAAGTGTAAGGGGTGCAAATGTACACCTCTTCATGCTCGTATAAAAAAACACTTGCATCCAACAAGGTGCAGAGTGAATGACCTAACTGCATGACGTGCAAGTTAGGGAGCTGGAGGGGCAAGTTATGCACCTCCCACCTCTCATGAATACAGTGACACCGAACACAGACAGGTGCTCTGAATTCATGGGGTGAGCGCAGTTCTCTGCACTCCATTTTGAAACACAGAAGCATATACAAAGTAGCAAAGTGCACCCTGCCCATTTTGTGCCCTTTGCCCTTACCCTGCAGGTAGTAAATAATCCTTAATGTATTGTAGTATGATTTTACAGTATGCTGATTGCATGTATGTTTGTGCATGTTTTGCTGCTGTTTTATCTCTATAGAATCAGTGTGTCTCCAGATGTTACTTCCACTGCAAATTAATTTTTGGGCCCCCAAAATTTCCAAAGGTTGACCTGTTTTACCCACAGGGCCTGCTTCCCCTGTACTTATGCCCATGATAAGCAATCATAAGCAATAAAACACTATAGCTATGGTTTCTAATTTATAGGATCATTTATCTTGAGCAGGTGCAGTGCAAGTGCTCAAGCTAAAAGAAGTGCAATGTTGCAGCCATTGGAACCCATACACATTGGAATGGATCTATGTTATTTTATATGTTACAGTGTTGATGGGAGGAGCCCTGTACAAAACACCTAGCATAAACAGGCTTTAAGAAATGGATTTAATAGAGCCTTGAGACACCTGGAGCTCCAGACGTACACGCTATGGGGTGTCAACCCATCTTCTATGCAACTTAGCCAATGCAGACTCTTGCACTCTGTTCTGTGAATGCAAATTAATTCCCCATGTAAAATTCTCTTTTTTATTACCAAAATGGTAATACATTTTTATTACCAAAATGGTAATAAAATTGATATATGCAATATGGTATCTTTGTGGAACACAGACATTCAGGTAAGGAGAAAGAAAGGGTTGGCAAATCATAGAAAGTGGAGGGATTACATAGTCTTAGTTTCCATTTATGCCATTAACATTTTTTCTGACTTTTTACCACTACTGCAAGCTTATATTGACATACAGTAGGTCTCTTTTTTATGCAAACATTTGTTATGTTTTTTTGGGGATTATGCAGGAGACAGACATAAACCTTGGATTAAATAACTGCCCATGGTTTGATAGCTTAGAGCTAGTGGCATGGTGCCTGTCCTGACACAATCACAACAGGTAAAAACACCTTTATAAACAGTGTCTACTTTCATCTCCTCTTTCACATCACACATGATCTATCCAACTTAATGCTGAGTCTTATGCATTTTTTTGATCAGAGTTTTGACATTGAATACATTCCGGAATTCTCCCAAGTTCAGGGATCTGCAGAATGAATGTACAAAGTTTGCAGTGATCAGTGGAATGATTCTTCCAGGTCAGGAATTCTGTGAATTTCGGTGGATTTCCTCCAGCAAAACAACTCACAGAGATTGTGACCAGTAAAAATGATGTTGGCCCAAAATACAGGCATTCCTCAAATGGACTCAGATTTCATTGGCTAACACTTCCCCATTGTGCCATTGGCTATTGTATACCATTGAGTGACAGGGAAAGATGCTTCCTGGGGCAACATGGGGATAGATTTAAACACAGAGAAAGAATAAGTACTGAGAGCAAGGGGCAAAGGTAAGAACAATAGAACTGCTGTGCCACTTTGATTTCCAGGGCAAGAGTTTGCGGTGCTAGGGCATTGCGTGAACACTGGGGCTCCATCATGAGAGGGAGAAAAGTATGTAAATTATGCTTTTGGGTCAAATTATATCTATGTTTCTTGTGTTCAGAAGCAATGATTTGTAGCAGTATATAGTATGCACTCAAAAAACCATCGTATTCAGTACCAAGCAAAATAACAGAAGAGGTCTTATTTTTAGTTGAACTTCAGATTATAGTAGTATAGTATAGCAAGGATTATACCTAGTTCTCACCCTCTATGTTGATAATGATTTCTACAGTTTAATATTAGAAAAACAGGCACTTAAAGGAGAACTAAACCCTAAAAATTATTGTGGATAAAAAGCCATATTTTATATAAGGAACTTATTGCACCAGCCTAAAGTTTCAGCTTGTCAATAGCAGCAATGATCCAGGACTTCAAACTTGTCACAGGGGGTCACCATCTTGGAAAGTGTCTGTGACACTCACATGCTCAGTGGGCTCTGAGCAGCTGTTGAGAAGCTAAGCTTAGGGGTCGTCACAAATTATCAAGCAGAAAATTAGGTTTGTCTGTAATATAAGCTGATGCTACAGGGCTGATTATTAAATTCTGATGCTAGTTGCACTGGTTTCTGTGCTGCCATGTAGTAATTATCTGTTTAATTACTAATCAGCCTTATATTGTGATATTTATATTCTATGTGTACTGTATATTGTGAGTGGGTCCCTAAGCTCAGCAAGTGACATCAGCACAGAGCATGTGCAGTGAATCAGCAGAAAAGAAGATGGGGAGCTACTGGGACATCTTTGGAGACACAGATCTTTACTGCTAAAGGGCTGTGGTTGCCTTGGGCTGGTACAGAAGCCCAAAACATAACATACAACTTCCTAGCTACTTCTTTAGTTAAGCTTTAGTTCTCCTTTAAAGAGTTAATTTGGAGCACAATGGTTAAACTGGTGTTAAATTGTTATAGCAAATATGTAACAGAATTGGTGAATTACATCCAAATTGTTTTCTTATACACAAATCACGTGCCACATATTACATTACATATTAGCCAAGGCCAGGAGCTGAGCGTTGCTAGAAACTGGTATGTGGCAGCTTCATTTTCTACATTCTGGCTGGTATTTATCCTGTTTATTTTGGGTACTACATGACCAATGTTGATGATGAAACTATCAGTCAGTATGCGGCAGCTGCTTTGTTTCTGTGCTACCAGTTGGCTTGGAAGCATGTAGACTGGAGCTGGCAGGTTCATTAATAGTGTTCTTTGATACAAGAACAAATTGCTCCTTTTAACCAACTCTTTGCACCTGTATTAACATTGCACTGAAGCATCACATTATTAAACATTCTAACTGAAAGCTGTAGGATATGTTTTTGTGGCGCACCTAACTCTACTGGGTGCTTTGTAACAACATTCTGCCAAGGAGCTTTTCATACATAACCTTTCTTTAAGGTCATCCAACATTGGTTGGTGCTGTACGTAGGCTCTCAGAACATGGGCTGTTTACAATTAAACTCTACTCTTTATTTGTGTGGATATATGTGAGCTCCTCGAAGATTTAAATAACTTTTGTAACACTTTTAAAAACCAATAATACTCTTGTTAACGTTATTTTGTGTTACCACAGAAATATGTAAGAGAATGTAAAGCAAATTATTTCACCAATTTCTACATGGGCATTATCAATTGTATCTATTGAACTTTCATTACTCCTACCAGTTTCACAACACATTATCCATTATCTGGAAACCCATTATCCAGAATGCTCCAAATTATGGGAAGGCCAGCTCCCATGGACTTCATTTTAACCCCCAAAAAAAAAATCAAATTTTTAAAAAAATGATTTTTCTGTAATAACAAAATAGTACCTTGTACATGAACCAAACTAATCGGCATGTCTATGGCCAGCTTTACACTGGGGCCCAGGATGTAGACTCTAACGCTTTACAAAAATATACTACTCTTATAAATCACTAGTTACTGAAAGTATGATAATTATTTTATGCAATGCAGCATCTTAGGCAAAACAGTTAACATCATCATTGCTTACAACATGCTGTGTATGGGAACCTTTTCAAAGGAAATAGTTCCATGAGATTAGTAATAACCACTGTTGGTATTTAGTCCACTATGTTTGGATGTTTTGGTTGTCCAGATCCCCAGTTTCCTTGTTTTGTGCTATTGTTGCACATCAAACAGAGTCATAGCCATCATTAGAGATTCTAGACTCTAAACACATTTGCCCCACTGGTGGGTCATGGCTTGTCAGACATCTATCTATCTATCTATCTATCTATCTATCTATCTAGCTATCTATATATCTATCTACAGGTATCTATCTATCTATCTATCTATCTATCTATCTATCTATCTATCTATCTATCTATCTATCTATCTATCTATCTATCTATCTATCTATCTATCTATCTATCTACAGGTATCTATCTATCTATCTATCTATCTATCTATCTATCTATCTATCTATCTATCTATCTATCTATCTATCTATCTATCTATCATCTATCTATCTATCTATCTATCTATCTATCTATCTATCTATCTATCTATCTATCTATCTATCTACAGGTATCTATCTATCTATCTATCTATCTATCTATCTATCTATCTATCTATCTATCTATCATCTATCTATCTATCTATCTATCTATCTATCTATCTATCTATCTATCTATCTATCTATCTATCTATCTATCTATCTATCTATCTTTGTATTTATTTTCCTGAAATTAAAGGTGCAGTTTTTCTTTCTTAGTTTGCATTCTACAGAACAAAGCTTATGCTGCAACACTTCTTATTGTTGGGAGGCAACTGGTCTTACGTTCAACAAGGAGGACATTCAGAGCTATACAATTGTCTGATTCAACATACTTGCAGTGGCTGATGTGTCTCCAGGGTGACAGGAATGATTTGATTATGTGAGGCAGTCTTGCCATTGTACTGGAGAATGACATTAACATACTGTAGACAATTTAATAAAAATGGGTGTGAAGATGAAGTAGCAGGCCAAAGATATCCCACAACCTTGTTTTATTTTGTAAAATATTCCAAGAAGGGGTGAGTTATGGGGGGTATGTAAAACAATTTCGGATGTGTAAACTAATTTGCATCAGACATGCATTTATGTGTTTAGCTTGCAATTATTGTATTAAAAGCAAGCTGAAACATTCCATAAAGGTATTCTATTACTATCAGGAAAATATAAGGCTATTATAAGTCACCAGATTGTTCCATGACCGTATCGGTGTGAGGTCAGAGACCAAGTGCTGTTATACTGGTTCGTGGCACTAAAAAATTATTAAAATTAAAAATTATTTCAATATGAAATAAACCCAATAGGATTAATTATTATTATTAATCTTGTGCAAGGCACTGTTTTATTATTACAGATCACAAGGAAATCCTTTTTTAAAATGAAACTTATTTGATAAAAATGGAGTCTATGGGATATGGCATTCTCGTAATTCGGAGCTTTCTGGATAACAGGTTTCCAGATAACAGATCCCATACCTGTACCTTGAGGAAAGCTTTACCTGAATATAAGACGAACTTTTATGAGTTTAAGGGAGTTATTTACTAAAACTCAAATTGATTTCAAGTTCCAAACCAGACCAAATCGGTGACAAAACACGACAAAATCCAGCATCAATTCATATCAGACAATTATGCTCATCTTTTAATTACAAGTATATTTCATAAGTATCCCATCAGAAATTATACTACCTTTAATGGTACAGGTATGTGACCTCTTATCCAGAATGCTCAGGACCTGGGGTTTTCCTGATAATGGATCTTTCCATAATTTAATTTCACTTCATACCTTCAGTCTACTAGAAAATCATGTAAACATTAAATAAACCCAATAGGCTGGTTTTGCTTCCAATAAGGATTAATTATATCTTAGTTGGGATCAAGTACAAGGTACTGTTTTATTATTACAGAGAAAAAGAAAATCATTTTTAAAAATGTGGATTATTTGTATAAAATGGAGACTATGGGCCACAGCCTTTCTGTAATTTGGATCTTTCTGGATAAAGAGTTTCCAGATAACCTATCCCATACCTGTATTTATATACTGTATCATAATAATTTACACTTTCCCATAGTGTTATTTAGTTTCCCTAACACAAAAAGGCAAAATCCTTTCCTCTTTTATTTCGTAAGCAGCCAGGTACAGCCAAAACATTCTTCTAATCCCTGCTCTTGTGAGTAACGCTCATGTTACTGACAGTGTGAATAGGATCTATGTTCCAGAGTGGTTAGGCTTCCTGGATTTCCCTCGATTTTTGTGCCACGTATCTGCCCTGTCATCTTAGAACCTCTCAAGCCAGCTGAAAATGGATTGTCACTCGGTATAGCAGCAGTCTTCTGATTTACTTGCCTTGTGGTCTAATGTGTTTATTATGGATACTGGGTATCAGTAGGAAACACATAACCTGAGCTTGTGTCTGTTTCAGCAAAGAGGTATTCAATCTGTTTCCTTCTTAAAATGGTTATGTGTCCGTTAAGTAATAGGTATTACCTTCTATGGAAATGTGATAAAGGAGTTTATAGCGTGATTGCTCATGTATGCAAAGTAAAAGTCACAAACTTGTGTATGGAAATGCTTGTCCAGCCACTTTTAGAAGAGGTTGTATTTAAAGGAGAACCAACCCCTTAATTATAAAACCCCCTACCCTACATAGACCCCCCTCCCTGCTTCCCCCCCAGCCTAGTTATTACCCCTTGTAAATGCCCCTACCTCTTTACTTACCCCTCGGTACAGATTCTGTGCAGCAGAGTTCACGGCACCATCTTCTTCTCTTCGGGGCTTTGTCCGGTGCTTCGGAAATTTCCGTCACTTTCGGCGCATGCGCAGTTGTTGCAAACCGGAATGTTGCTCCAACTGAGCATACACCAATACTCCGCTCTCTTCCGGAAGATTACTGAAGAGAAGAAGATGACGCCTGGGAACTCTGATGCACAGAACCTGCACCGAGGAGTAAGTAAAGAGGTAGGGGCATTTTCCAACAGTGGTCTGTGTCAATACACCAAAAGAATCATTTGTCACTTTCCTGCCAAATGCTGAAAATTAAATCTACCAGACAATGGAAATTTTCAGTACAGTTGCGTCCAATTCTCAGTGAGCAAAGAGCAGTTTTGGACACAATCACCATGTTTTTTTCACATAATGCATTATTTTATTTTTGCTATACATGCAGTGCAACTGCATCCAGTTAATCAATACAGCTCTTGCCATAAATTGGATGCAGTTCCTCTGAATTTTTTCAAAGTCTGGCTAGCGTTTTTTTCGGTGTTCTGCATACGAGTGATGTCTGTGACCGATTCTCTGGGTGGAACTGAGCTGTGCCAATTGATGCAGGGTGCCGGGAAAAGTGGCGCAAATTCACTAAGCGCCGAACGCTAGCGTTAATTCGCTAGCGTTTGGCATTTTTCGTTACTGCGCAAATTCACTAACGAACGCTGGCGTAGTTTCGCTAGTGTTACTTCGCACCCTTACGCCAGGCGAATTTTCGCTAGCGACGTAACTACGCAAATTCACTAACTTGCGCAGTGTACTGAACGCTACCTTTTACGCTAGACTTCCTTCGCCACCTCAGACCTGGCGAAGCGCAATAGAGTAGATAGGGATTGTTTCAAAAAAAGTCAAATTTTTTTCTATGTCCCAAAAAACGCTGGCGTGTTTTCTACATGATGGGTGATAGGCTGAAAAAGATCGAAAATATTTTTGGGGCTCCCCTCCTTCCCTCCTACATTTCCTGACTCATGGCAACTTACCTAGACAGTGGGCACATGTGTAGGGCAAAATAAAATTTTTATTTGCTGATTTGAAGGTTTTCTAGGCATTTGTAGTGCTAATACGTGTTCCTCCATTGAAATTTGAATTTGGCGCCGTATGCAAATGAACCATCGCTAGCGAAACTTCGCTTCGCTTGGTGAATTAACGCTAGCGCAACTTCGAAAACTTACGCTACCCCTGTGCGCAACTTCGGATTTTAGTGAATTTGCGGAGCGCTGGTGAAAATACGCCTGGCGAAGTGTGGCGAAGTGTGGCAAAGTGCGGCGAAGTTGCGCCTGGCGCAACTTCGAATCTTAGTGAATTTGCCCCAAAGTCTGGAGGTGATAGTCAAAAGTCACAGCAGAGCTCAATTCTGAATGGAAGGCAGGAAGAATTGTACAAACACAATAAAAGTGGTTTTAGACTCAATTTACAGTGGGGAAGTTGTCCACAGCATCTGCCTATGTAAATGAGCCCTAATAACTTATAGTGCATAAAATCAATGATATTGTATTGTTAGGATTAGTCAAGTTACTGCTCCACAATTATCATTCTGTATTCTTTGGTAACAATTCAGCCAATATTACACGGGAGAGTCCTGCTTTGTACATTGAATATTCTGCATGCTTTGGTGTGTGTATATCACAAACTGCCAGAAAAATACCATAAGCTTTTCATTGAATTTCTTCTGGACAATGTTCAAAACATTTCCATGTTTACTTTTAAACAAAATAGCATTCTTCTGTACAGTAGCCAATTTCTACTGAATGAGAAGGATTTGTAATCCCTTTGGTAGCTCTCACTTATACTTCATAAAGAACATTACCTGCAGCGATTCTTCAACAGGGGAGCGAAGCCGACAAGTCACAGCAGAGGAGGAAAGCGGTTTCATCAAACAAACAAAGTAAATGGATATGAAGCCAGGTCTGAAGATACTGTTGGGGCTTTTGGCTTATGATGCTATTTATTTTTGCAAACAATATTTTCTTATCTCTGATAGCATGACTTATAGTGTAAATACTGCTGTCAAGGTCCTCCCAACACATAACACTGTGTAACATGCTTTTGTGCTTTTTATTGACCTCCTGCTGATGTACATGCAAAGTCATGAAGGCTTATTTTTAATCACACGCACAAAACTGCAAAACACTTCTATGGATGCAAAATTGAGGGGGTTATTTACTAAACTCTTGTCTGGATTTTTGGGGCAAAACTCAAACTTTTCAGGGCTTTTTAAAAATTTTTTTTTGAGATTTATTAAAGCCTGATGCAGCAAAAAGCAAGAATCTGAAAATCTGCCATCTCAGACCTACTGAAGGTGTGTATAAGTCAATGGCAGAGGTCCCTATCCTATTTAGAGGTTTCTGTTATATACCCTGGAATTAGTCCAAAAATCCCAAATTTTTGGGAAAAATCGAATAAAATGGAGGTCTTTACAGGGAAAAAAACCTCAAAGAAATCGTACGATTCAAGTTTTCGCTCGATTTTATCGAGTTTTTACCCAGAACCGATAAGATCGAGCTTTTTAAATAATAAATAAGGTCAAATCGTCGTGGTGTTTTGATTTAACAATTTAGATAAATTTAGTAAGTAACTCTCTAAGTGTGCATTGAGGCTATATATACTATATATATGGCCCACACATACTTCTTGCCACTTACAGCGCTATTGTGCCTATTTATTAGAAATATAAATTGCATGCAATTCCTAGAATGGACAATAACTTGTACCTAGCAATCCTTATAAATAGGGATGAGCGTACTTACGAGCTTGATACAGATTTGATATGAAATTCAAGTTTTTGGTAATGTCTGCACTAGACTTTTGGATTTTGTTCCGCCAGAAAACAAATGTAAATTGCATGCATTTGCTAGAATGGACAATAACTTGTACCTAGCAATCCTTCCATAAGATGAAGTCCTGTTTTCATTCGTAATTAGTCTATGGAAGGATCGCTCCGCCCCCAGCCCAGCGTCACTGAAACTGCAAAGATCTTTTAGCTGCGTCTGAGGGTCCGGTCAATGGAGGTTTGCGGGGCCGGGGGGCGGCTTTGAGGGGGCTTTGAGGGGAACTATTGTGGGTGCAGCAACTACTTGATACTGACACGGTCCTATGATTTTTATAGGAACATGTCAGTATCACTTTAAGTCTACTAAAAAATCAGGTAAACATTACATAATAGGCTGGTTTTGCCTCAATTAATGATCTTAGTTTATGACAAGGTACTGTTTTATTATTACAGAGAAAAAGGAAATCTGTTTTTAAAAGTGTAGATTACTCTGATAAAATAGAATCTATGGGAGACGGCCTTCCTGTAATTCGGAGCTTTCTGGATAATGGGTTTCCGGATATCAGGTCCCATACTTGTACATACATGGTGTCCCCAAATAGGCAAGCCATAGTGCAATCACAACCCATGTGATTGGTTGAAGTAGAAAACTAGATTTGAACATGAGCCCCATCATTGCATGTACGGTGTCATCCACCAATCCTGAACATGACAGGCTCACATTTCCTCACAGCAGATGATGACCAATAAATACAATTTCTTGAGAATCAGGCAGTATGTGCTTAATGCAACACTTATTTATGTTACACTAATCCAATTTTTCAAGCCATTTATTGTAAATGAATTTTGTTCTCTCAAAATTTTTTTTTACGTCTTATGCAGTTCTCCTATGGACTTTAACAGAAGTGTCCCTAAAACTGTTCCCTGTACTCAAGGTGTGGTCTAATCCATGATATACTCATATGCAGATTTATGTTTATATGCCTAAAGTCAAATCTATCATTAGCATGCTTGTTACTTTAGCTCAGGTGTAGAGCCTTACATTTATACACATTGACAGTTGATACCCACCTGCCATATCTTCTGAATCTTTAAGGCCAAACTTTTTTGTTTTAAACAGTGCTGAAGTTCTGCCAATGTGTGGTTCAAAAGCTTTAAAAACTATCTTCAAATATGAATATCTTGCTTTTGTAGACCTTCTATAATATCATAGAAAGGAAATAGACCCAAAAATCAGTAATGTAATATGCCAGTGCCAGTTTTCCTAGGCTAAAGCTTTTGGGAGAATTGCTCAGTTACCCTAATATGTAATAAAAGGCACTAAGTTTGCCCAGGAGCAGTTACCCATAGCAACCAATAAGATAAGTGACCAGTAAATTCTACCTGCTGATTGGTTGCTAAGGGTTACTGCTCCCGGGCAAACTTAGTGCCTTTTATTACATAACCCAGAATGTATTTCAGTCAGATGTGGGCTAACTTTGATCACTTGCGATGAGTGAAACTGCCCCATTTTGCTTGTTTTGCCAAAATTCTGCTGAATCCATCGGAGTCAAAGTTATTTTTAGGAAACAATTTATAAATGACACTTGAAAGTAACACAATTTAACCTCAACTACATTTATTCATTTTTTTTGTCACAAGCTTATATTCTGCTAATAAAAGATATTCTCTGCATGGCTATAAATAAACCATTAGGTAGCAAGCAACTCTCACAAATCGTAGGGTATAACAGGCATACATGTTTGGAAAAACTGAATCGTTTGGGACATGGAGACCACTGCTCTACAAATAAACCACAGTTCACAAATTACCCCTTATATGTTTTTAAGTGTGACTCTTTGGGCTCCAATATACAATTTAAATCGAGAATTATGACTCAAATAATAGTTAAAGCTCGAGCTGCATTTTCACTGAATTCCTGCCGAGGGATGTAATGTTAAACCCACTCGTGTCATAGATGAAATTTATGTTTCCCAACTCACCCCATAGAGTTTTAATCATCCTTCTTCTGTCTTCGTTTGTTCAACCAGTAACTCTCTCTGCCAACGTCACTCCAAAATTATGTATCCATGGAATTCAATAAATTTTCTAGGACATTGCTCAAATTAATTCAGCAAAACTCATTAAAAAGGAATATTCCACAAAATTAATATGAACCCTGTTGACATACATCTGGCTTAGCAAATTCATATAAAAATTGTAATGACAAATCATTTTGAATTGGATGGGGCCTGTTTGGTTTGGCACCATTAAATCCTATTAGATGAGGTTTCATTCCGTAAAACCGGTATAAAGAGTATAATTATTTTTCCTCTGCATTTATTTGTCATCTATTGTTTTTTTTTTCCTGAAAATAGTGGCACGTTGAGGCGTCTTCAGCCGTTTCATTCATATTTTGAGGAATTATATTTAAATCTGTAGACTGCTTACCGAATGGAACTATGTGATCTGCAGGGAATTGCCAATAATGTGGTCTAGTTAATAATATACATTAGCTAACCCTATTATTGTGTCCATAATAATTCAGCAGCAACTGCAGACCAATTAATCTAATATGTCAAGAGCCATGTTTTTTTCTATTTATATGTACAATGGCAATATAAAAGCTTTTTATAGCTTTTAAAATGATGTATTTCAAATCTAGCCAGGTTTTGGTCACAGAATCATATAGTGCAAGACTAGTTAGCAGTATAATGCAGATCTCCCTGAGCGCAGAAAACAATTTCTCCATGTTATTCACTAGAACTTCCATTTCTCTAGAGCCCAACTGTTATTTTATTGTAAAAGATTCCAATAACTTGTTATGCTTGGCTATTCATTGACAGGTGGTGTCCCTTCTTAGAATACCATTGCCTACTTTACACTTAAATATACTCAGTGATGAATTGCTCAACCCCTTCCTTTCGGATCAGGTGCCAAACAGTGTATTACCCAACCTGCCACGGGTCAGGAAAATCCCATACAGTCCAAACTACTGTTGCACACTGACAGAGTGAATGAACTTTTTAGTCAGGGTCGACTGGGGGACTTCGGGCCCACCGGGGCTATTGCCCCAGGGCCCCGATCTGGCCCCCGCTGCCGCTCTGGCGTGCTTCATCGTAGTACTGCACATGGCGCTGCGTTTGTGCGCACACGCGCAGTAATACCTTTGTGCGCATGCGCAGATCCTCTATTCGACCCCCGAAAAAGTGGGGTCGCGCAGCCAAACTAAGTAGCGGATCTGGGCCGGCGGGGCCCACAAGAGCCCGGGACCCACCGGGTTTTTTCCCGGTGTCCCGCCGGCCCAGTCTGACACTGTTTTTAGTTGTGCAATTTTATTGGCTCAAAACAAAGTAAACAAAAGGCTTGATAAAGGGTCCTGTGAGGCCAGAAACGTTGTCTTTTGTCTACTTTGTTTTGAGACAATAAAATTGCACAACTAAAAAATTAATTCACTGTGTCAGTGTGCAACAGTAGTTTGGACTGTATTTTATTCTTATAGGCAGCATTATCTGATTCTGAGATACTGTAATTTTGCCCGGCCTGCGGTTGCAGTTAGAAAGACCATTGTTGAACACTTCCCCAAGGTAGTTTTTTTGGCAAATGCCCCTTATTGAACACAATGGGGCACATTTATTAAGTGTGAATTTTCTCCTTGTCTAACGTCATCACAGTTTTCCTTAATTTGCCAGGTGTATTTTCACAACACTTCTTATATTTACTAAAACTCATAAGCACACTTTTTCAAGAGAAATGTGGTGAATTTTCTCCTGGCGTAAATTCTCGGTGAAAATTCGCCAGTATATGTTCCCCATACAATTGTAGTGGGGTAAATTCTCCGGAGAATTTTCATCATGAAAAAATGAATTATGAAGAATTAGGGGCACATTTACGTGAGTGTGAATTTTCTCCCCTTCTAAAGTCATCAAAGTTCACTTCATTCGCCAGGTGTATTTTCAGAGCACTTATCACATTTACTAAAAATTGTAGGTACACCTTTTCAAGATAAATATGAATTTTCTACCGGTGTAAATTCTCTGTGAAAATTCATCAGTATATTTTCACCATACAATTTTAGCGGGGAAATTTTCTATAGAAAATCTGCTAGAGAATATTCATCACTGAAACATGAATAATAGAGAATTAGCTTGGAGGGGACAATGTAGATAAAGAGATTCAAAGGTGACTGCTCTGTCTTTTTAGTGATAGTTCTCCAGCCTCAACCTGGAGAAATGGTCAAAATTTGTTCTAGTGCTCATTATCGGAAATATTCACTGGAGAAATTTCACCTGGAGAAGAGTTGTGACTTTACGCTTATGTAAAGCGAATTTTCACTAATGCTCCAAAACTTGTTTTATTATCCTTTTAGTAAAATGGAGATGTTGAGGGAAATTTTCCTTTTTGGTTAGATTGCTCAAAAAAAATTTTTGGCCCAATTACAGGTACCTTTGCATGTTCTGTGTAGTCTTATGAAGGTACATTAAAGATTTGATTTTCTTCTGGTAGGGGTGGCATGTAACTCAATTCTTGAAAGTAAAAAGTGAAAGAAAAATATTTTTTAATATTAAGTATTATATTAATTTTTCAGAGCTGAACTCATTGCTACACCCGTGCCTATTAAAGTGGAATTGAGGGGTTTGTGAATTAACAAGTTTTCTCTAAGGGGTCCCACAAAATCTGGGGGTCTAGAGCAATTTCCCTTCCTCCCATACCCTGGCAGTTTTAATGGTTAGATCCCTGGATAATTTGTAGTTGACTACTAAACATGTCATTGTAATTCTACCAGTCCTGCCATAGAAAGACAGGGTGTCTGCTCATCTATTCTTGTATAAATTATATTTTTTCCTTTTATTGCTGATTCAGCAAATTAATTAATAAATGTAAGAACCTCTTGGCTTAGGTGAGAAATTATTACTCATTCACTTTAGGGGAATAAGGAAGGAAATTGTTAAAAAAGAATAAAAGCGTGTCTTTGCAAGTTCTTGAGAAGTAGAGAAATGAATGGTAAGATGAGACTCTGATTCAGACGGGTGTCATCAGGCTGAGGAGCAGAACAAGCAATCAGGAGACATACAGCTTTATGCGCTGGAGATTGGAAGGGAACCCGTAGCAGGGAAATATCTTTTGGAATCATGTGGCTCTTATTAGCTAACTACATGCGTGACCTGAGGTAGGAGTGAGATCCAAGTGTGACCAGAGGAACTGTCTTTTATAATGCAGAACTAGCTGACGAGGTGAAAACACTGCTCACCCTGCAGTATTCAAAATAATTTAGAGTGCTGCCCCTTCTACCTTCACTCAAAGTTTTTGTTATCCTGCATTACCCAGTATAACTCAATATTCTGCCCATCCTGCATTACCCAGTATAACTCAATATTCTGCAAATCCTGCATTACCTAGTATAACTCAAAGTTGCACCCATCCTGCATTACCCAGTATAACTCAAAGTTTTGCCCATCTTGCATTACCCACTATAACTCAACGTTGTGCCCATCCTGCATTATACAGCAGGGCCGGCATCAGGGGGGGAGTGTTGTACCGGGCCCAGAGGGTAAAGGGGGGCCCGGCTGTGCTGCACTTACTTTATTAGCCGGGCCCCCCTGCCGACTATGAAAGATTGGACGGGATCGCAGGTGGAGGCATCTTCGGTCCATTTCCTTCCTTTATTGTTCACAGAGTTTATGTACTAGTTGAGGGGCTCAGAGATTGGACAGCTGAGGTTTGAACTTCCCCTCCAGTTTATCCAATCGCCATGCAGCTTTACCAGAACTTAAAATTTTGTGACCAATAAGGGAAGATAATGCTGTCCCTGGAAGATGATGCAGCCACCTGTGCTCCCCCCATCCCTGCCAAACTTGAGAGCTCACTGACAGCAGGTGGGCCCTGCTAATCAAGTAAGTGCAACATGGCAGGGCCTCCCTAAAGTTAACCCTTTGTGGTCCCTGTAATTGTATGGGGAGACCCTAGCACCAATGTTTTTTTTTTCACTGTGGGGTGGGGGGTGGACCTGAGGGTGAGGCTTACAGTGGGGTGGGTGCAGCCCAGGGGGCTTAGGAAATTTTGTCGTATGGAGCCCTGTGCTTTCTGATGGAGGCCCTGTTACCCAGTATAACTGAAAAATCAGCCCATCCTGCATTACTCTGCATAACTCAAAATTCAGCCCATTCTGCTGACCATTATGTAGTATCCAACAGTATTTGAAAGCTTCACAAGCTAGCTAAAACTAAACAATTCCTTACATATTGAACAGGATAATACATTTTCTGTACGCCACTTTTGAATTAGTTAAAGACTGGAGTTTTATACAATGTTTATTTTATGTTATTCCCAACAAAAAGACGTACCTGTAGATTAGATGCTAAATACTAAACTAAAGTCAAGTCAAATTCAAAATTTTTCCATTAGTACTTCTGGAACTACAGTATTCATGAGGTGTGGGCTGGGAGCAGCTTGTTGGTATCCAATATCCTTCCCCATTTCTGTCCCTTAACTCGTGTGTCATTCAGATACATAAATTAGGGAGCACTAGTGGGTTCAAGCTGCAGCAGATTGCATCCTGGTATCTGTAAATTTCGCTTACTGGAACAACCAGGAGCAAATCTGCTTAGAACAGGGATGCCCAAACTTTTTGCAAGGAGGGCCAGATTTGGTGAGGTGAAAATGTGTGGGGGCCGACCATTAAGCCCAATATTCTTTGAACCAGTAACATTATATTACAGGAATCGAGTAATCATAGCAGTAATATTTGGGCACATTAGTGAAATGATCTGCCACTTGGTCTTTACTGCTGCCTGTGTGCTGAAGGTGTTAGCAATAGACACATTACGGCACATAGTGACGCCATACTTCTTTAGTTTACTGTACTGGCACGTTAGTACGTCTATTGACTCCTTCAGCCCTAAAGAAGTATGCGAAAACAGTGCGTCTCTACGTACCAGTATGTGTCTATTGCTAACACCTTCAGCACACAGGCAGCAGTAAAGACCAAGTGGCAGATCATTTCACTAATGTGAAAATATTACTGCTATGGGAATCCTGATCGAACTGTGCTGGGGGGCCTCATTATTATTAATTTCATGATGGAGGGTGAGGGCCGGTGTAAATTTGAAAACGGCCCACAATTGGCCCCCAGGCTGCACTTTGGACATGCCTGTCTTAGAAGAAAGAAGCAAGATTACTCTAGATTAGTGGGCAAAGTTGATACACTACATAATGACCTTGAAAGCTAGAATTGCTGCAAAAACCAGTACAAACAGACATTAGTGTAAGCACAGAAGTATTTTTAGTACACAAAAAATTCAGTACTTGCTTGTGCCAAATCACCATGCCGATTTTTTATATGCCCCTTACAGTGTGTTCACAAATGTTTATGATCATAATCAAGAATCAGTGAGTGACTTTTCTCATATCCTTTTTATTCTTATTTTTTTTCAATTTCTCTTATTTTTAATTACCAGAATGATGTATTTTCTAGTTGGGCCCGCGTATGACTAACTGGCTGCTGATGTGTTCTCAGAGTGTCAGCCAATTCCACGCTTGGAGCTTTAACCCCTTTACATGAATGTGCATGCAGTGAATCAGACCTTGGCAGATTCGTTTCAGAAACTGTGTGTCATTTTCTCAGAACCAGCACGTCATTACAGAGGTAGAGATATAACAGCAGTGATCTCTGACTTCATATCGTTTTCTGGCTAAGGCTGAAAATTCAGTGGCTTTATATTAGTCTCCTAAATCAGAACAGCTCTTCTGAGCTGTGATGTGAGTTAGATCTGGGGATAGACTAGTGGACTTAATGGCTAATAAAAGTCCTTAAACAGGTATCTGGTTATATGTCCCAAGTCACATCAGGGCAGCCTTCACCCTTCATAATTCATTTGTGCTCTTAAATCAAGGAAGCACTTACATTTAAAAGATTTTAGCTCTTAATAGAATCTATCTTGAGTTTTTTTTGTAATTTAACAGGGGCAGATAAGCAGAAAGCTAAATTGGCAGCTTAAATCTGCGATATATTGTCACCCTAAAGCTCCCCATAGACGCAAAGATTTTTCTTGCCGATTTTAGTGAAGTCCGACCAATCCTTCGAAATTATTGTGAAGTTAGTAGGATTCGAACGATCGTACATCTTACGATTTTTCGTCCGACATCTGTCAGGAAATTGATCGGCCAGGTCAAAAAATCTTTGTCGGCCCCAGTGCAATCTATCTATGTTTGCAGGACCAAGCAGGCAGCTCCCCTTTGTTTTCCTGGCAAATGGTCTTTTTAGTTGATGGACAATTCGTACGATCGCTTCGAGATAATCGTGGTCTCACGATGACAATCAGATCTTTTAAAAATCTTTACATCTATGGCCAGCTTTAAGGGCAGACACACGCTCAGATTCAGGGAGATTTAGCTGCCCGGCCTTTTCTTCAGGGCGACTAATCTCCCAGACCTATAATGTAAATGGCTGACGAGACAGCACTCAGATCGATTCATTTTCCGAAGTCGCCCAAAGTTTCCTAGTGAGGCAACGTCTGCGACTTTTTTAAATGAAGCGCACTGATTGCCATCCCGCCGGTCATTTATGTTCTAGTCGGCGAAGGCAGTTCAGGAAAATTAGTCGCCCCAAAGAAGAGGAGATTTGATTTTGGGCAACTAATCTCCCGACTCTGAGTGTGTGTCTCTGCCCTAAGGTGGCCATGCACGGGCCGATAAAAGCTGTCGACAGACCGAGTTGGCAGCATATTAGCCAGTACGTGGGGCCATTTGATGTGTTTCCTCAATCGATATCTGCCTGAAAGATGGCCAGATGTAGATCTGGCAGGGTTAAAAATCCTGTCAGATCGCGGCCGCATCTGTTTGTTGATGCTTTGATTATGAAATTGTTGGAAAGCTGAACTTAATTGATAAATTGCGGAAATTATGATTACGGAGCCCTTATTTAAATCTAAGCCACAAAAATTATAAATCTACCCTGGAAAGGCAGATTTCTCAAAATTTAATTTTCACGTTTTTTTTTTCTAATTTAAAAAAACCCTGAAATTTAAAATTGCAAATGTCTGTTTATTTATTAAAAAACTTGAATTTCACATTTTTTAAAGATCGCGTTAAAGTGCTAAAAAACTTGAATCACATTCAAAATCTAAAAAATTTAGAATTAATCTGGAAATATCCAAATATCTAAAAAAATAGCTTGAATTCGTATAATACAACTCCCATCGACTTCTACACGAGCTTTTAAATGGCAAACTTTTCGAGTTTTTTGCTCTTAATAAATCTTGAATTTGATTTTCGGAAATGCCTATAAAAAAGTGGTAAAAAATGTGTTAAATCTCAGATTCATCAATGACCTGATGGTGGTTATAAATGGTGGAACTCCGTGAACGTGAAACACGGGATTACATCAGGCATCAGTGAGTAAGTGAATAAGTGAACCTGATTGTGCTCTTATGCCTTATAAACTGCTTCATTTCCTAGTTGTGCAGGTTCAAGTGAGTACACATTGTACCATCAGCAAATAAAGTCTATGCAGGAAATCCTTAAGCAGTTTTTAAATTAAAAATGTGGTATTTATTTGCACCTAGATAACGCCTGTCTTCCAAATCTGCTATCTCGTAATCCATCAAGCACAGCACATTAATCTCAAATTATGGTTCACGCTGCATTAAGGCTACAAGAGGCAAACCAATAACCAAATATAAAAAAAAAAATCACCCCAGGGACAGTGCCATGCTTTGCTGGAAATCATTTGACTGGTAAGAAGCTTTATGAAGTGGCCCTTTTCGTTTCTGTGCCCAGAAGAGTGTTATCTGGAGCGGAAACACCTTAAAGTATATTGATCAGTGCTCGTTTAATACTCTGAGCAGTAAATGTTCAAATCAGAACAGCTATGCTGATAGAGAGAAGCAGACAGATTTGCTCTCTAAATGCAATATATATAACATAATGATGTGCCATCCGCCTTCTCACTCCTGTAAAATTGCTCCGTGAGGTGTGAGCCAGTTTTTACAGAATTAGTAGGACAGAGGGGGCATTATCAATTTATTCTTTCACTTGCTGATTTACCTTCTCTCTTCAAAATAGGGTGTTCAGATAAACCTTTCATGAATTATAGTCAGTTTATTCTGATAGAAATCATTCAAGCAGTGGAAAACTGTAATCAGAATCGGTATATTGCACTAAATATCTAAAGGTGATTGTAGCTTGTATCATTATTTATCTCACACTAATGCATGAGTGCAAATATGGCCCTTGAGTTGCGAAATGGTTTAACCTTTATTTGTTTCAGACACTTTTTTTTGCTATGTAAACACTGATGCGGGAAAGCAGTAAATGTAGAATTTACAGGCCTGAACACAAGGAGCTGCATTCAATACATAAATACAGTTTTGCTGAACGCATGTATATGTGAGGGGTGGCTGGGAGGCACATAGATATCCCCCTCATACCCTGTCCCCCCTACCTTGTACATCATTCAGACAAGCAAGTTAGAAAGAGCTGCCAAGCTTTGTACCTTGAATGAGCATTAACGAAGGGGGGAGGGGGTTATTTTGTGCCTTATGGGCAATTATCTACAATTCTGTTATACCCCATTCGGAAAATTTTAAATTTTTTCCCATTTGGGAATTATTGATAAATGTCCTCTTTATTTTTTATGTGGGGGGTGCAATAAAAGCTGTTACAAATATGAACAAATACTTTTTTCAGTGTGCACAATTTTTGCGCAGAAGTATTTACTGACCCACCGGCCAGTGGGAAAAGCATGCTTTTGTGTGTTTTATATAGTTACATATTTACATAGTTTAAAAAAAGACCAAACTCCATCAAGTTCAACCCCTCTACATGAAACTCAACATACTGTACATACTGTACATACACACACTGACACTGACCCCTCATACCCTCACATAAACTATATATATATACCCATATCTTGCTTGTCCATAATAATATTGTCTTATAATACTGTTTTATAGTCACCAGTGTTGTGTATGCAATCAGTCTGTTAACTTAAAAAGTCTTTAGTTGAATGAGATGACTATTTTATATTCTTATTTCTGCAATTTATTTTCCCATTACTGTCACTTTCCCTGGAATATAACAAGAACCTAACCAATGTAGGTAGGGTAATCTTAGCAATGTCTATGCTAATGTCTTGTATTTGAGCTGTTTTTTGTCATGGGCTTATGTTGTACGGCAGCTCTCAGAGCCGGCTGATATTTATTTGTTTAGCTGTTGGGATGCCTCTTGAAAAACCCCATGGGGGTCAGATTAATTTGTTCTTTTAAAATGAATAATCCCTCAAGTGCAAAGGCTTTTTTCTTATGAAATGAATCCACAATATTGACTGTTTTCAGGAATGATATAGTGCCGATTTTCGACACCCAGCAGTTTTTGCTAAGCAACAGATTGTCACAAGAGAAAAAATGCCCGATTTGCCTGTTTCCTTGATCCCACAGAGTCAATAATGCAAAATGTTGACCAGAAACAGAAAGAAAGTCTTGTTTCACAGTCAGTGTATTGTGCTGCTGCATTTACAAGCCACCTCTGTTAGAAACATAATAGTAATGTTCTCAGATGATCTAGTTGGGGTCTTGTTAATCTATAAGACTTCCAAAGACATCTAGGGCTGCTAATGCAGTATAAAGTACTAACCTGTACTATAATATAATATAAAGTGTCGGAAAACCTTCTAATTATTCTACAGATGACATTTATGGCACAAATAGCCACAAACATTTTCTCTTATTTCCTTAATACTTTGCAAATACCTCGGGGGATTTGTGGCATGATTGAAGTAATAAGTCTGCACGACCACAATGGATGGATTTTATAAGTTTATTATGAAGCCATGTATGTTGATTTGCTTGGATTTAGGTAAGAGTGTGATTTGTATAAAATATGAATAGAAGTGTGATGGTGGGCAGTTCCGAGTATTCACTAAGGTGCTAAAATCAGAGTGTGACTAATGTACAACTGACACTGGACTCCACAGAAACAATATTACATTATACATCACAGGCAAGAAAAATTCCATGCTCACGGCACGGCAGAAGCAGCGAAGTGCTGGGTTTCGCATTTCCATTTAGAAAGCACAGAAGTGGGGGGGATTTATTTGGGAAACAGATATACAGTCCAGCCTGAATATTCTGGATCCTGAAAATAAATTGTGGTTAAACAAGGGATGTGAGGATGTACAGAGAGTTCCGTGGAAAT
Source organism: Xenopus petersii (assembly GCA_038501925.1). Lineage (NCBI taxonomy): Eukaryota > Metazoa > Chordata > Amphibia > Anura > Pipidae > Xenopus > Xenopus petersii. The sequence goes on along the minus strand of CM076684.1, from coordinate 41,253,177 downwards.
CTTTCCCTACTTCACTATATGGAATAATTACAGTACATAATTACAAAGTTACGGCAGCAACATTTTTAAACGTATATATATGGCAGAATGGAGAGATTTTAGGGCTCGTCTACTTAAAGGAAAACTATACCCCCAAAATGAATACTTAAGCAACAGATAGTTTATATCATATTATGTGGCATATTAAAGAATCTTATCAAACTGAAATATATATTTAAGTAAATATTGCCTTTTTACATATCTTGCCTTGAACTACAGTTTAGTGATGGTCTGTGTGCTGCCTCAGAGATCACCTGACCAGAAATACTACAGCTCTAACTGTAACAGGAAGAAGTGTTGAAGCAAAAGACACAACTCGGTCTGTTAATTGGCTCATGTGACCTAGCAAGTATGGTTTGTTGGTATGTTTCTGTACACAGTGAATCGTAGGATCCCAGGGGGCGGCCCTTATTTTTTAAAATGGCAATTTTCTATTTATGATTACCCAATGGCACATACTACTAGAAAAGTATATTATTATGAAAATGGGTTATTTACATGAAGCAGGGTTTTACATATGAGCTGTTTTATGCATGTTTGGGGGGTATAGTTTTCCACATTTTTTATGATTACTTCACATTTGCGCTTGTTGCAACTTGTACCTGATGTGTGCAACTAATGGCAAATCAGACATGGGGAGCCCTATACTTACCACCTGAATAAGGAAGGTATAACATACAGGGGTTCACTTGCATCAGAGAACTCTGTAATTGCTATAAAGCTATGCCACATATTAGCACACTGTGCAAGTATAGAAGCATGTTTATTGGGGCTCATAATACAAACATAGGTGGTAGATTATGGAAAAATATTTGCCAAAAAAGGTAAAATGAAAAAGAGAAAGATGATAAATTAGCGAAGAGAGGCAGAGAAATTAACAAAAAGTAAAAAAGGAATCTGAAAAAGGACTGATAAAGGAAAAAAAAGGGTGGGTAAAAAAGGGTGGGTAAAAAAGAGGAATTGCAGCTGGAATAGATTGCCTGGAAGGGGGGGGGGTCGGTGGTGGACTTTGCAGTGTGACGATGGATAAAAACATAGGGGCAGATTCATTCGCTAATGACAATATGCCAGAAATCCCATCCACAGGGATATTGTGTACGATATCGCCAGGCGACTTTTCACTCACTTGGTGAACGATTGTCACTCTGCAAATTCACTAAAATGTTTACTTCCCCACCTCAGACAGATTTCTTCTGTCTTTATTATGGTTCCTTGGACATTTGTAATAAAAAGTGGCCACTTCAAGCATTTGCACCAACATCTCTAATAAAGACGTCTATACGACTTTTCTATACCTGCCGTATTCAAATTGACCTAAGCGTAAGAGTACTAACGAAGTTTCGCGAGACGGAAATCAACACTAGCAAAACTTTGCTGTGAAATTCTCACACTGCCGAAGTAACGCTAGTGAAAGTTCACCAGTCTTTGGTTCTCTGTGTGATGTGCAGTTCACCTTGATGCAGGTGTCATGATGCCCTGGATCCAACCTTCCTTTTGGTTTCCTTTTTTCTCTTTAAATAGGCTATCATACACACTTTGCCCACGATGGCTCTGTATTTAAAGTTTCTTCTTTCTGTAGTGTTTACCCTTCTGGTTTTGACTTCACTTCCTTCTATTAATTTCAATGCTGACCTCAGCCTCAATACTGTCAGACCTCGGTACTGTGCTACCCACCCTATCTCCATAGTGTTTAAGTTCAGAAAGTTTCAGGGCCCGAAAGTTGGTTGATGAAGACTGGAGCTGGCAGGGGAAGAGAGAGAGAGAGATCCACCAGTGACCAAGGTTCCTTGGTTACAGATTGCAAGTACGAAAAACTGAGAAAGAATAGTAAATCATATAGAAAGGTATATGGTAATAAAAAATATTAATTTCACATGAGAAAACAACTTTATTTTTGAAACCATATAATGTACCCTCATTGTAGTAAAAAATTAATGGGTGTTAGAAATAAAAGGCAATGCTATCATTCAACAAAATCTCTGTGTGTGCTGTTACTGGGGGTCATTTATCAACACTGGGCAAATTTGCCCATGGGCAGTAACCCATGATTGCTGCATTCATTGTTCTACTTGCAGCTGGTTTCAAAAAGCTATGGTTGCTATAGGTAACTGCCCATGGGCAAATTTGCCCAGTGTTGATAAATGAGCCCAATATCTTGCTTGATGCTATTGATAGTATACCATTCACAAGATTGTGTGCAGAAGTAAGGGTGATTGTTAGTTTATAAATTCAGGACATAAGAGACAGTATATTCATATGATCCCTACTGGAAAGATCTGCCTCTTATGGGCCCCACACTGCACTGTATTGTCTACACATAAGGGCACATTTATCAATGGTCGAATTTCGAATTCATGTGAGCTTTTTTTAACTAACATGAATTCGATTTGACTCGAAATTCGAATATTTGTCTAGTTATTATTAAAATCAAATATGTCAAACTCGGACTAATTTCACCCACTCTAATCGAATTCGACCAAACTCAATTCGCGTTTTTTCTCCGAAAAAAAACCCCTCGAATGTCAGGAAGGCTACAAACAACTCCAAATTGGCCACTGCACCTCTCACATTGACTTGTACAGTAATTCGACAGGTTTTAGGTGGCGAACAGTCGAATTTGAATTCTTTAAGGGTCAGAGTATGATAAATCTCAAAAATTGAATTCAAATTTTTTTAAAAAAACTCAAATTGAGTTTGGATAATTCCCTAGTTGAATTTGACTGTTATGACCATAAAACAATTTGAAAATTCAAATTCAAATTTTGAATTTGACCCTTAATAAAGCTGCCCCACAAGGTCCACACAACCCTTTCTCCAACAATAATATCAGATTGTTATGCAAATTTTATCAAAGGATCCTAGGTGTTGTGTAATGAAAGATAATTAAATAGTCCATCTCTGTTCGCACCAAGGGGCAAAATAAGATACTCACCAATATGTAAGCTTATTCCAGCTTCCACAGTTTTCTACCCTAGCCTCCCATATTATATCCCCACCTTAGTGAAAGCCTGTTGCATTTTTCCTGAATTATGTTCCCTGTAACTAAATACACTGGAATGCAATTGATGTGACCCCTAGTGACAGAGGAAGATAACATAGAAGTAGGAATGACAGAATGTTAGGAGAAAGCAATGAAGAGGCTCCTTCCAGAGCAGGAGAACAATCTAGGACAGGACTGCCATCAGATACATACAAGTAATGGTACAAGCTATTTATACGGGGCCCCCCGTGAACACAAACTCACTCCCCTTAGCGTGCTATACAAATGATTGCTAGGATAAAAGGTTTGAACTTGTTGGATGTATTTTTTTTTCAAACACCGCTACTATGATACAAACTCACTAATCATTTTAATAAAAGCAGGGGTACTACTACAGAGGAAACAGACCCTGCAACTGCTGGGGGGGGGGCTAAGGGACTAAAAAGCAGCTGCAATATATTTTCATGGAAAATATCTTGTGGCCAAAGCTTAGGGGCCCATCGATCTTGCAGTGGGGCTCAATAACTAGTCATTCCACTGCTGGAAAGTTCATTTAGGAGACATTCATAAAATTAAGTGGGTTATTTATCAAGGGTTGAATTGTTTTTCAAAAAACTTTCAAGTTTTTTTTTTAGGTTGAAAACTGATTATACCCTGAAGATATTAATAGCTTGAATCTGAATATACACCATCGAAAACCTGTTGGGGTCTTTTGAACCATTTGAAGATGTTAATACCCTTCATGATGTTCAAGTTTTTTCGGTGGGTTTTGCTTGAAAACTCAATCAATTTGAGAGATTCTAGGTTTTTTTGCCGAAATCTCGATCAATTCGAGTATTCATGTTTTTCTCCCCAACTACATTGATTCAAGTTTTTTACCCCAACTACACTGATTCAAGTTTTTTACATTCGAGTTTTATCTTGAATTAGAAACTATTTGAGTTGTGCGTTCATTCGAGGTCTAAAAAAGCTCACACGGCATTATATAGTTCATATGTGTGAATAGTGCCATTAATTAACAGCCAGTTCATTAGGGGTCAGTGATAGATGGCCAAAGTTTAACCCTATCCACCTACCTGCCCCTGTCACACTTCTCTGTGTTGGCATTGCTTGTTACCCATGTTACATAAGTTTCTTTGAAATTAAGGTAATTTTTTGCATAACATAAGTAAATTGTGTATGTTTAGGGGACCAAATGATCTTGCTGTGGACATGGTAACTAGTCAATAGTAGTTCAGTCGGAAGGAAGCTGAAAAAATAATATTACATGCGAATTCAGAACTGCTTTCTAGTGATGGGCAAATTTATTCCCCAGGCGCTAATAAGAGGTGAATTCTCGCTACTCGCCGCTGGCGAATAAATATGTGAAACCGACGCGAAAATTCGCTGGCTTCAAAAAGAAATGGACGCCGGCGTCCGTTTTTTTTGGATGCCAACGCATTTTCGCCATCTAATTTGTGCCAGCATCAAAAAAAAGGACGCCGGCAACAAAAATTAGACGCCGGCTCCGTTCCGGCAAAATGCCCCAAATTCGCCCATCACTACTGCATTCTTGTCAGTAAGCATTTGGGCTGACTGTGTTGGTGGTATCTGAAGCGGTTGCACATGCATGCCTAAAGGATTTTGATGATCATCCAAAGGGAACAGCACATGGGATACCCTCTTTTAGTTGAAAGAGTGAACGTTTAAAGTGGAAGTAATATATCACATTGTCTTATACCAATACTTGGTGTTCAGTGGATAATTTTTTGAAAAAATACTATACTATATTCCGCTTTTTGTTTTTTGTTGTCTGTTTTCTCCGTTGCCAGAGGTGCTGATCCGTTTTTTGTGAAGCAATATTACAGTTGAGAGACTGAAAGAGGACCAGCAGGAGTTAACAGGACTAAAGGGACTAACTTTTTTTCCTCTCTTTTGTATAAATAGTAGAAAGAATTTATTAATGTGCTAATAAGTCAGTTAGTTTATTAGAGCAGTGTAATTTACCTTAAGTTATTTCATTTATTAGGGGTCAGTAGAGTTTGCCCTAGGTCTGAGAAGCAGATTTCATGGGGTACCCCCCATGACCCACGGACAGTACCCCCTTCCATCCCCCCCGATGGTAGCCCTGAGCTGGTGGGGGCTGGAGTGTAAGGGGCCCAGAAAGGCCAAAAGTAATGAGCAACATTCTTATATCATGATACAACAGACCAAATTACCAATGTTTTGGGGACCCCAAATTGAATTTGCCATGGGGCCCAGTAACATCTAGTTACACCATTGTCTGGTATAACAATTCTGGAAATGTATCAAATGTTTCCAATCTGTCTCTGAGATTGTATGGAATTGAAAAGCTACAGTAAGTCTTTATTTCAGAGATGCTGTTACAAATATGAAATATCATTTGTAGAAACAAAGCCTTGTGGAAGGTTTTTATTTCCAGCCAAACATTCCATTCATGATTTAATGCTAGTACACGACTGGGCATGCAGGTAGCAACCTAAAATTATACACTGGTGTGCAGAATTCACAATTACAACACCATCTGCAATATTGGAGCGAAAGAAATAAAATAAATCTTCCATACTATATCCTATTTCGCATTACACGTATAGGATCTATTATCAATAATGCTTGGGACCTGGAGATAAGGGATCTTTCAGTAATTTAAGTCTGTTAAAAAATTAAACTCAATAGGACTGTTTTGCCATCAATATGGATTAATGCAGCTAAGTTACCATCAAGAACAAGTTACTGTTTTATTATTTGCTTAAAATGAAGTCTATGGGAGATGACTTTCTCATAATTCTGAATTTTCAGGTTTCCGAATACAGGTTTACCTGTACCAGACAAAACGTAACCGTGGAATGGAATTTTCTTTAATATACCAAACTGTAAATAATTTAGTACTATTTGAAGGTTGCAACTCTTTAAATACATTAAGAGGGTAATTTACTAAACTCAATTTTTTTTCTGGTCAAGGTTTTTTGGCCAAAAACACTAATTTGTAGAGGAAAAAAAAATAGAATGTTTCTACATATATTATACCCAGTAGCTGCAAAAAGTCAGAATCATAAATCCATCATCTCAAACCTGTGGCGGTCATGTATAAGTCAATGGTAGATGTCTCTTTTATAATTGGAAGTACAAGGTACTGTTTTATTACATAGAAAATTCGCTAGCGAACGGGAGCTTCGCTAGCGGTTATTCACACTCTATTGCCAGGTGACTTTTCACTCTGGCGAACTGACGTTACTCTGCAAATTCGTTAAAATGCGGATTTTACTGAACATTAGCTCTTTCTGCCAGAGTTGCCTTCGCCACCTCAGACCAGGCGAAGTGCTATAAAGCAGCTAGATATTCCTCAATCTTATGTACTATGTATAGTGCTAGGCACAAATATGCACATTGAAACAGCATACACAAAGAACTTATTTACTAGGAATGCACCGAATCCAGGATTCGGTTTGGGATTTAGACTTTTTTTAGGGACTGGGAGGGAAATCACGTGACTCACAAAACAAGGAAGTAAAAAATGTGTTCCCCTTCCCACCACTAATGTGCATATGCAAATAAGGATTCAGATTCTGTTCGGTATTCGGCTGAATCTTTCACGAAGGATTTGGAGTTCGGCTGAATCCAAAAGAGTGGATTCGGCGAATCCCTATTATTTACACTAGCAACCTGTTCCAGTTTAACAAATTCTGTTACTTTTGGTTACTTTGTCAGACACTGACATCAGAAATTAAAACTTTTTTATATCTATCATAACATTGTTTTTGCATGCTATTTATAATTTTGCCATAAAAGTATTTGCTTAAACATTACCTATATGATCCCCCCATGTTCCTGTATGAGGGGGCTGCCATATTTGTGCTGCAGGAGTCGGTTAGCATTAACTGACAGGTTGGGAAGAGACAGTAAGGTTGGTAAAACAGTCAGGTTTAGGAACTTCAAGTAACAATCAAGCAAACTTATCAGTGGCCTATAGGTAACTTTTAATGTACATATATTTTGAAGAGCAGGTTTTTTTATTGTCATTAAATACATATTAGCACAACTGTAGATTATATGCTTCACTCCCTCTTTTATTGTTCTTGTTTTTCAGTAGTGGGCTGCAGAGGATTTTTGAATTCCACATATCCATTTCTGGAAGTATCACTAGTAAAGTATTTATACCTTAACGTGCAAATATTCTTATAACATATATTGTCCTGTAAAATAATTCCTATCTGTGTAAATGACGGGGCTGTGAGATCGAAAGATGAACCAATTTGCAATTTGAGGTTTGAGCAATACAAAGGCATTATGTCATCCCTTGGCACTCTTTAAAGGAATAGGTCTCATGTATTTGTACACTTGTCTTTTTGTAAAAGGTAAATGATGGGCTTACTGAAAGTTCAAATTCCTAAGCATTCTCTCACAGGGGAGGGGGGGGCACAGCTGTGAGAAAGAAGGGAGATGTATAAGTGAATGATAAAGGGGAAAACATTCCTTCCACAGAAGGTTTGTTTTGGGTCTGCAGGGTGACTGTGAGAGTCTCCTGATGAAGTTGTCCTCAAGCAATTCTTATGCCATCACATAGCAACCTGTCTCAACAAGGGATTTCATGTACACAAACCTTTTAGCTAGCAAGGCTCCATAAAATCGACCTTCCAGAACATCTAGCTATCAGCCTTAGTTCAATAGTTACTGTATGTTCGGGGTGAAGTATACTTGCGAGGGTGAAACATCTGTGATATTGAAAAAAGACGAGATCCATTCATATTGAACAAAATTGTTAGATACTGTATATATCTGTACACTTTATATACAGCAAAGACACACCCTGAAATAGATAAATAGTACAGTAAGCTGAATAAATATATATATATATAGCACAGTAAACTGAATAAACAATACATTTATTGGTGGTCCTCTCTATTTCTTTATCTCATTGTACTTTGCAGTTTAGTACACTTCACATGAGAGAATGTGTATAAGGGGTTTAATGTGCAGGGATACCAAGGAAAGAAACACTGATATTGAATATATTGAATATATATATCCACCCACCATGCATTGGAAGGCTACCCTGATGTGCGTGGTAATGATATGCTTTTTGACCATAGAAATATATTTATGGGCTATGAAACAGGTCTACAGAGATTTTCTCTATTTTTTTAATTTACTATAATTAGTATTATATATTAATTTATATTTTAAACCATTACTTATGTACTTAGGTTTTAGGCTCCAGTCTTATAGCAATTATGCACCAATGAGGTTTGTTTCTTCACCCTACAGGAAGGTTATCTAATTATGACTACCAGACTTTGCTACTAGCTCTGAGCCATCAGTATGATGTGACTTTAAACTTGTAGTTTTAATTCTTCCTCTTGCTTAACTACATTCTCAAAAGGATTGAGAAGTGCTGCACAATCTAAATCAAGGACAGTTATTAGAGACAGATCTCTGGTCCAGCCAGTTCAAGATTAGACCAATTGTTGCAAACTCTTATAAGGCCACTGTTGATTATCAGGCTCTCTTGGTGAAAAACACTATGATTGGTATAAATCACTCATTCAAAGCCTGCGTTCTCACCCACCCCTGGGTGTTTTTTGTTTTTACATGTTACATAGCATGGTGCTTTCTGATGTCAGAAGTCCTTTCCATTAGGTCTATATAAAGGTGCAAGTTACAGCAATTGTAATACAGAAATCCCTTGCACTTAATTATACAGAATGCCTATACTTTTAGCAGGTACTAGAGTAGAGTCCTGCCCAGAGCAACCAATCAGCAATTAGATTTCAAAAAGTTAGAAAACAAAAGATATGATTGGTTGCTATGAGCAATATCACCTGTAATGTTTTACTCCACTTTTTACACAGCATGATAAATAGACTCCTCTGAAAAGCTTATGAACACCCATAGCAACCAATCAGCAGTTAAAGTTTTTTGGTCATGAAAGATATTATCAGGTCGTTTCTGTTATGTAAGGTATCCCAAACCCAGAACAAACCCAAAGATCCCGGCCTCACCTCACGCTTCCACCTATAACAGCCGCCTTTTGCTTCAGGAGGTGCCCTCTGCTACTCCACCAGGTCTTAATTTAGAGGAGCAAGGAGAGAGTTCTGGGCAGACAAAGGAACCGAACGTGAACTAGAGAAAGAGAGAACAGGGAGCGTGGTCAAGGATCAGGCCAAGTCGATATCAATCAGGCAGACCACAATGAGGAGGCAAGAGCGTAGCTGAGGTCAAAGGCCAAGTGAATACACCAATATTGCAGTACAGAAACAGGATCCAAGAGACTAGTCAATACATGGGCAAAGGTCAGGTCAGGCAGCAAACTAGACAAGGTCAGGGACAGGCAGGGTCAAGAACAGATCAGAAACACTAGAATTGCACGCAGGAACTATTGAAAATAGAACTATGTTGGACAACAAGGTCCTATTGGCTTACAAGGCTTGAGCAAGTTTTGCACACATCTGCCCGGAACCCTGTAAGTATTTTTCCCTCTTCTCTTGGTATTTTTTCAAGATTACATTTATGATGGGTGCAAAGATTATGACTTTAAACTTCTCTGGAGAGGTTTACAACTACTATGCAATCTGAAACAACAACCAAGTTTATTGCACATATGTACTTTCCAGTTAAGATAATATTACATCTTATTGTTGGGTTTGCTGCTTTGTATTACACATCTTTTCAATATTATGCTGTCTCTGTGGAGAAAGAAATATGCATGGGAATGTAAGAATAAGATCTCGTACCTTATCTGATTGAGTGCATTTGAGGGTTCTGGTACATTCTTGGCAAGAAACAAAAACTGGAAGATAAATTGGAAGTGAGGGCTATGAGAGGAGGTAAGAAAAGAATGTTTTACATGTGAGATGCAGTATACTTGATATAAATTGCAGCCATAAATCAGATCACCTGTTTAATGTCTGTGTTAAAAAGGAGACAAAAATATTAGATGATGCAGAGAAATGTTTCAGTCTCCTTCTTGACATGTGATCTTAGTTGGCGCATCCTGTACCTACATAAACACACAATCAGGATTACATGTGCATATGTGGTGCAAATAAACAAAACTACATCCAGTTTACATTGTGAGTTTGTGGGAGTTGTATGAATTACAGAAATTTAATAAATATAAGTGCTCTTTTGCAATGCCTCAAACATGTAGGTTTCTGAATATTCTGCCTCCTTTCTGCACCTACCTCACATGTAAAGTTAGGAGCAGAAGAAGCACAACATTGGGGCCCTACAGAGTAGAGATTGAGTCAGTGTATATACCCCAATGTACACTGCGTTAAATATGACACAAACCTATAGCAGGAATTGAGTAGCTCCCTCTGGGAACCCTGGAATTTCCATTAAGTCTAGAGGTGTAGTAATTCCATGGTTATGGTCATATTTGCACACTATTCCTCAGAGATGGAGATGCAACCATTGCTAGTTAGATTTTTCTTTTTACAAATTCCCCCAATTTCTAACACGGTCTGGTAACCTTTGACATCATTATACCTTGAGATGGTCTGAAACATTCTGTAGGGACCCACAGGGTTAACAGTTCCTATGGGTGGAAATCCCCTACAAGTGATAGTCCCCTAGTTGCTAGACAGAAGCCTTTGTATCTATCTTTTTTATATATCTATGTTATTGATCCATAGAGTTAGTGACCATTTCCAGTCACACTTTAATATAGTGATTAGAAAAGGGTGATTCTTTTTCTTTGACCTCCATCTTCTGACCCAGGTGGGTATGTCTAGGGAGCCTGGTGTCAACAAGGTCCAGTAAAGATTTCTGCCCTAGAGGGACAACCCTTCTAGTGAAAGTCTCGGAACGAGCTTTAGTCAGATATTAAACTAGCATTTGTCAAGAGTACATTCTAGAAATGTAAGACAGTAAGACAAAGCTGGTAGCTTTATGCTCCAGCTAAGGATTGATAGCAGGTGGTAGCAATCACTTAGGCATCAATGGCCTACTGTGAAAAGGCCACAGTACTGAATAGGGATATCATATCATTCCCTGAACAGTTTCCACTGGAGGAGATTTGGACCACTAGCTCATGTTCTTACCGTTGCTCCAGGATTCCCTCAAGGACATTACTATGCAGGCCAACAGTTACCTGCCTAGCATTTCCACAGTGGTGTCACAGAACCCTGCTCTACCTGTGATTGTATCTAACAACAGTAATACTTTCTAACTTATCTGTGAATACAAAACCTGTAGTGCACCTTTGACAATGAAATCTTTTAGTTTCATTTGCAGGAACCTGTGGCATGCTATTTTTGTTTCTTTACAGCAGCAGCAGAGGTGTAGTTGCACAACACTCCTTCCTCCTCCAATAAGTGAGGGCCCACCTAGGTTAGAGAGTAGAGTGTGACACATGTTCTACCAACACTAGCTGGAAAAGCACTACAGTTCCATCATATTAGTGATGAACTAGTAAAGCATGATGGGAGTTGGAGTAATACTATACAAGCTACTTATCTCTGCTATACATATTTGGAAACCAAAGCCCAAATTTAAGCCGAGGCAATGTGTGTATAAATATGTCTATGTGTAGTAGAAAACACAGTTTTTACATGTATAGCTGTTTAAACTCAGCCAATTCTAGCATTTCAACTCTCAATGCTGTAAAATCCTGGAAGATTTAAAACAGCCGTAAACACCAATGTTCCATATTTTAGGCACGTCATTTTCAGTGTCGTATATTCTTTTTACTTTAGTGGCGTTTGTCCTCAAAAAAAATGCTGTAATATACTGTGCTCTGCAGAAGTTTAGCACTACTCAAACACAATACAGCAATTTCATTTCAAAACCAGGCAGGCTGAATGGTTAAAAAAACAGATGATATGATTTTTCCCCACTGGCTCCCAAGACAGAAATAAACTCACACTGAGCTAGCAGTTAATCTTATTTAAATTAGTCTTTTTGGGACCTTTCTGCAACATTTACTTTATTAGCCAAAGGTTTATGCAACCTTAGGGTATAGAGATTTATATAGAGCTAGATTCAAATGTGCAAAATGGCAGGTTTATCCATTATAACTTCAGTAACGGTTATTACTAGGAACGCTTCTTGCACTGCTCAGTGCATTCATGTTTCCTAGAACAGCTTCAGATTCTTTTTTCAAAATTGCTAATTGAAAGTGTCAGCATTTATATTGATTTTTTATTAAATAAGCAATGTAAAATTCCTAGATTGTTTTACCTGGATTTTTCTGCAATATTACATTAAAGAAAGCCTACACAATAGTTTAGTCGGTGTGAATGTTGTAGCCACAAAGTGAAAAAACAAGAACATTTATTTAGCGCTGTAAACCATGACCATAATGGATACAGTTGGACCACATCTCAGGTTTCCACCAATACATTGTAAACAAAATCTCTTAACAGTAGTGTTGGTTGTGTAGGCAGTTAAACAATTCACCCAGTACAATAATAAAACATGCTATGGAATTGCTGCAGTGGATCAACACATGCTGTGTGTATTATTTTAGTATATCCTCACTCAGCATAAATATAATGCTAGTCCCTCTCATTCAGTAGGAGGGTGAGATAGAGGTTGCAGCAATCTAAATAATAAGAAACTTTCAAGATTGGAACACAAGAATCAAGACCCTGGACACAAGTGTAAAGGCATATGGAAGGTGGAATGTACAGGGCTCCAAAGTACCCTGCGCCTGACAATGCTCCATGGGTGTAGGGTTGCCTCCTGTCCGCTTTCGACCCAGACAGCCCAGTTTTCAGAAGGGCTGCCCGGGTCAAAGCTGCCCAGTCAGATCTTCCTAGACTGAAGAGGTGATCGGCCAATCGCTGATTGATATGGCATAGATCTTCCCCATGACATCACACATCCCAGTCTCACAATGTCATCTCCCTACCCTGTGATGTCACCAGCCTGCCCCCTTCCTGAACCATGAGGCAGGAAAAGGTGACAACCCTTCATGGGTGTCTGTATGATGCACAAGTTAAAGGACTATAGAGGGCAGGAAGGGGAATGCCTACTTACCAGCAGCACTGTATTTATAGAAAGAACACAGGTCCTTGTATTCCATTCTGGAGCTCAAAAACCTGTGACTACTGGTGTTGACAGTGGGACAGGCTGTATACAAAAACATGGTGGCTTCTGAAGATGCACTTTGTAACTTTCATACTAACAGTAAGTGAGCCCTTAAAGCTCTATACTTATTGTGCTGCTAAAGCAGCATATCCACCTAAATTACTTTTTTTTCCATTTTTTGTTTCATTTTTTTATCTAGGGGAACATTTACTAAGGGTCGAAGTGAATTTTCAAAAACTTCGAATTTCAAAGTAATTTTTTGGGTACTTCGACCATCAAATAGGCCAAAATTTGATTCGAATTGAAAAAACGGTGACTTCGAAAATCGAAGTACTGTATCTTTAAAAACTACAACACTTCGCCACCTTAAACCTGCAGAATTGCTGTTTAGCCTATGGGGGACCTCCTATAAGTTTTGGCTAAGTTTTGAGTAGTCAAAGTATTTATTTGTTAAATCGTTCGAAATTGATCGAACGATTTTTACGACTATCGAAGTATCAAATCCGATGGTTGAATTTCGAAGTTTTTTAAGTTTGAAATTCAACCCTTAGTAAATGTGCCCCTAAGTGTGGTTTTTGAGTTATTTAGCTTTTATTCAGCAGCACTTTGCCCTAGCAACCATGCATTGATTTGAATAAGAGACTGGACTATGAATAGGAGAGGGTCTGAATAGAAAGATGAGTAATAAAATGTAGCAATAACAATACATTTGTATTTTTGCAGAGCATTTGTTTCATATATGGGTCAATATATTTGTAAGCTGCAAAGTGCCAGAAGAAAAAGGCAAATAAAAAACTATTAAAAAATTAAGACCAATATGAAGTTACTTAGAATTGGCCATTCTGTAACATACTAAAAGTTAACATAAAGGTGAACCACCCCTTTAATACTACTGTTTATCTGGCCATATACTGTACTTTAAGATCCACTCATTTGGTGAGGTTGGCAAATAAGCAGTAGTGATGGACAAATCTCTCCCGGGAAAAAATTTGCAAAACGCATTAAAGTCAAATTCAATATTCAATATTCAAAAAACTATTTTGACCCAAGCGACAATTTTTATACGCATGACTGTTTTGTCCGAATGCATTAAAGTCAGTGAGTGTGTGAATAATTTTGACGCGTGACAATTTGTATGCGCATGACAAAAAAATTTTTGTTGTGGCGAAATTTTCACAGCAGTTTTGCAAATTTATTCGTGGGCAGGGAAGCGAGGAAATTCACTGCAAATTAATGCCTGCTGAATTTATTCGCCCATCACTAATAAGCAAATCTTTCCCCTGATATTCCCACTTAAAATGGGCAATATCAGGCTAATCTGTTCATTTGGTCCTAGTGCTAATGATTGTATTACAACAATGGGAATACCATTGGTGCTCTAGTCTAGAAAATCAAACCTGACTTATCGACTTTTGCCCGATTTTTCGTTGGGTGAGCCCGTCAGGTAAGGTGCTGAAATGGTCTAAAAGGGACCAAATCGGTAGCTTAAATCTTCTTGTATATGACCACCTTTAGTCATTTGTTTCACCCCCCAAATAACAATTGGACATCCTTTAGACATCATTTATCATTAGATAAATCCAATGTAAAATGTTTTAGGAAAAACGATTCTTCTATAATTTTCTTGAGCTCTGCTCTAGAAACTGGCTCTGTTCCATTCCTCTAATGTCAGGCATACAGGTATAGTACAGTCCTTCCTAAATCAGAAGGTATTTACATTACCTCTGGTACATACAATATACTGTAAATCACAACTAGCTGATGGTAAGACATGACTAAAGTGGCTATACATAAAAAGTATTACTCCCTGATGGAATTGACTCACTTTAATTGTAATTTAATATTTATAATCCCCAAACAACGATGAAGGAATTTCTTAAGTGTTAATTCTTTAATCCCTCAACAGAACATTTTGTTCCTGATGTCAGTAAGACTGCAATGAATATCAGAAAATCAATTGACACTTTTTATTTGTAATACAGTGATTACACAACTAATCTCTTGGTTTCACTGTAAAATGTCAGCAAGCCAAGTCCATGAGAGAATTAGATTTTTCATGCAGTAAGAAGAAAATGATACAGAACATTCCTATTCCAACAATGGCCACCAAGTAATGTTTGTCTCTGTACATGTAGGGAATAAAATGGACAGCGGTATGAGGATGAGGGGATGGGTCAGCTAGTTTCTAATGACTTGGTGCTTTTAGCGCTTTCATTAACAAGCTATGGCATCCCCCTTCCCTACCTATCAAACAGTTGTTCTACAATCAAAGCAGATGCCACTACAAGTGTGAGCTGCTGTTTTGAAAAACTTTCAAGATTTCCATTTGCCAAAGTGAATTTCAGGAATTTTTCAAGATAACACAACCAGTTCAACCATTCTTACAGTACATCTACTTAGCCATGGACACTCCAGTCTCTGTCTATTTGGATTTCCTTAGCTTGCTGTCATACCCACAAAGGACTGGCAGAAGACACAGATAGAAGTAACATAAAGGGGATTTATAAAGACAGATGTACTGGATAATGATTATAGGTCGATCGGGGGAAACCATAGAGATCTTAGGGTGGCGCTATCTATGTCTCATTAACAAAGGGCTAGGTGCAACAGCAAAGATGTTAGGGTTGCAGAATCATAACCCTAAAGCTCCCCATAGACGCGACGATTCTTCTTGCAGAACGACTGATTTTAGCAAAGTCCGACCAATCCTTCGAAATTATCGTGTGGTTAGTGGGATTCGAACGATTGACCATCTTACAATTTTTCGGCCGACGTCTGTCAGGAAATTGATCGGCCAGGACAAAAAAATGTTTGTCGGTCCCAGTGCAATCTATTTATGTCTGCAGGGCCAAGCAGGCAGCTCCCCTTTGTTTTCCTGGCAAATGGTCTTTTTAGTTGATGGTCAATTTGTATGATCATACGATCGTTCCGAGAAAATCGTGGTCTCACGATGAGGATCGGATCTTTTAAAAATCTGAACATCTATGGCCAGCTTTAAAGCCCCATGCACTAAACAGTTGCACCTAATCCTTCCAGAACTGCTGCTTGCTTATAAATAGGTCACATAGTGCAGTGTAGCATTGTCTAACAAGGGAGCCCTCAATTCACAGTTGACATAAAGGGATACTGTCATGGGAAAAAAAACATTTCCAAAATGAATCAGTAAATAGTGCTGCTCCAGCAGAATTCTGCACTGAAATCCATTTCTCAAAAGAGCAAACAGATTTTTTTATATTCAATTTTGAAATCTGACATTGGGCTAGCAGGGGTCCCCAACCCAAAAGAGTTGGAGAGCAACACAAGCATGAAAAAAGTCCATGGGGATGTCAAATAAGAACTGTGATTGGCTGTTTGGTAGCCCCTATATGCACTGGTAGCCTACAGGTGTGTCTGTTTGGCAGTACATCTGGTTTTTATACAACCAAAACTTGCCTCCAAGCCAGGAATTCAAAAATAAGCACCTGCTTTGAGGCCACTGGGAGCAACATCCAAGGGGTTGAAGAGCAACATGTTGCTCACGAGCTACTGGTTGGGGATCACTGGGCTAGACATATTGTTAATTTCCCAGCTGCCCCAAGTCATGTGACTTGTGCTCTGATAAACTTCAATCACTATTTACTGCTGTACTGCAAGTTAGAGTGATTCACCCCCCTCCCTTTTCCCCCAGCAGCCAAACAAAAGAACAATGGGAAGGTAACCAGATAGCATCTCCCTAACCCAAGATAACAGCTGACTGGTAGATCTAAGAACAGCACTCAATAGTAAAAACCCATGTCCCACTGAGACACATTCAGTTACATTGAGAAGGAAAAACAGCAGCCTGCCAGAAAGCATTTCTCTCCTAAAGTGCAGGCACAAGTCACATGACTGGGGGCACCTGGGAAATTGACAAAATGTCTAGCCCCTTGTCAGATTTCAAAATTGAATATAAAAAAATCTGTTTGCTCTTTTGAGAAATGGATTTCAGTGAACACACCATCCGAAACTTGTAAGAATCCTCGATTCGTACGATAGGATCTGTGTGTCTAGGGCCACCTTTACACCATCATGGTGCATGCTCCAAAGATAAGAACTCAAGCACTGCCAAAGTGGTGGCATTATTATGATTTGAATACCTGTTAACTTAGAATGGTTATTTTTTTAGACATACCTAATGAAAATGTAATCAGGACAAATTAAGTGTTATGCTATGTAATAATGGGATTATGGCAGTTTATATAATGTACAAGAGCCAAGAATATAATTTAAGGTACAGTATAATACTTATAACAGTGCTTAGTGATGTCACTCAGGTCACATGATTTTTTTTACATATTTACATTTTTTCTTGGGCAACTCTTGGACTTGTAATTTTAATAGCTATTAACAGCTACACCTAACTGCTGCCTGGTGTGTGAGTAATTGATTTGAAAGTTTCCAATAAGGCTTTCAGAAGTCAGAATCAACAGTGCAGAGTATAAGGATTATTCTTCAGTGATGATTTGCCATAAAAGCTATGCATAAAGTATTAAGGATTTGTTTAGAATAGTCATAATAATAATTGCAAATACTACAGCATTTAAACTGACATAATAAGAGAGAGAAGATTTTTCTTCTAGCTATCAAGTTTAGAGAAGGGAGAAATATATAAATTATGTAAACGTGCACTGCAGCAGGTGGGTGTCTGACACTCATTAAAAAGCAAAGGTCATTTTCAGAGGTGAGTGTTTAAATTTATACTTTTAGTGGTAATTTCCACCTTGGCCATGTATGTTACAGTGTGCAAACATTGATAATAGATTTGGACAGAATAGCTTGTGCAGAACCTGCTTGAGCATGTAGAAATCATGGTTTTCGGGATCTGTGCAGCCAACATGTCACGCTTTTGAAAAGCAACAATGCCAGGGCTAATATCATCACTCTGTAACAAAGGAAGGAATGAAAACCTGCAACATACCTATTCAGAGAGTAAACCTTGACAGCATTAAAGCCAAAGCCAGTGCCAAAAAGGTTCCATATATATATTTGCCATAGTTGCATGCCTTAATAAGAACAAATGTTTGTTTCCGTTGCCCTTAATGTGAGCTTCGGCTTTGGGAGATGCAGCCAAGAAATTTAATTCAAGGATATTAAATTAATTATGGCACTGCCATGAGGAATTAAAATCACTATAAAGTGGATGGAACTAACATCATAGAAAATGTTTTCTTCTCAAACTGTTTAGTAGAATGTACAAAAAAAGGGAAATGATGATTCATTTTTGCAATGTAAACTCTCAGTGTAAAAGCAGAGATAAAGGGAGATAATGGGAGTATGTAATAATAAGCACAGCGATCATGTGTTATTTCTCCCCCAAATGCAGCATGTTAACACAATTAGTACTTTATAAATAAATAAAAACATGAATTCATATAATTCCCTATTTTCCCAGCATGCCTCTGTAATTTTGTCCAGTGCTATCTGACCCAAAGATATGTGCCAGGTAGTGAATCCTGCCCCATAGAAACATTAGGGACAATGTTTTGTCGCCGCTTTGTCGCCGCGACCGCAAACGCGTCGCTATCTCCCCGTGTGGACTAGCCCTTAGTCTACTTGAAATTAATTTAAACATTAATTACCCAATAGGCTGGTTTTGCTTCCAATAAGGATTAATTATATCTTAGTTGGGATCAAGTACAAGCTACTGTTTTATTATTACAGAGAAAAAGGAAATCGTTTTTAAAAATATGGATTATTTGGATAAAATGGAGTCTAAGGGAGACAGCCGTTCCATAATTCGGAGCTTTCTGGATATCAGGTTTCCGGATAAGGGATCCTATACCTGTACTAGTGCTTGTGCCTACACTATATAAATGAGCTCTGTAGTGTTTCAAATCATTCATGTGTCCTGCTATGTCTTTCCAAAAGTTCTTAATAAATTGAGCTCCATGGGAACGTTTTCACTATTTTTTATTTTGCCCATAATCTTCTATTTACCAAATATTTTTCAGCGCAGAGATATACGTATGACTTTGCCTCACAGTTTGATCTCTGAAAAAAAGAAAGTCACCATATGGAAATTGTCTATGGTATGGTTCTGCCACATGTGAGGGACGTGAAGGTGGTAGGGGAAAAGCAGGGAGATCATGCACTTGACCCCCTTCTCCGATTCCATATAAAGTATGTGGAATATTGGTGGGTGGGATGTATGCATCCCCTGCTATGTCCCCTACCTTGTAAGCCATTTAGAAAGCTAAGGAGCTGTGAGGGATACAAAACTATGTGGAGTTCTGTTACCTTCTGCCTATGATTGGTGATACATAAAGGGCTCCATTGCATCTGAGAGCACTAAAGCCTACACATATTTCATCCTGCACAGAGGATAAGTAAGGGCACAAACAGCATGTACACCCCTGCTTATTATAAATGAGAACTTCTAGATGGAGCTCAGGTGTTGTCACAAAAATAGATGTAAAACAAACTGTTGTTTCTTGTGCTGTTGGCCCTTCAAATCCAAGGTAATGCAAATAAAAAAAAAAAATAATAACAGCTCTAGCCCTTCATTAGCACAATCAAATAAAACAGTTAGAAAATCCTACCTTTATTTACTGAAATGTGCCTTACTTATTGAAAAATTGCAAATAAAATACGTTACAAAAAAAGAAAATCCTACCTTTATACATTATGGGGGCATGAGTATCATGATGAAAAACAAAAGCTAGCAGAAGTGGACTGAGCCATTGGCAGAAAGGAAATGAAACCAATCACAAAAAAGCATGCTTGCATTATTACAAACTTTCTAGATATTCGCAAAGTCAGTTTATGGAAGAAGAACCACAGAAAGGGATCCCTACACCCACAGTGTATAGTGAAGCTTGAAAAGAGGGGAATTGGGAAATTCCAGCAGTTTTGTTCTTATTTTTGTTAATGTCCTGTAATCCCAAGATAATAGCAGGCAGTTATATTTATGTAATTTACATCCCACATATCAGGTACACATAAGCTTCCAATTGCCTCGACTACACCACAAAACCACAGCAAACAAAGCAAGAAATAGTCATGGTTAACTTTCCTTTATGCTTATGGCTTCACATCCCTTACATTTAGCCAGAGGCTTCTGGACCATACCACAAAAGGACTGTGAATCACGGCCTGCCATTTAATATATAATGGCCCTGATATAGATAAGACTTGTGTTATATTAATTCTGAAGCATTTCCTCAAGCATGAAGGACAAGTGTATTTTTTCAACTTTTAATTACATAGGAACATCCTGCCCTTTTGCACCGCAATTTGAGACCCATAACTTAACCTAAACATTCTCTGCCCACTTAGCTGCCGCAAGATGAATAAATGTTCTTTTTGTTGTAAATACAGTTGAACATGTTTTTCCAGTATTGTGGTTTATTCAAATATTGAGCAATGACACTGAGAGTTGTTAGTGCTGGAATTTAAAGCTTCCCGTTCCTGGACACTCAATGTACTGTATATATTTTTCTATAAACAAATTGTATATAAATACAGTATATATATATATATATATATATATATATATGTATACAGGGAGTCCTCAAGTTACATACACCAACTAACATACAACTCACACTTACATACGGGGCTGTTACAGTAACATACTATTGTTTGCTTGGCTTTTCTTAGCATTTTGCTTTATTAAATATGCACAGAAAGGTAATAAATACTATGTTAAGACAGAATTCTTTCTATGTTGCATTTAATAAGTAAATGTATATGTTTCAACTTACATACAATTTCAACTACTAAATTCAAACCTACAGACCCTATCTCATACATAACCTGGGGACTGCCTGTATATATACTTATATACCTATATTCTAAGTCCCTTTGTAAAATGTATAATGAATCAGATGCAATTTGAGCGTAGGACTGGCCAGATATGGGATGACTTTGACATAGTTGGCCAGCTTAAATATATTGCAATATATGGACAAACAATCCCTGTGTTGTTTAAAGGGTAAGGCATTTTTTAGTAGCAGTATGCACAGAATGGCTCAATGTCTTAAATATATTGATAATGGGTTGAGTGAAGAGGACTCATTTATTTTGTGGTCACAGCCTCATTGCACCCCCGCCTAATGGTTTTACAAATTAGTGGTGAGCACAACTTTCCCTTGTTTGTTATAGTTATACAGGTGCAGTGACCAGCTCCATGTTGTAGCTCCCACCCTTCCCAACTATAGTCAGGTGATCCCACTGGTGTCTAATAAAAGGGCAGCCAAGTTTGGGAGTTTTACTTTGAAAGTAGCAAGTAAGTTGCAGGTTAAATTTAGTCTCTTTGTAAAATGTATAATGAAGCAATAGAATTCTTAATGATTCAGATGCAAAGACTTTATAAAGTCAGAAATGTAATATAGCACACAGTTTATTTATTTCCGGTATTTGTATAGCTCCAACATATTTCCGTAGCGCTTTACCGAGATTATACTCAGCCCCAGTGGGGCTTACATTCACACACACACATTTTGCTCACTTTTCTCAGTAGTTGATCAACCTGCCTGTATGTGTTTGAAGTGTAGGAGGAAAGCCACGGAGAGAACATACATATTCCTAGCAGATACTGTTCTACATTTTCTATCTAGTGGCCCCAGAATATCAATTTCTACATCACACTCATATGTTATTTTAAATGAAATATTAATGGTCACTATATAATTATGATTTTGGCTGACTATGACTCCAAAGACAGAGAATGTAAATCGCTGGGGTGGACATACTTTTTTACTTTTACGGTGCTTTTACTTTCAAAAGTAGCCTCACAAGGAAACTTTGGACCACTTTGCTATGCATGAAGCATAACTGACACCAATCCGTACTACTCCTTAGGCACTACATTTAAAGGGATTCTGTCTTGATTTTTATGGTATAGTTTTTATTACTAAATTACACTGTGTACATTGCACCTAATTAATTCTACCATTTAAAATTGGATTTATATGGATTCTTGAACCAATAAATGTATTTTCTTTCATTGTAGTATTGGTGTGTAGGCAGCCTGGTCATGTGCTTTCAGAAAGAGCCAGCACTTCACAATGGAACTGCTTTCAGACAGGTTATTGTTTCTATTACTCAATGTAACTGAAAGAGTCGCAACTTGGGTTAGAAGGACTTGGATTTTTTTCTATTGCTGTGTGCATGGTTCTCTTTTCCCCTCTTTTCCCTAATTTACATATGAAAATTAGGGGTTGTATTTGGTTTGGTATTCGGCCAAATCATTTATAAAGTATTCAGTCAAATCCTAAAATAGTGGATTCGGTGCATCCCTAATACAAATGCAATACAGAACACTCTTCATGACATGTTCATTTCTTCATGACCATTTGGGGGATTGTATACACCCACATTTGCTTACAAGTGTGTGGTAATTTGTATGATAACCACAGGAGGTCAGTATAGCTTTTTTAATTTAATGTAAATTGGGGTAAAATTGATGACTATAATATTTGCATTCATTTTAAATGAATTCATTATTGTTATAAGAATTTGATTACAAATATAAAAAGAAAAGAAGAGCGGTGGTTGTGGTATGAATGCTATTTTCAATTAAATGATTTACTATGATCATTTTTAAAAACATTTGGAGCCAAATTATAAATGTTGTCAGTTTACTCACAGAAACAGAATTTTCTACAGCAATTCTGTATAGAATTTAGCATATGTCTCTGTTTATAGCGATTTGGCCCGTTGCATTTATGTAGGGCTAAGTCATATTCAATATGTTGAGGATCCAAGCCTAGAAAGAGAGGGATTAAAGCAGCAGTTTTATGCTAGGTGAGTAGTGCAAGTAGGGCTCACAATCTCCCAATTAGCCAACATATGTACTCTGATTAGAACCCTGCTGCTTTAAGTGGAATAAGGCCCAGCAAACCACTGAGCAGTTCATTCGTACTTTATGTGAACGAAAAGACATGCATTTGGTTAGTCTGAGAGCAAATAATGCACTAATTTACATATTATTGCAATATTAGTGTGAAAAAATGCACACTACTTGGAGCAGGAGTGGCAGTCTGTCAGCATGCTGGCCCTGCACATAAATGGCAGAACAGTTGCCTTGTGGTTATTGCTTGGCTCATTTGGTAGTAGATATTTTATATCCAGGGATTTGTCACCAGCATTATTTGGCAGAATTATCATTGTTGCACTTATATGCAGTGTACTAAATATATATTTAGTGTACAGGTATGGGACCTGTTGTCCAGAATGCTTGGGAACTGGGGTTTTCCAGATAATGGATCTTTCCGTAATTTGGATCTTCATATCTTAAGTCTACTAGAAATCATGTAAACATTAAATAAACCCAAGAGGTTGGTTGTGCTTTCAATAAGGATTCATTATATCTTAGTTTGGATCAAGTACAAGCTACTGTTTTATTATTAAAAAGAAAAAGGAAATCATTTTTAAAAATTCGGATTATTTGATTATAATGGAGTCTATGGGAGATGTTCATTCCGTAATTCGGAACTTTCTGGATAACGGGTTTCCGGATAACGGATCCCATACCTGTACTTGCTGTGTTTAGTTACGCTCAGATTCCCTGTGAGCTCGGAAGTGGTGTCTTCCAGTGAAGAGAACTATGTAATTTGATTATAATCTGTGAAGATTTCTCTATACAACGGGGGAATGTAGAGTACAGCATTGCTATCCTTAACTGCATTCTAGCAGCTAAGCCACTCCTCCAATATACTACTTTATTTAATATCCTTTATTTATAGAGCATCATTCCCCACTGGATTTCATGATCTAAGTTCCCTATCACATTCTTAAGGGTCAAATTCATCAGAAGCCTTTATGTCTGTGTATGAAAGAAAACTAGAATATGCAGATAAAACCTACACAGCGGCAATGTACAAACTCCTTGGAGATGATCAGAATCAAACTCAGGACTGTGGCATTGCCCTGCAGCAGTGCTAACTATGTGACTATTATGCAGTTTTCCTGGCTCACCAACATGGGCGTTTTTTCTGTGCGATCCGACGCAATGCGCAAAAACGATGGCGTCAAATCGGATGCAAATAAGGTAAGTGAATGCATTGACGGATGGTGTCGCATTGTTGATCCGACACGACTGTTGGATGCAGACACAGCTGCGACACCATCCGACAATGCATTCACTTGCCTTATTTCCGTTGCATCCAATTTGAAGCCTGCATTTTTATGCAGCGCGTCGGATCGCAAAGAAAATGCCCGTGTAGTCCTACCCTAAGGATAATACAACCAGCAATATCCAATTACAGTGGTTCCAATGAACTGGTTCAGGTAAGTGTCGGTTGAAACGTCACATTCCTGTGTTTTCCAAACCAAATGACATACTGAGACAGAAGCTGGTACAGATATGTACAGATAATAGGATCCATTATCCAGAAACCTGTTATCGAGAAAGCTTTGAATTACAGGAAGGCCATTTCCTATTTTAATCAAAATATTTCAAGATTTTAAAAATGATTTCCTTTTTCTCCGTAATAATAAAACAGTACCTTGTACTTGGTCCTAACAAATATTGGATTTAATATTTCAATGATTTTTTAATAGACTAAAGGCGTGGTGATTCAAATTATGTAAAGATCCCTTATCTGGAAAACCCCAGGTCCCAAACAGTCTGGATAACAGGTCCCATACCTGTACACCCAAAAGACCCAACACCTAAGCACAGGAAATGCAAATTAAATGAAAATTAAAAAGGTGTCATATGCTGTTCAGAGTAGTTAGGAGACCACAGATCTATTCATAGGAGAGACCAAACAACTGTTCAGTAAGCAAAGCTAACTGGCTAACCCCTTAAGTCTATTTACATTTAAATGGAAAACTCCTTTGAGGGCTGAAATGTGCATATTTTGGACGAATAGGACAGATGGTTTGAAAGTGGCATGAAGCTTTCTTTATGCCTCTTTTAAACCATTTATGTCGAACTGGAACAACCATCCCTGAACAGAGTTTAGGGCCTGTGACTAAGTTTGTTAGCATAAGACAATGACTCTTTACCATATTTATCCTGGCAGTTATACAACAATTCACACTTCCCGGCATGCGTATTGCGATATATTCAAGATGGTCAGCTATGTCATTTAACTAAGTAATCTCTGATCTGACCAGTCCTACACTCACTCTCATCTGATGCATTAAGTATTCCACCATATCATTAGGGTACTACAATTTAACTGCAACTTGCTCTCCAAGGTTAAAGCTCCCAAATGTTTGCCCATTTTATACTGACTATAGTTGGGAATGGTGGGAACTACAACCGGGAGCTGGCCACTGCTCCTGTATAAAATATAGCAAAAAGGGGAAGTTGCATTCACCACTAAATTTGAATCCATTAGGTGAAGTTGCAATATGGGTGGGACCACAAAAAAATACATACTGCCTTCATCTCATGGCCCCCCGCCTAATGTTTTAAAATTGTTTAATGACAAGCACAACTTCCATAACTGAAAATTATTTATTCTTGGAGAAAACACTAAGGGGGTTATTTATCAACGTCCGAATTTATCTCAATATCGGCTGCTACAAACTCAGTTTTTAACGCTTATTTATTATTACATTTTCCTGAAAATTTGCTTTGCAGGAAAAGCTCAGATTTTCACGATTTTTTCAATGAATTTTAAAACTTAGAATTTTTCGGAGTTTTCACCCGAAAGCTCCGAAAACATAGTGAAATTGCCGAAACCCCTGACACAACCAAATATAAATGGGACTGTTCCCATTCACTTTTATGCAACCTCAACAGGTTTGCGATGCCGTGGTTTTATAGTCGGGCTTTTTAGCCCTCTGGGTTTAATAAATTCCGAAAAATTCGTGATTTTTTTAAAAGTCCAATTTTATAAAAAAATCAAGAATTTTTTGGATTTTGGGGAAGTTCGGGTATTAGTACAACTAAGTACATAACCCCCTAATAGTATGTCTGAAATAAGTTAAAATCATGATTTTACTCATCTACAGAAAATAAAGAGAACATTGGTGGTATTTTAACACACTATATTTACTATTCCTGAAATAACAAAAGCACTTCCAAAGCGTGGAATTAACAAAAATGTATGCTTAAAAGAAAAAATCATGTTATATTTTTACTTTATTTCCAAGGAATATCAACACTTATCTGGCAACCTCATAATTCTGGCATTAAATATATTAGTATTTGGAGATTAATTCATAAACTAAAATTGTGAAGGCCAGAATAAGGACATATTCAGGCAATTCCCCATTGATAAAAAATATTTTGTTGAGCATAAAATATTTGCTTTCAGGCTTATTTTCAAATGGAGGTGCAGAGTAGTTTGTACTGAGCAAGAGCTAGGCACTAGAACTGTGGGTCAGTGTGTCCTTTTGTGCTCTTTTGTCTCCAGTTTGCTATCAAATGAACAAACAAAAAAAGCTAAGCAACCTTTGCTGTTCATTCGGGTTTTTGTGACACCATAAATACAACGCTCATGTTTTAGGAGTACATGAATACACAATTAGAATGGTGTTATATCTCTTAGTGGACAAGCAGCAGGTCTGTAATTCTCAGCTCTGTTATTTCATATTAGAATCTGAAGCCAGTAGGAGACACCGCCTGTTATGGTAAAGCCTACTTGATGACTAGTGGAAGTGAGCCTTAATATGTTCCTATGTATAAGAGGCTCCTGTTTTACTGAAGACATTTGGGATTTCACAGTAGCTCTCTGGCGTCTGCTCATTGGAACATTCAGCTGAAACCATAGAAAAGTCTTACCTCATCTAGACAAGTAGCAGGCTAAGAGATAGACTCCACCTGTTCTTGAAAATCTCACTAATCCAACTTTCTAATTACCCCTTATTAATGGGTGCTTCTGCTTTCATTATACATCTTAATTAAGTTATGTTAAGTTTGAAGACAACGTAACAGAATGAGAGCTGTGTCATTTTTTCCATATGGTAGGGCTTATACATAGATCCCAAAATAACTATGTCTGGGAAGTTGAAGTTCTAGCTTCTGGACAGAGACAGTCTAACAAAATACGCTGCTATCCTGGGACCTTTTCATATATCATTTGATTTAGTGTGATCAACTTTTTATTAGCCAACTGGACAAGCGTTGACCAGAACATTCCTCATGCAACATTACACCACGGAATGCATTTCTTTGTAAATTGCAGGCAAGTCTTACCACAGCATATTTATATAATATAACCTGTTAATTGTAATAATTATGTGGTGTTAAAAGAAACCTGGGTTATACACTGCAAAAAAGGTAACAAAATAGAACAATAGTGTATATTTAATTTTGATAGGGGTGCAGTTTTGTCTTTTGCTTGGTCATTCTAAGTGTCATAATTAAGAAATCAGTGAACATTGTACTTTATATTCCATAGTTCGTCATAAAAAAGTGTCAGAAGTTCAAAAATAAGGTTACAAACACAGCTATACAGGATACTTGTATGGATAAAAGCTCCATAGCAAAGCACAAATGCACCCAACAGCCTGGACTAATTAATCACACACGACTGCCCTTATGGAGATAAACTATTCCTGAGATTACCTGGATTTGGTTGTAATTCAAGGGTTCTCTTGGCAGCTTGTGTCCATAGCTAACACTGACTAGAGACAAGTGAATAGGACGCTAGTGGCGTCACTGATGCCACAGACCAGAAGTGACACAATTTTTACACTTGCGGTGAGAAAACTGTACACTGTGACTTGTGTGGGATTTTGTCAAAATGTATGGGAATATTAGATAATTATAAGGCACACGGGTCATTTATGACAGCAAGAGCAATGTGAAATTTTAGATGCAATTCAGCATGGGTTTTTACCAACAATGCAGTGCCCCCCCCCCATAGTTCAAACATAATTGCAGTTGAAAGGAGTTTCATTTCACACAATTGTGTCAGATGCATTAAAACTCTTTCAATTGCTTTTGTGCTTTTACACGAATCAGCCACAGTTGTGCAGAAAATTGTCTACATTTGAATGTCATATTTTCTGGTCCTTAGCGCCCAATGCCCCCTGAGCACAATTCTTCAGGCACAAATACGCTGTGCGCGTTGACACTGGTACAGTGGGAAACTTGGAGCTACCGCCTCATTCGAACTGGTGATAACTCCAGCCTTCCTCTGCATCAGTTGACACAATTCATCCCAATAGACTGTCGGAGAGCAATTGCACATGGTGCCAAAATACCCAAGTCCAAGACACCTGAATGAAAAAACGTGGGCAAATATGAGAAGAAAGCAGCACACTAAAATGGGAATGGTAGAGAAGGGAATACCAAGAGAAAATGAAAAATAGGGGTATTGCAATATCCTGGGACACATGTAGGCAGGGGCGATCCTGGCCCCTCCGTTGCCTGAGGCAGTAGCAGTTGCTGCTGCCCCCCCTCCCCCAGAAATTCGCTCTTAAAGTACCAGGAGCAGCATTTTTGCTGCCCCTGGTACCTAGTGGGGTGCTGCCGCCTGAGGCGATAGCCTCAACTTGCCTCATTGGCGAAGCACCCCTGCATGTAGGCTCACAACAGAGAGAACAGAGGTGGGACTGTCAATCTGTAAGTGCTGCCACATGCTCATTTCTGCTTAAGGTGGCCATAGATGCACAGATAATATTGTACAAAACTAATTTCCGTATGATATTCGGTGCATGTATGGTGGGAAAAGAGCCGACTTGGATTTGGATATCGGTCGGTTCATTGATCGGGCTAGATGGAAAATTTTAATCGGGCATCTTTGAAGGCACCCAAAAACATGTTTTTAGTGCTGAATCGTCAGATACAGGTAGAATTCTATTGTTTCTACCTGTATATCTGACGATTGAACTCTACACGTGTGTATTGAAACAAACAATCTGTCTTGGAAAGATCTTTTCCAAGAAAGATCGTAATTGTTAAGTCTATGGCCACCTTTAGACAGGACGTATCTGTGCAGAGTCAGTTAAAATGAGTGTTTTTAAAAGATTTAATTTTAAGCCTCTGGGTTGTAATATTGTTATACTTTCCTTTTGACATATCTTTCTGCGGCAACAAAATGCAAGCAATATTATTATAGGCTCAATTCCATCGTTTCTTTTGTAGCGTTAACGCATGAAGGTAGGCGCCATTTTCTTGAGAGGAATGGTATTCCATTACTCAAACAATTTCAGTACCTTAAATAGTACAAACGTAGAAATACAGTATTTTATGCTGTAGTGCCACCTTCAGGGAACTCTTTGCGGTCAAAGAACTGTACTGCTTTTATACGAGCACAAGGTCAGAAGATTTTATGTAAACTCCCAAAGCCTTTCCACGATATAGTAGGATGATTTACCCCTGTTATCCTTACATTATTTTTTTATTAAATATAGTAACACATATTTTATGTTAGGGTTTTTTTGCAAGGCTTGGCAGCAGCTGAATGCTATGGATTCAATGCATGGGCAAAGTGGTGGCACAATGGAGTCCTAATTTCAATTCCATCCAGTGAAGAATTTGCATGGAGTTTGTATGGTCTCCCTGTTTCTGCACTGGTTTCCCCCACACTCCAAAAACATGCAGAAATGTTAACTGGCTCCTAGTAAAACTGACTGGACTGGACTGATTGAAATGATGTATAATAACATAAAATACTGCTAAATAATGTGTTGGCTCCAAATAAATAGAGGGTAACAGTAATCCAAATACACAGTGTGTTCCTGGTTTCACAGCATCTTCCCTATGACACTTCTTGCATGGCCAGGCCCTGTACCAATTTCATCAAATGTCTGCCCTGAATCTATGGTAGATATTTGGCACCAGGCACTTATACACTTACATATATTCTAACAAAGACACCAAATTCTGTCCAAACTGATGACAATTTTTGCACATAGGAGACTGGAATCATAAGAAAACCCAACAAACATGCCTCCACAGAAGAAGCTTATAAACTACAGATGCCTGAATCAGTATAATTGGCATGGGAATGCCACTGAGTATAAGCGTGGCTAATGTAGGTATGGGCTACTTTGATGTTAAGTTGATCTTATATAAGAGCAAGTAAACCGATTTACCAAAAGATCAGCAGCCAAGGCAGAGAGAGGGACATCATTGTGTGCTAATTTAGCTGTAATGCATAGTTCATTTAAATGCCTTGCAGAGAAAGTCCCAGGCCTCAGTTTCAGACTCTTACAGCAGATATAAGCGGGAACCCAGGGGTTGCAAATGATTCAATAGAACCTGCTCAATACAATGTGATGGATGTCCTGTTTAAAAGCCCTCAGTAATCTGGATGCTGGCAGCATGATTGTTGTTTTTGTTTTCCAGACAAATGCTTCTGCGAGCCACATAATGTTTAGGACAATAGGCACCACTGAGCAAGTGAAGCAGATGGATACATTGGCGCAAAACTGCTGCAGTTTGCTATGCTTTTTTCTTTAAGAATGGTAATGTTACAGTTTAGTAAATGCTTTCAATTCCCATTCGTTCCAAATCTTTTTAGATTTGATTTAAATCTTTTTAGCCAGATGCTACAGTACATGATATAAAGGGATGCACTGCTAGAAAGTATAGTTGGACTTTTAGTTCTGCCTACATAATATTCTGAAAGCATGGCTCCATTTTAGAATGTATACTATATACACATACTAATAAACCAAATCTCCAGACCCTAGATGGCTCCTGTTTCATACCATGTTTTACATGAACACATACAGTGGAATCCTTTGCCTTGTGATATAGGTTCAGATCCAGTATCCAGTCAAATGAAATTGACTCCTCTCGCTATATGTATAACAAAATGGGAATAGGGGCCAGGATAAAACTTAAGTTAAATCAGTTTTTAAAACACTTTTCCTGATGTTCCTATACAGAATTTACTTTAGAACTGCAGTTTTATTTGTTAAAATGTTCCTTTTTAGGACCCCTTGATTTCCTGTAGAATGAACTTAATCAGCCTCGTGAATTCTGTGAAGAATTACATTTCAGGGTTCAAAGACCCCTGGTCTCTTGCCTGGCAGATAAAGGAATGGTCAGTGAAGGAGGATAGGCTTGATAAGATAATAAAAACTGTAGAGAAGAGGAGGAGGAAATAGATCTGTAGACTAAAGCCCAGCATGAGATCTGCATCTTTTCTCTTCAGTAACCTTTTCCCAGTTAATTATTGCAGGTCTCAGCCTGCAGTTCCAACCCGGTGCTCCTCAAGAAATGGCAATTAATTTAAGACTAATAGGATTTTCAATTCCAAACAATTCAGAGAGATTTTATGGGGGAATGTGAATACACTTAAGAGACAGCCAGCTGTGGGTGGGTAGACAGTTACGGATTTGGCAGCGTGGATAAAGGAGTTAAGAATAAAGGGAGGCTACTGATCTTAAATCCCTTTTAGTGCATCGCGATTGTTGTTAAAGACTCAATTTCCACTTCTTCAAAAGCCACCAAAGTGTTTCAGAAAAGGTGATCATACTCTTTAAAGATAGAGCTATAAATGATAGATTAATAGGCTGCAAAATGTACACTCAGACTGTATTTAACAAATTGCTACAAGAATGTCTGGACAAAAAAAACTGCTTTATATTTATCTAGCTGACATCTGGCCTCAAACAATATATTAATTTTTCTGCCTGAATTCCACTGCAATTATATTAATTATGCAGCAACATTAATTTACTTTCTATTAACCTACTCCAGAGAATATTTGACAACATGTATTGTGATTTTTTACCGCTTAATTACATAAAGTAAAACTGTTACCATTTTCTTTTAGCTGTTTAAAATGTCCTAGACAAATATCATTTATTATAAAACCAATAAAGCATTTACTCTCAATTACAATGGATATAACTATAGAGGTATAGTCAAGATGGACTGTATATTATAAATGAATAGTATCAGCTTCATAAATGTTCATAAAACACTTTTCATTCCTTCGAGGAAGAATTTATCAGCAGGGAAATTAATCTAATTGTTTTGACACTTTGGGGCGTTTGTTTTAATTTATAAAGTTTCATGCTTTGTGCTTGTCTGTGTGTTGAAGCCAAATCAATAGTTTAGTCATTCTAGAATGTATCACCGCTTTGGGTTTCTTGCGGCTAATAGTTGTTATTAAATGAAATTTCTTTTTTTTTTCCAGCATAAATCGGTTGTCTAGGGCAATTTTAAGGTCAAACAATAATTGAAAGTTCTATTTAGCATACCTAAGCTGAACACATATACATTTCCTCCATAGGGAGCCACTACAACATCAGGGTTAATGTGTGCTGACTTCTTGTTGTCCCATGGGTAACATAAAGGGATTATTACTAAGAACTCTAACTCTTACTCAGGATAAAAACTGCCTGCTGTTCCCCCTTTTTACATACTATTTTTCCCCTCAACAATTTGGAATTCACAGAGCCTAGTTAAATTGTTAAAATCCATTGCAAAGGTGGCAACATCGCCAATGAGGCAGAAGAATTAGTCGGAAAAATATAAACCTCCACCTGTAGATTAACCAAATAATTTATTTCTTTCATCTAATGAGTCTTTCAGAAGTTATTCCTGTTATTTTACTGAGCATTTATTTTTATCCCTTTACAGCCATAATTACAGCAAAGGTTTTGGAGAAGTATTTGTCAAGTTTTTTTTGTAACACTGATATACTGTATATAAAGTTTAAATAAATAAATATATATATATATATATATATATATATGTGCGTATATATATATATATAGATATATATATATCTATATATACATATATATATATATATACACGCACATATATATATATTTATATTTATTTATTTAAAATTCATATACAGTATATCATAAATATATATATATATATATATATATATATATATATATATATATACAACTACAAGATATATATATATACAGTTTATAAAAATATATATATATATATATTAAAATGGAGTTGACAATTAAGAAGTAGGTAATGACTTCAAACTGAATCCAGCAGGAAACCTTATAAGCTAGTTAATGACATTAGTCTAAAAGTGAAACTCACAGGAAGGTGAACAAAAAATAGAGGTAGGTGGTGGTTTTTTCTGGGTTCTGGACTTAGCCTAGGGAAATGGTGGTTTATGGGTGACATTTAGGGGCAGATTTATCAAGGGTTGAATTTAGAATTGGAAAAACTTTCCAATGACCAACCGAAATTTATTTAAAGAAATAGTATTTTTTTTGCAGGTGAGTAGTCCATGTTGGTTCGATTACGTCTGAATTTCCAAAAAAAATCTTTTGATTTTTAAAGTCCACCAATTGACTCCAAATAGGTTCTAGGATGTCCCCCATAAGCTAAAACAGCAATTTGGCAGGTTTTAGATGGCGAATGGTCAAAGTTGAATTTTTAAAAAGACAGAACATGATAAATTTTGATATTCGAATTTTCAATTTTTTTTCAAATTCAAATCTAATTTGGACTATTCCCTAGTCGAAGTACACAAACATTAGCTCAAAATTCCAATTTTCACTTCGACCTTTGATAAATTTGCCCCATACTGTAGTCTAAAATATTTCACATTGTATAGCAAGACGCTTATACAATATAAGGAAAGGCTTCATTCCTGGTGTTCACTTGCAATAGATGAGATAGTACAACCTAGCGAATAGCTTATCTCCAGGACTTTTTAGCTACAGCCCTGCAGCCAAGAGAAAGGGCCTGAATAGTAGTACTAGTATCCTTTATAGTACTGAGGTGCAAGTTGAGAAGCACTGAAGTTATTGCAATAAACTCATGCAACATGTCCAGCTTGAGTATTTTTGAAAAGTAAGTCGCTAATTTTCACTACACTATACAGCAAGCCAAACATCCCCCCCATCTTCCATAGGTTGACTCTCTGACGGCTCTGTAATAGAGACATCTAATGTTTCCAGATAACTCTCCCTGCAGAGTAGATAGAAGTGGCAGCTAAGTAGCAGATGAGATTCAATACCAATAAATTTAAGGTTATGCACTTGAGATTTAAAAATATGCAGGCTAATAATATTCTTAATGGGATAGTCAATCCTTAATGGAGAAGGATCTGGGACCTAGTGGATAATATAATTAACTTTAGCAAGCAATGCCAGTCAGCAGCATAAAAGGTCAAAATATTGTTCTGTATTTAAAACAAAAAAAAAAGTACACATTCAAAAAAAAAAAGTGTAAAAAAAAAAAGTGTATAAGAAAGCCTCATTTAAAAAGTACAGCTCAGTTGTCAGAACTCAAAAGGGAACACAAACCTTGATGAGGCTAGTAAGCATGAATATTCTATGACTATACAGTATAACTAAATCAGATATTATCTAGTGCAGACATTTATGCAGCAACTGAAATGACTTACAGGCATGTCGACTTCAATTTGCCTGAACATTTACTTGGGTCATGATTGGAATAAAAAGGTGACACATTTTTCTCTGTGGTTTCTAGCATTACACCCATAGTATGATGTGACCTGATGTTTCTGAATCTATTCCTGCCTCTTGTGGATATGTGAGGCATAGAAAAAAATAATATACTCTCCGAGGTAGTATGTTGCAGAGATAAACAGTGTTTTTACAAACATTTTATATAGTTCACTTTAACATAATGAACTTGTCTGGTGTGTTGAAGTTCTGAAAATAGTGCATCACCCAAAGTGATGTAAGAAAATAGGTCAATCACAACATGCAATACCACTGATATGTGGATACTGTCCCCTAAAAAGTATTGTTTTTGCAATGTGCTGATCACAATGTTCCTTTGGTATACCCACAATGCACCAGGGTGTTTATATGCAGGGATCCAGTACTTAACAACTGTCATTGTCTCCAATGGGCTAGTCTATACTGCTAGGTTGGCTATGCATATATTATGCTCTGGTATTACTGGCCAGGTGCACCCAGTACCACTAATGCGATGATAATGTTTTATCAACAAGTCTGCTAGTAAATGTATATCCATATTTACAGCAGGCCACAAATAGCACAATGAGCTCTAGAGGGGACTATTTTGTGATGCTTTATGGCATTTTTGATTAGAAGTCACATGTTGGGTACTTCGGAGGCTGTCTATAAAGCTACCTGTATAGCTACAAAACACTATTATCCCATTAATCATACCTGAAAAGATTGTTTATCTATGTAGCTAAATGAACTTGGGATAGAACTGCACTGTGAATTTGGACCCATGAGTCAATGAGCTTGACTACATTTTCCATCTGGCCCAGTGTGACTAGTAATTGTTCTGGAAACGCTGATATTGTGGCCCAGACATGGTGGAATATGTTTCCAGATCATAAGCCTATATATATGAGCACTTTATGTAAGGGTAGGAGGAAGCTTTACTCTTACTTTGCTTGCGACATATACCAATAATTGCCACTGACCAAAACTGTTCCAGATTCATGGTCTATATATTTGCTTTTGATTCTGTATTATTGTTTACTTTTAAGATATACGTTATTGACATTTTCAATCAAGTTGATTATGTATGTATGGTTCCGCTTTCAAAAAAAATCAGTATTGACAACTGAATAATTACAAAACAGCACCATTAAAATACAAAACAAAGAATGCCAAGAATCTGCCACCGGTGTAAAATAATGCACATGGACAGATGCATCCACTTAGAAGCAAACAAGTCAGGAGCCTTCCAATCAGTTTTGGAGAGTTAAATGTACAATTTCTCCAGAAACATTAACAACAGGCTTTCACAATACTAATAACTAGCAATAATGTGGATATAAAGGAGGCTCCAGATGAGGGACGTTGTTTAGTTTTCTTGAAGGGATACTGTATACTCAACACAAACTAGCCAGTTTTAATGAAAATAATGCTATATCACTTTTATATACTTCTAATTAATGCTGGGAAATGGTCTTTTACTAATATGTCTTTGTTACGTTACAAATGAATATCCTTGTCTTTCTGTACATATAATAAGTGTTTCTTTGTGACATACTCTATAGATTTTTGGCTAGTATTTGTCAAAAATAAAAATTGAATTAGTCCTCAGTGTAATAGTGAAGCCTCAAGCTTATTCATAACGTCCATATTCCCATATGCCAATTCCAGGTACCATTCTGTATAAAGGGGACTTGCTGCTGAAGTTTGGGGTGCTGTTTGTGAGTTGTAAACTGCCATTCATTGGTCCTTAGACAAAGCACTGTAGCCAGATATAGGAAAGAATGGGAAAGAGAAAACAGATGTGAGTCATGGCTAATTGCAGGCTGCTATTGTTCTGCAGCAATGACCAGGTCACAACAGTTCTACATGGCCAAATGTCACACAAACAAATACAAATCTGCACAAAGACATGGACTTTAGATGGGCTTGCCCTGTGGATAGGGACAGTGTTCCATTTATGCCTTGAGCCAGTGAGATAAAAGTTCCTCCCTTTCTTTTTTAATTGCTGTATTATATATATTATATATTATATATATGTGTTATATATGATGATGTACATTCCCTTCAACTTAAAATTAGTTATTGCATCAAAACCAAAATTCATCACATATACATCCAAAGACATATAACAAAATAATAGTTCCTGCAAATGGGAATAAATATGGTCTTATCTGAAACACTATGCTAGCACAGGCATCTCATTAAATAATCCTTCTATGTAACAGTCCCCTCAATACACCTAATTAGGAAAAGTTTAAGGCAAAATTCAATCCTTAAAGTAAGCTCCCATAAGAGCTGTTATTAATCCACAGGTAGCACAATCTTCCTAGTACTTTTGCTTGAGGCAAATCAGTTGCTCCCACCTATCTGATCCTTGTTAAAGACCTTAGGAACTCATTTTAGCTGGGTCAGTAGTAAGTATGTAATCCTGTTGGCTAACTCGCTGGTGTGCTCAGGGGCTCTCTCATTGGGATCTTAGATAGCTACATTGTGATGGCACTTTCAACAGTTCTGTTGGTTGTTTCCTGGCTGGTCCATCCCTCAAGTCAGGGTTAGGAATCCTGGTATCTGCTCCTAGCTAAGTTCACCAGGGTCTGCTTCAGGTATGGTATCTATTAACCAGAATTCTCAGGGCCTGGGTGGGTTTCCAGATAAGGGACCTTTCCATAATTTGGAAAATACTTTAAAGATTAAATAAACCCAATAGGATTGTTTTGCCTCCAATAATCATTCATTATATCTAATTAGGATCAAGTACAAGGCACTGTTTTACTAAAACAGAGAAAAAGAAAATAGTTTAAAAAAATTATATTTGCTCAAAATGGAGTTTATGGGGCAGATTCACTAAAGGGGAACTATCGCCAGCGAATATTTCGTCCACTTCGCCAGGCAAAAATTCATTACCACTATGCTAATTCACTAAAATGCAAAGTTGCGTCCTAGGCACCATACACTAGCATCTTTTCGCTAACGTTACTTCAGCAGTGCGAGTGTTTCAAAGTGAAATTATGCTAGTGATCGCTTCTGCCTAGCGAAATTTCTTTAGTCCACTTATGTTTAGGTCAATTTGAAAACGGGGCGAGTACATATTAGTTGTATGGACGTCTTTGTTAGAAATGTTGGTGCAAATGCTTGAAGTGGCCACTTTTATTACAAATGTCCAAGGAAGCAAAATAAAGACAAAAGAGATCTTCTAATGCCCTACACATGAGCCCACCCTAAAATGAATGTTCCATGCCCCTCCAATGTCTGGTGAAAAATGTTAACCCAAAAAAAGTTAATAGTTAGGACTTTTGTAGGCAATGCCGCTTAAAAAAAGGACAAGTCGCCAGAGTTTCTACAACCTTAATCCATTTCCAGCAGACAGGATATGATGTAACTGACATAAGATTGAGGAAGATGTAGCTTCATGTTAGCAGTTCGCGTGGACTGAGGTGGCAAAGTCAACTCTGGTGAAAGAGGTAACGTTCAGTCAAATTCGCACTTTGCTGAATTTACAGAGTAACGATCATTCGCCAGAGCGAAAAGTCACTTGGTGATAAAGTGCTAAAGAACGCTAGCCACGGTCACCTACACCTGTTAGTAAATTGGCGATGTCCCTGCCGATGGGATTTCTGGTGAAATGTTGCTATCGTTAGACACCTTGCCCTTTAGTGAATCTGCCCCCCATGAGTTGGTCATCCCATAATTCAGAGCTTTTTAGATAACGGGTTTCAATATAACTTGTTTCCATATAACAGATCCTATACTTATAGTTATGGTAGTGCCTTCCTCTTGCTTGGCACCACAGCCAGGCACCTCAATATTTGACAAAATAATTACATAAAAGCAAAGAGGAAGGAATTACAGCAAAGGGTGATACATTTACTAGTCTTTGGGGGAATGTAAATAGAAAATAGAAAAACAAATTTGCAAATAGAAAAACAATTTGCACGAATAAGAATAAAAATCCACATCTCGCAAAGTAATATTGCGAATTTTAATTTTGCATTGTGAATTTTAAGTGCTTGAAGGTGTCTTAATCGTTTGGAGCAAACATAACGACTTTTTCAGTAAGAAGCTTTATTACATTTACTGCGCATTGGCGCAAACTATAAAATTCACAAACGGTCTTCCACTGTCGGAAGTCATTGCTAAACAGTTTTCGGCTTCGCAAAAACTATATTAAATTCGTGCAAAGCAATATTTGTTTGCGCAAAGGCATAACTTTTCGCATTGCGAATAGTTTTTCTGTTACCGACTTTTATTACATTCCCCTGCATCTTTTAACAGAAACACTTGTGAAAACTGCCTTGTGCAATGCATTGCTAAAATCCTTTATAAGGGAAAGGTCTGGTAACCTAGGCTCACAAACCAGTGTCTCAAACCAGAAATGGAGGGAAAAAGACAAGGAGCTACCTCATTTAAATAAGAAAATGGCAACATAATTTATTAATTGTTTGACAGACTTTAATAGATACAGTGATGACTGCAACAGTGTTACAACAGGAAGCGACTTGATATATGGCCCTTGTTAATTTGAGATGGGAATTTTAACTAGTGTGGAACAATAGGGGAGTAGAGAAAGCATGGAAATGACGGCATAAAGAAGCAGAGGGTAAGAAAAGGCAGGCAATAAAAGGGTCTAATGATGGGGTCACTCGGGGAAGTATAATGGTAATGAAGACAGCCATAATGGTGCAATAACAGAAGACACGACATTCAAATACAGCCATCAGGGGTTATGGGCAGCAATGCAAGAATTACATGGGAACTTCTAGAACACATAGAATTCATAGAGAAAAAGGGCAAAAGTACTGTTAGACTAATAAGGGGTTTAAAGGTCAACAACATGATTTCCAAAACACTGTAAATTAAATTTCGTTGAATAACTCTTTGCTGATTGAGATTTAGTTACTGCATGAGAACAACATTTTGAAATAATCCATGATATATGTGTAAAAGTATGTCAAGTGTGAGCGGTATGAACGGTGTTTAATAAAGAAAGGCATGAGGTGTCAGGATACCCATCATTTGGCCTTGTGTCACCATTTCTAATACATACATGCGTGGTTCTAGAATATTACTGTGGGATTTTGTCAGGTATAGATGTCACAACCACAGAGATATCTGATTTCACAAACATTATAAAAACAGAAATGTATGTGTAGGAACTGAACTTTAATCTTGTGAATGATATAAAAGTATAAATAAAGAGCCCTGATGTCTCCCTACTCAATAGTACCCCAAAGAAATCTAAAAATAATCATCATTATTATGTAGCCATACTGTCTGGAAACCATTATTAGAATTATTATTCAAACAGCTCCAAAATACAGAAATGCCTTTTTTCATGCACTTACAATAAAAACAATCACATTTATTGGACAAATAGCCTTTTATATTTAAATGGGGTTGTTAACTTTTAGGGGCCAATTCACCAAGCTCAAGTGAAGGATTCGAAGTAAAAAAAACTTCGAATTTCGAAGTGTTTTTTGGGCTACCATCGATGAACTAAAAATCGTTCGACTATTCGACCATTCGATAGTCAAAGTACTGTCTCTTTAAGAAAAAACTTTGACCCCCTAGTTCGCCACCTAAAAGCTACCGAACCCAATGTTAGCCTATGGGGAAGGTCCCCATAGGCTTGGCTAAGTTTTTTTGGTTGAAGGATAATCCTTCGATCGTTGGATTAAAATCCTTTGAATCATTCGATTCAAAGGATTTAATTGTTCGATCGATGGATTATTCCTTTGATCGTTTGAACTTTTTGCGCAAAATCCTTCGACTTCGATATTCGAAGTCGAAGGATTTTCATTCCCCAGTCATATATCGAGGGTTACCCTCGTTATTCGACCCTTGATGCATCGGCCCCTTAGTATGATGTACAGAGTGATATTCTGAGACAATTTGCAATTGTTTTTCATTTTTATTATTTGTGGTTTTTGAGATATTTAGCTTTTTATTCTAAGGTCCAAATTCCCCTAGCAACCTTGCATTGATTTGAATATGAGACTGGAATATGAATAGGAGAGGGCGTGAATAGAAAGATGAGTAATAAAATGTAGCAATAACAATACATTTGTAGACTTACAGAGCATTTGTTTTTAGATGGGGTTGGCAACCCCTGTTTGAAAGCTGGAAAGATTCAGAAGAATGTTAACTATTCCAAAACTATAAAACAGAAAAAAAGGCCAATTGAAACGTTTCTTAGAATTGGCAATTCTATAACATACCAGAAGTTAATTTAAAGCTGAAAAGTTTAACTTTAAAAGTTAAACAATGTGTTGCCAATAGTGACATGTATTAACAGTATGTTATATGTAAGCGGAGTGCAACCAAA
This sequence comes from Xenopus petersii, assembly GCA_038501925.1. Lineage (NCBI taxonomy): Eukaryota > Metazoa > Chordata > Amphibia > Anura > Pipidae > Xenopus > Xenopus petersii. Next base: position 41,212,540 of record CM076684.1, on the reverse strand, counting down.
CATATTTAAAACTGCAAAATATGCCATATGTAGTATGCATTTAACAAAACAATTTTATCTATTTAATGCTCAGTTATATACAGATAAATAGACTGATAAACGATAAACAGAGATGGATAGAAAGACATATACATTTAGCGAGAATAGAAGAACCAAAAACAGTGTTTTGTGCTGCATATGCAGTTTATCGGTCTAGAAGACCCCTATTTCTTTACCTTGACTTTCCAAGTGCTACTGAGCTACATCTTCCATCACTCTTCAGCACCTAATCAGTGATTTCAGCATGCAAGGTAACAAAATAAGGGACAAGACAATCAGTAGTAAAGGTCCATAGCATGAAAACCTTTGGCACCTGCTGAAAACTGCACTGTGTGCTGTTCTTAAAGGACATGTAAAGCATACATTTTCCAACCATGTATATCAGTTGGGCATATTTTCCCGACCCAAGCCACATAATTTTCGCAGCATATACCCCCTCCATTTGCCAGCCCAGTCACATTTCCTAAAACAAATAGCAGCTTTCACCCGGCAGCCATTTTCCCTCTGACACATCATCACTAACATTGACATCTGCAAACAGGACATGTATGCTGTAAAGTTCATGCAATGCAGAATGCAGGTTTACACAGGCACAACATACTTTGATAAAAAGTTCTGAGCAGTGGTTAGGAGAACAACATAGGATCACACAGCTAGAGTTTCTATGGGAACCAGCAATGCTGTCTTCATTGGCTGTTAGACTGGAGGGTGTGTTTAGTAATCTGAGCTGTGAAGAACTGAGCATGCTCATAAGGCAACAGCTCATGAGGGAGGGAGCCAGAGTGGGTTAGAGGAGGAGAAGGATTTCTAAGGGGATGCTGCAGCCTTACAGTTAACCTTTTAACAACCAGAGTGGCAGTTATCTAAAGATTTCAAAGAGGCTGTTCACTGATTAAATGTTTGTGTGGGGGTTTACATGTCCTTTAAGGTAGTGTAAGAGATCAAAGACAGGAGTAGTGTTACAGAAGCCTAATACTTCTAATGGTGTAGCCTCCTGTACTTTACTACTGCCAAACACCATGGAATGAGGGGGATCTCTCCTCTCCCTAACTTTTTCTTTTAATGTCAGTGAGGATAAGGAGCAGCCTTTACTACAAGATACCAAACGACAAACTTTTTCACTTGATCACTAAAAAAAATCGAGTAACCGCGACTAAGTGCAAAGATTTTTTTGTTTTTACAATTTTGTTTCTTTTCTATGGTTTTTATATTTAAGAAAAATCTTGAATGGCATAATCTGGCATAATAGCAATTTACTTCCCACTGTTTTTCTATTTAATGTAAAAAAAACATAAATGATTTTTACATTTCCCATTGACATCATTGGCATGTCAGTAGGTAGGTGGTGAATTTTTATTTTCTACAACTTTAATAAACGGAGGCAAAAAAGGATGGGGGGGGGGATGTGGCAAAATTGCAACTTTGGATATTGATAAATGTGTGTCTAAGTGTTTCCTCTCCATCACCTGACACAACCGACACCTTCCTTATCTCTCATCTCAAATGTTCTGCTTTTTTTGGGTGGGCCTACTGAGTTTCTAATAGTAGCTCTGTCTCCCTGAATATTCATTGATTTTGAACCACCTTCTAATCTTGTTGTCTTCAGAATTAACCCACTTTTACACTTGTTTGCACTGCCGAACACAAAGCAGATAGCACAAAATATAGTTAATAAAGTACCCCCGCTTGTAAAATATAAGGATATTATAAGTTACAGACGAGTTCCATGACCATATAAAAGCACAAGGCCGAAGGTTGTGTTTTTATACAGGTCATGGAACTTTGAGGTGACTTCTAATATCCTCATATTTTGCAACAGGGGGTACTTTATTTATTATAATACACAAGTTTCAGTGAGACGTGTGACAGAAATGACATCACTACTCACCGTTTATAAGGATATAATTTACAAGATATTCATGGCTTTTGTGTATTATAAGAATATAATTTACAGCATATTCATGGCTCTTGTGTATTATAATTGCATGTACATTAGCACTGGCTGAGACACGGGAAACAGTTGTGTTCTATGGACTGAACAAATGATCTCTTACTCATACATGCCTTATTCCAAATGGTGCCAGCCTGCCTCAATGCAGAATATTTCCAAATATTTCTTGCTTATTTTAGGTGTACTGGGTTTCTAATAGTGGTGTTGCCTCCCCATATATTCCCTGTTTTGGCCCCACGTCCTTATATTGTTGTTTTCAGAATTCACCCACTTTTATGCTTGTTTGCACTGTTCAATAAAAAAACAAATAGGAATACAAATATGAAAATCTTCATAGTCAAATAGGAATATATGAACATATAGGGTGTGTGCTTTGGAGAGGGGAAAAGGTGGGGTTCTATGGGCTGAACAGTTGACCTCTTACTCACAATTGCCCCTATTACAACATGATGCCAATCTGCCTCAAAGCAGAATATTTCCATCAAGATATATAAACACAACGTGAACAGAGAGATTTTCCATTAGTACATTATACTTTAATAACAGCAGAGTATTATACATAATATCTAAGAATGAAGGAATAAATGATACTGCAAAGCTTACAGTCTATCGGAAGGACAACTTCTAGTAGTTTCCTCACTAACCTTGTTGGGGATGAATACTCTCACCTTTAGTTTCCCTACATCTAGAATCTAAATTGCTAATGCTGAATCTAAAGTGCTAAATAATGCTAGTGCCTAATCTAGATATGGAGATAATATAAGAGAAACACACCAAGAATATAGTTTAAGTTCCTTATTTATGCATTCTTAGCCCTGGAAAAGTGAAGTTGAAATATGTTTTGCTGCTCCAGAAGAAATAACATCTTCCTATACTTCCACACAAATGAGCAATCTCTCTGGGGAATAATCAGCCTTAATCCTGCAAAAAATACACAATTTGTTCACTCGGGGAGTAGTCACCCAGAGTGTTCCAAGAAGCAGATGGTTTTGGCTAAACCCTTCAGTTTAAAGGGCAGTTTGCCATAAGCCTTTAAGAAAACATATATCTCTATTTATTTTTAATACAGCCCACTGATGGTTGGCTGCATGTGTAAAACTAGAGCTACAAGTGTGTTCTGCCTACACAGATGGCTTAGGCAAAGATGTGCATGCAGGTGCACTCAAATAAGTCATATTATGTTTACTGAAGCTGGCAAGAATCACCCTTTAGTAAATAGTTTTAGACAATAGATCCTGGTTGTATAATTATCTGCTGAAAAATATTTTCTCTTAAAGGAAAGTCTGTTTGAACATGTGTTACGCACCCCCAAGTGATTGTATTGACTTACCTGAAACCCCGGGCCGGTGCTCCTATCGGCTTCTTCTTCCTTCAAAATTCCCCGGGCAAACACATACACAGTTGAACGAAATAGACAACTTTTTATTTAATGTTTGGCTTTTCGTTCTACTGCACATGCACAACCGCGCGAATAAAGAGAAAGCAGGAAGAAGATCTCTCCATGGTGCTCACTGGTATAACCCCGGGCTGGTACAGTTTTCTGCTGATAGGAGCACCGGCCCGGGGTTTCAGGTAAGTCAATAAAATCACTTGGGGGTGATTAACATTTGGCACCCCCAAGTGCAAACTGACTTTCCTCCTTCTTTATTGCAAAATGTTTTCTGCGTAACAATTTGTACTAATCAGCATCTGAAACACCACAGTTTGCTTCATTAAATGTTTAAAAACGGCCTTTTTTATGTGAGATATAATAAAGAGAAATACTACAAGACATTTCAGAACTTGAACACAATGGAACATCTGTTTGTATATTGCACATTCATTTTTAAACCACTCGGTATATGGGACATTTCAGGCCTTGCAGTACAGAGTTTACAAAATGTGCTAACTTGCTATGGGCCTATTAATTCAATGCTGCCAGACAGTTATTTGCTTTTCAAATTGTAGATTATTAAACACAACTTGATGATCTATTGCTGTAGCTTAGTAGATATGGAACAAATATACATCTGTTATTACACTGGTCAAAAAACGTAAAACTGATAACTTATTAAGTCAAAATACAATGATTTGGGACTTACAATTATTATTAGTGACAGTGAGGAAAGCTGGTTACTGAACTGGCACTTTTTAAAAAACAGATAATTGTGTACATTTATCCTTGAGCAATTGAACACCATTTCAACTCTGGGGTGTTTGACCTCAGCAGTAACCTCTAACACACCTCCAAATAATTAAACCCAAATGCAAATTACAAATCATTTTACCCCCCCAGAATGATTATTTCCACCACAGAAACAAATGAATGTTTACTTCTCTATAGTGCTCTATGTTTTATTACTCAATGGCAAATCCTTAGCACTATACAGAACATCACTGTTTTTGAGAGATGGCAATCAATTGCACTTTAACCAATTGTATGCCAATGTATTGCACTATTCTTGTTTAATTCAACAAGTCTTGTTGCCTTAACCAGAGACCAAAGACGACAGTTTGTCACGTGCTTGTATTTTGCACTGTCTTGCATGCTAAATAAATTGCTGTAGGTCTCTGCATCCACTCTCTGAATACATCACTGCATGCATTTGACAGTACTGTAGTCATGAACACTGGGCAGGAAAGGAGGGGGCTCCTCACAAGTTAAGGAGAGCCTGGGGGTGAAGTCTGCTATGGGTTGTGAACCCACAACCTCTGCACCATGTACTGTAATGAGAATCTTACAAGAGGTGCAGATCGGAACAATGCCCTGCCACAAGTCCACCCTCAATGAGCACTGGGGGATGCCCCTTAGAGTTCATGCACTTGCGAAGAGACAACTGTAAGTGACCCCTCATGTTTTTGAAGGCACAATGTTAAAATTTTAGTCAAATAAAAAAAGTAATGCAATTTGTCCACCAGTGGTCTGAATATGGATGCTTCAAGTCTACAAGCCAATAAACCAGGCTGAGTTTTCTTATTATTTCCATTGAGACACATAAAGCACAAGCCCCAATCCAGAATTTATAGGTGCATGTGTTTGCCCCCCCCTTTCTTCTCACTTCATTAGAAAACACAAGAGCCTCTGCACCCATGTGTTCAAAGGGCCCCATAATACCTCTAGGCCCCAGTGCCACTGTGCTGGTCACGCTGTAAATTGTTCCACCCTTGCTTTGATCACTGATCACCTTAAAAAAATAAACTCTACACCACGAAAGAAATGTTCACACAATCGTCCAGTAATTCCCCATCTTACAGACCAGTTTTTCTACCTTGTCTAAAGCTGGCTCCTTGTTGATACAAACATGTTTACATTCTGAACAAGTCATCATTTAAAGCCAATAGCTTTCTTATAGCATTTGCCGGACTTTATATGGACAGGCAGTGATGCTACTGAATGAACCTATGAGTCAGTATCAGAGCCACTTGTTTTTCCACCATTGCTCGGAGGGGTGATCTGCTTGTGTGCCGCTTGCACTTCACTTGTGAGCAGAGGTTTCCAGATGAGTCAATGCTTTCACACATAACTTGAGGTAGTGAAAGGGCTTATTCAGAAATGCTTTTGATATGCACGACTCAGGATTTTAAATACTTGTGCTTAACACTAAAAAAGCCTGGTTCAGTTTTATTACCCATTAAAAGAACTGCACAAAAGCTAGAACAATCCCTTACTTACTGCATTAGAGCACTGAAAGGTCAGGTGGAAAAAACCTGCTGTCCTTTTTATTTATTTTTTTCTTCTTTTTTTACAACTGAATAACCAGTTGTTAAAATTAGTATACATTAAAACAAATGAAAAACCTCAATATAGAGTTAGATTTTCCCTTACTAGCTCGTATTCTGTTGTTCAGTTAATGATAAAAGTGTTTTCTTGCGTTTGCATGTGCATGTTTTTGGTTTCTTTTTAACATGAATACAAGCAATATCCAAAAGTCACATTATTAATAGCACAGTGAAACCTCAATTTTACGTTCCCTGATAAAAAGTTTCCCCTCATTTTACATGATTTTTTGTGACCCCACCAATATATAATGCATAATGCAATTCCCTGATTGAACATTTTCACAGATTTTACATGATTTTCTTCTGATCCCTGAAAATTTTAAAAGGGTTCTGTAGTATATAAATTGAATTAAACATAGTAGGAGTAAACAACTTTACCCTAAAAATTAAAAGCAGGAAAAATGTACTAATATAAGGGTGTCAAACTCCATTTCATCTGCTGGTCTATAAAACCCTAGGGGGCAGGAAAACAACCCTGCTCAGATATTTGTAAACTCAGCTAAAATATAATATACAAATCTCTCATGGTAGTTTTTCTGAAGCAGGCCATTAACATAGGATTGAGTTCCCTGTATCTGATGGATGTAACAAAGGAGCATAATGTGGTTCTTATTTTTTAAAAGAGCAAGTTGTCTGATGCATAGTACAGGTATAGGATCCCTTATCCAGAAACCCGATATCCAGAAAGGTCCGAATTACCGAATGGCTGTCTGCCATAGACACCATTTTATCCAAATAATCCACATTTTTAAAAATGATTTCCTTTTACTCTGTAATAATAAAACAGTAGCTTGTACTTGATCCCAACTGAGATATAATTAATCCTTATTGGAAGCAAAACCAGCCTATTGGGTTTATTTCATGTTTAAATAAATTTCTAGTACACTTAAGGCACGAAAACCCAAATTAGGGAAAGATCCGTTATCCGGAAAACCCCAGGTCCCGAGCATTTTGGAAAATGGGTCCCATACGTGTACACTTAGGAAAAGTTTAGCAGTGCTAGGATTTAGAGATTAGCTTTATCAAGTGGCCTCTTCAGTCTAAAACTCGTCTGACCACATATGATATACCAGCCTCTTCAGATTAAAATGTCTCAAATCTAATAAATCACATTATGATGCACAATATTTAACACATTTATACAAATGTTTACTTTAATAACAGGACTCTGCCAAATAAGGTCAATGGCCCCTGGGGTATTTTTTTCACTGCAACTTAATGAATGTCAAATATTCTAATGAATGTCTAATATTCTAAAAGTATCAAAAGTATTTTTGACCTCTGTCATAAATGCTGTTTTTGTGAAATTATGGGCTCCCAAAATGCACAACAGTTGTTTTAGGTGATCACTTTGGGCCCAACACTGCCCTATTATACTTGCCTAATATTTCCACTTGTAATCTACAAATATATAACTTAGTATTATATTTGCATAACGAGCACTGCACATAAAACTTCTTCTTAATTCCAGGGTAAATTTATTTTATAGTGTAAATATCATCCTACTGTTGTAGCTCCATTTTAAATATTTGCTGTTATAGCAAAGTGGAGCTCATTTACTAACACAGGAACACATTTGAACCAATGAAGTAGCCCATAGTTGTTACACTAATTACACTGCATCTCTAACAAATGTCATAGGAATGGGAAGCAGCTGCCGTCAGGGAAAGGCATTTTAAATTATACAGTAAAGAATTAGGATAGAGAGGATTGAAGTCAAATGAGCTGTTTTCACTGTGAGTTACAAAGAAGACATGGCTGTAATAACAAGAACAAATCAATGTGCTTCAATTTCTTGTAAGAAAACAAAAACACTTCCAATGAGTTTGTTTGTTTATTTTTAAAGGCAGTCCATACAACATTGAAGAGAACTGCATGATAGAGAGTTTCTCATTTATTCCAGCACAAAGGTTTGCTTTTTTATGTTATTTTTGATTCCACACTCTCCTTCATTCCTCACATCTAATCTTTTGTAAAATCTTGCTGATTGCATCATAAAAATATTGCAAGAGAATGCCCCTTTCTTAGTCAGGAAACTGACAAAATACTTGTCCAATCATTAATCATATACTATGCATTCCTTTTGGCTTGCCACTCATTCATTTATCTTTTGTACAAGCTATACAAAATACCATGCAAGACTATCCTGTCAAGCCACCTTTGCTCACCTCTCTGCAAAGGCCTACACTGGCTACTGATGCATTCTTGCTTCACATTTAAAGTTCAGACCCATACTTACAAAGAGGGTTGAACTATAATGTGCAAAGCCTACCGAGGCTGCTACATCAGGGGCCCCCACACCCCCTCGGTGGCCCGCTAATTTCCCCACCACAGCCCCTCCCCCGCACATGAACTCACTTTTGCTGATTGGGGGAGGACAGTTGTGCAGTGCAGTGTAGGTGGGCCAGCAATGGCATAGGGCAGGTGGGGATCAGGTCTGGCCCTGCTAACAAAGCTCTCTTTTTTTACAATGTTCCAGTTTACATTTCAAGCCTTATATTCAGACCCACTCCAGACCAACCACTTTGTTTCTTCAATGGCCATAGATTTTCTTCTTCTCTAGTAACCTCTTTACATGCAAGCCTATGGGACTTCACCAGAGCAGCTCCCTGTCTATATAATCAGTACCACATCACATCAGACATTCCCCAACCCTACAGAGTTCCAAATATTCCCTGACATCACCATGTTTACTTAACTACATAGCTTAATTGTTCTATTGTATTGGTATTGAAAAATAACTTACTGTAATGTAATCTGTTATTAATGATCAATAAAAAAGAGATAAACCCATACAATAACAACAGAAAGTGCATGCAAAGCAATGTGAGAATTGATACAGGCATTCTAATAAAATATACATTTTAAAAAACAAAAACAAAAAAACAAAAAAAAACAAAACAAATATTCCCTTAAAACTTACCCACACAGCTACATAGTAGTATATCTTGTGTCTCACTTATCCCTATAGATTGTCAACCCTCTTAGGAAGGGCCTCATTACCAGCTATATCGGTTTGTTTGTATAATAATACAATCAATTGTTTAATTGTGGTTGTAATGGTTTATTTTTTTTCTCCTATAAAATAAAAAGTTTACATTTTTAAAAATAAATTAATCAGAAAATCAGTGGGGCCGATTCACTAACTTCGAGTGAAAGATTCGAAGTTAAAAAACTTCGAATTTCAAAGTTTTTTTTGGGCTACTTCGACCATCGAATGGGCTACTTCGACCACGACTTCGAATCAAACTATTCAAAGTAAAAATCGTTCGACTATTTGACCATTCGATAGTCGAAGTACTGTCTCTTTAAAAAAAACTTCGACCCCCTAGTTCGCCATCTAAAAGCTACCGAAGTCAATGTTAGCCTATGGGGAAGGTCCCCATAGGCTTGGCTAACTATTTTTGATCGAAGGATATTCCTTCCATCGTTGGATTGAAATTGAAGGATTTTATCGTTCAATTGAACTATCTGCGCTAAATCCTTCGACTTTGATATTTGAAGTCAAAGGATTTTAATTCCTAGTCGAATATCGAGGGTTAATTAACCCTCGATATTCGACCCATAGTGAATTGGCCCCAGTATGTATTGGCCTTAGAAACGTAACATGTAGTTTAGGTTATGTAGGTTATAAGTATTGGCCAGACATTGATATGTCAGGTGTTGAGGGACTGGCTAAATAGACATAGTGGCAAGTAACAACGATTTGTGCCCATAAAACAAAACTTGGCCACATCGGGGTTAGCATTAAAGTAAAGTCTTCTTCATCCAAGAAAAACTGAAGAATCTGTAAAGAAGGATACACTGCACAGTTTGAAATTAATTTCCCAGTTTAAAATAAACCCAAGTAAAAATGTTTCTTTATCTGGGTGTGTATGGTACTTTTAAAACACTTAAATCCCTCCACATATTGACTTTTCTTTTCAGCCCAGCTCCTACTCAGATTTTTATGCTTTGGAAATTCCTAAAAGGTTTCCTAAATCCATTATTTTTTTCAAATAAAAAACAAAGAAGCAGTTGTAGAAAATTAAGTAATGAAGTAACCTCTTAAAAATTGGGGGTTAAGTCTAAATATACCTATTTTATATTTCTGCAATAGCACAGTTGTCAGAGAATGTTCCAAAACCTCTCTCGCTCAAAGCATACTCCTTAAGGTTGCACCTATGGGATTAATACCAGTCTTCTCATTTCAATTTTTAAATCCCAATATATGCAGATATTATTGAAAGCAGTGTGTTTGTAGATGGATCTAAATGATGCAAGGTTGGGCCTGGTGCTATTTTACTCTTTATTTGTGACGTAATTAATAATGTAATGTACAGAGAACTCTTCATAGATAGGATAGGACAGGTAAGAACATTGATTCTGACTATAATTAAAAAGGGATCACCATATGCACAATACCGAGCTCTATACTATTAAGGTGATCAAACTGAACTGAACTTTTCCTTATGCCACTTTCTAAGGTTCAGCTTGCATGTTCAAAAAGACCAAAGTCTATTAAAGATTCCTACAAAGATAACTAGTTCAAATAATGTATTTTTAGGTGTAAGGATACCCCAATTATATCATTTTGATGTGGTTTTATCTAGCAGACCCTCCACTGGTTTTGCTTTCATGTTAGGTCTCATTAAGTATTGTTTAGTGGTATAATATTCACAGTCTCTTACCTATGTACATTTGGGCTTCAATAGCTAGGCCAGTATATTGACAATACCTATACTGCGAAACGTACAAGGAATCTAATTGCTCAGTGTCCCTAATGAAAAGTAAATTTTATCCATAGATTCCCACCTTTCCCATTCAACTAGTTCTACACGGCAGCAACAGAAATGTCCTGCCTATAAGTATTTAAGGATGGTTATTGAATATTATTATTTCATGCTCTCCCTCACTAACCTGCCTGTCCCATGGAGTTACTCCCCTGCTGCCTTTTCCCAAGATACTCTCTGTAGAATAGCCACTATGGATCCTTGATCTCTTATGGTCTTCCAGGAAGACCTCAAGGGAGAACATTTAGGATTTCAGCATGGTTGTGCAACCTTTCACAGTAACTTCCCTGAGTCTGCTTAAAGCCAGTGGATGGAGGATGGGTGGAGGCAGTTGCTCCTTTACCTTCATAGGTGTCCACATGTGATAAAATATATGACATTGTCAATGGTTTGTTTCTCACTACCTAGCATGTATTTAGCTATGCTAACGTCAGTGATTAGGCTTAGTACACAGGAACTAACAACACGTTTAGTGAAAATTAAAGCAGGCTGACTTGTATGTAAAACAAGTCTTTTGTTTGCTGCCTGTAAAAATAACATCACTTGCTCTTATTGTAACGAGAAGCTTGTAACAACACACTTCTTTATATACTATGTATTTCAAGTACTTCTGACACTGGAGGTGTAAGCCAGTGCAGATAAAAATATTTCCTGTGGATAGCACAGAGATTATCACGTGGAAACTTTTGCCTATATAAGTGGAAAAACATTTAAGGTTTTCTGCTTCCAAAATATAGTTGAAAGGGCAGACTTCACACTATTTAAGCCAGTGCTGAAATAATGCTATTTTCTTGATCTTAACCTCTCCCAGCAAGAACCTTCATGTATTTATAGCGAGCTCTCATGTTTTAATCTTCTTAATCAGCCATAGTTAATCTGTTTTTTTATGGCTGACCAACATCTTTCAAGCTATCTTACTGGACTTGCAGAGGCTTTAGTCAACCTCACTGATACAATGAATAGACCCATAATCTTTTTATAGTCTTTTAATTATTTGTGTGCTCCGAAGTGTAAGAATAAGCTACTGTATCTAGGTTGATATAGAAGAAATAGTGACTGGAGAGCCTTTCAATGTAGTTGATATCTTTAATGAAGCACTACATGTTTCAGACAACAAAGGTCCTTCCTGAGGTGCATGTTACATGCACCCCAGGAAGGACCTTTGTTGTCTGAAACATATGAGCTGGACTAAGGGAGGAAGCATCATCATGCATAAATTAAGCCCCTGGGTGTGTGTGCAAGGGATTCAAGACTCCATCCCCCACACAGCCTAACGTAGGCCTCATACAACTAACAATCTTTTTTTAGGCAAATTAGACTGCTAATTCAATCAATATCTGTGGCCTCTGTACTAATTGGCTTCCTAGTATTCCTTTAGCTGTGGATGGCTGTCCAAGTCTCACTTTCGATCTTTTTAGCTTCCTGACCAATTGCAGTGGATCCCTACTGGATTATGAAAAGATTGTTATTGCTTGCAGCACTGTCTGAGAGAAGTGGCATTAGCAGCAGTAGGAGGCAAGTATACTCCCTAGAAAAAATTAACTGTAAAAAAAGGGTCAAGCTTTTTGTTGACTTTTGTGGGCAATGATTTTAGTCTTGGGCTACAAGCCCATCTTGCACATTGAAGTAATTGCTTTCTATTCGTATTAGTACTGTTTTTCCTGTTGGTTAAATCAACAATTAGTGCAAAGCTGAAAAAAGTGAAAGGATTTTTTTCTTTAAAGTAACCTGCACTGTTCTATTGTATTCTACTATATCTATCTCTACTGTATGTAATTGGCAGAAAGTTCCACACGTCCAAACATAAAGCAGAGGAAAATGCCTTTCTGTTCTCTTAAGCTGGCCACAGACACAAAGATAAAGTTGAGTGGAAGCTAGTGCCATATGATTTTCGGACTGCGTGTGGAACTTTCCGACATTTTTCGTGCCATGTCAATTGGTCATTTTGTCAATCAGACAGGTAAGAAGATTTCAGCTAACGATTATATCGCTGCATGTATTTCCTATCTGACCATATCAATGGGTGACTGTCACTACTATTTGTCGGACATAACTTTTGTACGATTGCCATCTGTGAATTAATGGGCAGAACATTGTTTGATTATTTCTTTTTACTAGTTTATTAGATCTGAGTGGTTAGTGGTAGGTCGGGAGATTGCAACTAATGAGCATTCATTGGACATAAGGATATATCTGCATGTTTGAGCTTGAGGCTCTACAGAAAAACCTGTAACCCGTTCAATGCCTGACAGCCATAAAAAAGGACTATGCAGTCTTCAAGGGATTTTAAAGTGTATATAAAAAAGTTACTGGCAGAGGATTTACAGATTCAAAGTACTTTTAGTATATTAAATTGTAGTAGCAGATGTATATTAATAAATTAATAAATGTTTTATATGTTTTTGCTATATATATATATATATATATATATATATATATATATATATATATATATATATATATATATATATATACACAGTTATATGAAAACGTTTGGGAACCCCTCTAAATTCCTTGGAGTTTTGTTTATCATTGGCTGAGCTTACAAAGCAGCAACTTCCTTTTAATATATAACATGTCTTATGGAAACAGTAGTATTTCAGCAGTGACAGTTTATTGGATTAACAGAAAATATGCAATATGCATCATAACAAAATTAGACAGGTGCATACATTTTGGCACCCCAACAGAGATTTTACATTAATACTTAGTAGAACCTCCTTTTGCAAATGTAACAGCCTCTAGACGCCTCCTATAGCCTTTGATAAGTGTCTGGATTCTGGATGGTGCTGTTTTTGACCATTCGTCCATACAAAATCTCTCCAGTTCAGTTAAATTCGATGGCTGCCGTGCATGGACAGCCTGCTTCAAATCATCCAATAGATTTTCCATGATAATCAAGTCGAGGGACTGCGAAATATTGTACTTCTCCCTCTGCATAAATGTCTTTGTAGATTTTGAAGTGTTTTTAGGGTCATTGTCTTGTTAGAATATCCGACCCCTGCGTAACTTCAACTTTGTGACTGATGCTATACTGAAGAATTTGTTGATATTGGGTTGAATTCATCCGACTCTTGACTTGAACAAGGGCCCCTGAACTAGCCACACAGCCCCACAGCATGATGGAACCTCCACCAAATTTGACAGGTGTTTTTCTTGGGATGCGGTGTACATCCGCCATGCAAATCGCTTTTTGTTATGACCAAATAACTAAATTTTTGTCTCATCAGTCCAAAGCACTTTGTTCCAAAGTGGCTTGTCTAAATGAGCTTTTGCATACAACAAGCTACTCTGTGGCATGAGTGCAGAAAGGGCTTCTTTCTCATCACCCTGCCATACAGATGTTCTTAGTGCAAATTGTTTTGAATTGTATAACAATGTACAGATGCACCATCTGGTTGTCTGTAACCATTCTCACAATCCTCAGCATATGCCGCTGCTGTATTTTTCTTGGTCTGCCAGACCTGGGTTTTACAGTAACTGTGCCTGCGGCCTTCCATTTCCTAATTACATTTCTTACAGTGAAACTGAAAGTTTAAACCTCTGAGATAGCTTTTGTACCCTTCCCCTAAACCATGATACTGAACAATCTTTGTTTTCAGAGAGTTTCTTTGAGGATCCCATGCTGTCACTCGTCAGAGGAGAGTCAAACAGAAGCACAACTGCAATTGGCCACCTTAAATACCTTTTCTCATGATTGGACACACCAGCCTATGAAGTTCTAGGCTTAACAAGCTAATCCAGCCAATTTGGTGTTACCAGTAATCAGTATTGAGCAGTTACATGCATTTAAATTAGCAAAATTACAAGGGTACCCAAATTTTTGCACAGCCAATTTTTCACATTTGATTTAATTTCATACAACTGAATACTGCTTTACTAAAAATCTTTGTTCAGAAAACATCCCAGTACTCAGATGTTCCAGGGAAATGAAAGACATACCACTGTTATCTTTTTTGTTGAAAGTGGAGTAAATTATTATGCAGGCTGAGAGGGTTTCCTAAACTTTTTCATATGACTGTATATATCGCTGGCCATTAAAGCAGAAAAGTGCTGTATGGCTCCCAGGTACAGAAAATAAATTGGTAAATGGGAAAGTATAGCTATGAATTTTACTAAAGCTTTTTATATATGATGTAATCAGCTCGCTTTCTCTCTCTCCAGTTTAACATATTTTTTTTTGTATTTTGCAAGTGTCTGCTTAATATTTTTTACTTTTATAGAAATAATTCACTTCAGTCACACTATTATGAACTCTTAGAGGCAATAGTTTGAACGTTTAGGAACTGGCAACTTGGTTATGATGAGTCAACCGCCTGCCAGCTGGAATTTCTGACATCAAGAAAATATATCCCATTCCACAGCGTACCCATTTCTATTTAAGATTATACCAATCTCACTTGTAATAATATATCATGTAAGGCACATCTGTTACTCCCTAGAGTTCCACCGGGAGTCTAGAGGGACATTTATATAGCAGATACATAATTCTTGCCAACTGTTCTTCCGGATCTGAGTGGCAAGTGGTAAACTGCCAGTTGGCCACCAAGAATGGAAGTGGAAACACTAATTGGAAATAAATGTACTATTTCTTCTGTTTACACAGGAAGAAATAAAGAAGAGCAATAAAAACTGAATTCCGCATTGTCAAACACATGTTCAGGAGCATGCCAAAAACAAAATCATTTGCCATTTCCCAAAACAAAATGCAAAATGCTGATAGAGGCAAATGAACCAAATGGTAATTGTAGGAAGCCACTGACTCAGACTTGGTTTTGTGCAATTTTTTATTTAACTGGAAATATTAATTAGAGGCAAATTTGTTGCAGTGGCATACACAACCTTCTCAATTCTCATATATGAGTATGAGAACCAAGAGGAACAATTTGTTTAAAAAGAATAAACATGTTGTCACAATGGTTAAGGATGCACCTGCCATGTTAACATTTGTGGAATTGAGTTCTCAGGCACGAACATGACCAAGATTTCCAGCAAAAATGCACTAGAAACAATGTGGTGTGTTTCTGTGCCTTGGTGCTAACGTGAAACATAGGCTACCAGGCAGGAAGATGAGTAAGGTGAGAATGCAATGAATCAGCAAACAGAATGACAGATATATATTTATTTTCTTAAGTAAGTAAGAAAAATAAGCTGGTCCTGGCTGATAATACCTTATATCAGATACTAAAACCCCATGGGTCTTCATCATGGTGTTAATTTAAAACTCCCATTATACCCATAATGCCAGTGGGGAAAATGGAAATTGTAGCTCAGCTGCAGCTGTGAAGAGCTAGGCAGAAAGTACCTACTTTTTTAATAGAACACTCAACAGTTTTAAAGGGCCAATAACTTCAACAAATATTCCAAATTATAAATGATGTATAATAATTAGAATATATCAACAGAAACGAAGTTCAACAATAAAAAATTGCATACAAAAATTGGTGTAAAATGAATCATGTTTATGAAGGTGACACACATATCACACATTTGTTTAGGGACTAAATTCTTTAAAAGCTCTAATGTGCCTATTTCTAAAAGTGCTTATGTCAGAATTACATTTGAATTTACTGTAATGGACTTGGCAATTTCCTAATTTGTACTCAACCACACATTTTTAAAGGAGCAGGAAAGGTCCAAATGATGAAGGGTGCCAAATGTTAGTGCCCCCAAGGATTGTACCTGCTAACCCAGGTTGGTTCTCCTATTAGCAGAAACTTGCACCAGCCCAGGGTACTTGTGAACAAGTGATCCTCTTATTCCCTTCTACTTTCTTCAAAATCCCATGGCCGA
Source organism: Xenopus petersii (assembly GCA_038501925.1). Classification (NCBI taxonomy): domain Eukaryota; kingdom Metazoa; phylum Chordata; class Amphibia; order Anura; family Pipidae; genus Xenopus; species Xenopus petersii. The sequence goes on along the minus strand of CM076684.1, from coordinate 41,196,226 downwards.
AGCATGAGCAGTAGAGTGAAAAAGCCAGCTTTTTGTTAAAGTTTGCCTTTTAACTCTACTGGGCATGCATGTCTGTGCAAAGAAAGGAGAAAGAATCTCTCAAAGTTTTCAAGTTTTGCACTCAGAAAAGAATGTGAATGTTCACATATACAAGGCTAATTCACAAAACTTGTTCTTAGTAAGTTGCTCGCATGCACCCCTGGCCGGTGCAGTTTTATGATAACAGGAGCACTGGCCCCAGGTAGGTGATTACAATCCTTGGCAGGATTAGGCATCCCCAATTGATTGGACCTTTCCTTTTCCATTAATGCTGATATACATTGAAAACTTTAGGTGGCACCCAGCACTAGATGTGATTAGTGATGGGCGAATTTATTCGCCAGGCGCGAATTCGCGCGATTCGCCGTTGGCGAATAAATTCGTGAAACGGGCGCGAAAATTCGCGGAAAAAATTCGCCGGCGGCAAAATTTTTTTTTTCGAAAAAACGGACGCCGGCACCAAAAACAGGCGCCGGCGTCGAAAAAACGGGCACCGGCGTCAAAAACGGGCGCCGGCGTTAAAAACGAGACGCCAGCGCAGTTTCACGAATTTTTCGTCGTTTCGCGAGTTTCGCGCGAAATTCGCGAATTTTTCGGCGAAGCGAAACTGCACAAATTCGCCCATCACTAGATGTGATCTATTTGAATTTTGCTAAAGCGATTGATACCGCCGTGCCCCACAAATAACTGCTTTATAAACTAAGGTCTGTTGGGCTTAATAAGGTCATTTGCACATGGATAGGAAACTAGCTACAGGATCGGGTACAGAGGGTGGTTGTTAATGGCACATTCTCTGCTTGGAGTAAGGTTCTTAGGGGCAAATTTACTAAAGGGTGAAGTGGCTAACGCTAGCAAAAAGTCGCCAGCGTGACGTCATTTCGTTACTTTGCCAATTTACTAACGGGTGCTGGCGTAAATTCGCTAGCAATGTGGACCTACTCTAGTGCTACTTCGCACCCTTGCACCAGGCGAAGTTGCGCTATGGCGAAGGGACGTAACTACGCTAATTCACTAACTTGCGCATTTTACTGAACTTTACCTCTTGCGCCAGACTTGCTTTCGCCACCTCAGACCAGGCGAAGTGCAATAGAGTAGACAGGGCTTGCTTCAAAAAAAGTTGCAAAGTCCAAAAAAACGCTGGCGTCTTTTACTTTTTTAAGGGTGATAGGCTGAAAAAGATCATAAATTGTTTTGGGGGTACCCTCCTTCCCCCCTACATTTCCTAAAATATGGCACCTAAACTATACAGTGGGCACATATATAGGGCAAAATAACAACTCTATTTTATTTTATGAAGCTTCCCTGGACTTGTGTAGTGTATTGTATTTGCTGCTACATATATGTTGATTGTACTTTAACTTGGCGCCATATGCAAATTAGGCATCGCTAGCGTAACTTCACTTTGCTTGACGAAGTAAAGCTAGCACAATTTTGCTACCTTTCGCTTCCCTGAGCGCAACTTCGGATTTTAGTGAATTAGTGGTGCCCTGGAGAAACTTCGCCTGGCGAAGTGCGGCGAAGCCAAAACTGGCGCAACTTCGAAGGTAAGTAAATTTGCCCCTTAGTGGGGTCCCTCAGGGCTCAGTATTGGATACACTTTTATTTAACTTGTTCATTAATAACTTATGGGAGGGTATTGTAAATAATGTATCAGTGTTTGCAGATGACACAAAACTATCCAGCCCAATTAATTACATTCAAGATGTGGCATCCCTGCAACAGGATCTTGACAAACTGGCAATCTGGGCAGCTAAGTGGCAAATGAGATTCAATGTTACATAGTTACATAGTTACATAGTTAAATCGAGTTGAAAAAAGACAAAGTCCATCAAGTTCATCCCCTCCAAATGAAAACCCAGCATCCATACACACACCATTCTCTACTCTCATAAAAATTCTATATACCTATACCTATACTAACTATAGAGTTTAGTATCACAATAGCCTTTGATATTACGTCTGTCCAAAAAATCATCCAAGCCATTCTTAAAGGCATTAACTGAATCAGCCATCACAACATCACCCGGCAGTGCATTCCACAACCTCACTGTCCTGACTGTGAAGAACCCCCTACGTTGCTTCAAATGAAAGTTCTTTTCTTCTAGTCTAAAGGGGTGGCCTCTGGTACGGTGATCCACTTTATGGGTAAAAAGGTCCCCTGCCATTTGTCTATAATGTCCTCTAATGTACTTGTAAAGTGTAATCATGTCCCCTCGCAAGCACCTTTTTTCCAGAGAAAACAACCCCAACCCGTGACAGTCTACCCTCATAATTTAAGTCTTCCGTCCCCCTAACCAATTTAGTTGCACTTAGTCTCTGCACTCTCTCCAGCTCATTTATATCCCTCCAAAAGTGCACTGCATACTCCAGATGATGCCTTACCAGGGACCTATAAAGAGGCATAATTATGTTTTCATCCCTTGAGTTAATGCCCTTTTTTATGCAAGACAGAACTTTATTTGATTTAGTAGCCACAGAATGACACTGCCCAGAATTAGACAACGTGTTATCTACAAACACCAAAGATCCTTTTAATTAAAGGAAACCAACACACTGCCATTTAGTGTATAACTTGCATTTATATTATTTTTGCCAAAGTGTATAACCTTTCATTTATTAACATTGAACCTCATTTTCCAGTTTGCTGCCCAGTTTTCTAATTTAGACAAATCCCTCTGCAAAGTGGCAGCATCCTGCATGGAACCTATAGTTCTGCACAATTTAGTATCATCTGCAAAAATAGAAACAGTACTTTCAATGCCCACCTCCAGGTCATTAATAAACAAGTTGAAAAGCAAGGGACCTAGTACAGAGCCCTGCGGTACTCCACTAACAACACTGGTCCAATTAGAAAGTGTTCCATTTACCACCACTCTTTGTAGTCTATCTTTTAGCCAGTTCTCTATCCAGGTACAAATACTATGTTCCAGGCCAACATTCCTTAATTTAACCAGTAACATTCTGTGTGGCACTGTATCAAATGCGTTCACATCCACTGCCATCCCAAAATCTAGGTCCCTACTTACCTTCTCATAAAAAGAAATTAAGTAAGTCTGGCAAGATCTATTACGCATTAAACCATGCTGGCACAAACTCATAGTATTATGATTTGCTATGAAGTCCAGTATCTTATCCTTTATTAACCCTTCGAAAAACTTTCCTACCACTGACGTCAGACTAACTGGCCTATAGTTTTGAGGCTGAGAACGGGATCCCTTTTTGAATAGTGGAACCACATTAGCAATTAGCCAGTCTCTCTGCACCATGCCAGACCTCAAAGAATGTTTATAAATGTAAATTCATGCACCTGGGATGTAAAAATATCCAAGCCACTTATACCCTTAATAGGACTGCACTAGGCAAATCCATTATGGAAAATGACATTGGAGTCCTTGTAGATAGGTTGTAGCAAGCAATGCCAGTCCGCAGCAAATAAGGTCTTGAGCTGTATTAAAAGTGGAATTCATGGGAGGAGGGGTCATTCTTCCACTGTATAGAGCACTTGTAAGCAGGGCCGCCATTAGAAATCACGGGGCCCCGTACAACAAAATTTTTGGGGCCCCCTGGGCCCCGCCCACACTGACGACCAAGCTCCACCCCATTTCCCGCCCACTCCACATCGCAGTTAAAAGACCACACAGACATCAGCGCTAAAAAAGTAACCCCCCCACACAAGTTGTAAAAAGCTATTGATGGTCAGGGCCCCCTTATAAAAAATTGGGGCCCCAAAAAAAAAAAAATTAAAATTTTTTTTTTTAAAAAAAAAAACATTGGTGGCAGGGGCCCCCTTATAAGTTAAAAAAAACTTGGGGCCCCAACAAAAAAAATGTAAAAAAAACTAAAAAATAAACAAACATTGGTGGCAGGGGCCCCCTTATAAGTTAAAAACAAATTGGGGCCCCAAAAAAAAATTTGAAAAAAAAAAAAAAACTGGTGGCAGGGGCCCCCTTACAAGTTAAAAACAAATTGGGGCCCCAAAAAAAAATTAAAAAAAAAAAAATTAAAAAAAAAACAAAAAAAAAACATTGGCGGCAGGGGCCCCCTTATAAGTTAAAAACAAATTGGGGCCCCAAAAAAAAATTAAAAAAAAAAAAAAATTTTTTTGAAAAAACAAAAAAAAACATTGGCGGCAGGGGCCCCCTTATAAGTTAAAAACAAATTGGGGCCCCAAAAAAAAATTAAAAAAAAAAAAATTTTTTTGAAAAAAAAAAACATTGGCGGCAGGGGCCCCCTTATAAGTTAAAAACAAATTGGGGCCCCAAAAAAAAATTTGAGAAAAAAAAAAAAATTTTTTGAAAAAAAAAAACATTGGCGGCAGGGGCCCCTTACAAGTTAAAAACAAATTGGGGCCCCAAAAAAAATTTGAAAAAAAAAAAAAAAAATTTGAAAAAAAAAAAAAAACATTGGCGTCAGGGGCCCCTTACGAGTTAAAAAAAAAATTGGGGCCCCAAAAAAACATGTTTTAAAAAAAAAAGATTGGTTGCAGGGGCCTATAGAATATTAAAATAATACATTGGTGGCCAGGAGATTAAAAAAAAAAAAAATACACAAACTGGTGTTCAGTAGAATTGAACTCACGGCTTCAGTACTTCAACTTCACCTCCTTTCGTGACTTCGGGTCTTTTCACTGCTTCAGGACTTCGGCTTCGGCTGTTTTCGTGATTTCGGGTCTTTGCGCTGCTTCAGGACTTCGGCTGTTTTCGTGACTTCGGGTCTTTTCGGCGCTTCGTGACTTCGGCTTTTTCCGTGACTTCGGGTCTTTTCGGCGCATCGGCTTCGGCTTTTCGGCACTTCCGCATTCGGCAGCACAGAGGCAAGACGTACGGCTCGGGCGCTCGTAAGGGGGGCCCGGATCTTCAAAAAATGCAGCGCTGCCGGGCCCCCCTTCATGCCCGGGCCCGGTACGCTTGTCCCCCCTGTCCCCCCCTGATGGCGGCCCTGCTTGTAAGGCCCCATATAGAATATGCCGTACAGTTTTTGTCTCCATCACTCAAACAGGACATTGAATTAGAGAGGTTACAGAGAAGGGCAACTAAGCTGGTAAAAGGTATGGAAAATCTTAGCTATGAGGAAAGACTGGTCAATATGGGGTTGTTCACGCTGGAGAAGAGGCGCTTAAGGGGTGATATGATCTATATATCTATGTATCAATATAGAAGGGGATAATATAATAATCTCTCAAATGTTTTATTTACCAGTAGGTCTTTCCAGCTAACGCAAAGTCAGCCATTCTGATTAGAAGAAAGGAGGTTTCACTTAAATATTCGGAAGGGGTTTTTACAGTGAGAGCTGTGAAGATGTGGAATTCTCTCCATAAATCAGTGGTACAGGCTGATACATTAGATAGCTTTAAGAAGGGGTTGGATGGTGTTTAGCAAGTAAGGGAATACAGGGTTATGGAAGATAGCTCATAGTCCAAGTTGATCCAGGGACTAGTCTGATTGTCATGTTGGAGTCAGGAAGGAATTCCCCCCCCCCGAGTCAAATTGGAGAGGCTTCTAATGGGGTTTTTTGCCTTCCTTTGGGTCAACTAGCAGTTAGGCAGGTTAATATAGTGTTATTTGGTTGAATTTGCTGGACGTGTGTCTTTTTTCAACCTAACTTACTATGTTACTATGTTACCCATGTATACCAAGCAGGTGGGCTTTTTCTGTCTTGGTTGAAAGGTTTGATAGCTGAGTGTCCATTTACCAATGCAAGTGCAATGTGCTAGGTATTTAACCAAAATGCAGTTACAAATGCAAATTGGCATCTGAATTGATACATTTCAAGCAAGTTTGCTTCACTTTTTTTACTTTAGATATATTGTGTGATTGGGTGGAACATGCCAAAAGAGCTCTCAGTTCCAGGGTTCCCTTGAGTTGGGTGTCCTTCATACCTTATACAGGTCAGTGCAATTACCTGGCAAGATGCAGTTATAAAGGAGTGTGGTTACTGACATAAGTACTTTTGTGAACAGCATTTTAATGCAGACAGATTTGAGTTCCTGTATATGCTTTGTGCTACTGTTGAAAAATGAGTCCTCTTGAGATTCCCACGTGGGTCACAAATGTCTGACACTCTGTGTATTGTTTTTGTAGTGACCACATTAGGAGAAAACATTGCTCTGCACAGTAGCTAATGAACCCTGCATTTAATTATTTATTTGCAACAGAAAAGGGTGAGACTTCACCCCAGCTACATCTCTATTCTACTCACAGTTTTTCCAATACGTCATAGTAAATTTAGAACCAAAACTGTATCGTTCCATAACAAACACAATTTCGCAAAAAAAATAAACTCGAATGGAAAAAGGAGCAACGCACAATGTAAAACACTTAAACAAACTGTAAGAATACAGGCACCTGATAACCATACTCTTGATTTCACTAAGCTGAACAGCAGCCCACAATGGAAAATAGCACCATTAACCATTTATATTGTTACAATGCTTACTCGTTTAAATATAGCTTAGCTTAAAGTAAATAGGAATGCACTTTTTTTTAATGAATTGCAGCCTTTATGTAGGTAGTTGTCATTAGGTTTCCAGGCTGCAGACTGTCTAAAGATAGTAAGATAACCAAAGTGTACCACCAAAAAATTGACCCTGTAGTCCATTTTAACCTTCAATATATAAATGCTATAACTTTTTAAAAGTTTATTAATGAGAGATGAATATTGAGATTAGGGATGCACCGAATCCAGGATTCGGTTCGGGATTCAGCCTCTTTCAGCAGGATTCGGATACGGCTGAATCCTTCTGCCCGGCTGAACCATTTCTGAATTTACATATGCAAATTAGGGGTGGGGAGGGAAATTGTATGACTTTTTGTCACAAAACAATGAAATAAAAAATGTTTTCCCCTTCCCACCACTAACTTGCATTTGCAAATTAGGATTCGTATTTGGTTCAGTATTCGTTCAATCTTTCGCGAAGGATTCGGGGGTTCGGTGCATGCCTAATTTATATTTTTGTAAACTGGCAAATTCCAAAGACTGTTACTCAATTTACAAAACCAAACCATGACTGGCCAATACAAATATAAAGATTTAAAAAAAAAAAAAAAAAAAAGATTGAAGTCATTTTGCTGAACTAAGTGCAGTAGTAGGGCACACTTCTACTTAGGAGTGGGATTCTTGTACTACAACTCCTTAATTAGCCAAAACTGTGGGGCTGCGCCACTGAAGGGAGTCGAAAACATAAGACTGTGGGCCACGGAATAAAAGGCACTGGTGTTAGTCACTCCCTCCCACTCAAGTACAGGTATGAGACCTGTTATCTGAAAACCCATTATCCAGAAAGCTCTGAATTATGGAAAGGCCATCTTCCATAGACTCCATTGTATCCAAATAATCGAAATTTTTAAAAATGATTTCCTTTTTCTCTGTTATTAAACAGAACCTTGTACTTGAGACAAACTAAGATATAATGGAGTAAATTTATCAAAGAGTGAAGTTCCGCCACTAGAGTGAAATTTCGCAGCTCTCCATTCATTTCTATGGGATTTTGAAAGGCGTATTTATCAATGGGTGAAAGTGAAATTTCACCCTTTGATAAATACACCTTTAAAAACCCCCATAGAAATGAATGGGAAGTGGCGGAATTTCACTCTAGTGGCGGAACTTCACTATTAACTTCACTCTTTGATAAATATACCCAATGAATCCATATTGGAAGCAAAACCAGCCTATTGGGTTTATTTCATGTTTACATGATTTTCTATTAGATGTAAGGTATGAAGATCCATATTACTGAAAGCTCCGTTATCCAGAAGCAAGCATTCTGGATAAGAGGTCCCATACCTGTACTAAATTCTCATTTTGGTACAGTTGTCAGCTAACACCCTGATCACAAGCACAAAGAGCAGAGATGGACACAAACCTGAGCTTGCATTGATATCATTCTTAAAGGGTACTTGCAACCATATATGCTCCTTGTATTTGAGGGGAGAACCACAGCACCTGTCCTGCCTGCTCTGATAAACAGTGGGCAAGCATACTCACTGATGAAAGGGAGTCTTGGAATTACTGCTAGACATGAAGCTAGTTTCAGGGTTATACTAGCAGGTGGTGTCAATAGATCTAAGAAGTTGTCCAAATGGGAGCCTCTTTTCTATGAAGAACACTTGTAGCATAGTGTAAAGGAGCTTTTCTAACAAGGTAGGGCAATATACGGTATATGTTGTTGCAGAGCAAATATGCCTTATACAGAAGTTATATTTGCAGCTTTACAGAATTTTTAAAGGTTTTGAACTTTTACATGAATTGTAAAAGCCACATGTTTGCACATTACTATTAAGAAATTAATAGGCAACTGTATTTAACATTGAAGCTGTGTCAGTATAGAACACGCTCCTTAGCTACAAGAGCTGGATATTCAACATATAAATGTTTTGTTAAGCTCACCACGGATCTGACTGTGAGTGTGATTTCTGATCTGTGGTGTTCCAAGGGTAGGGAATGATCCTGTTACACAGAATATGATTTGTTCAAAGCTTTGGCTAGTAGGCACATTCACCTCAACATGTAAAACACAGATATTCCAGTCTCTCACATACTAAAGAGCAGAAAGCCCATTCTATAGGGCTCACTTACCATTGGGCAAAGTTGTGTCCCTTAGGGTCCATGCACGAACAGTTGCACCCACCCATGTGTGGAGCAAAGTGCAGCACTGTGCCATTTTTTTGCATTTTGCTCCATGCTTAATAAATAAGCCATGATGTTAGATCTGTAAAGATGAGCTTAATTTTTTTAAGTCTTATGTCAGGGACATAAGAGCTGGATTACTACTTTTGGTTTTGGGTTAAAGGGATACTGTCATGGGAAAAAAAAAATTCAAAATGAATCAGTTAATAGTGCTGCTCCAGCAGAATTCTGCACTGAAATCCATTTCTCAAAAGAGCAAACAGATTTTTATATATTCAATTTTGAAATCTGACATGGGGCTAGACATATTGTCAATTTCCCAGCTGCCCCAAGTCATGTGACTTGTGCTCTGATAAACTTCAATCACTCTTTACTGCTGTACTGCAAGTTGGCGTGATATCACCCCCCTTCCTTTTCCCCCTCAGCAGCCAAACAAAAGAACAATGGGAAGGTAACCAGATAACAGCTCCCTAACACAAGATAACAGCTGCCTGGTAGATCTAAGAACAACACTCAATAGTAAAAACCCATGTCTCACTGAGACACATTCAGTTACATTAAGAAGGAAAAACAGCAGCCTGCCAGAAAGCATTTCTCTCCTAAAGTACAGGCACAAGTCACATGACCAGGGGCAGCTGGGAAATTGACAAAATATCTAGCCCCATGTCAGATTTCAAAATTGAATATAAAAAAATCTGTTTGCTCTTTTGAGAAATGGATTACAGTGCAGAATTCTGCTGGAGTAGCACTATTAACTGATTCATATTGAAAAAAAACATGTTTTCCGATGCGAGGATCCCTTTAATATTCCCATCTTCATCAGGACAAAAGCAATTCAAGCACCTGGGTGAGCCAATAAGAGGAGATTTACAATAAAGATTTTGTTGCACAACTGATTCAGGCTCATATAGCAGCTATACAACATGTACAGCAGCTACTGCAGCCCAGTGCTACTATAACACAGTGTAAGTAAAAACACTTTTAATCAGCTGGCTTCTGCTGCGCTGTATTTAGGAGAGAATCAGCAATACAGAAAAAAGAAAGAGACCAAGGGGTATATTTATCAAAAAGTGAAGTAAGAGATCGCCACAGTCCTCTAGAGTGAAATTCCTCCACTCTCCATTAATTTCTATGGGATTTTTAAAAGAATATTTATCAAAGGGTAAAAGTGAAAGTTCATTCTTTGATAAATAAGCCTTTAAAAATCCCATAGAAATGAATGAGAGTAGCAGAATTTCACTCTAGAGGACTGTGGCGATCTCTAACTTCACTCTTTGATAAATATACCCCAGAGTAAGAACCCAAAATGGATAATCAAACACTGCTTTTTTTTATATACGTTATCTTTATTTCCATTTTTTCATTGTAAAAAGGAATTACAACATGTAAAAATATCACAATTTGTCCATATCATATACATATTCCAAAACATCTCAGTTTCCACATCATTATTTTTACATTAGAATATAATTCCAAGATACAGAGTAAAAGAAAACAGGGGGAAGAAAAAGAGAGAAAAAAAATGAAAGAGAGAGGAGAAGAAGAAGAAAAAAAAAAATTAAAAAGAAAAAAGACATGTAGTCATCCCACCCTTTTTTTTTATTTTCAACTTCTTTTAGTTTCAATATAGTTTTTAGGTGTGTTTAATTCTCCTATGTAACAGTTCTAACCATCTGTTACCATAAGATTTTTATATTCTGATGTGTCTTTATATCTTATCCATGCCGACCATGTAGCAATATATTTTTCCTGTGTACTATTGTCATAAGAGATTGTTTCCTCCATTTTCCTCATGGATTCGATTTCTCGTATCCACTCCTCTACTGAGGGGGGGGTGGATCGATTTCCATTTCCTCGGTATCACTGCTCTTGCTGCTTGTAAAGCAAATTATTCCTAATCTTCTTTATAGAGCCTGACAACATGGACAGTAACCACACCTCAGGTGCCTCAGATAGATGTCCCCCTGTTACTTGTGTCAAATGTTTATTAATCTGCTCCCAGTACCTTCTTATTTTTGGGCACGTCCACCAGATGTGTAGAAAAGTTCCAGGTTCCGTGGTGCATCTCCAACATTGATCTGTAGTTGCTGGGTATATTTTTTTTAATTTTGTTGGATATAAGTACCACCTCGTAAGAATTTTAAAATTAGTTTCTTGCATCTTCACTGCCATGCTCATCCTATGGGTAAGTACATAAGCCTTTTGCCATTCGTTATCTGTGAAAGCTCTTCCAATCTCTTTCTACCAATTTATGGCATAAGTTGGGCGGTTTTTGAACTTTACCTGGTTTATAATTTCAACTCCTAGTGATACAGTGTGTGTTGGAGGTACTGTACCTTCATTTGTATCAATTTCTCAAAAGGAGTAGCACTCTTTTCCTTGATCTCTTTTTTTAATGATCTCCTATACCAATGCATCAATTGGGTGTATTGAAAACTATGTATTGGTTTCTGTTCTAGTGGTGTAATTAATTTGTTCAGGGGTATCAATCCTTCTTCATTCATCACCTCACCAGCTCTTAGACACTTCCCTTCCGTCGCGTTTAAAAATCCTCCAACTTGTATACCCGGATTAAACTGGGGGTTCCCAGTTATTGGCAGAGCTGGACCTGCATAATTTATGATCTCATCGTGTTGTCTTTTTATTTGATCCCAGTGTCTTAAAGTATACCTTGTTATTAACGGATATTTATCATATGGTTGACGGTTTAATTTAGGTATCCAGGGGAGCGATGTCAGTGTCGTTTTAGCCAGGGATTGTTCAATCTGGACCCTGTCTTTGTTGTCTTTGTGATGCTGCCAATCCAGTATCCTAGTCATTGTGATGGCTTGAGAATAGGTTCTAAGGTCTGGAAGGCCTAATCCACCCTTCTCTTTTGGTCTTGTCAAGATATTTCTCGATATTCTGCTCATCTTTTTTCCCCCTAGGAATTTTGTAATCAATCTCTGTGTTTCCACATAGAATATATTTGGAATCTGACATGGCAATACTTGCATTACATACAGTAATCTAGGAAGTATATTCATCTTGATTACATTTACCTTGCCGAACCAAGAAAGCTGTATTTTTCCCCATTCTTCTAAATCTTTTCTTATCTGTTCCATCATTTCATTGTGGTTGAGGGCATAGGCATCTGTTACCGTCTTAGGTACCTTGACTCCTAGATATTTAATATATGTCTCAGACCAGATAAATGGGAAGTTCTTCTTCAGCTCTACAAGTGTTTTTGTTTGAAGAGTTATAGACATTGCTTCCGATTTGGTTATGTTGACTTTAAAGTTACTATGTTTTCCAAATCTTCTTAGCTCTTTCATTATTTCTGGAAGTGAAGATAATGGTTGGGTAATGTATAACAGGAGGTCATCCGCATAGCTTGCCGTCTTGTAGGTAACCCCTGTCAGAGAGATTCCCTTGATATTGGGGTTCCCTCTTATTGCATTTGATAAGTGTTCCATGGTCAACAAATATAACAATGGTGATAGAGGACATCCTTGCCTAGTCCCATTTCTAATTTGAAACGGCTTTGTGAGAACTCTGTTTATTTTAAGTCTTGCTATTGGATTTGTATATAAGAACATTACTCTTGCCAAGGCCAGTTTTCCCATGCCCATTTGTTTTAAGGTTGCCTCTAGGAAGGACCACGCAACTCTGTCGAAGGCCTTCTCGGCATCTGTAGACAAGATCATGGTTTCTTCTCTTCTTGAGCTCATTTGTTCTATTAAAGTGAAGGTCTTAAGCACGTTGTCTCTTCCCTCTCTTTTGTGTATAAAGCCTACTTGATCCTTGTGTATAATTTTGAGGAGTATTTCTTGAAGTCTGAGAGCCAAGATTTTTACATATATTTTTATGTCTTCGTTAAGCAAAGATATAGGTTGATAACTCATACAAAGTGCTGGGTCTTTACCTGGTTTTAGGAGCATTACAATATGGGCTTCTAAAAGTGCATTGGAAGGGCTTGTAGACATATCTATTCCATTAAAAGCCTGCAACATAATAGGTCTCAAATCCAGCAGAGTTTTATAAAATAAAGTTGTATAACCATCTGGTCCTGGACTTTTTCCCACTGGTGCAACTTTAATTGCCTGATTCAGCTCTTCTGCCATGATCGGCATTTCCAATCTGTTTATTTCCTCTTGAGTTAGTTGGGGGAGTCCTGTCGCTCTTATATACGTATATAGCGTTGGATCATGTTGTTCTACTGCTTTCCCCTTAAGGTTATATAGAGCTGTATAATACTTCACCTATAGTTTCACCTATATCTGTTGTTGTATAACATAGCTCTCCTAAAAAAATTTTTATTGTAGCGATATGTGTTCTTGCCTGTTTCGCTTTTAAGGCACATGCTAATAGCTTTCCACTCTTGTTTCCGAATTAATAGAATTGCTTTCTACATCTTGATATGTAATATTGATGTTTTTTATCTAATTCTTCTTTTAGCTGTTGTCTCAGACCTGTAAGCTTCCCATAGTCGACGGTATTTAACAAGGTTTTATGTACTTGTTCTATATCCTGTATGTCTTGTAAGATTTTTGCTATGTTATTAGCTCTTTGTTTTTTAAGTCTAGCTCCATGTAATTAGGATTCCTCTTAGCACACATTTCAATGCTTCCCATTTAGTTAGTGAAGATGAATCATCCTCTATATGAATAAGCTTATAATCTTTTATACCTTCTGTTAATTCTTTGAAACAAAGTGGATCCCTCAGTAAGGAATCGTTCAACTTCCAAGACCCGTAATGTTTTTTTGTCTTATTTGCATCAATCATTATATATATTGGCGCATGATCTGAAATGGTTATGCTCCCTATTTCAGTTTCAATAACTTGTTCGAGCGAGTAATGTGAAACCAGCAAATAATACAGTGCTGCGCAATATGTTGGCGCTATATAAATACATGTTAATAATAAAATAGTCTATTCTACTATACGTATTATGTACTTGGGAATAAAATGTATAGTCTCTATCCGTTGGATGCTGTATCCTCCAAATATCTATTAGATTTTCTTGTTGTAGTTGTTTCTTTAGCCCTTTCTGGGCCCGATAAGGGATTGTTGTTTTACCGGTAGTAGTATCCATCTTTGGATCCAGAGCTAGGTTGAAATCTCTGGCAAATAATATTGTACCTTCTGCCCATTGCGTCATTTTATCTAGTACTATATTTATAAATGAAGGCTGCTTTATGTTGGGACTGTATATATTCACCAATGTCCATACTTGACCCTGAATATCTATTTTAACTAAGATGTATTGACCTTGTGGAGCCACCTTGCTATCTATTATCCTATGTGTCAATCTTCTGTGGACCGCTATTGCTACTCCTTTTGATTTTCCTATAGGGTTGTCGCTGAATATCCATGATGTATAGAGTTTACTCTTGATCACAGGTCTATGCATCATTTTAAAATGAGTTTCTTGTATTAGAGCGATATCAACCTGTTTTGATTGGAGTTCATACAAAATTAGTGAACGCTTTTGTGGGCTATTTGTGGGCAATTGTTTTTGCCGCTCCCTACTGTGGGGTGTGTTAGGGTTGACTCCTTCTTTATCTCTCTCTTTTCTCCTATTCCCTTTCCTCCTTCAACTGAATTTGTCTCCTGTCCCGGCTATATTCTGTACTAATCTTTGCCTGCCATTATAGCTTTTATGTTTGCTCTTTGTTTCCTACTAGTTATTTTTAGCTACCCCGTCTGACTCTCAATCTTTTACATTGTAGGCCCTTATCCTAAACTAAATTATCAAAAAAAAGGGGGGGGGGAGGGAGTTAATAAATCATTCCCTATAAGCTTGGTTCTATTCAGATACATGTTTATTTCTTGTTATTTTAGTTTATTTATCCCAAAAAAAATAATAATAAATAAATAATAAATAAGTAAAAAGAAGGAGAAAAAGTGTTCTAAAAGTGATATGAATCTCACTCACACGTGTTCCTGTGTATCCTCTATAATTTGTGATTCTTACTGTGGATAGTTACTTTAGAAAGGGAAAAGAGAGAGAGAGGAAAAAGAAGACAATATAATAGAAGAAAAAAAATTAAAATAATTATTGCAACTTATTATATAGTGCGGAGTGCTATGTGGGTGGAGCCCACTTATTGTGAACCTGTGTATCCATATTTCTGTGAAAGGAAAGAAGGAGAAAAAAAAAATTGGATTAGAAAAGAAGAATAAAAGGAAAGAAAAAAAGAATAATTAGTGTAGTGTTCTAGAAGAGGGAGACCCCTTACAGTCAGCCTATTTGACCTTATATTCATATAAAAATGATGTGTGAAAAAAAACCCCCATTTCTCAGTGTGCCTACTAGTGTTCGATTGCCACCTCCTTGGAGCCTTGTAGGAGCGTACTGAAAACGCTTCTTAGCGTGTTCTCCAGCTCACCGTGGCCAACTGTTTATGTTAAGCCTCTTACGCGTACATTGTTTCGCCGTCCACGGTTGTCGAGGTCTTCCAGCTGGCGTCTGACGTAAAAAAGATCTTTATGATGCTTATTAATGCGCTGTATTCCCTCCTTAATCGCTTGGCTGTTTGTTGAAACTTGTTCATCCAGGTCCTCCAGGTGAGTTCCGATGCTCGTTAAGGCACCCTTAATCTCCTCTAGGTTTTCTCTTTGGGTTCGCTGGATCCCTTCTGCCATTTCTTGTAGATCCACTTTTGTGGGTAGCCGCACTATCATCTCTTGTAGTGCGTGATTAGTTTCAACCTCAGCGTTGTCAGTTTGATCTAAGTTTGCCACCTCTTCTAGCGTCGGCGCCATCTTACCCCCTGTGGGGAGCCTGTTCCGTTCCGACCGTTCCATCCTATCGAAATATCTGGACACCGGTACAGTTTTCGTGGATTGAGAAGGGGTGGTAATGCTCAATTGCGCCTTCTTTTTGGCGTCTTTACCCATTTTCTCCCCTGAGGAAGCTTTTACAAAACTGGGTAGAATCGTTGTGGCAGTCGCAAGGTTTCAGTTTAGGGACGGGAGCTCCTCAACCTAACGTCCGCCTAGGTGAACATCCGGTCACGCCCCCCCCCCAAACACTGCTTTTTAGCTGCTATTACATTTACAAATAACTTTAAAAAACACTGAGAATATTGCTTCGAATCAGGGTTGGACTGGGCTGGTGGGACACCAGGAAAAAACCCGGTCCTCATGTTTGCATGAATTTTCTACCTCCTGTATGCTGCACAATCAGATAATCATCAGATAATAATCATTTATATATTTTGTCAAAGTACTAAAACGAAATCAGAGTTATGCAAAAACAAGACAGTTTGTTCTACACCTATAACCGACAGGAACGTATGAACTACAACAGTAAGATTAAATCGCTGAGCTTTTAGTTATAGTGTCTCTGAAAAGGAACTGTTAGAATTTGTGCTGAGTGCATGTTATATTTTGAAACCACAGGGATTGTTCAGTGCAAACATAACAGATCGCCCATAACTGATTTTGTTGACAAAAATCACTTAGCAGAGTCATTGTATGCCAGGCATATTTGCTACTGCTTTTGTTTTTATGAGTTAATGCTCTATAGGTTAAGAATCTACAGCTAAGTGATAAATGCTAAGGTAAATGGTGCATATGCAATAAACCAGTCGAAAAACATATGAAATGTGGCATTTTATTCCAGTTAGTCTTGGCAAATTTTAAGCTTAGTTTAGTCACTTTGATTTGTAGTATTTCCTCTCATAAAGCATGATGAATGCGGCCTACAAACCTCATTACTTTGCAGATAACATGATTTTCTATGCATATATTGGGCTCTGGTGAATTCATCTTGCAACACAGTATGGTTTTATTTAATATGGAAACATTCAGGATCCTTAAAATTCAGATTACTGAGAGTTCCTTTAGGAGAGAGTGCTTGACTGTCAAGAAATGTCACCATAACTCAAATGTCCTACTACATAGGGGGTTATTTATCAAAATCCAAATTTTTCAGATTTTTTAAATAAAAAAAAAGTTCGACCAAACTAGAATTTACCCTTATTGATCAATAAAAACCATAAAAAATTGGATTGACAAAAACCGTGACTTTTTTGGATTGTCGTACGAAATTTAATTTGACCCCAAAAAGTCAGAATTTTTTCGTGAAATCGATGGAAAAGCCAGAAATGTTCGTATTATTGTATGAAACCCAGTGCAGACAATAATATCTTCAATTGCAAATAGGACCTCTGCCATTGACTTCTCCGGGACCTCGACAGATTGAAGATGAAGTATTTTCAGATTCTGACTTTTTGCAGCCTTGGGTATATTAATCTTGACAAATCTGAGTTTTTTTTAAACTAAAAATTTGGATTTTATAGTAAAAAACTCTAATTTTTTGAGTCTAGCATTTGGACTTTAATAAATAGCCCCCTTAAAGGGCCTTATACAATAGTTTTAAACTTCTCTTTAAAGGAGTGGTTCACCTTCAAGTAAACTTTTAGCATGTTATAGAATGGCAAATTCTAAGCAACTTTTCAGTTGGTCTTCATTAGTTTTTCATAGTTTTTTAAATAATTTGCCTTCTTCCTCTGACTTTCCAGATTTCAGATGGGGGTGACAAATGCTCTGTAAGCTCCTATTGTTATTGCTACATTTTATTACTCATGTTTCTGTTCAGACCCTCTCATATTTATATTCCAGTCTCTTCTTCAAATCAATGCATGGTTGCCAAGGTAATTTGGACCCTAGCAATCAGATTGCTGATATTGCAAACTGAAGAGCTCTGGGATAAAAAGCTAAATAACTCAAAAACCATAAATAATAAAAAATGAAAACCAATTGCAAATTGTTTCAGAATATTCAGAATATCACTCTCTATATCATACTAAAAGTTAACTCAAAGGTGAACAACCCCTTTAAAATTTTATGTAAGGATTTCCTCACAATCTTTATTTCCCCATCACTGGGATATGGATGTGTGGGTATTGATTTTAAATACAATTCGGACCTCTATTTTACCCCTATATATTTAGAGAATAGAGTTGCTTGCGCATCTCCTACCACCTATGCCACTGCTGATAGTGTGTGTAAGTTGGGAGAAAAAAGAATAATGAAGCTTTCTAATTACAACCATTTGCAAGAGTTGTTATAAAACAACCTAGCACACCAGACTAATTTGTGAAGTGTAGCAATCTATTGGATATTGGAAATGCACAGCAACATCTTATGAACACCATTCGACTATAAAATATCAATACAACTTCCAATTGTGTGTGTCATTCCATTTGTGGAGAAAGGAGTCTACTCAAGCTTCACTTGTTTAAGATTACAGGGTGATAAAGCCAACTTAATCTGAGTAATGAGAGAGTAATGCAGGTTTTTTGCACACAGATATCTGTAAAACAGGACACTTTATTAATGAGGAGATGAATTATTCTGATCATGAATGGGACAGTGTGCTCTTTTAGACCCTCTGATAGAGGAAGATAGAGAAGATAGAGGCTAGTAGAAGAGTGAACACAAATGAATTATGAATGACAATTTACTGTAAATATGTTACTTATCCAACCATAACAATCAATTTTGAAATAAAGCATGCTCACTGCCCCACTGTCAAAACACAGTATATGCCATAGTCCAGTAGAATCTCACTAAACCCCAGCTTAGAATGAAGCAATTAATGGTAAAATTTCCAACTTGCTTAAATAGGTTTCCAAATCAGAGAATATGTGTTGTAGAGAGCATTCAAGTCCACACAAAATACATCATGATTGCAGGACGTAAACTAAGTGGTAGACTGAGATTCTATGTAGATAAATGCATAAAGGTTTTGCTAATTTGCAAACCTCAACTTGTCTATGGGGTCTACTAAACTTTCTGATAGTTAATCTTCAGCTCACATGAAAGTCTAAATAGCAAACATAAATGTGTGTTCTCAAAACACGACTTCTGTGATCTCTTTGAAAAATGATAAATTGTAGCCTCTACAGTATAGTTTATAAAATGTCTTGATTTTTCTTAATTGCCTTTGGGCAGCA
This sequence comes from Xenopus petersii, assembly GCA_038501925.1. Classification (NCBI taxonomy): domain Eukaryota; kingdom Metazoa; phylum Chordata; class Amphibia; order Anura; family Pipidae; genus Xenopus; species Xenopus petersii. The sequence continues at coordinate 41,177,614 of CM076684.1, read as the reverse complement.
ACTTTTACTCTATGTCTGTTTATATATTGTATATTATCAGGAGTCTAAATAAGTGGACAGGACTGTAGCACAGCTCACAGGAGCCAAGCCAAGGACCATATTACGGTTAATCACAAAACAAATTAATGCATTTCTGAAGCTTGCACAAATTACTCTGCATTAAATATTGCAAAAATCAATGTTATTCAATCCCCTTTCAAGAAGAAAGTGCAGCTAAAATGCCTGTTTTCTTTTACATTTCTGCCTCATTTACTTTTATATACATGTGGCAAAAAAGGCATGAAAATGACAGGAATAGAGTTTTTGTAACATGACAAAATCTGCTGGTTCTCAGCCATTCTTTCACAAGTTTCTCAGCAGTTCTTAAAGGATGAAGGCATCATCAAACATCATGTATTTGTTTGAGATTGCTGCATTCATTTATCTGTCTCTGTGGACAGATCTGTTTTTATTAAGTTGAGGTTAAGGGGATACAATGATCATATTGCTTAAGAACATATAATCACCCCTTTGCATTTTTCAAATATTTCAGAATATTTGCCGTGAACAATAGGAATGTGAAAACTTTTGAAAATCTCAATAATGTGGTTTGATTACAGAATTATGTTTCTCATAGACTTTTTGCTTTTTAAAGTACATAGAGATAATGTAATAGCAAAGTTTCCCCCAGGCTTAGTAATCCACAGAAACCAGGAAGGATTAACTAGGCCCCCTGTTTCAAAGCAAACATCTTATTCTTTATTATGGGTTACTTTATCTAGGGCCAATATAATTGACTCCTTTATGGTATAAAATACAGGAAAGGGACCTGATCCAAAATGTTCGGAATCTGAGGTTTTCCGGATGACGGATCTTTTTGTAATTTGTATCTTCCGGAAGTCTACTAGAAAATCATGTAAACATTAAATAAACCCAATAGGCTGGTTTTGCTTCCAATAAGGAATAATTATATCTTAGTTTGGATCAAGTACAAGGTACTGTTATATTATTACAGAGAAAAAGGAAAAACATTTTTTAAAATTGGATTATTTGGATAAAATGGAGTCTATGGGAGGCGGCCGTACTGTAATTCTGAGCTTTCTGGATAACGGGTTTCTGAATAACAGCTCCCATACCTGTACTGAAACGAACAACAATTTTTTTTTTCACTAAAGTTGTTCTATCAGTACTATAAAGAAAGTGATGGAAAACAAATTTTTTCACTAAAGTTGTTCTATCAGTACTATAAAGAAAGTGATGGAAAACAAGTTCACATTTTTGGGGGTATTTGTAGTTTTACATTTGCGGGCCAATGACTAGCTGTCTCGTTAGACTGGAAATTTGTTAAGGAACATGTCAGCTTATTATTACTATCTTTTCTTTCAGATAATATTTACTTTGACTTTACTTTAATCATTGATTGAAAATATAGATAAATGAGTTTCATTTGCTCTTATGTCAAGCCAGGTATTAGGTGAAAGCTAGTGATGGGCGAATTTATTCGTCAGGTGCGAATGTCCAAAAAACAGACGCGAATTTTTCAGCAATGAGAAATGGCCCAAATTCACCCATCACTAGTGAATGTACCCTTGAGCAGATTGTTTTCCTACGGGCCCCTTTTAAGTTTTATGGTATGTTACCAGTTCTCTTCTATGAGTTTTGATTTCATATATTTCTACATAATTATATAAAATATAGTATATATAATAACAATTTTAGCCATTGTTATTTCTTCTAAAAGGGGATTATACATTCTACTTCCTTGTACCTGAATAGAAGGAGGCATGTCTATCAGTATGAACCTCAATGCCCCACGTCAACAGAGGCTTATGGTTACTTCTTATCATTGTACCAAATGTCTGACAGCCAAACAGCAAAGAGTTTAGACTGCTATACTAACAAATATTTTAGCATTGCTAAATCTCATAAGAAGAAGACTGATTTGTGTTTCCTGAAAGAACAAGGAAAGCCAAGTTCAATTGTGGAATGCCAATATGTTAGGCATCAACACCCCCTTAGTGAATCCAATAACTATGTTTTTTCATCCTGGGCTGGTGCTCCTTCTAGGAATAGAATGCACTGGCCTGGGGAAAACAGAGCGCCGAACCACCATTTCCCGTAACTTTTACAGTACTCAATTATACTTGTACATTCGCTGTAGAGTAATGTACAAGTAATGCTCATGCACAAGCCCTAGAACCTGTAAAAAAGCATGTGAGATAAGAAAAATGGTGGCATGGTGCTCCCTGATTCCCTTGATTGGTGCTCCTTTTCAAAAGAAGCTTGCCACCCAGGGAAAAACTGAACAAGCTGAAGGAGAAGGAAAGGTACAATTACTGGGGGTCCCAAATGTTTGCAACCCCCCACCCCACCGTGATTATAATTGCACCATGTCGTGATTTCCTTCTGTTCTTCTTCTCTTCGGCTCCAGGCAAGAGTGCAAGTGCATGTTTTTTTGCTCTTCTGCACACCTGACTGGGACCTATGAGAAGAAAAGAATTCGAGAAGATGGTGATGTGGTCCTCTTATACAAGTACACTGAGCAGGTGCAGTTTTCAGCAAACAGAAGCACTGACCTCATGTATCAGGTAAGTGATTAAAAACACTAGGGGGTAGGGCCCTAACATTTTGGCACAACCCTTTTGATTATTTAATTTACTAAGGTGCCTAGCATTTTGCCACACATTTTGAAATACACTTCAAACCAAAAGATACACTAATGTATCCTTTAGCATTATACAGCCTACAGGCAGTACTGAAATGTGTCCATTGCAATGCAAAGCCAGTTATTTTAAAAGAAACGTTTAACTCTGTTGTATTTGTGAGTAATAAGAGCGTGGCTGAAAAGTGTTTATGTCTTAATACAAAAAATAATTTTTTCTCTCATGGAAAATCAGAATAAGTAACAAAAAATATCACAGCTAGGAAGAAAAAGTGTAAAAATGCAAATACAAGAGGCCTCATTGCATGACATCGATGGAAGTAATCAAATTTTCCGCTACATACAGGCCAAACTTTTAAAAAGACAATAAAAATGAAAAATTCCAGATAAAGAAAGGAATAGTTTTTATTAACAGCAAATAAAACTGATGTCCTGCTCAATTTTACAGAGTAGATATTTTGCCATAAAGTTATAGAAATTGACAGCACATTAAAGGGCATGGATAGGAAGGTGTTCAAACTATTTTTACACCAGAAAAGCAGTGTAGAAGTTGACGTGAAATAAATGTTGACCTTATAACGTAATTCAGCCCAAGCAGGATAAGTATTGATGTGAAATGAATGGCATATTCTAAAGCTCTGTTATTACCCTTACCCATGAATGAATGCCATGAATTTCCATCACAGAAATAATGCATGTAATAGTAATTGGAAGGGTTTATGGTAACGTAAAATGCTGTGTAGAAAATGGCAGCACTAAACTTCTTATGCCTGAATCCTAAACTCTTATGCACATTCACACACAATCATATGCAACTTAATAAACATACACTGCTTTTTGGTACTGCTTACCATGACTTTAATTGCGGTGCTTCATATATTTTAATTCTGTTTTCTACACACCTATAAATTTGCCCCATAGTATGGCCCACCTGCCTTGCCAAAAAGAGATGTAGATCATGTAGTCTCATACTCTGTATACATAAACAATTATGAATCATAGCTCTCTGTCTGAAAAGAAGGCATGGAAATATCAATATATTAAGGCAAATTTTGCATATAGCTACTGAAAAATATGGCTACTTTATTCATATAATTAAATATATTCAAGCTGCACAACTACTTGAAAGTAATTCCTGGGCTGGCCTTTGAAATAGTAAGCCAGGGTATGGCATAGTTCATGGCTTTAGGCACATCTATATCTTAGGGTGTTTTTTATCAAAGTGCGACCGATTCTCCCGCATGATGGGCACTAACCCGGAGGACGATACAAGGACACAGTCGTTGTGCAATTAAACGGCTTTATTTTAACACACACAGTGGGAATTATCTAGCGTGCAGTAGGCTGTGCTGTTTTAGCTGACTTACCAGCACAGCCTACTGCACGCTAGATAATTCCCACTGTGTGTGTTAAAATAAAGCCATTTAATTGCACAATGACTATGTCCTTGTATCGTCCTCCGGGTTAGCGCCCATCATGCGCGAGAATCAGTCACACAAGGAATATACCGGCAAGGTGTAGCCGGCGTCTCGCAAGAGCAGCAACAGGGAAGGCACAGCTTATTGGGTGAGCTCTGATGCGACCTGCATCATTTTCGTTTACTTCTTTATCAAAGGTTGAGCTGTTTTTTTCCAGAAAAATTCAATTTTTGAGGGTAGTTTTCAGTAAAAAGTAAAATTTTCGGGTTAAGAAAAAACTCAAATGTTTCAAGATTTATTATGACCCGAAGCTGGAAATAGGTTGAATCCAAAAATACTCCAGCCAAAACCTGTCGGGGTCATGTAGAAGTCAGTGGCAGAAGTCCCTTGAACCATCTGTGTATGGGGCTGCCTGATGGGGTTCAAAGGGATACTGTGAAACTCACAGACATTTGAGGGTGCCAGTAATAGACAAAGACAGAGAAGGTAGACATCCCTTTATATTTTGCAAAGCTATCTGTTTTTTACAACACACACTATCACTGCTGCCACTGGCTATTTTTTGATACCTAAATTTCATCCCTTTGTTGCTGGCTAAAAACATCTGTCCATGTATCTGTTTAGCTCAGTGGTTAGTACTGCTGCCTTGCATTGCTCATTACTGGGTTTAATTCAGACCTATAAGAAAGGAGTTTATAGGCCTCGTTAGTGAAGCAAAACGCAGTGTGCAAAGTGCAAAAAAGGCTACTCCATTCAGCTGTCTACAAATAGCTGCACTTTTACCCCTCTTAGTGCTCTTGCACTTGTGCCCACTAAGGTCAAGAATGAACCCTTTAATCAGCTTCTGTTAAAAATGAACACTAGGGGGCACATTTACTAAGCTCGAGTGAAGGATTCGAAGTAAAAAAACGTCGAATTTCGAAGTATTTTTTTTGGGTACTAAACCATCGAATAGGCTACTACGACCTTCAACTACAACTCTGACTTCGATTCGAACAATTTGAACTAAAAATCATTAGACTATTCGACCATTCGATAATCAAAGTACTGTCTCTTTAAAAAAAACTTAGACTACATACTTCGGCAGTTTAAACCTACCGAGGTACAATGTTAGCCTATGGGGACCTTCCCCGTCAGTTTTCTAAGGTTTTTTTGATAGAAGGAAAATCCTTTGATCGATCGATTAAAATCCTTTGAATCGTTTGATTCGAAGGATTTTATCGTTTAATCGAACGATTTTTCTTTCGATCATTCGATCGTAGGATTTGCGGTAAATCCTTCGAATTCGATATTCTAATTCGTAGGATTTTACTTCGAGGGTCGAAATCGAGGGTTTATTAACCCTCGATATTCGACCCTTAGTAAATATGCCCCGAGATGATAGGGACTATAAGGACAAGTACTGATGTTAATGATAAACAATCCCTGCAAAGTGCTGGGCAAATGTGTCAACTCTATATAGAGAATAATAATAATGTTCAACCTCAGAGCACTAACACTTCTGGACATTTTTGTTCAAAAATTAACTTACCTTACCCATCATTTCATCATGGTTATGTCATAAGCTTATCATATGTAAAGTAAAAAGGCACTTTAAAAAAAACAGCCATCAACCAAAGATAGTCTTTAATAAAGAAACACGAAACTAGTGTGACCTTGACTGTACTGTATGAGTTTTATTGCACATACAAATCAATTTCTCAGAAATGCACCTAAGTGGTTTCTAACCAATTGCTTTATAGCCCTAGACAGAAGCTAAAGAAGCTAACAAATTACATGAACACATACCACATTGCCATAAACACATTGTTGTAATGTAATGTAGGGGCAATGAATCAAATAAAAAACAGTTAAAGACATAGTACCATTTAGAAAATTAATTTATGCACTAAACCTTTTATAAAGCTACAGTTTGGTGAATATTTGAAATTACTGAAGTAGTATGGAAGACAAAGTCATGAAGAAGAGGGGTCAATGTGACACAGTAACGTTATATGGATCAGTAATCCATAAAACCCAGATACTGGCTTTATCTTTGCAAACTTTATCTTTGCATAGCTTATGGTTAACTGCCATATTGTTGCTATGTTTGTGTATCTCCACTGATGTCTATAACCACAAAATTTCAAATATAACTAGAGTATAAAGGGAATGAAAATTATTTTTTTTTGACAGAATAGCTCAAAAACGTTTCAGCTAGTTCTGGGCTGATTTATCAGCATTCACATTAAAGTGTTTACTGTGAGTCGAGTTTTTTATATTGTAAACACACAAATTTGAATTATAGTTTAAAAAAAAGTCAATTTATTAAAGGAAAACTATACCCCCCAAACAATGTAGGTCTCTATTAAAAGATACTGAGTAAAACAGCTCATGTGTAAAACCCTGCTTCATGTAAATGAACCATTATCATAATAATATACTTTTTAGTAGTATGTGCCATTGGGTAATCATAAATAGAAAATTGCCATTTTAAAAAATAAGGGCCTCCCCCTGAGATCGTAAGATTCGCTGTGCACACATACAAACCACATGTAAGGTCACATGAGCCAATTAACAGACAGAGTTCTGCCTTTTGCTTCCTCACTTCTTCCTGTTACAGTATGGGGCCGATTCACAAAGGGTCAAATATCGAGGGTTAATTAACCCTCGATATTCGACTGGGAACTAAAATCGTTCGACTTCGAATATCGAAGTCGAACGATTTTGCGCAAATCCTGCGATCGATCGATCGAAGGATTTTTCGTTCGATCGAACGATTAAATCCTTCGAATCGAACGATTCGAAGGATTTTAATCCAACGATCGAACGAAAATCCTTCGATCAAAAAATCACAGGCAAGCCTATGGGGACCTTCTCCATAGGCTAACATTGACTTCGGTAGCTTTTAGCTGCCGAAATAGGGGGTCGAAGTTTTTCTTAAAGGGACAGTACTTCGACTATTGAATGGTCGAATAGTCGAACGATTTTTACTTCTAATTGTTCAAATTGGATCGAATTTAACCAATTCGATGGTCGAAGTACCCAAAAAATACTTCGAAATTCGAATTTTTTTTTATTCTAACCCTTCACCCGAATTTCGTGAATCGGCCCCTTAGTGTTGTAGTATTTCTGGTCAGGTAATCTCTGAGGCAGCACAGATAGACTCACGAAATGGTGGTTCAAGGCAAGCGATGTAAAAGGGCAATATTTATGTAAATATACATTCCAGTTTGGTAAGATTCTTTAATATGTCATTCAATTTGATATAAACTATCTGTTGCTTAAGTATTCATTTTGGGGGTATAGTTTTCCTTTAAGAACAAAAAATTATTTTTAAAAATCTGGCATTTTAAAGCTGGCAAGTTCATGTAGAAGTCAATGGGAGTTGTCCTGGAATTTTTTTCACTTCAAAGTTTTTGAAATAATTTGAGAGATGGTAGACCCATTGAAAATGATGAGCTAAATACTAATTCTCTGTGTTCAATGTTTTTTTTTACAGATTTTTATTTAATCACGTTTTTTGTATTCAAGTTTTTCAACAACGAAGCACACATTCGAGTTCGCCAAGTTTTTAACTTTATTTGAATTATAGGAAACTCTAATATTCACAAATTCCAAAATAGTTCTAGCACTGCACCAAAATGCTATTCATGCCATTTCAATAATAACATAATGGCCATATTTCATATGAAAAACTCATGCTTATCTTTCATGTAAACTGTTTTTGCAGTAAAAAAAATGCAAAGGAATGTTTTCTGCAAACAATATGCTATTCCTACTTTATTTAGGATTATGATGAAATATAATACTTTAGATAACTTTCTCTAATACCTTTAGAGTATATTTATTTCTGTTGACTGTTTTTTGCCACCAACATGATACGAAATATGTTCAGATTAATCTTAGACATTTTCCAATTTTCCTCAAGTTCTAAATGATGGTTTAAAATAAACTGGAATTAGCAGCGTAATTCTTTTTAAGTTTCTTACTATTGAAACATCTGTCTAATTACAACCATCAATTCATACAGGAGGTTTTCAGATATTATTAGATGCACTTTCTGGCCTTGACCTCTAAATACAAATCACATTATAGTACTGTGGTTTATATTTTACTGCCTTGCATTTACAGTTTTCTTTTGGTAAAGAAAAATGCATCCTTCTATGGAACATCAAACTAATTACATTTTTAAAGTAAACTAAGACATCTTTTTCCTTCTGAGTAGTCAGTGACTCATCCTGAATTAAATGCCTCTGGCTCATATGCTTGATGGCTGACCTACCAGCCAAGCAGTCATAAAAATCCAACAACTGGATGTGAAAAACATGAATAACATAATAGTTTTCTATTCTCAAAGACTAATCATCTGCTCACATGTCCCACAGGATATACTATGCTGATGTGTCCCTCTTCAAACTTGAAGAGCAAAAATTATTTATGCAACACATTAGACACTTTATTCTTGGAAAGCGTTTACACCAAATTTCAATTGCAACGAATTGCAGGTAAAGTTGCTGTACCGTGTTAGCCAGTAAAAATGTTATAGGGAAACCCTTTTTAAATAAAAAACAACAAAAGTGGTATAAAGGTGATACCTTTATTGGCTAACTAATATATTCATAGCAAGCTTTTTGAAGATGATTACCAGCTGATTCAGCTCGAAAAAGGAACTAAAATGTTCTGAAAGCTTGCTATGATTATATTAGTTAGCCAATAAAGGTATCAGCTTTATACCACTTTTGTTATTTTTTTTTATTTCAAAAGGAAATAAAAAGGCACCCAAGAAATTTAACTATACACTATGGGGTCTACATTTATTAAAGGTCGAGTTTTGTTTTCTCTAAAATATTTTTTTTTTCACACAAAAAATTCACACTTTTAGAGGACAAATAATTAGAATTTTTAAAGATGTATTATGCCCCAAACCACAAAAAATCGGAATCAGAAAATACTCCAGCTAAAATCTGTCAAATTCATGTAAAAGTCAGTGGAGGAGGTCCCATTTGAAGATTTTTTTTGCCTTCACAATTTTCAGGTGTTTTGAGGTGTTTGAAGCTGGTTTTCTCTTAAAAACTCGATACATTTTTTGAGTTGAATTATTAGAAAATGATTTGTGGATGGAACTTAGGTTTGAGTTTGTTTCTGGTACAACAAGTTTTAGTAAATAACCTCCTATATGTTTATATGTTGATAGCTAACCCTTCACCAGGTACTGCAGTTTGAATGGTTCCATAAGTATGGAAGCAGATGTTGCAGATCTAGGTTTGAGACTTCCAAATAAGGTTAGCTATCACATATGCAGGATGATCCATTAAAGGAATCCCTGTGTCACCAACAAGTTCTAGTATGCTGGGTGAACTGTACTGCATGCCACAAAAATATGGCTCTAGGCTCAAGAATCCATAACAATAAATGATCTATCTATCTTTTATTTTCATTAGCTACTGAACAACATTTATCGGCTAAACCATGCAGTTGCACAAAATATGACAAATTAAGTGCAAAGATTTTTTCAAAAAATAAAAATTACTTTATTTATGATGTTGTAGAGCATGATATCCTGAGACAATTTGCATTCAGTTTTATTTTTTTATTATTTGTGTTTTTTTTAGTTATTTAGCTTTTTATGCAGCAGCTCTCTAGTTTGCAATTTCAGCACTCTGGTTGTTACGGTTCAAATTACCCTAACAACCACGCATTTGATTTGAATGAGAGACTGGAATATGAATAAGAGAGGTCCTGATAGAAAGAGAGCAATAAAAAGTAGCAATAACAATATATTAGTAGCCTTACAGAGTATTTGTTTTTTAGACGGGGTCTGTCATCCCCTTTGAAATCTGGAAAGATTCAGAAGAAAAAGACAAATAATTCAAACCCTATAAAAGAGAAAAATGAAAGCAAGTTAAAAAGTTTCTTAGAATTAGTCATTCAACAACATATTAGAAATTAATTTAAAGGTGAACCACCCATTTAAGATGGATGTTTGGTAGATGCTAATAAGCTATGGGCTATATCTAAGGCTATATATATATATATATATATATATATATATATATAATTAAGAAAATTAAGCGTAGGACTGGCCAGATATGGGATGACTTTGACGTAGTTGGCCAGCTTAAATATATTGCAATATATGGACAAACAATCCCTGTGTTGTTTAAAGGGTAAGGCATTTTTTAGTAGCAGTATGCACAAAATGTCGCTGTCTTAAATATATTGATAATGGGTTGAGTGCAGAGGACCTTTTGTATTTGACTATATGTATTTTGTGGTCACACCCTCATTGCACCCCCGCCTAATGGTTTTAAAAAATAGTGGTGAGCGCAACTTTCCCTTGTTTGTTATATATACATATATATATATATATATATATATATATATATATATATATATATATATAATACACAAAAGCAATCCATATCTTATAAATTATATCCTTATAAACGGTGAGTTCTGATGTCATCTGTTATAAACAGTGATGTCATTTCTGTCACACGACTCATTGAAACTTGTGTATTATAGTAAATAAAGTACCCCCAGTTGCAAATTATGGGGATATTAGAAGAACCTTGGAGTTCCATGACCTGTATAAAAACATGGTCATGAAACTCCTCGGTAATTTATAATATCCTTATATTTTACAAGAGGGGGTACTTTATTCACTATATATTTCATAGATAACATATGGTAATAAAGTTGTAGAATTTAAAAAAAATCTGAATCAGTATTGGGATGATATGATTTATTGTGTCTTTCCATACTGGCAAGTACATCTTCTCATGAACATCCTGACAGCCCACACAGCTCATCACAGCCCACACCTCATCAAGCATCACTATGCTCCTAATTGTTGCTACAACACCAATGCAGAGTTTTCTTCACTATATTTACATGGCTAAAAATGAGGCATAGTTAACATTCTTTCCAGTCATATTCACGTGTCAGCTTTAATTATTTTTTTTACATTTCTGGAAATAATGTCATGGGCTTCAGCAGTGATGAATATGAGCTTCATGATAGTATTTTTCTACAAGGGCTCTCCATACATTTGATTAAGAAACAATAGTGGCGGCTTATAATGTCAACTAATTTTACCAGATAGATATTTTTGCATTCCTTTCAGTGTACAGACATGCAAAGTTACACCCATGTTATCTTTATCGTCCACAGATTTTAATGCCTTAAGAATGGAGTGCAAATAAGAATTTTGGAAAAGCAGCTCAGAAATCTCCAGGTCTGAAGATGAAAAACTGCACAGCAAACAGGATTAATGTTAAGATCCTGTCTGAGAACAATATGTCAGTGTTATGCATATATGGGCACTTTTTATGTTAGACCAAAATATTTAGAGGATCTCATGGCAATTTGTCCAGAATTACATCTTTCATGTTCTGCACAGATTGCCCATGAAATTATTGTAATTTAATGGGGGAATGCAATATGTTTCGCTAGTGTAAAAAAAATGTCAGCAATCATGTTTGCCTCTTTTTTGACTGGTTACAGGCCTCAATGACTTCATCACAAAGTTTGGCACCAAATGGCCAATGGCAAACATTGGCAATGTATGTAATAACATTTCACAATCGTAAAGCGTTTTTTGTGACATTATGGGGCAAATGCATCAAGGGTCGAATATCGAGGGTTAATTAACCCTCGATATTCGACTGGGGAATGAAAATCCTTCCCCATAGGCTAACATTGAGTTCGGTAGCTTTTAGGTGTCGAACTAGGGGGTCGAAGTTTTTTCTTAAAGAGACAGTACTTCGACTATCGAATGGTCGAATAGTCAAATGATTTTTAGTTCGAATCGTTCGATTCAAAGTCGAAGTCATAGTCGAAGGTCGAAGTAGCTCATTCGATGTTCGAAGCAGCCAAAAAGACACTTCGAAATTCGAAGTTTTTTTCTTCTATTCGTTCACTCGAACTTAATGAATGGGCCCCTAAATGTCGCAAAATACAGTAGAACCCCCATTTTACAACCCCTGGTTTTAAGTTTTCCCTCATTTTACATTGTTGTTTTGTGGCCCCACCTATATATTATGCATAATACATTTCCCTGATTTTTAAATTTTCCTGGATTTGACACCATTTTTTTCTGGACCCCTGAAAAACTTAAAATGGGTATTTTACTGTATGTATAATAAAACTCCAGAGCAGGTGTTAACTCTAAGGGGGTCATTTATTAAAATCTGAATGTTAAAATCTCGTTTTTCACTAGAAAACTCAAATTTTTAGAGGAAAGAAAAACTCAAATTTTTCAAGATTTATTACATCCCGATGCTGCAAGAAGCCAGAATCCAAAAATCCAACATCTCAGACCTGTTTATTTTGCCTTGTGAGCCTTTGTCACTTTTTGAATGTGGAAATGTTGACCCTGTTCTCTAGTTACCTGTGCATGACATGGCTGCCAAATTACTAAATGATCAATAGCAATATTGTTCAGATGGCCAATAAAGGGCCTGTAACTCCTGCTTTGCATGTGGCAAGTGGTATTTCTTGCCTTTTTTTGCAACAAGCAGGTGGCAGAGGTTCTGGTTTAACTCCTTTTGCTCAGTAAACTAAAGTAAATTTGAACTTATTGGTATTTGGGAAAACAGGGTATGTTGCCAAATGATTTTGGTGCAGCAATGCCCCTGGTGTCAAAAACAGCATTGGGATTGCGATTTCAACCATGATTACATGCTTTCCCCAGCTATTTGCAAGTTCCCAATATGCAGGGTCAGACAGGGGTGGCAGGACACTGGGAAAAAACCCAGTGGGCCCCTATCGGCCCAAGCCTGCTCCCACAATCTGCCATCCCCAGTTAAGAAGAACTTGAGATTGAGGTAATGCAATGTGATGCGGTGCGCGCATGTGCGGTGTGGGGGGGGGAATTGGACGTTTAGTGGGTCAGCTCTGGCAGGCTCCCAATGTGCCAGTCCAACACTGCCAATCTGAAGTACAAACTTTCACTTCTACCATTGGACTGTGGGCAACCATTTTGTTCTTACTCACTGCTGTTTAAATTCTGTTCTCTATATTAGACATTTAATAACAACTGTACATTGGTTATCATTTACAAAAAATGTATATTATTAATATGCTGCACTACAAAAAAACTGTATAATGTTCTCATTTCAGTGATTCACAGACATGAAGGCCAAGATCATTATGTTTCAAGTTCCAGAAAGGCAAATTTTCTGACTACATTTGCTTAGCCCATGGCAGTCATGTCAACCTTTAAAACAAGAAGAATAAATTATATGTTGCTTGCATACTTTTAAGAAATGTGGTATTCTTTGCATTCACTTTGTGACTTGGGGGGAAAAAGACTAAAGCGTTACCAGATATATAATGAAGCATAGTTTGCTAAAATCTCTATGCCACACAATTCTTTGCTGTCAGTAAAAATCTTCATTTTCAATTAGATATAATTCAACAGACTAGAGATGTTCAGTGTGATCTGATATCTTCCCAGGAAATGTTATATCTGGCTCTTAAACAGATGATCATTTTGACAGAAAATAATACCATACATATTTTTTCCTACCAAGGAGGGTAATGGCTTCCCATAGAATGGGCTAACATTGTTTTGTGTTTCATACTTGAAATAATGGGAGACAGAAGCTTATATCAAGAAAAACACAGGAATGGTAGCAAAAGAGATCAAATCCAGGTTCCAACTACTGATTTTGAGCTTGAGCTATTATAAATATGACTTGCCTGTAGGAATATGACTGAGTTCAACCTAGCTGCCACTTGTGCTGCTTTAGTGCTACAAATAATAGCCTGAAAAAATGAGATGCAATGAAGACTGGGTATCCATTAAAGTCTATATACTGTAAGGGACAATTAGTACAGAAAAAGAGAAAAGTTGACTCTTTAAAAACAGCTACAGGCCAAATATGTAATAGTAATAAAGGGAGCAGTAGTACCAATGTACAGTAAATAAAATGCAAACAACACACACTTTGGGGCCGATTCACTAAATTCGGGTGAAGGGTTAGAATAAAAAAAACTTCGAATTTCAAAGTTTTTTTGGGCTACTTCGACCATCGAATGGGCTACTTCGACCTTCGACTACGACCTTCGACTTCGATTCGAACGATTCGAACTAAAAATCGTTCGACTATTCGATAGTCGAAGTACTGTCCCTTTAAAAAAAACTTCGACCCCCTACTTCGGCAGATAAAACCTACCGAAGTCAATGTTAGCCTATGGGGAAGGTCCCCATAGGCTTGCCTGTGATTTTTTTGATCGAAGGATTTTCCTTCGATCGTTGGATTAAAATCCTTCGAATCGTTCGATTCGAAGGATTTAATCGTTCGATCGAACGAAAAATCGTTCGATCGTTCGATCGCAGGATTTGCGCTAAATTGTTCGACTTCGATATTCGAAGTCGTACGATTTTAGTTCACAGTCGAATATCGAGGGTTAATTAACCCTCGATATTCGACCCATAGTGAATCGGCCTCATTATCTCTAACACTGAGATGAACAATCTTAATAATAAACAGTATACGATTCTAGCTAGAAAACTGCATCCACCACTATATGTAGTATAAGAATAATAAAATTGGGTCAGCTTACCTTAATAAAATATATGAAACATTATACTAATATACCAGAGGTGTTTATCCATGCTGAATAGTTATTTGCCATAAAGCATAAAAGATCAGGATAGGCATCTTATGAAGGGAACCTCAATGAAAGAGACAGGAAATTGTTTAAAGATTTAAGTCTGGAAACTCTAGGTCCCTTCGACCCTACTTCCTATTTCATGAAATGAATAAGTCATCCCAAAACCAGTATGGACACTCTACGCCAGTGATTTTCAGACCTTTTCAGTTGAAACCCCACTTGCAGGTCCAACCTTTGGCCAGGGCTCCCCTTCCACTACTGGGATACACAAGAGAGCTGCTCAGATCCAAGTTGTCCACTTGCGCAGTACTGGGCAAATGCACCCACCAAGGGTGGCACAGGGGTTACCTGCTGGCAGGCAAGAACTTGGTGCAGATGCACTTAGGAGTTGATGGTAACAGGTCAGGGATTATAGTCACTTGCAGGTGTGTAACAAATTGTCCCTATGGTAATTTTATAGTTTACCTTCTTTTAAGTAAAAAAAAAAATGCAGGGCTAGTATGGAATATGTGTGCATTCAGCAGTCATCAATAATAATCACTGAAATTGTCCACATTCCATACAGAAAAATTCATGCCATACAATGCCGCCTTCAGGAATGTTTAGGTTTGGAGACTCTGAGGTTTTTTTTTTCTACGGGATTTCATTTCTGAAAAATGAGCATGTTGTTACAGCTACTCTGTCATTTCAATTAATTGTGCCTACATCTCAGTGGGATCAGCAAGTTATTTGCTTAGTAACAAGAAGCCACAGGATAGAGTAAAATGTATTCTATCACTAATTTGTATGATAGGTTACATCTTTTCCAAACAGAGTCACTGGACTCTGCACTTTCGTTATTCACTTATAGCAAAAGGGATTAATACCATTTCAGAGTAAGACATTAGACAAATTAAACAAAAATAAAGGGGTTTAGCAAAAAAGTGATTTGTTTCTCAAATTTTAGTATAAGCCAGTGTCATCATGAAAGTGTAAATGACAGTGACATGCTTGAAAAAGCCACTCAAGTTAATTTTTTTCGGAAGTGCCTCTAGAGTTTGCTGTTAAATTGCCACTTTAAAAATCAGGGTCCTCTAAATTCTTGAACTATAGTTAACAAATGGGAAATAAGCCTACAAATACATTGTTATGTAACAACCTATGAACCTTGAATAACTCTTTTAAGAGTAACATTTGGGTCACAAGACAAAAGAAGGGCTAATAAGAAGTCGACGAATTTTAAAATCTCAGTCCAAAAAAAAATAGTCCCTTTGTACAAATCTATAAAACCAGGCCTGGTCCCCACTGTTGTTGTACTTAGCATGAATATTAGTAATCTGAGGGTTTGACCAAGAATAAGGCTTGTAGGTTGCGTAGGTTTGGGTTAAAAACTGGTTTAGAGTGGATAGCAATGCAGATTGCCGGCAGAGTAAAGTGGACTCATAATGCAAATCCTGATCCTTTGAAATTAATGCGTTGGACTCACCTCATTTGGATCTGACTCTGGTCATAAAAACTGACAAAGTGCTTTGGGTGCCAAAATGAGAACTGGGAAAGGTTGATGACCCGTCACAACCTGTTCATCATTAAATAACACATGTTATATCTGTTTACAGTGCAAGCAAGCAGAGTAGAATGCAGCACAGGTCACTTTCATGTAAACAAAGTTCTTTGCACATAGCCTAATTCAGATGTCACAATCTTCCTTTTTTATGTTTATACAGAAAAAGGTTAAAATATAAATGAAGCTTTAAAAAAAAAAAAGTATACAAACTTGGTAAACGCAGTCAAAACTCTGAGAACAACAAGTTGCAGCTGCTGCAGAAAATCCTAAAAATATAGCATGCAGTCACTTTTCTGTTTCTTGGTATCACCTTTTCCCAGGAGAATCTCAGTCCCTGCAGGGCTTCAGTTTCTGGCTTTTCATATAAGTCAGAGTCAATGAAAGCTCAAGCCTGGAGGGCATTTTAAATAAAGGAACATTCTTCCTTGATTCTGGCATATTCTGTTACTTCTGATGTCTGAAGGGGCTACAAGGTACAGAAATATTTTTTTCATTCCTAATAGAAAATGAAAAGGTTAAAAAAACTGAACCCATTTTCACATGTAGAAGTTGACTTTATGAGTTGCTTCACAGGTGAAGGAGCATAATACATGGCCCCTGAATGGACACTTGGTGCAACCTTTACCGTAATTTCTTGTCCCATGACAGTTATTGCTTGAGTACATATGAGCACGGTCACATTAATACTTTCCTAAAAATAACAGGCAGTTAAGAACATGTGCAATCAGTCAGGACTGTGAAATGAAATGGACAATAAGTCTGGCTTTTTTACAGCAGGCTTACAAGGCTTACAAACACGTTTTGTTTTGTTTATTTAAAATTAGAACTTGCAAAATACCTATATAAAATGTGCTTTTTATGACTATATCATTGAGTATAACTGTGGTTGGGATGGGGAGTCCCCTAAACTCTATGTTATTACAATCTTGAAAGTAGCTGCTTTAGCCAGTCACAGCTATGACCATAAAATGTCAAATTCTTGTTTAACTGCAAGATAATGATTCAATTGTTTTCATGCTCAAATGGCATTCAACCATAACACAGCTAGACAGGTATCCCCGCATTATCTGTTTGCTGTCACTTGTGCTCAACAGTTAAAGTGAATGATTGTTAATCAACCAGAGTAGGGGATCTCCTTGTTTTTGCAAATGGAAAGTAGGACAGCCATGCAGACTGTAAAGGTGAAAAACATTGTTAGCTCTAAGTGGAGTTGGACCTTCCATATTTCCACCTGAACTAGCTGGCGGGTTCTGAAGGTGTCACTGGCAGTGCGCGCAATAAATTTCAGCATATCATAGTATAGTGTAGTGACTTCCACTAATTCACTAAGATAGAGAACTGCATGGTCCCCGCAGGGTTGCACACAATGCTTATACCATTGCATGAAAACCAAGTGCATTCAAATACAGAACAAACTGAAGGCATGAGAAGATGAGCAGAAGTGCACAAATAGTGCAGAAAAAGGACCACTGAACATGATGTGCATTAGAAAAATCCAATTGTTCAGAGAGTTAAGACTTTTGTCCAGAAAGAGGCAGGAACAGTTGCCTCAAGAACTGACAGAGGGCCTAATGCAGAATCTAAACTTCACCAGCTGCCTATGAAGAAAAATGACTGACAAGTGCGGTATTGCTAACAGCATGTATTAAATATACAGCTATCATACTACAAACTCTGTGGAATTCCACTAACGCATACGTTTCAAGGGTATCCCTTGAGCTTGCTAGAAAACAGCATTAATCTGCAGCATGTAGAGGGTGTAGTTGGAATCATGAAGATATTCATTAAATTCCTCCCATTATACTGCTCATACATGTGGAGGCCTATTTATCAAATTTACGATTTTAGTGGTTATAGAGGTTTTTGAAACCACTACTAAACTCACAAACTAAAACTAAGAATGGCATGACATTTATTACAAAATAGGAATAAAAAAGTATGAACAGAAAATTATGATGAACGATGCACTAAAAAACATGAATACCTCTACAACCTCTAAAGGTTTGAGTTTTTCGAACAATCCCTAGCTTAAAGCAGTCAAATTGTGCCATTTCCATAAATTCTAAAACATATTGAACCTTGCGTAAAATGTACATACTGTAATTAAAAGTAACAAAGAGACAGATAATAAATAAATATAATTAAAAAATTGTGGAGGGATGCAAAGGGCTCCTTTAGTGTGTCGCATTTACGCAATCAACTGCCTTGAAACTACTGAATTGTGGAGTAACACAAGTTCCGGAGTAATACCCATTGATGTGCTAGGCATTATGCCACACTGAAAAATGGCACAACAATTGGCTCAACTGTGCACAAATTGTCACACACTCCTTAGAAGGCATCCACAATGACACTGCAATTCTAAGGAATATTCTGCAATGAGGGTGAAAAAGCTTTGCACATATTTTTTGCACCTTACACCAGGCACTTGTGTTTACACATGAGCCCTAAGGTGTATTACATTAACTCCTGTATAGTCACAGCACTCGAGAAAATGTTTTCTCTTATAGTTGATGTTTATGTACAGTGTAATAGTCTGTTATTTGTATGCCATTTCTGTTTTCATTTAGAGGCTTTGTGAGCTCTTGTATTGTTTTTGCCATTGTGTATATTTCTTCTATCCTTTTTTACACTTTTTTTTTTACACTTGTTTTGCTTTCTCTAGAATGTTTTCTCTGGTGTGTATAGCTCAGCCTTCTGTGTGTGTTTTTGTTTCACATGAAACTAATGTTCAGAGCTGTTGAGAACTAAGCAGTTTCAAATTTGTGAGAACTGCCAAATAGCCTCTACTTCATGCAGGCAGATAAAGTATAGACAAATTTTAGCCAAACTTCTGCCCTTGTGTATTCGATTTTTTCATCAGAATCTTTTCAGAACTCAGATGACTCCTGAAATGTTAGTGATCTGTTTGACTGATGATCTTGTTGATGAGTGTATATAACCATATATATAAGTCCCTCTCCTAGTCTGGCCTGTCAGGAGATTGCCAGAATGTTAGAGTGCAGCCAGATCTAGCTTACTACAGTGTGTAGCTACAGTAGCTAAACTGTACACTCATTTGCTCATTCAGATGTCAATGGGCAGATCTGCCTGGGAGTACCAGGTTTAAAAGTTTTTATTATTTTGGAAAAACCTTAAGGGTCATTTAGCTATGCCAGTGCATACAGTGTATATAGTGCAGTGTGCAATTGTAGATGCAATTCATCATGTATTTTACCTAAATGCAACACTGAAATGCAGATTTAGTCCAGAGTACTCAAAAGGGACATTACTGAAATACAGAAAGTCCAGATTCGAGAGACTTAGGTAATGAAAGATATAATTTATTAGTAGCATTATTATCATTAACATGTATTTATTAATCACCAACATATTCCACAGCATTGTAAAATAACACTGAACATACAGATTACATACCAAAACCAACAACTAACACAAATAAAGAGGGCCCAACCCAAAAGAGCTTATGATCAGTTATGAAAAAGCCTGGCCAAGTTGGACTTTTTTATACAGGCATGGGACCTGTTTTTCAAAATGCTCAGGAACTGGGATTTTGGGATAAGGAGTCTTTCCAAAATGTTGATCTCCATACCATAAGTCCATACATACTATAATGTATAACTATATAACAATAAAATCATTTAAACACTAATTAAAAGCAATAGAATTGTTTTGCCTCCAGTAAGGACTTTTTATATCTTAGTCTGGATCAAGTACAAGGTACTGTTTTATTTAAAGCAAATAATTTTTAAAGAATGTCATTATTTGAATATAATGGAGTCTATGGGAAATAGCCTCCCCATAATTCAGAGCTTTCTTGATAATGGGTTTACGGATAGCAGATTCCATACCTGAATTTTAGAAGAAAATATATTATACTATAAATAAATAGAACAGCATAAACTTTTTCATACCTCATTCACCAGTAGATCATTCCAAAGGACAGAAGGGTATACTGTGAGATTTAAAAAAAAGGAGGATTCATCTTAGTTATGAAAAAGGATGTAAATGAAAGTTGTGGAATTCTCTCCCAGAAGCAGTTTTACTCGTAAATACAGTAGATCTGCCTTAGTGAACAAATAGCAGCAGAGAGCTAACAACCAAATGCTTTCTAGCAATATACTGTATTGATTTAATATATTCACTTGGCATCCATTATTATGTTTCATTCCTTTGAATATTCTTACCATAGATAGAAGGAAACATGAAATCACTTTAAATGGTTATACTATATTTAACAATCACATTACACAAACACATGCTCCATGGTGCAATGCACATGTATTATGTGTGGAGAAAATTGCAAAGGCTAAAATAAGATAAGCTGCTCAAGGTAATTGATAAAAACCATATATTTTGAGAACCATTCACTAATGCTTTAAAACAGGCTATGAAAAGAGAGACTTAAGAGTGCACATATATAAGCCTCAGCAATTACTTCTTTAGAGTTAAGATAGAGACGGTGGCTCACAAGCACCATGCAAAGTTCCCTGCACTTCACTGTCTGTAAATTTGTAAGCCATGCTTGTAGAAAAGGGACCACTGCAAATATTGTTGATCTAGCATTTCTGGTTGAATGGCTATGACTAGACTTCTCTAGAGGCTGTTTACCTAGAGTTGTAATTTATTTTAGCTGTGAATGTTCATGCCAGTTCCATCCAAGAGGTTTACACGTAATTTGAAAATGTTTCCCTACAGGTTCTGTACTCAAAGCTTAGTCCAATATTTATATTGCATGTTATTACAATTTACACTGCATGAACAGGCAACAGATGCGACAAGAATATATGTCACAATTTACATCACTACATATTTCTGTTTTACTTTGAAATTATGACGCAGTTACTTTCATAACTCCTAGTCATTGGCCCATAACAGAAATATGTCAGAAGTATCTCTCGTGATAGGTTAGAAAAACTGTGCGTTAAAAACATACCTGTGACATAGCTGATTTCAGACTACTTTAAAGAGATCTGCTTTACCTATTTGATATGTGACCAAGTGTTATTTGCATCAATTGCAGGGTCAAATGTAGAATAGGTAAGAGGTTTCTGACTCTCTTTTGTGAAGCTGATCAGCGTTTTTAGAACCAGAGAAGAATCTCAGGTCTATGCCAGCAAATAATATGTATTACTTATGTGTACATAGTTGCAAAAAAAATAGTAAATAATTGTATTCTTTTTGAAATAATAAAATTGAAAGTAATAACTGTCACTTTTTAATGTAATGCAAACACCCAGTCACCTTTGTTTACATTAAAAAAAAATATGAATAGACAAATTAAAGCATGTAATTTGGGTTGATCAGGCCAACAACTGGATCACATGGAGGAAGTCTCATACAGAGTAGTCAACTGCATCAACGGCTCTCATGCACATTTCCCACATTATTACTATAAACTTTTGTCCAGACTGAACAATCTTGTAAGGTCATGCGAATAACTGTTAAGCTCATGTGCTCTGAGTTGAATCTGATTGTTATTCACTTTAATATATGGTTGTTGGACACTTTGCATTAATGAGGATATTTACTTGAAATTGGCATATCACTTTGAAACTAAATTGTGCTCTAGACATCTTGTTCTGCAGCTTACCAGTTTGAAATTTGGAGGATAGTTTACCCTAGAAGGTTGGATTTGGTCTGAATGACAGACTGGAAGAAGAAGATAAACAGAATTAAAAAAAAGAAGCATGCTACTATGCATTTTAAAGGGTTATATCTGCTGTTATTCACTCTAATAGGACTCATCTACTTACAGGTCAGATCTGATATGCAATTTGTCATACCACAAAGCAGTTTTTTTTTTGCGACTTCCAGCACAACTGAAAGTTATTGCAAGATTTTCTGACAGATATTGCTTTGACTATAAAGTTTAGCCCTAGCACCATATATGTCCTACCTCTTTATACTATGATATATAGCCTAAACTCCTCAATTTATTTCCTCGGTTTTGTCTTCATTCCTTAAATTAACGTCAGAGCTTACATACCCAACATTGCCAGAATTCGACCTTGCATCACCCAAGATACCACCAAGATAGTTATTTACTTCCTTCTTCTGGCATTTGTTGATGGTTTCAGCCCAATAATTGCCCTTCCCCTCCAGACAATGTCTGCATTCCAATCTATAAATGCTGTCAAGCAGATCTACCTCACAAGCCTCACCAGCCCTTCTGGTTTCAACTTCAGAATTAAAATGAAATTTAAAATATCACTAACCTGCAAAGTCATCTGCATCACACTTTAGTGCACCTTTAACCATTACACTGCTCCAAATTTTCTCAAAATCACCCCTTGGATATTGCCAATCATTTATATTCTTCTTTATTTTTAATCTGTGTGACTTGAAAGAGCAATTTTTACAAGAATATATTAACAAAACAGAAACTCAAGGTTTATACAATATTTAAACTCAATAACTTGTTTGCACCACTTTATACACCCCTGTATAAAGCCTGATGCCTGATGACCTATTTGACTGACATAACTGTGATTTGAGTGTCCAAGATGCTACCTAACATATGTCAGGATTAGTGATATATTAAATCTGCAGTATGCAAAAGGCTGTGTTGTTTCCAGTATATTTAGACATACATGGAATATAAAACAGCGATTACCATGACCATTCTGCCTTTAGTTGCTGTAGCATATTTGGTGATTCTGAGTGACAACAATTTTTGGACCTCAAGTTGGTTGTAAACAGAAACACAAAGCAGTATCACTCCAGAAATATTACAAAATATATAACTGATAAACATATTTTTGGAATGTATGGATACACGCCTCGCTGAAAGTAGCTTGTTGTTTGTTAATGGTTTTCTTGTCATAACAAGATTAGCAGTCTACATGAACCTCTTAATTAAATGCAATTAAGCATAGCTGACATGCCTACCTAATACTTTAATAATGTGGAAATTTGAAGAGAATTAATTATATGTGTTAAATAATGTAATTACCTTGGGGAGTTTCCTCTTCACTTCAAACTTTATACTTTGGCATGTGTAATCCAATAATGAATCAGTCGTGGATTCTGGCTACAGTTTTTCAAACCTTCCCATGCCTTGATCTAGTTTAAAAAAAATATTGTGGTCTTACAAGTCAAAAGTGATTTTTTCCATTATAATGCTGTGTTTATTTTGTAAAATAATTGCTTATCAAAATTTCCTTATGTAAAGAATAGATAGACTCACAGACAAGCAGACAGATAGAGATGATAGATTGGTAGACAGGCAAACAAGGTACAGAGATAAATAGAATAGAAAGACAGTAGTAGACATATACGGGTTCTACATATAATTGAAACACATGGGATAGTGTTTTGTTTTTTTAAAAGAAAAGCTTCTAAACTTTTGAGAGAAGTAGATAATTTTCAATTATTTTGTCTGCTTCTTGTGGATAGATAGACAGACAAAATGATGGATATATGATAGATAGACTGAGAAAAAGAAACAGGAAAATAGATAGATAAATAGATCGATAGATAATATGTTTGTATTGAATATTTATGCCTAATCATTGATGCCTATACACACCTTGGGATGAGGCCCCTGGCTTTTCCCCTACTGTGAAATGTTCAAAAAAAAACAATTGTGTGATGTTATCTAACTGAGAAGGCAATCGTGCATGCATACATGTTTATTCCCTGAACACCCCCCATATTTAAAACCAACAAACAATATAATATAAACATAATGATTGGATTACCTTAACTTGTCTTGAGATCCACCCAACTAATAAGGGTCTTGAGAAACTTCCAAAGCAAACATTAACTTCACACTTGACATTTCAGTCAACACTTGCAAAATTTGTCACGTAACTTGGGGTCTGGATTATCTTGACAAAGGTTTCGAGTATCAGGTGAAATGACAATTGGAGAATAGAGATTGACGTTTTTCCCCAAGCTGTGACTTTTGCTGCATCTTTATTATTTAGAATATTATTCCAGTAGCAAACTTTACAGTTTTAATCACATTACCCCTAGTACCGTCTTTATACTATGTAAAAATAAAAATAAAAAAATCTCCCTCTTAAAACTCCAGAAGAAATAAACGGAGACACCTCTGGGATACTTTGAACACAAGCCATATACTCATATCTTGTATTTACCACAATAAGAGCATGGTTTAAGCCATTGCCTCTAGTTTCTAGGTACTGTATTGAGTTTATTGTTATCCTATAAACAGATGTCTTGATGAATGGATGCTTGCCTGCGTATTAACGTGTAATCATGCAGTAATAATGAATAATATGAAGTCGTTTAAAAGAACATAGGTAATATTTATGGACAGTTTGCAATATTCCCTTACACAAAGAAAACACCTCAAGAGTTTGAATATTTGTAAGTACGGCTTTGGAATAATCATGAAATAAGCTTAAAACTCCTTGTGTTTCGACCAAGTGAAATCTTGAACTTCAATGCAAGTATGCTGGGAGGAGAGCTTTGCCATTCTCAAGTCTACCTAAAAATTCAGAGGCAACGTCCTGATCTCCACAATATGACAAGCTTACAGCTCTAAAAATACTTCCCAGCTGAGCCATAAACACTTTCATGACACACTTAGCCATAAAATTACTTCCAAACCACATCAGAAACTCTAATGATAGTGTCATATTCCTTCTTTCTTTAATTGAGCTTTGCAGAGTTTGCCATTTATTCTAGACGTGAAGATTTTGCTGATCTCAGGAAAATCACAACATTTCAGCCAACTGCTTGGCTTTAAAAAGTGAAAAGCATCTCTGCTTGTCTATAAAAGCTATAAAAAATAAGTTTAGCTATAAGCTTGGCCAAATATTTCTCTGTAGTACTATAAAATAAGCCTTATGTTTCCTGTACGGTTATTATTATACAGGACAATATCTGACCACAGACTAGTGGCAGAATTTGCCATTTCGCTTTCTTATTAAATCTTCATGAGAAACATCATTAACGCTGCTATAAAAATCCTTCCACAAATGTTCTGTCTGACATTAACTTTTGGTTAAAAGAAGCAACTGAGTGAAAAGTCCTTTTGAATGCATATGTAGGGATGTGAAAATCTTAGACACCCTTACACTTTACAGACAGGCACATCCCTAGTAATATGGACACCTCAGTGGGTCCTTATGGGGACCTTGTGCTTATGTAACCCCTGCAGTTCACACAGTTTACACCAGATGGCACTGTGCCAGAGTATAAAAGGTTTCGGAACCATGTGCTCTGGGTCCATTGCTTTAGCCCAACCAAGCAGGCTGGAAGGGAATGGGTAGTTCTGACCCTAGGTGCCTTGGCCCTAGTAATTAGATAGCTATACTCGTTTTATAGATCACTCTAGGGGGCAAATTCACTAAGCGCCGAAGCGCCAAACGCTAGCGTTAATTCGCTAGCGTTTGGCATTTTCGTTACTGCGCAAATTCACTAACGAACGCTGGCGTAGTTTCGCTAGTGTTACTTCGCACCCTTACGCCTGGCGAAGTTTCGCTAGCGACGTAACTACGCAAATTCACTAACGCGCGTAGTGTACTGAACGCTACCTTTTATGCTAGACTTCCTTCGCCACCTCAGACCAGGCGAAGCGCAATAGAGTAGATAGGGATTGCTTCAAAAAAAGTATTTTCTACATTATGGCTGTTTTCTACATTATGGCTGAAAAAGATCGAAATTTTTTTTGAGGCTCCCCTCCTTCCCCCCTACATCTCCTGACTCATGGCAACTTACCTAGACAATGGGCACAAGTGTAGGGCAAAATAAAATTTTTATTTGATGTTTTGAAGCTTTTCTAGCCATTTGTAGTGCTGATATGTATTCCTCCATTGAAATTTGAATTTGGCGCCGTATGCAAATTAGCCTTCTCTAGCGTAACTTCGCTTTACTTAGCGAATCAATGCTAGCGCAACTTCGCAACCTTACGCTACCCCTGAGCGCAACTTAGGATTTTAGTGAATTTGCGAAGCGCTGGCGAAACTACGCCTGGCGAAGTATGGCGAAGTGCGGCGAAGTTACGCCTGGCGCAACTACGAATCTTAGTGAATTTGCCCCTAGGAGTGATAGAGAGGTTAATTAGTTGAGCAGCTCAAGGCTCCGCCGAGGAGATGAGAGGGATTAAGATCCCAGGGTATTACTGACCCAGAGTAAGGAACCAAGTGTTGAGATAGGGATGCCAGGAGTTCCCCTAGTCTGCCACTGGAAGATATCCTGAAAACCAGGCAATATCCATCGCATGCTGTCAATTTACTCTCTGCTGTATATTCCCTAGCCTGTGGGGATTAAGATCCCAGGGTATTACTGACCCAGAGTAAGGAACCAAGTGTTGAGATAGGGATGTCAGGAGTTCCCCTAGTCTGCCACTGGAAGATATCCTGAAAACCGGGCAATATCCATCGCATGCTGTCAACTTACTCTCTGCTGTATATTCCCTAGCCTGTGGGGATTCAGCCTATACGTGCTGTGAGTAGATGCTTCCTTTATGCTGCTGTGTATGTTCTACACTCCATTGTGGATCAATGTGCTAAATGATCTCTGTGCTATTGTTCAATAAATACTGTTCTTTGTTCAACTGTTAAAGAACTACTGGCGCCCATCATTGTGCTATCGCATCAGGTTACAGTTACACTAACTCTTGCCTCCACCCCACTGCAAGGGCTTACCCCTGAGAAAGAGAGCTCATCGGTGGTCTCAGCCCACCAAGGAAAGTAGCTAAACTGTCCTAGCACAAGTCAGTTTACTATAGCGCTACACATACATTATTTGAATACATTTTTATAGTGAGTGTAGTTAGCACCTATCTGCAAACCTAGGCTATACAGTGCCCTAAAGAATGGTGTTATAAATTGGTTTCCTTTCACAAAAAGCATATTTATAGCCAAAAATACTCTAGGGGGTAATCAGAAGCCAAAATCTATTGCAGCAATAGTAGGCCTATTTATCAAAAACAACTCAATTTCTAAAAAACATTTTACTGCAAAGGGCAGGTCCCATTGACTTCTACATGACCCCACCAGCTTATAGAAGTTTTGAAGAAGTTTTGTATTACAATTTTTGCATGATTATTACACTTAATATAAAATCATTTTTTGTGGTTTAGAGCAATTAGCTACATTCAAGGTTTCTTTGTGCCATGGACTACTTGCTTAGCAAACAAATTAGCTATACCAGCTGGCAAGCTGCCTGTTTGTAAATGACCACAAGAACATTAATAGATGTAGCTGCTACAGTATCAGTGAGATTTGTGTACAATGGGTATCCATCTTCACCCAGAGACCAATAACTGCTAAAGGGTCTATGGGCTTTCTTACAGAAACAATTAGGATACAAGGATAAAAAGTGCTTATCCTTCATGCTACCCAATTGTCTTAAATAAATCCTTGCATGTATGTCCTCTTTTCAGACAAATCAGTTTTCGAACATATGTACCGTTTCTGCCAACACATTCTTACTAGGGAACAATAAGAACTATTTAAGCTTTAAGTAGAACTGATGGAAATGTGCTTCTGTACAGTAATTTTGATGTCACTTGATTTATTGCAGAAAAGTAAAGAATCTGTAAATGGAGCATGTATTAAAAACATAAGTAAATCTATTTTATATATGTTTTATATACAATGCACAATAAAATGCACAATTCATTTTGGTCGAGTTAAAGTTATTCGGTAACTGAAGCAATGACAAATAAATACATGGTTTGAACCTGTATGTTATGTTTTTTTAATAAAAGCATCTGTTAGAATGGCTATCAATCAAAATGCACAAAAGGTAAGGTCAAATATTTTCTATGTACATAAGGGCTACATGCAGTAGTGTATCTTGAATATTTGCTGAGGTGGATCATATATTGGAGCTCCAGGTTATTTTTTTAACTTCATTTTATATTAAATATAAATTTAATTAATTTATGTTGGCAGTTGCAAATATCAAGACTCCTAGCTTAATTTACAAAAATTGTTCTTATCTTCTATTACTTATGTAGTTGGCTCAGAAGTTCTTCTATCAGTATCTACCAACTCTGCTGACTTGTGTTTCAGAAGCAATGAAATAATGGCAAAAAGTTATCCTCTAACTTAAATCTTAGGTGGCCTTCATGTGCCTCACATGTAGATTTGTAACTGCTTCCTGCAGCTGACTACTAAATGCTTCCTGTGTGGCAAACATTGACTGGCATTTACTACTGGAAATAAATAGCATATATATATAATGTATAACCCATATCCGTTGTCATTACAGTTTATCACTTTCCAAAGTAATTACAATAATTTTAAAGAGCGAGAGACTATCTAGCAATCCACTATGTTCTTTGTCAACTAGGAGTTCCACCAGCCATATTAATCAGTGCTAAAGGGACAAGAAAGGGACAAGAAAGGGACAATTATCTTGTGTGTGGGCAGCTTTAAACAGTGAAAATGAAAAATATGACATTTTACATGGCACTGCTCACAATGTAAAATTATTTTCCTGGCAAAAATGACATGAACATTATCGCTAAGCAAAGGTTTAGCGTTAACACCTGCTCTGGAGTTTCGTTAAAGAGGACCTGTCGCCCAAAAAAGTTAGTCAAGCAAAATGAACTTTAAATTAAACTGTATCAATTATTTGAATCTTGTTTCCATCATTCATCAAAACTCATAATTATAGCAAGCAGGCAGGAGCCATTTTGTGGACACTGTTATTAAGGCAATCCTTCCATCATTTCAGAATGGGGGACCTGATGTCCATCCCCATGCACTGGCTACACAATGAGATGGTGTGGGGGAATGTGGGGAGTGCAGTGACATATAGGAAGTGCTGAATGGAAAGTGAAAGTAATTGCTTGCCCTGCCTCAATGCCTTAGGGGCAGGCAATATTTGATTGACAGCTGAGAGTTTACAAAAGCTATGAATGCTTTAATAAAAAAAAGAATTTGGATTTTATTAATTTTAAAATGAATTTTTTTTTTACCGCTTTTTATGTCTGGGTGACAGGTCCACTTTTGTTGCAAAATATGCTTTTTATTACACTATGAATGTTCGCAAAAGCCATTTGAGCCATTTGAGATGACGTCAGTGAGGTCTGCTATCAGTCAAAGATGACGTAAACATAATCGCTTATATTTGCAAGCGTCTTTGCGCAGGTTTTTTGCCCTAGTGAAACATTACATTTACATAATATGTAAATATGTAAATCATTACATTATATTGATATGCTGACAGCTGTAGCTCCTCACTTTACTACTAGACTGATTAGATTCTCTCTGAAGAGAAGTGCAGGATCTTGAGTTTGTCTTTTTTATGGTTTTATAAAATGAGAAAACATTTTCTTTTGTTAGAAAAGGGAAGATTGCTTCAGTATCCTGAAGCCACAGCAGTAAATATTTTATCTTTCAGGGTCATTTGCTGTTGTGCTATCTGTGAATCCCATTTGCTTTCCCTCTTTTAGACAATTCAACTGTGGGATAAAATGCAAGGAAATGCAGTGACATGGCAAACCACTTTTTAATGTGTAATCCAAATAGTATAACCACAAATCATTGTTAGTGATTGCTTTTATTTAACTTGGTGGTGTCAACAATCCTTACTCATTAACTCTGGGGTAGGCTTGGAGCCAGCTGACTGGAAAGCAAATACATTTCAGACCTGGGAACTGTAGAGTTTTTTGTTAAGAAAATGGCTCCAACAAAAAGAAATTTGTTTTATAGACAATGAGCAGATAGTCTCATAAGAATGAAAAGGCAAAAGGACAGTAGGAAATATTGTGAGCATAATTGATCTCACCTACCTGGTGACATTAAAAAAATGTGAGTAGATACCAGCCTAAATGAATGAAGTAAAAAAAAAAAATGTGGGCATTGAGGGAATGCTCCACCTTTTGTTATTTCTATCTATCTATCTATCTATCTATCTATCTATCTATCTATCTATCTATCATCTATCTATATATATATATATATATTTCAAAAACGGACAGCACTCACAACTAGATGCAAAAGAGTTATATTGTAAAAAGTGTATACATCACCATACAGGCGCACATTCAGTAGCGACGTTTCGAGCCAAATGTGACTCTTTTTCAAGCCATGTGGGCAGTGATGGCTTGATGAGACATCATTGCCCACATGGCTTGAAAAAGAGCCACATTTGGCTCGAAACGTTGCTACTGAATGTGTGCCTGTATGGTGATGTATACATTTTTCACAATATAACTCTTTTGCATCAAGTTGTGAGTGCTGTCCGTTTTTGAATTCTAAATTTTGAGGAATAACTGGAAACCTCGCTTTGGACTTGCACCACACACATAGACTGAGTGTGAGCGCTGTTGCTGAACTACAAAAAAAAAAATAAAAAAAAAATATATATATATATATATATATATATATATAACATATTGAAACATTAGAATTCTTTTTGTTTATTAAAATATTTTTTGTCCTAACTGAGCCTGTTGGGTTTACTTTTTTTTAATTTACTATTTAGTTGTTTTGCACACACTTTACCTACACACTGGCATGCTATAGTTTTGCTTTGTGTTCCACTGGGCTGATGAAAATAATGCAAAATGCCTTTACAGCAAGCTGAAATATGTAGGTTCTATAAACAGAACAATAATTACATAATACACGAGGCATGAATTTACCTGTAAATGATATCCTTTTAAACAGTGCATAGTGATGTGATATAGTGATATATTGATATATTGGTTATAATCGGAGCTCAGCGTTGTCATTTATGTCACATGACTCACTGAAACTTGTCTATTATAATAAATAAAGTACCCCCTGTTGGAAATATGAGGAAATTAGAAGTCACCTTGGGGTCCCATGATGTTTGTTTGATTAGTGGTTTTAGAGGTTTTTGGAAATTTTGGATTTTGTGCGACAATACAGAACAATCCCATTCGTGCTTTTTCAGTTCAGATTTTTTAATAAATTTCATGGCATTTCTGGTTTTAAAGAAAGTGAGTTTAGTCGTGATTTCAGTTTCAAAAACCTTAAATAAATAGGCCTCCATGTGGGTAAATTATTCTTATCTATCCATATTTTATATATAATATAACTTTTGATTGGAGCCCAGAAACACTATTTCTCCATTGCATTGCATACACTTATACATACACAAATATCTATTCTATTATATAGAAATCATTTACCCAAAATGTGGGAATATAATTTGCCATAGAGTCCATTTTAATCATTTTATTTTTTTCTGTAAAGGCCATAAAATATTGTATCCAATGTACAGAAAGACCTCTTTTCCATGTTGCAAACATTCCAGATAACAGATCCTATAACTGTATTAACATAAATGCTTTAACAACAATACATTTAACTCACTTCTAATTCTTTTTGAAAAAGTCAGAGCAAACAAAATCGTATTATCGGATGAAAACTCAGACTTTATTGGATTATCCAGCTCAGATCAAAATGTCAAGAAACAACTTCAGGGACATCTGCCATTGACCTCTACGTGTATTTTTTGGATTGTTAGTAGCTTTGGGGTATAATAAATTTCTAAAAAAATAAAGTTTTTTTTTCATATAAAAATTTTAGTTTTTCCCTTCAAAAACTCGACCAGAACAATTTGAGGTTTAATAAATGTGCCCATAAGTATAATGTAATTTGGCTGTTCAAACCATTTGAAGAATACAAGGGTGTGAACAGCCAAAATGTTTTGCACAACATTCCAATAAGCAGAATAAAATCTGCATGTTGAGGTAAATTGGATGATGAAATCCAACAGTCTGCACGCTCAAACACACATAGGTAAAATTCAGTAGAAAGTGGAAAATCTCGTTTTTGCAAGAGGAATGTGTTGCAATGAAAATAATTGTATGGGGGTTTTCCAGCATCAGACTGGAAAACGAGGGCAAGACACAACATGAAAGAGCATACTACGGATCATGCTTGACACATGAGGAGACAAGAACTGTTGTAAGACCCTTTAGGGAACTTGGATGTTAATATGGTTTCTGCTAAAAAACAGAGCATAATAAGGAAAAGTAGTAAAAAATAAGGTTAGTAAACTAAACAACTTGTAGATTGCAGTTGTCTACATTACAATGAAGTCACTGGCTTTTCCTGATAAGTAACATTTTTCTATATGCTGTAATGTTGCTGTAAGGTTGATAAGTGCTAAGTTTCAAAAACCTATGTTAATGCAGTCAGATAGCTATCTTCTTTTACTGCTTTTCCTGGTTTCAGTATGAGTGGGGCAAGACCCTTTATCTCTCTAAATACACTGTACATTAAAAATATTGTTAAACAGTGGTATCAAGATATTCCATAATGAACCCATGCAATGACAGTGCAATAAGCTCTCAATAACTGAGCCTCCATCTTCCAGTGCATTATGTTAACACACAATTTGCCAGAAAACCAGGCATATTCATTTAATTCTTTAATGATTTGTTTTGGTGTATCTGCTACTACAAAAGAACACCATACTGGCGTGTGTTTTACAACAAGCATATTACAGTAGACATAGTGACATAGCAGAGCACTGTTGCAGAAGTTTCTACTTGGTCCAGTTTCCTTGTCTTCTACATGGTGTGCCACAAGTAGGTTGGCACGACTGAGAAAGAATTTAGACTGCTTGGTTGGTGGGATTCTATTAGATTGTTTGGAAAACAATGAATAAGCTTAGATCTAAGTCATCCATAAATCCTTTGCCTGTAACAGAGAATAACTATGTATTGCATTCTTTTGTAGCAATAGCCTTCTTTTTAGGAGATTGTTATCAATTAAAGCAATTAATAAACAAACACTATGAATTCATAAACGAAGCAGAGCTAAAGTTCTACAAAACACAGAGCAATATGTTTGTGTTTATTGTTTGAAATTTTAAATAATCTTTGTGTATGGATACCTTGGAGTTCAATTTGTGCAGACTATTCTAGGATCCCATTGGGTTGGTCAACCCACAGATTACCTGGGGCATAGCTTCTGCACCTGTCTCCTCCTTATGCATAAATGTGTACCTTCTAATAGTCCAATGCTATTTTTGATTTGCAACTATCTTATTTCAGTTCAGTGCTGGTTTGCCAGGCAGGAGGCACTTTTGTGTTTAAACAGCAGTAGCTTTTCTTTAACATTTAGGCCAGATTTTATGTTTGTAGGAAACACCTAAGAGAAAATACAGTTACTTTGTATATTAGTGTATATATGCATATTTTTTTCTAACTTTCAACTTTCCAATGTATGTTAATAAGTAAGTGCAGTGATTTAAATGTTATTTCTATTAAAAGCAGCATCTACCTCTTCTTTTCTATTCACTGTACTGGTGGTCCTAACTACATGTACAAATAAAGTTATGCAGCACATGAAAGACGCTGTGGGAATTGGTGGGATGGGAGATGTCTCATGCCACTTTTTTTTTTTAAAGATACATGTAGTCAGACCCAGGAGTGCAGTGAACACTAGGTACTAAGGTGGGCGAAAAAGAGTGGCATGTCATATTTTAAGACATACAGTACACACAACTCTTACAGATAGACACTTTAAACAGTGACCAGTCTTCAAGCAAGTGCACCACTAAAATTTTTGCTAGGTCATGCCTACTCATTCTACCACCTCTCCTACTTCTGAATCCACATCAAATACAATTTCATTCATGCTCACTCCTGCCTGCATATAGTAACTCTCAGCAAACTCCAGCATTAGCCGCAGCATTTCATGACACTGTGGGCCCAGCAACATATGTCACAGTTGCCCATATAATGGCTTCAGAATTTCATAACATAGCATTTTCCGTAAAAAAAAGGAGAGAGTGATATAGCTGCATCACGCCCAAAGAAGAGGCAATTTGTCACTGGGCGACTAATCTCCCCCAGTAGCCTCGTCTGCCACCACCCTTATAAGCACTGAGGAATCTGCATTGTATTGTGAACAGCACTTTACATTAAAAGGAAAGGCTGTGAAGTTGCTAGGAACCCCCAGTGATTCTATACCCTTATAGCCTTACCTACTACCTCAGGGTGGTGCTCCTCTTCTACACACCAGCCAAGGGTACCTTTGCCAGGTACAACCATCTTTTTATGGCCTTCCAGACATCCACTCTCAATTATTTGGGGAGTACAGAACTTTGGGGAGTACAGAACTCAAAACAGAACTTTTTCTAAGATTCCTGTATTCTGCATGTGTCCCAACAGAATTTGTGCAAGGGAGACATGGGCAGATGAACAGAGATTTTTCAGTGGAAAAAAACATAAAATTACCTAAAATTAGTTGTTGTGCGCACTGAGGGATTTTTCAGATCGAGAAGCACCTTCAAGTTATTCAGAGGAGCTTCATTGCCTCCAAACACCAGGCATGCAGTAAAAGTTGTTTCTATTTTTCAGGTAAATAGTAGACATGAATACTTACAGTCCGCTCCCCAACCTAGGGGAAGCATATCAAATCAAATCCAAATATAGTCCAAACACAGTACAATATGATTCCTCATATAAAAGCAATTAAGACAGCAGGAGCAGCACCTATAGTGTAGTTATTTTGTTACTATCATTTAAATTATAATACAATATTGCACTTACATACACAGATGTCTGAGCACATTGAAAAGTCACTCCTAGAAATGAGGTTTAGTAGGGGTGCAGGGAAAAGTCCTGTGCTGCAAAGTAATGGAATTGCCGGCAATGCACTCAGACATCGGTGTTTGAACTGTTGGGAATCATTTAGGATTCTCCAGTTCAAATGAAAGAAAATTTCCTTCAGTATTATACACTTCACATAATGCATGCACCATATAAGCATTTTTCTCTGCCCTGGAATGGCCTGTCGAGTGAAGCAAATGAAACTCCTAAAGAATACCATCTATTGGCTTAAGGTGGCATTACAAGGAACGTACAATATACTCTTCAGTATATGACTCTCTCTGTGACTTTCTGACCGAGTGAAAGGTTTCAGACACCTGCAACACTACCCCTCCCCAAAACTCTAGCCTGTTCTGATAGTGTTAGGAGTTTTAGTTTGCAGCAGCTGTAGGGATAATTTTAGATATGTAATTATGTGTGCAGCTTTTGCTAGCAGACTGGTGGAGCGAGCCTCTCTTCCTGATCATGGGACAGCAATCTACTATGGAAGGGTAGGTTAAATGGTGCTCCCTGGTAACATATGTAATATCAATCATCCCAAACTACTAAAATATCATAATATTTGTATATAAAGAGTATATGCTATAAAAAGTGTATGTAATAGTTCAGTAGATAGATTATGTGCTTGGAATAACAATAACTCCATAATTGTAACAACAGGGTCTGCTTCCTCTATAGTTACACCCCTGCCTTTAATAATTATAATAATAATAATATGGACAATGAAGTAAATATAAGTAAATAATAGTTAAAGTACACAAACAAATTAGGGACTATTCTGGCCTCTGCGCCAACCCCCTTCAGTTTATCCCAGTAGCAACATTGCGTTTCTGTCAAGCCAAAGTCAGCATAGTTTAAAAGAGCACATGAAGCACGGTTTGTGTATTTTAGAAATCAAACATTGGGAATCTTTTCCATCATGCCCCATTTAAATTAGACAATGAACTAAACTGTTAAAAGTTACAGGATCAGACTTTGGATCAAATGCACAAAGGCCCTATAATACTGCTTTAAATGAGGGGGTTTCACATATATCCACACAGTTACAGTCCAGAGCTGCCTCTATGCAACACTGTAACTTTTTTTTCTATCAAGTTAGAATGTACAATGCAACTGCTACTGAACTATATATCCCCCTCGGTGTGTAGAGAGCCCTTTCTCCAAACTAAAAGAGAGCATGGCCAGTATGCCTCCATTATGCTTTATATGAAACTCATCAATAGTCAGGGAGGTGTAACTGCCTAAAAAGAAAACCAGCTGCCATACATTCATATATTATTATAAATTATCAAATGGAAAGCCATCTGTTTGTAGCCATTTAATGTCATACTGGACCTCATAAGGCCAACCAGAGAACCTTACCCCCAGGGCCTGTGGTCACAAGAATAGCCTGTAGGTAGCACTAAATATTATATGTATACGCTTATAGTGGAAACAAGAAAGAACTAATAGGGTTTGTTCATGTCTGAGGTCTACCAGGAGATCTTTCAGTACTTGAGAATATGTGTTTGATTTGGCATGGGGACCACAATGGAATACAATCATTTGTAGTGTATCTTAACACACTTTCAAATCCAGTTTAATAAACATTTTTGGCCAATGAAAATTCTAGAAATTTTATGCATGTTGTTTCATAGTCAATGTGGTTAGGGCACTACTCTCAAGTATGAAAAAAAGTGAAAGAAGTTTCCAAAGTTGCTATTTGTGTCTAATTAGATGCTCATTGGTAAACATATGGGTGACACTATAAGTGTCAAAATGTATTCTAACTTACAAAAACACCTCCGATATGTGCTTTTTTTGGAAAGGTAAATCTTTAAGAGACTTCTTGGTTACTACAAAAGCAGATGACAAGATTAGTCACCAGCGATAAATCTCCTCTTCTGTGGGCCAGTAATCTCCTTCAAATACTTTTGTAAACCACCGGTGGGAAAACAAAGGTGGCAAATTCGTTTTTTTGCAGTCACCTGAAATTGCCTCGGTAAGGAACTCACTGAGTCTTCAGACAGCTGTTTTCTATCTGTGATGTAAGGATGTTTTAAAGGTACGGGATGCATACCTTTTTCACATTCTCATTATGGTAATAGGATTAACATTGGACATTCACTGACTTGTTTGTCAGACTATGTTAAATACTTTATTGTCTGCCCATGGACATTGTACTACCACATTCAGATTGAAGATGAGCAATCACAGGTCCATGAAATGGTTTGCTCCAGCAGGTGGAAAATTGTATACATACAATATTTGCAAGGCAACGTGTAGAAAAGGGATACAGTCTTACCTCTTTATGTTGTATGCTGATAGATCCCCCCTTTGAGAAGAGGAAGGAATACAGGAGAGCTTTTGCTGCAATGAGAAGCAAGATAGATATAGAATTAGCATAGCATGGCTCCTCACAGTCTTAATGGATTGTAATCTTTGATTTATTTAATTTAGTGGTTTCTTTAATGTATTACATTTGAATTAATGCTACACCATTTTAAATAAATGTTCGCTTTATATTTATCACAGTTAAGTCTTGTACGCTGCAAGTGCTCTTTCTAACTTTTGCGAATCTGCTTCTTTCTGTCTTGTCGAATGTCTTTACGTTCCCTTTGTATTTGGATTGTGCAAAGACCTGTGTTGGTTGTGTATAGACGTAATTTAAAATTTATGATTACATGATATGATATGGAGAACTAGAATGCTCAGATAAATATTAATCATTTTTGCTTTAATGTACGGACATCAGCATGGTACGGGTATGGGACCTGTTATCCAGAATGCTCGGGACCTGGGGTTTTCCGGATGTTTTTTTTCTGAAATTTGGATCTTCATAACTTAAGTCTACTAGAAAATAATCTAAGCCTTAAAGGGAATGTAAAGGGAAAAAAAATAAAATCCCACTTTTACTTTAATGAAAAAGAAACCTATCTTCAATATACTTTAATTAAAAAAGGTGTACCTTTTTATAAGAAACCTGACTGTATGCAGTGAAATTCTCCCTTTATTTACTCCTGTGGATAGGAATAGTTAGACAACCCCTAACTGCTCAGCAGGGAAACAATCATACTTATGAACAGCAGGGGGAGCCCCCACCTTACTTCCCAGCCATGCAGAACTCAAACAGCTTTGTTTTTTCCCTGTAGAGCAGACGGCGACTGTGTAGAGCTTTGTATTGGATTTTATTTTTGCCTTTACATCCTTTACTGTTTCCAACTCCAGCTACAGGGACAAAGAACATGGAGCCAGATTTAAACAGATAAATTGGGATTCTATTTGTAGGATTATTTTGCTGCAGCAAAAAAGAATGTGAACCCAACTCTTATAAGATGATAAAGAGATTGATTCATTATTGCTTGTTACAAGCGGCAATTAACAGCCTTGCTGAACACAAGAATGATTCAGTATAACTAGATTTGAGTGATTTTAAAAACTTCATATGAACTATACATGATACAAGCCACCTTGAGCAATTTATATGTGAATTGGTTCAAAGAAGAATCAACTAACCAAAAGTTTTTAAGCAATTCATGTGTGAATCACTCATCTTTAATCCATTATGCAATGACCATCATTAAGCTTTGGCATAGCCATCTGCCATTATTTGTTGTTGTGTGTGTTTGTTGGTTTTTCCTTATGTCATCAACTGTTAACCCTAGGTTTGTTTTGGATTCCTTACAAGAAATATAGAAGCATTAGCATTGATTAAGCATGTTTTTTTTTAAGAAAGAAATTCTAAATCACTGGTGACTGTGCCAGTCTACTGCACATGTGCACCTGTTTTCACTGTATGCTCCACCTAGTGGCAAAATCCAAAATATTACAATTTTTGCAATTTCCTTAATCATGTGACCCAAAGTCATGTATTTATACGAGTTCTGATATGTTTTGGCCAGGTGCATGGGTTCGACTATATCCGAATCCTTTTGCCCAGATTTGGCCAATCCTAAATCTAATACAAGATTTGGTGCATCTCGAATTACTAGTTAAACCTAGCATCTAATAACCACTTAGATTTGGTAGAACCACTTTTTGGCTGTATAGTGTATAACCTTAAAGAAGCTAATTATTAGTTTGCTAGTATAGGTATGGGATCCATTATCCAGAAAAACCCACAGACTCTAGTTTATCCACATAATCCAAATTTTGAAAAATGATTTCCTTTTTCACTGTAATAATTAAACATTAACTTGTACTTGATCCCAACTAAGATACAATTAATCCTTATTGGAAGCAAAACCAGCCTATTGGGTTTATTTAATGTTTACATGATTTTCTAGTGGATCTAAAGTGTGACTATTAAAATTATGGAAAGATCCATTATCCGGAAAACCTCAGGTCCCATACCTTTATCCCCAAACACTGATTTGTATAGCCCACAAAAGATTTTATCTGCAAGGAATGTAGTTTACGTTATTTTGGAAATAGTAGTACCATAAAGTCACTTCTGACACCTGATGTAATCTAAAATTCTAAGATTGGATTCAGTGACAGCCATACCCTTACTTTCTGCCTATAATATGATTTCCAACATCCCTTAAGCTCAGATTCTCAATAGCAGCGCTGGGTCCTCTAAGCACAATAGATGGTCTAATGCTGTGACAAAGTTTGATGGCATGGATCTGTACTGTTGTAGGGCTGCTGAAAGTCTGGACATGGTACAGTAGGTTGAGCATATAAAATATGACATTTCTAGCCATATTTTTTTAATTATTTTTATCCAGTGAAGGCTGCAATGCTGTGACATTCCAGATAGGGTTACTAGAGGACTTAAAAATTCAGGCCTAATAAATACAGTAGATGTTGCAGAGCTGCACTGACTGCAGGCCCGGACTGGCAATCTGTGGGTTCTGGCAAATAGAAGAGGGGTTGCCGTAAGATGCCATAGAAAGTCACTATTTAGTGGGCTGGTGGGGAGCTGATTCTGTATTTGGAATGCCAGAGCCTGATCTGACTGTATTTAAATGAAATTACAATCAGTACAGCTTTCCTAGCTGGATTGAATTTTCAAGTTATCTGGTAGCCCTAATTGTAGTGTACAGTGGTGGGATTTGAAACCTTTGACTCCCCTGCTGTTATAGATCTACAGCTTTCAGCATCATAAGGAAGCATCTGGTGAAAAGGGACAATAGAAGTACAATGAATCACTTGTGATCAGTGGGTTGTTCTGTAACTAACTAACATCACAAGAAGAAAGGCATGGGGGCAACAGTTTAGTTTCCAAATACTACATGCAGGGAGCCACTAGTTTGCCATGCTTACAGCAGAAAGAGGCAAGTACCTAGATTGACTTGGTCTTTCTATTTATACCTTGGCAATGCCCACTGCCAAAGTACAAGGCCCAAGGTCCTTCTGTAATATAGTAGAAATACACTGGCACACACGGCAATTCAAACAGGGAAATCCCTTGTGTCTTTATTTGCAGAAAAGCAACGTTTCGGGGCAGTACCCCTTTGTCAAGCTTGACAAAGGGGTACTGCCCCGAAACGTTGCTTTTCTGCAAATAAAGACACAAGGGATTTCCCTGTTTGAATTGCCGTGTGTGCCAGTGTATTTCTACTATTGACCTTGGGGAGGGTGCCGATCCCTCCAGCATTGAGCACCTGGCTACTCTGATTGAAGGCCTGGGTGTGCGAGCCGACATCTCTAAATGGCCTTCTGTAATATAGACCATTTGATACCAGTCAGTAACTAATGTATAAGCCATCATACCAGACATCTGCAAGTGTGTTTTTGCAATAGATTATCTGTTTTGAGAGATACACAAAACAACCAAGAGCAAAATATTATTGAGGAGTGCAAGCGGCTGCTCCTCTCAACAACACAAGTTCATCTAAAGAATTCTTTCTGGTTTTGCCAGGGAATTCCTGTGAGCATGAAGTGGGGCATTGTTGGCAGATGGGTCTGTAAGAAATTTAGGAGAATAAAATTAAGCTACCCCTTCTGGTACCAAATAACAGGACAATATAATGAGGGCAGTTCAGCCTGCATTGTGCAATGGATGAAATGGGACAGGCCTGAACCAATTATTACAACAATGCTACACAGAGAGGGTAGTCCTGAAACCCCAATGATCTGAAACTTCTGAGTGTGTGTGTTTAATGGAGCAGGGCCAAGGGCTGGGTAGCTGGACTTAAATAAAAGGTGTTCCCTCGATAATTCTTCTACCAGGGATGCTGGTAACGGGTCCTGAGCAGGAGCAGCTACTACATGTGTAGAGCAGTGATCCCCAACCAGTAGCTAGTGAGCAACATTTTTCTCCCTTGAATGTTGTTCTCAGTGGCTTCAATGCAGGTGATTATTTTTGGATTCCAGGCTTGGAGGCACGTTTTGGTGGCATAAAAAACATGTGCATTGCCCAACAGACCCACATGTAGG
Organism: Xenopus petersii; assembly: GCA_038501925.1. Lineage (NCBI taxonomy): Eukaryota > Metazoa > Chordata > Amphibia > Anura > Pipidae > Xenopus > Xenopus petersii. Next base: position 41,136,515 of record CM076684.1, on the reverse strand, counting down.
GTTGCCACCTTTGGCGGCCGCTAAACCCTAACAAAGGGGGCAGGGTAGATAGCATTTTGGGTGAGGCAGTGATGATCAGGTGGGCATGATGACATCAGAGGAGGCACAATGATGTCAGTTGAGTTGTGACACAGGAGTGGGGTAATTGCACCCCTCAAGGCCCCCATATACGGGCCGATATGGCAACAGACCGAGACGGCAGCTTATTGGCCCGTGTATGGGGCTTCCCCGGTCGATATCTAGCCGAAAGTCAGCCAGATGTCGATCGTGCAGGGTAAAAAATCCCGACGGATCGCGGCTGCATCTGTTCGTTGATGTGATCCGACCGATCCATTTTTCATTCATTGGCCAGATTACTGTTCGGGTTTCACAAGGCTGAAGACCAAACAGAAAGTAGAGACCCGAACAGGCCTTAGAAAAACTGTACGGCACAAAATGGAACTGGTGGCAACCCTACCCACATGTAATCTACCAGTCAGCATAGGGGCTACCAGGGCCGCCATCAGGGGGGGACAAGTGTCCCAGGCCCGGGCATGAAGGGGGCCCAGCAGTGCTGCAGTTTAGAAAGAGCCGGCCCCCCTTGCCAGAGCCCGAACAGCCTAAAATGCGGAAGTGTGGAAAAGCTGAACAGCCAAACTCCCGAAGCGGCGAAAAGACCCGAAGCCACAGAAATAGCCAAAGTGGCGAAAAGATCCGAAGACACGAAAGGAGGCAAAGTTGAAGTCCTGAAGCCATGAGTTCAATTCCACTGAACACCAATTTGTGTTTTTTGTTAATCTCCTGGCCACCAATGTATTATTCTATAGGCCCCTGGCGCCAATGTTTTTTTTTTTTAAATATTTTTTTGGGGCCCTAATTTTTTTTACTTGTAAGGGGGGGCCCTGGCACCAATGCTTTTTTAAAAAAAAAACTTTTATGGGCGGCCCTGATGCCAATGTTTGTTTTTTTTAAACTTATAAGGGGGCCCTGACCATCAATAGCTGTTTATAACTTGTGTGTGGGGTTACTTTTTTAGCGCTGATATCTGTGTAGTTTTTTAACTGTGGAGTGGGTGGAGTCTGGGGCGGGGCTTGGGCACCAGGGTGGGTGATGCCTGGGCCCCCGAAAATGTTGTTGTACGGCGCAGGCACGGACTGGCAATTTGTGGGTTCTGGCAAATGCCAGAGGGGCTGCTGTATGGTTCCATAGAAAGTTACCATATAGTGAGCTGGTAGGGGGCTGTTTGGGCCTCTGTGTGGCAGGGCCTATTTTGACTCCCAGTCCAGGCCTGTGTACAGGGCACCGTGATTTCTAATGGCGGCCCTGGGGGCTACTAATAGTCAATCACAACCCTTATTTGGCACCACCCAGTGCTTGTGTTGCTCCCCAACTCTTTTTACCTCAGAATGTTGCTCACAGATGAAAAAGTTTGGGGACACCTGGTATAGACGGTTTCCATGGCGTCACTGAGTCTCCACACACACAGACAGACACATAAACACATAGACACACATACACACAGGTGCACTGGCAGCGGCCTCGCAACAAGTGACTCACGCCGCAAACAGGACGCGAGCAACAGAAGAGCGGGTTTTACTGCGTTCGGCGCAAACAGTTTTTAAACTCTGCGTGGTCCCCCTGGAAATGAAACTGTACCGCGGTCGTGTGCCTTCCCTGCTATTCCTACGCTACAGTTCCCAGTAACATTGACTGCATTGGAGAACTTAAAACCCGTAGAACTCGGCGGCAACAACAACACTCGTAGCTTCTTCCAGCTAAAGCAATGAATGAAAACAGCGCGCGGTTTATAAATGGGACGAGCTCATCTCCCGCCCCGGGGGTGTCCGTACTGTATAACTCCGCCTGGGTAACAGCATCCAGGACATGCCCTTTCCTCCGCCCCCTCCCCTTTCCCCTTGTTGCTCCATCTCGGGATTCCTTCAGCCCTAGCTGACATTCTCGGTGTGAGGCAGGCAGGAGGCGCACTCAGCGGCCACTGTGTAACGCTCTCATAGCCAACGTGCGACCAGACTCTCTGAGCTGCGCTTGTTCCCTGTGCTTGTTCCCTGCTGAGGTCGCTGTGCAGACTTGAACCACCTGCGAGGCATCCCCACAAATTGCACTAAATGGGACTCCTTCTCCTGTGCAGCTTCGGGCTGAGAGAGTGAACACCTGAGCCCACTGGACTTGCCCCCAACTAATTCATTGGCATTGCCTCCCTGTGCCCCTTGTGCGCTGCCAGTCTGGATTGTGAGAGGACAATAATCGCAAGAAACTAGGCTGATCTGAAGAGCTTGCAATTCATGGGATGTGTCACAGTGTCACAGAGTAACGGGACCTTGGGAGACACCAGACGTAATCAGTGAGCTACTCGTTTACATTGGCTCATATTGGGACCCCTAGCGACCCCAGCAGCAGGATGACCCCAGAGTACTTCTTGAGGTCTCTGTTGATGATGATTTTAGCTGTGTTCTCCGCTAATGCTAGCAACTGGCTGTAAGTGGGATCTGTGTGTGTTACCCTGTGTCTCTATGTGCTCATCATACCACTACATGGCACACGCCGCAGCTGCCGCAGAACCCCTTGGCAAGCAGCCTCCTTCTGTCCTATGGGATGTCAGGCGGCTGCGCTTCCAAAGAGAGGTTCTGCAGCAGCCGCGGTCTGTGCCTTTCGCCTTAAGGTGCGAGTCAGTCGCCGTAAAGTCATATCCAAATGTCATATCCAAATGGCTTGTGTCCGACGGGAGGGCTCTGTGTTCAGGACACGGCGGGACAGAGAGTGGGTTGGAAAAGCAGCTCTGGGAAGTCGGGCTATTTCTGAGCAGTCTCGGGACCCGGGCACAGGAAAAGTGATCCACTGGGGGGGGGGGGTTCAGCTGTGCTTGCGCTAATGCCAGTTCCCCGCTGGTGTCACGCTGCAGCACATTCACGTTCCGTGCCCGCTGTGGGTGCAGGGGTGGATCGTGCTGCCTCTGTCCCCGGCACAACAGGTGCTCCGTTCCCTGCCCATAACCAGCGGAGCCTCCCTCTCTTTCCTCTCATTATGTGTGGGCCGCGCCGGGAGCTACTGTAGCACTCATGTGCGCTCTCAGGCGCAGTCCACTCACCCAAACCCTCCCACCCAGCAAGTGCCATAGATAGAGGGGCCCCAGCAGCTCTGTAACCGGCTCCTTGAGACCTTCTCAGTATATTCATGTATTCACATTCTCATACCAGCCTAACATTAGAGACTTATATTTACAGTTTGCCACTGCTTTGTTGCTTTAATATTCTTGGGGTTCATTAAAAAATCTATTGTCTCAACTATCTATATGTCTGTTCTATCAACTATATATGTACCTGTACCTGATGTTCATCTACCTATCTCTCTCTCTGTCATCAATCTATCTATCACTTATCTATCTATATCTATTTATCATCTCTCTCTCTCTCTCTCTCTCTCTCTCTCTCTCTCTCTCTCTCTCTCTCATCTATCTATCTATCTATCTATCTATCTATCTATCTATCTATCTATCTATCTATCTATCTATCTATCTATCATCTCTCTCTCTCTCTCGCTCTTTCTGTCATCAATCTCTCTATCACTTATCTATCTATATCTATTTATCATCTCTCTCTCTCTCTCTCTCTCTCTCTCTCTCTCTCTCTCTCTCTCTCATCTATCTATCTATCTATCTATCTATCTATCTATCTATCTATCTATCTATCTATCTATCTATCTATCATCTCTCTCTCTCTCTCGCTCTTTCTGTCATCAATCTCTCTATCACTTATCTATCTATATCTATTTATCATCTATCTATCTATCGATCGATCTATCTATCTATCTATCTATCTATCTATCTATCTATCTATCTATCTATCTATCTAGCTATCCCTTATCTATCAATCTATCTTTCCATCTATCTATATCACTCTTTCTCTGGATTCCTGTCTTAAGTTTGGGGATCAGCCTGGCCACCCACAAACTAGTCAGTTTGTGCTAGTCAGTTACTTAATTTATATCATTACTATTGTCTTTTATAGGAAGTACTTTCACTTTTTAAAGAGGTTCCTTCATATCCACAGTAAGCAGCATGGGACCCATTTTTGGGTGCCAAGCCACAAGTTAAGGTTCCTTAATCATTCTTCAACCATATATCTCATGAATCTGTCTGCCTATCTGTGTATCATGTCTATCTGTACTACAGTATACTCTGCTTGTTTTCTCTAAAAAAAAAAAAAAAAACCCAAGCACCTCATATAAATTTTAGTGCATGGTTTTGCAGTGTTTCCATGCCGTCTGTGTACAAGCCAGTGATCAGCATGAGTTTGTCAAGGATACAATTGCGGCCTGTATTTCAAATTTCACTCATAACAGGTCTGTTTTGAAAGCAAATTACTGGTAATGATTGAGAGACCCAATACCAGTTTAATCCAGGAGAGGAAAAAAGTCTTGAGTGATAATCTTTGGTTATTAGAAAGAATTACGAGGAGTGACATGCTTTCAGCATGGAGTAAACTACAGCATAGGATGAATATGTGAATTTGGTTCTATGCAAAGTGTTCTTTTAACAGTTTCTTTATAGTATCTTGGTGTAAAATAATTGCATTGAGAAATGTCTGGGGAAATGACCCCTAGTGGCAACAAAGGGGACACTTCATGGAATTATCTAACTTGATGTGAGTTTTTCAGTTATAGGCTCCAATGCAACTCATATTTTCTATTTAAAAAAACCTTAGATATGGGGTAATGTTATATTTGAAAAATGTTTGAAAAATACATGGCTTCTCATTTTTACCCCCTCATCTTTAAATATTAATTAGCTCTTTATAATCTTATCGCAAATTCTACTGGTGGTTGTTTTTTGTTTTTTTTAATGGAGAAGTCCACTAAATCCAGAAATGTCATGTACATATTATAGAAAAACTCCATAAGAAACTGGATATATTTCTATCTCTGGTGGTAAGGTCATTACTCCATCCTGTGGGTGGGAGATTAACTGTAGTGCAAGAGAAGCCTGTTACATGAGAGCTAGAATAGGGAACTTGCTGGAAATTTAGCTGTCAGTAATCTGATCTTTAATATAAATTTCATGGAGCTAAAATAAGAGTCACTGATAATTCCTGCTTATTAGTGGCTTTTCCGTATAATTGCCTAAAATTCCAAGAGATTTTCAATGTGTTCAAATTTTACATGCAGGATCTGTTTGAAATAAGCCAAAAAGGGTAGACATTGTATAAGTGCAAATATTTGCAATCATGTAATTAAAAGTTACAAAGTTACGAAACTTGCATTGTTGCTGCCTGACTGTTGCTATCTATCTGTCTGTCTATACTATCGGCCTGTTACCTATTATCAGTTTACCTGTCTATAGGTGTCTATCTATTTATCTATCTGTCTGGCTGTCCCGATTTTTCAACAGATATTCACTTTATTCGTCCCAAGACAAGACTACTAAGTAGATGTGTTTGTAATTTTAGTTAGTAAATAAGTAGGGCAGAGGTGATGTTTGGCATGTAGGCAGGTATAAAGTACTACCTATTGAGACTACTTGAATATCTTTTTCTGATAAATTATAAAGTGGTTGAAGAATAGATCAAGCAATATAAGGCTGAGAGCCATTGCTGCATTACATAGATATGTTAGATTGCTGGGAATCAGCAGTGCTTGTTATTTGTTTTAGGCATTTCCCACCTTTTATCTTGATTCATTGTGGGGGGTTTTTTGTTTGCATTACAGTCTGAAACCAACAAACTAAATATCCAGGTAGAGCTAAATAATTTTTAATTTTGCAGAAATATTAAATGACAATTTGTACTCAAGAAATCAGCAAAATAAAAATAGGGCTTTATGATTTGCAATGCAACAACATGCTGCATTCATTCAATGGTAATGTCTGAGAGGTATTGCAATTTTGATGCGGAGAACTTGTATTAAGATGCAACCATGTTGCATCCCCTTGTTATAAGGGCTCTTTCAGAGATCCAAGTATTATATGCTTTTATCATGTTACCAAATATTAGAATGAAGAATATTTATCCTTTTGCAAATTTTTTTGTCACACTTCTGGTTCTGCAGTGGTTATATTTTGACACAGTTGCAGTTGCAGCAGAACTAATCGTCTGTGCTATTCACAGCATAGTGCCTCAGCAGCCTGTTCCTTATGTTACGAATGTCTAACGGTACTGAGCAACAATTCCTATTGTCCCCTGCCAACCATGGCAGCTAAGAGACACAGGTATCCTATTAATTCTTCAATATAACTCAGCAATACAATGCATTACTGTAATTAATAACACAGGCATACCCTGACTTTATGGACCATATTCTGGGCTTTCTGAATGTATAAAAACATATTAAAAATAAGCTATTTAACATGTTGGATTTATCTGTCTGTTCTGTGGTTTTATGAAGGACACTATTATTACAAAAACAGTGTTTTTGCAAATCTATATACATTTTGAAGTAGTTTATACCTGCTTTTCAGTTTACATATTTCATATGTAATACATATTTCATATGTAAAGAGCTCAAGCAAGTAATTGTCACTTGGATCACTTAACAGAAGTAGTGGGGGTGCAGTTTCAGGCCATGTGGAGCCACCTCCTGAATTATTCCTGTGTGCCGTTGCCGGAAAATTTATGGTCTATGATGATCTAAAACCCCTTTGTTTTAGATCATAACCCTAGAGCCCAATGATTTGTTAACACACAAGAAAGTGATAAAGAAAGACAATTATATGACTGTAGTACCCCTTTATCTTTTATTTACCTTTATAGCAATTATTAGCAATTTAGTTAATGACCATTGTATGTATGCTTATCTTAATAGCGTCACATGTATACACAGCACTATACATTTATACAATACAGTAAAAGTAGATAAGCATTGCTATAAATATGCAGAGTTACAAAGATAAAGTACCATGTGCTAATAGACAAAGGAGGGAGGAAGTCGTAGCCCACAGAGCTTACAATCTAATTTCTATATGCTTACTTGTTATACTGCCAGTTAGAATTCCATTCCAGTTTTATAACCCCTTACCGTGTCATCCACAGTGATAGCCAAATCAGCCACTCCCTGTGATTTGCACCCAAACATAATTTAAACCATTGCCATTAAAAGCAGTAGAAAACCACTTGAAAACGCTCACTACAGGAAGCTTTAATCAAAGCAGGGAGCACAATTGTGACTACTATCTATATACATGTGTTGATTCTCATATTTGACAGCATTTAACTGGTTTCATCATTATATTTTGGGCCACACTATTAGATATCAGAGTAGGCACCTAGCTTACAGTATCTAATACCAGGCAGGCAGGGTGGTGACATCACGTGGCAGAGACTGTGACATAGACATGTGGATGGACGTGGGGGCATAAATCGGTATATCAGGGTCATTAATGTGTAGCGAGGACATGAAATTTCAATTTTATCAGCAATTAGGTTTGCTGGCTGGGCTGGAGAGATGGCAGTCCTTCCCAATATACAAGTATATCTATATACTAGGGATACAATTAATCCACTTTTCTGAGCTAATTACCGAGTCTGCCACGAGGATTTGGCCATATCCCCAACTGAATTTAAATCCTAATTTGCATATGCAGACTAGAGAAACATGGGGAAAAATCCACATGTAAAGGTCATGTGATTTTATGGGTACAGATACGGCTTGGCCTGACATTCGGATTCATCCAAATCCTACTGAATTCAGCTGATGCCTGAGTCAAATCTGTGATTTGGTGCATCTCTAACATATACATTATCCAGAACTAATGCAATTAAATAGTAGGCATTGCTTGCAGCTGTAAATAGAATTATTTTTGCATAATCATATTTAAGGTGTGAAGTTTTAATTTTGTAATTATTACTCTGATGACTTAACTTTGGTACATTTGCTAAGCTATTATACTAACCATAGTCCTTTTTTGTCCTTAAGGGTTTATGTGAGTTGTAGTTGGAGCAACTGCTATGGTGACAAAGATTAACCATCCATGAGCTAGTCACATTCTGAACCTAACTCACTTTAAGTGAATAACTCCTCCCCCCAAAACTCTGGGAATTATTAACATATTCCATGCAGCTCAAAGTCTGTCCTTATTGCCAGTCCTATGGTGGTCTTGTCACTGTTAAACTGCACAAAGCACTTTACTTATCATTTGCATGCTCATATTGTATATTGGGGGTGGGGTGCTCTTTTTAATAGGATCATGTGTTTTTTCTAGCTGGAACCTAAACTGTGCTGTCAGCTAAATAAATCCTTATTAAATCACTGAGAGAGTTTAAAATATCTATTATTATAAACAGAGATTGTTGCAATATCAATGAAGCAGATCGCCTTGGAGTTACATAGCCAAAACTGGCAAACAGTTTTATGTTAGAACAAAGGTCAGCACTCAGCTGTTTTTGTTAATAATTTTTTAAAAAAAAAAAAAAAACCTTAGAGCAGCATAAATAAAAATCAAATGGGGCCAGTGCCACATATAGTAGTTAAAAAAATGCATCTTGGTGTATGTTCATATAGATCACATGTTATTTCCCTGCCATCAAGAATAGGGACCTTTCCCAAAGCTGGTAAGGGATTGTGGGAGTTGTAGTTCCAGCTGTAGAACCTAAGGTTACATATTCACAAGGCTGGCATTAGAGATTCCAGTGCATATTAGAAACCGAATGGCTCTTAGGTTGAAATAAAAATTATACTTAAATTGGTTTGTTGATCTGTGTTGCTCTAGCAGCATACATTCAAGCTTCTAGCATCTTCCCAGACATTTTTATATCTAATTACGAAAATTCTAATCACATTTTATTCAGGATATCAACCTATCAAGATCTGATTCACTTAAACAGACCATGTACTAAAACCAATACATTAATAGATAATCTGTGCTAACCTCACAATTAGATTTTTCCTTCCCTACATTCTCCCTTACTGTAGTACACGGTATCACTCATTGACTCAGTGCCTCTCATCTATGTACCCAGATTTCATATCAGGCATGAATCTTTAGGTAGACCGTTTCAGCAACTATCTAGTTTACCCTAACAACTAGGCAATGACAAACTGGCAGATGAATAGATGAGGGCCCGATTATAAAGATATGATATTAAAAGTAACATTGCCAATCAAATTGTAGCCTCACCGCAATAGTTTTCTGGCTGCTGGGGTCAGTGACCCCCCATTTGAAAGCTGGAAAGAGGTTGTAGAGGAAGGCAAATCACTTAAGACTATAGGAAATCAAGACAAATGAGTAACAAATTTGTACTAAGTTAATTAAAGATGGGCTATCTTTAGTATACACTTTAAACGCTTTAGTAAACAGATACCATAGATGCCAACTTGCACCGGTGCAGTTGCCTATTAACAATTCATTTTAGTTAGTCCAATTTACGTTAGAAAATGTACACAAAGATCTGACCTATACTAGAGCCCCATAAAGAGTCACAGGTTTACACAATATCTCCTTATTCTCTGCTTATTAGTATTAATTTTTTTACAAATTTTCACCATTCTCCCCACCTCCCTCACTATTGTTAATACTTAACTAAGTATGTTTTAGGAGTAAAGGAAATGTGCTTAATAGCCTTTTATTGTGCATTTGAATTGATTAGGGAAAATACAAGTTTTGTAAAATGAGCAAAAATGTTACATTTTTTGTTAGGTTATTGCTCTTGCCAGTTTTGTGCAGAATTATGTATAAAACTAAAAAGAACTGCTGGGTGTTTATATTTTTGCACTTTATGTAATCTCTTTTGTGAGTTTGCCAACATAGAATCTGGTCTGTGGCCATTTTTTAAACTACAAGCCCCAGTTTAAAACTGTACAAAAGGCTCATAGGAGAAGCTGGAAATTGTAGTTTAACAACATTTGGATGGTAGGAATTTGCTCATCTGTGCCTAAAACAGAGCAAAAATATTGTTAGTTGAACTGAATCTGAACTAAATAAAAAGATAGTCAGTAATTGCAGGGGTACAGATGTCAGGCTTTTGGCCTTCCAACATTTGCCTGCTTAGGAAACTGGGAGTATTTGATATAAACATAATCTCTTGCAGTCTATACATTACTAAAGCTAAACATGATATTGAATTAATTCAATTTTAGCAAATGTCCTCAATTTAGGAGATGGTGTTTAGTTCATAGCAATGTGGTGTAATGCAGTAATAAGCACATCTGCCCAAAAGGTGCAAAACTTCTTTGCTTACCTGGTGACACTTAAGACCTTGTTTACAAGTGCCATGTGCAAAGTGCTATTTTTACCCACAATTCCAACATAATTGCAGCTGCAAGGTTTGCAGTTGCATGTGCTCCAATGAGAAATAGACGCCACTGCAGGGACATTTTGTTGTCAGGATGTCATAATTTCTAGCATTTGGATTAAAACGACACCTGGGCATGATTCTTTAGGCATAAGCTCATTGCATCTATTGATGCAGGTTGGTGTGGGAACCCTGAAGCTAACGTCAGCCTCAACTATAGAAGGGTTCCCCAAACTTTTTGTTTCCCTGTGAGCCACATTCAAATGTAGAAAGGTTGAGTAGCAACACAAGCATGAAAAAGTACCAAAAGTTCCTGGGGTGCCAAATATGCCCTGTTGGCTATTCAGTATTCCCTTTGTGATTGCACCCTACAAGAGGCTATATTTGGCAGTACATCTGGTTTTATTCAACCAAATCTTGTCTCCAAGCCAGAAATTCAAAATAAGCACTTGCTTTGAGGCCACTGGTAGCAACATCCAAGGGGTTTGTAAGCAACATGTTGCTTGTGAGCCATTGGTTGGGGATCACTGTTTTAGAGGCATCTCCAGGATTCTCCTGTTTCAACAGCACAATTTTTGAAGCAAATGTGCTCTGTGCAACTATGTGGCAGTGAAGGGGGCACCTTTAGAATCAAATAGGGGTGATTTATGACAGCTTAAACTAGTTGCTGCCATGCAACGTGTCTGCAGTCTTGTGTGGAAAAATTGGTATTCATTATTGGTACTTCTGTCTAAAGCCACTCCTTGCATTCTCACATAGTTGCGTTGAGTCTGTTAAGTCATTCCAAAAATCATGTATGAGTGCCCCTATTGACCTAGCGTAACACTGGAGCAACCTCAGAATTTGGTGGTAGCTCCAGGGTTGCAATAGCGAACTTTGTCAATGAATGCAACAAACCTGCAGTCCTTGGGTGAGAATCAACCACCGTGCCGAATCCTATGCTTTCCAAAAAAAACCCTTGTCAGAACACAACAAACTTACACCTAAAGAATCATGTGCAAATGTCATTTTGATGGCTAACGCTGGAAATTTTCTCTGTCAATCAGTGGCTTTCAGAACAAGTTACCTTTGTGGTTCAATATTTACCATGGCTCCATAACAAGGATAGAGGAAGCATTGACATATCAATTACTGCTTTGGTTCCACAAATATGTACTATAGCAAATAAGCACTCACCTTAAATATTTCCCTGATTGGTTTTAAGCTGTGAGCCCTTAGCTCAGAAAATGGTTATGGTCTTCACCATGGGAATGTTCATACAAGTCATGAACTGCAGAGTGTTTCTGTTGGTTTGTGATTTTGAGCAAGAGAGTATTAACTGAATAATAAACTATTGTGTTATAATTGACAGGTCTGTCAATCATCTGTAGCCTGCACTGTAGCCTTCTATCAGCAAGTGTTGCTGGGAAATGATAGAGAGCAAGGTGAAGGAGTGAGAGTTTCAGGTGACACTCACCCATTAATCCTACCCAGTTTAGCAGCAGTTGATTGTGGTGTCTGTGGAATTTTAACAGCAACCCTATACAGCTTAACATCTGGGTTGTCATAATATATCCCACACCCGGACTGAATATAGGACTGTATTTTGATTGAGGGAAGCTCCCCACCGTTTTGTTTGCAAACATTTAGCTGGAATATTTTTGTTTCTAAGCATCTGCTTGGCAATGAAAGATGCTGTGAATGGTAAACAACATCTATGCAGACTGACTGTTAAGATTTCTGTGCTGGTATGGGCACTTTAGCATATGCTGGAGGACCAGGCTTCCTGTAATGAACAGGGGAAAGAATCAACATGAAATATTACAATGCCATACTCACTCAGAAACATTCTAGCCTGCTTGTGGTCATTCAACACAGAATAGCTGCAAGAATTTGTAGCTATGTATCTGATGTTATTGGGCCCTGGATCATATTCAGAGCAAGGCTTCTTCACATTTATAATTGGAACCTAGACCCATTGAGTCTCTTGCAGGTAAATGTGAAGTCACACAAAAGATTTTTAGGTGTTAAAAACTCCCAGAAATCATGTATACCTCAATAACAATGTCAAGCATTAGAAAATTCTCAAGAACCCTGTGGTGCTGATTCTTGAATGATATGATAAACTTGGCATAGGCAAGTGATTACTGTGATTTTGCTGCCAGTTTTGGCCCTCAAGGGCACTTTTTTTGGTTCAGCAGTTCATGACCACATACTGTAACTGCTTGGCCGTAAGGAAGTCAATGATTAACTTACATGTGCTTATGAGGGATATATCTTTACATACTAGTATGTGGGTTTCCATTTACCTTGAGTGTTTGAGCCTGGCACTCATATAATTATGCACTTAGAAGCAGCACATTCCCCCACCCCACCATATAATATTCTTCTCCCTGTACTGTAAACTGAACATAGCAGTTAATTCACATATCTGATAGCCATGAACATTAGGATAGTTTTCAAGGACAGATGTCAATTAGCAACTAAAATTCACCTCCCTAATGTACCATTTGCACCTGTTCCTGTCCATCTGTTTTGTATTTTTCTGCCCCTGAGCCTCTTTTTCAGTATTTAATAAACAAATACCACTACTATTAATAATGAATCTAAATCTGTTCACATAGCCTTTTCTTCAAATATCTTCTTCTTTCCCCAAAAGTAGAGCAGGATAGGATCTTTAGATTACAATGTACACTACAGTTGTATAGTCATTTATGGTTCTGGTGACTGTAATAAGCACTTAACCTTTGATCTAGTGGTTTTTACGTCACCAAAACCACTCAAATGGAGAGTTGTTATGCATAGCTGGGGGAACTATATCATACATGCAAACCACTGTGGTTTACAAGGCCATTATACTTCAGAAACATAAATTTCAGAGTTCCGATTACAGAGGTAGATATAGAGCACAGATGTGTACTAAGTGTCAGATTCAGCTTAGTTTACGTATTGCGACAAAGAGTCTATAAAAACGTTGTGTTTGGTTTCCAGACATAAATAAATTCAGTTATTAAGTGCTTGGACACCAGTAAGATTTCCTAAGAATTAGTAATAATAGAAACAATGAAAAAGAAAATTAATATCCTAAAAATAATATCCCATACACATTGATTACCTCCAGTCTAAGAACAGAAATATTTGAAAACAGCCGGGCTTTCAACAGTGTGACAATAAAAATGATGTACCATTTCACGATGTTCTAAAAGTAGACCAAGCATGTCACCTGCGCTTAAATGCTCAGTTGTCTAAATACCATTGCATGACATTGCTTTGTTACGACTTTCCCTTTTCCAGCAGGCAACTGGATTAGTGATTCAACTCAGAATTTTAATAAGGCATCAAATTTTCCATAGCTTATTTTAAAACATGTTGAAACTCGTGTAGTAAGAGCCTATATTGAATCGCTGTGGCATTTTTGTCCTGCCTAAGTAGTCTTAATCAAATGAAAAAATGCTTGTTATAGAGTTAAGTGGGTACATAATACCATAAATAAAAAATGTACACAATAAGCAAGCATCTTAAGAAAATGACTCATTTAACATGCCTTTATTTATAATTCTTTATAAAAATGTATGATGCATGTTAATTGGAATGTCAAAGTTGACTTAATATATAAGTAATGACAAAATCCTGTTAAAATCCATGTACAGCTATGGGATCCGCTATCCGGAAATCCGTTATCCAGAAAGCTCAGAATTACAGATAAAAACAGTACCTTGTACTTGATCCAAATTAAGATATAATTAACATTTATTGGAAGTAAAACCAGCCTGTTGGGTTTATTTAATGTACTTATTCATGCCATATGGAACTAACAACCTTTATTAGAAGTCATTGAGGATTTCTATGACCATATAATGGAATGACGACCACATGATCATTTTTACATAAAGGTTCTTGACTTACAGTCCAGGTACTGTTCTATATTACTACAAACTGAAAGGTAGGTTTGCCACCTTTTCTAGAAAAAAATACAGGTATTCATATATTTTTGTCTTTCTTCCCTATTAAAAACATTGGCATTAAGCATAATTTTTACAGGCCAGTAAAATACCAGTGAGGTGGCAACCCTATCTGCAGGTAGGAGCACCCTTATTGTTTAGCACCTACCCTTCATGGAACACCAAGGTGTATATTTATCAATGAGTGAAGTTAGAGGTCGACACAGTCCGCTAATAGTCCGCTAATATAAAATACCACCACTCTCCTTTAGGCATATTCACCTTTCACCCTTTGATAAATACACCTTTAAAAATCCCATAGAAATGAAAGGAGAGTGGTGGTAGTTTACGGCTAGCAGACTGTGACGACCTCTAACTTCACTCATTGATAAATATACACCTTGGCGTGGAGAAGGGCTGCATTTCACTCAGATTGTGGTGGTCTCTCACTTCACTCTTTGATAAATATACCCCCATGTCTGCTTATTAGCTAAATATTTAGTGATATAAGACAATCACAGGGAGATCCTAGTGTTGCAGTTCAACTACAGTTACAAGGCCACAGGAAGGATGTCCATCCACCTTAGAAGAATTCCAATGACATTTATGAAAGCATGAGATCACAGGCGGTCAGGTTGCCAAAAATCACTTGTAAAAAAGGTCCACGTATTATGACTAAGACAGCCAGCATAGATTTCAAAGGACCATGTGCACAGCATATTACTCATAAATGTTTTGTGTCCATTGTCTAAAACTGCCATTTATATATTCGTAGAGATGTACTCTTTACTGAAAATTCTAAGCAATTTGGCAGTTCTGTCTTTAATGTGCCGCACAAAAGTTCCACTCCTATGTCAGCTCTGTTGGCCAATTGCATAACTCTACTGCAACTTAATGCTCCAGTTTAAAAGCCACCTACGGGAACAAAAAATATATTGCACAGAAAATAAGCCTTAACAAAAAGTTACATTCAGTAATCTTGAAATTCTGCCTTTTTCTATTCACTTAGCTACTAACGTCCTTACTAGGCCATTGGCAGAACCCTTTTCTAGTGACTGGATAATCTGAACTCCTCAATACCCTTATTCAGGGTAGAACTCGCGCCTTGGGGGCCCACCAAGGCTGCAAAGAAGGGTGCTCTTTGCAGTCCCCGAGGGCTCCCTCCCAACCTCCAATTTCTGGGCCCACCACTCACATCCGCGAACACGCTAAGTGCAAGCAGCGCAGCCGCAAGTTCAGCTCTTTAAGGGGCAGCGGAGGTATGAGGGCCAGGGCCCACCAGGTTTTTTACCGGTGTTTTTTTACCCAGTCCAGCCCTGCCCTTATTTATGAAGAAGCTTCAAAACACACTAAACAACTCTAGTACACCATATCAAATCACACATAAGCTGTGTAATGATTTTGCTCTAAAACTGTTAGTTCTAAGCTCCTTAAAAAATGGGTGCTGCAGCTATTTGCACAGCACTTTACACCACATTTTATGAATTCTTGGTTGCTTGAATTTGTCTCTTAAAATTAAATGGGCTCCAGCCAGTCTAGAGTGGTGTAAAACAATGGTGTGAAACATACACCTTTATAAATACGCCAGTTAGCTCTCTGTAATGTATTTTATCCATGATTGCCATGCATGGTGTTCATTCACGTGTATGGGCAACAACACCAGTTTATAAATACGCCATTTATTGTACACCAGCTTTTACACTTTTTTTTTGTGGAAAATGTTTTACACACCTTTATAAATATGCCTCTTTCAGGGGGAGCTGTCAGCAGCTCCTTCCAAACAGCTGATTTGACAGCAACGTATCTGTCAGCTGCATTACATTTATGCACAGCCCAGAGCTATGTAGCCTTCCCGTGGCAGCTGTTTAGTGGCTTCTCGGACTGGCAGCCACCAACCTGTTATCACACTGTGAATCAGGCCAGTGATATCTGAAATGATTTGTATAATATTTGCATGCTTTTCTGTTGATCGTTCCTTTCCTCAATTTAGACTCTGACCAACTGTTTTATATCCAGGGAGCTAGTGCAATTGCTGTACAGTACCTGACTGTTCCAGTAATATCCTACTGTAATCTGAGAAAGCAATTATAATTCTTCATAAACACACACTATTTCTCTGTCCTTTCAGATATTTGCTCTGCTGCTTTGACTTTGTTATTCACAGAGTGCTGGGAGTTTATGTCCATATGGGCTATAAACAGCAGTTATCATTACATGTCATATTTACAATATACAAAGGCAAACAGACTATTGTGATCAGTTCATTTTATTATTAGAGAGTGAAATATTAATACAATAAAGGCTAATATAGCTTCTTGTTCTTTGCTTTAGCCTGCTGGAAATATAAGATATATAATATTATTTGACCACTGGCTCATCTTGAATAATGTAAGGGCATGTATGCACTGTTAATTTGCATGCTCTCTATGCATTCCTAGCTCATAGGTTAGCTTAATCTAAATGGCATTGTACCATGGACACAGGCGCATTGGGAAGCATGTGATCAGTTAACTCTTGCTGCTGTGTCTTGAATAGATAGAATAACCATAATTTGTTAAAAAATACACAACTGCTGTCTGCATGAAGACTAAAGACTGAAAACATGGAATGGACAGCTTGAGACATAAGAACAGCTGCAGCTCCTCTTTATTTCATCTGTCAACACACCACACATTAGCTGATATGGTGCATGAGCAGATTAGATTTTTATATATGCCTTACCGTCAACCCAAGCCCAATGCAGAATGATAATTTTCCTGCATAGTGGCCCTATAAGAAAAAGTAGTTAGCTGGTCAAAAGACTTGGTGGGTTTGGGATGAAAACTGAGCCTTATGTATTAGCTGTGGGATGTGGTAGCCATCACCCTTTCCTGTTTAAAAGGGGTTGGGTGTTCATCATCACAATTCCTGATTGGGTGCAGGTTATAAATTGTGGGTTAGGTTTGCGTGTGGGTGAAAAATCTTCCTGACCCACACATCACAGGGTTGTGGGTTTATATGTCTCATATGAGGTACCAGTCTGTTTTTTTAATGCATTATGACGGAAACAGAATTATAAGGGTGCCATCTAATTTTTGATGGGAAATTCCATTAATAATTACAATTAATAATACTGTTGTAAAAAATTCAGTAAAAATTATAGAAATTCAGTATGTACTTTTGAGGGCACATCTGTGCCACTTAAGTGTCTTGGTCCAGTCTGGGCTTAGTAACCAGTAACTTTATCAATAATCTTGTTTTAGCCAGCAGAGAATCTCCTGAGCCAGAGCTCAGACTTGAAGGAGGTAACTTGATCAATTATATCAGATGGGTAGAGCAGCCTTATTTGGGTTACTTTAGCAGGTGGTGAACCAATAACTGGGTGTCAATAGCAGGAAATGCCTATAATCTAAGTGTTAGCGCAGGGGAATCTCAGCGATATCAAGAAGATAAATTGGGTTTCTCGATAGCTGTGGAAAGGAAGTTTAAATATTTGAGGGCTCTAAGTCTTTTGTGGGCATGTCTGAAATGTTCAGGAATCTTTTCCTTGAGCACTACACTTTCATTACTTGAGCAGGGTGTTTTGTGAGAGCTGAACTTGTAGGGGTTTTGACAATAATGCCAGTACAAGAATTTCAGCAGCTTAGCACATAATTTATAGTTCAGCTGTGCCAGCAAAAATGAATTATGGGAACATATAGAACCTTACATTTATTTGGTGGGTAGGATAGCTCCAAGCCCTGCTTATATTTCAACCGCAAGGCAAGGAAAGAACTACAGTCGGAAATGAGATGTATGTATTATTCTTCCTTTATGCAACTGACACAAGATGTTATCGTGCACTCGGAAAAAAAAAAAAAAATTTGATCTTGCTCATTTTCTTTTTTAAAATGTGCCTGTGACAGATGAGAAGGAGAGGAAGATTGTTTGCTGGGGATTTATACTTTTTTTGAATTTTAGCATGGCTGATCATTTGCAGTGGGAAAGTACTGTATAATGATGATCATTATGGAAGATTGCTGAAACAATCGCCAGTTTAGTGTAGTTAAATTTAAGATTTTTTAGTTTAAAAGATTTTAAATCAGAAATGTTGGTGGCATCAACAAGCCATGGATATAAGAACATATTTATAAAGGTGAGTAAAAACAATTGCGGTTGAACCCTTTGCAAATCATAAGCAAGTGAATGGGTTTTTACACAAGTACCTTTAATAAATAGGGTTTTCAATGCAACTGAATGCGGGGAAATTTGATTCATTGACTTCAGCGGGCAGTGGAAGGTCTAAAGTGCTGTGAAATAATGGGATCAGGCTAGGTGTGCACCTTTATAAATACACCAATTAGCTCTTTACATGACCATGATGCCTGGCTTTATTTTGTACAACAACAAATGCTTTATAAATACATTATTTACTATGCACCAAATTTTACCCCCTATGTTTGCAGTAAAATCAGGGCACCTCCTGCGGCTGTGTTAAGGCAGTTAGTAAGGGCGGAAAAAAAGCCGCTCCCCAGTATATTAAGAGCAAAAAATCTATTTTTCTAGCTGCAAATTCAGATCTTTTTGTGCATAAAGAATGAATTCACTCTCTGCAATATTGACGCCATGGGAACACAGAAAAAGTAATTGCATGGGGGGAAGCAAAGTATCAGTAACCCCATAAGCTGATTTGTATAAAGTAAATGCACAAAATTCTATCCAGTTCTTGTAAAGCCATCCAGTCCCAAATGCAAGCATGTATACTTAAACGCCATATTTATTTAGAAAGTATTTTAATGCTTGCTACTAACTGTATAACACATTTTATTCTACTACTACTATTTCAAACTAAGGGTGCTATTTATTTTCATTTGTATTCAAACTAGTAAAACTATTTCACCCAACCTCCATTTGTAACAGACTGGAAGGTCTGTTATCTACATTCCATAATGTAAATTCAGCCACCTCTTGCTGGGTCAGCCATCTTTATTTAAGTATAAGCAATTTAGACTTTAGATAAATTAGTCACCATCGAGCATGGTATTTCATCATTCCAGCTTTCACCAAAGGCAGCTTCTGCAAACATCTCATCAACCCTTAATTTCTCTGCAACAGGTAACCACAATCATTCCCCCATCTGTAGTGACTTTTTCCCTGGTTCTGTTCCATCACTTTCATCTCAAAAAAGTGTTTGTTTGATCTCCCTTACAAAAGTCACATTCCTGTCTTCCTCTAAAACTCTTGTTTTATCGGGGATTTATAGAGAAATACATTTTTTTTCACCACGTTTTATGCCATGGAGCACTGTGTAAAAGGTTGTATATTCATGAAGCTGATGATAATTTATGGTCCCAAACATTGGTCCCACCATTTCAGTAGACTTTGCCAAGTGCCTATCATTAAATTCCCACATTATTCTGGTGTATACTAGGTGAATAGAGTCTTTTATGTACAAAATTTGTATGCAATGAAGTTGTGAACTATCCCCCCAATGTAAGAGCTAGAAAGGGCTGACAATAATATAAGATAAAAAAATCAGATTTTAGATAGAAACCACTCAAATGCTCATGGCCACAAACTCACAGTCTGCACAGGGCTAATGTCTTGCATCCTCTGGCCTCTTGCATCCAATTAAAGAAAGTAAATCAGGGAACTAATACCACAAAATTCAGGAATACTGCCTCAAAAAAAGCCTTAATTCACTACCACAACATGTTTAGAGCTTCAAAGGCTCTTTTTTTTCTGGCATTCCATAATGTGCAGCATTGCCTAGTATTTCTTGCACATTGCACTACGTTACATGGCATTATCTATATTGTGTAAAAAATATTTCCATATGATAAATTATGTATGATTTTTCTTAAAAAAGAACCAGAAACCTAATAATCAATTATCTTGTACTGAAACTTGCATATTACACTGTTCCAGCTCAGGCTCAGCTTGGTTAGGGTTGAGAGGTTTTCCCAGCATTGCATTTTCATTTGGTCCCTTTATTTCAATTTGTCATAATTAAAACCGTTTAGACAATGGAGGTTATTTATCAACGTCCAAAAATGTCACACAAACATTGCATGTATTTCCATAAATTAATGCAGTATGTGACATTGTCGACTGCAGTTTTCTGTAAAATAAAAAAAAGCTTTAAATGATACCATTCTCTAGATCCTCTTGTACAATAACAATGTAAAAGTCAACAAGATCAATTGTTATTATCGTTCTAATACATTTCTCCCTGATGCCTGGCCAAAAAATTGTCTGAAAATAAATAGAGTAATTGTCAGAAGTCTGTGGCATGGGTGTGTTACAGCACATACTCACCACACTGACACTGCAGTACAAAACCATGTGTGTGTTATAATTTTGAGAGAATCGCCAGTATTATTTCTAATATATCATATATCTTTACTATTCTGATTAAATATACACTAGGGTGTCCAAGTTTATTCTTTCTAGGTCACTTAAAAAGGACAAGTCAACCCCAAAATAAAAATTTGCCTAATAATTCTAAGCAACTTTCCAATATTTTCAGTGCATTTAGGGTAAGGCCACACTGGGTGTTTTGGAGAGATTTGGTCGCCTGGTGACTAATCACCTCGTCTTCGTGGCGACCAATCTACCCAAACGCCTTCCCTCACTCTGCGGCGGCTGAAAAATGCCGGCGCTAATCATACGTGGCAATTCGTTTTTCAAAGTTGCCCGAAGTTTCCTCGTGAGGCAACTCTGGGCTACTTCGAAAAACGAACCGCCACGTGTGATTAGCGCCGGGGTTTTTTTTTTTTTTTTTTTCATTTTAGCCAGCGCAGAGTGAGGGAAGGCGTTTGGGGAGATTGGTCGCCGCAAAGACAAGGCGATTAGTCGCCAGGAGACCAAATCTCACCAAAACGCCCTGTGTGGCCTTACCCTTAAGGTTATTTGTAAAAACAATTGCTAATGAAAGCATTTGCTTAACTTCTGGTTGTTACTTTTTAAACAATATTGCAAAAGTCTTAGTTCCCCATTAAAGTCAGGTCTGTTAGTCAGCTGCCTTGTCTTACATTGAATGTATATTGTAAGGTTGCTTAGAATTATGTTTTCTTTTATTAGGCAAAAAAAGATATTTTTTGGGTTGACATTCACTTTAAGTTAAAGAGAACAAATTTTGCTTTTATACTTTATTTAACTGAAGGTGGCGATTTATAAGGCCATCAAAGAAATATATTTTGCCTCATATGACCACTTAAATTTGCCTGGTGCCAGGCAGATGGAGTGACCAGTACAAACCCATTAGGAGATGACTGCATTCACGGCGCGGCATGGTCCTTATACATCAGGGTTTCCGGCTTTCCCAATCGATATCTGACAGATCGGGTCAGTGATTAGAACAAAGTAGAATGTGAGTGAGTGGTGTGGCAGCTGGGAATTGGCACACACAGCTATTTTCTGCTTATTTTGGCTGACTCCAGAGACCTCTGGCTTTTCCTAGTAGTACTTGGATACAGCAGTAATGAGGATTTCTGACAAGATAGATTCAGAGCATGGAATGCACATCTCTTTAGTATCAGTCAGAAGGAAGAAAGTTGCCGAGTTGTAAGCATAAGGGCGTATCATAGCCCAAACTTCCTGCAAGATATGTCAGTAGGAAGACGATTGATCACTGAGAGGGAGACAGATGGACTGTCAGACAGCCAAGATTACATTTTCAGAGGGAAGTGTTTCCAGCAAGGAAGAACAGTTGGATTGTCAGCCTCCCTGCCTGCAGGTCTTTCAGATA
The DNA here is from genome assembly GCA_038501925.1 of Xenopus petersii. Lineage (NCBI taxonomy): Eukaryota > Metazoa > Chordata > Amphibia > Anura > Pipidae > Xenopus > Xenopus petersii. The sequence goes on along the minus strand of CM076684.1, from coordinate 41,114,670 downwards.
TACGCCTTCTCCATGAAAGCCTGGTCAGCATTTATTTCTCCGTGCTTGTATATTTCAGATTGTAGGTACACTGAAAAACAAGCAAGTCATTTTAATGGCCTGAACATGCAGATGAAATTCATTTATGCACGTATTTGTTAACACATTCTGCAAGTCAGCAAGTCAAAAAAGAAGATATTGAAACAGTCTGTCATTAGACATCTAACCAAGATGGTAGCTGATTCCAGACATGTAACCTCATACATGTGGAGTTACATTTATCAAGGGTCTAATGTGAGTTTTTTTAAACTCCCCTAAACTCCCATTCTTTTTAAAGTCGGACGATTGAATTGACCCAAAAACTCGAAACGAATTCTATTTGAATTATGAAAACTTGTTTCGAATTTAAAAAAACTTGAGGTTTTTTCTCTCCGAAAAAACTTGAATGTCAGGAAGTCTGTAAACATCACCAAATTGATCCCTGGACCTCTCCCAATGACTTATACAGTAATTAGGCATGTTTTAGGTGGCAAATAGTCGAATCCGAGTTCTTAAAGGGCCAGAGTATGATAAATCTCGGAATTCGAATTAAAACTTGAATCGAGTTTGGATAATTCACAGTTAGAATGTGAACATTTGAATTCGATTTTCACTTCGACCCATAATAAATCTGCCCCTTGGTAAATACAGCAGAATTGATTTCTGGACAATGTTTCAAATCAGTGTTTTGGTTTTAAATTAATATAGTGTTTGATATTTGCTTTTCATTTTGTTTGGGCTTTTGCAGGCCCGGATTTGTAGCAAGGCCACAAAGGCCCAGCCTTGGATGGCATTGGAATTGGTTACCAGCACTGGATACAGCAGAGATTTACAAGCCAGATTTGTAAAACCGGGTCTGGGTTTTTGTTATATATATTGGGGATCAGTTATTTCTAAATTATTATTATATATTATTTCCCCATACATAGAAAAATATATCTGTTATTTCTAAACTATTATTATAAATTATTTCCCCTTCATGGACACTATCGCAATATCTCCCCCTAGTGTTTCATTTTGTGGTGTTGCTGTCTGTGGAGAATAATTGTAGTTGCAGTAAAAAGAAAGCAGCAACATTGAAAAACATTTTGGAAGATTGATAGTTCTCCATGGATATAAGAATAAATATGGAATAGTGGGTTTAATAGAATTTTACCTAATTGGCAACTTGTACAAAGTACTTTGGCGCAAATTCACTAAGCGCCGAAGCGCCGAACGCTAGCGTTAATTCGCTAGCGTTTGGCATATTTCATTACTGCGCAAATTCACTAACGCTGGCGTAGTTTCGCTAGTGCTACTTCGCACCCTTACGCCAGGCGAATTTTCGCTAGCGACGTAACTACGCAAATTCACTAACTTGCGCAGTGTACTGAACGCTACCTTTTACGCTAGACTTCCTTCGCCACCTCAGACCAGGTGAAGCACAATAGAGTAGATAGGGATTGTTTCAAAAAAAGTCAAATATTTTTTCTAAGTCCCAAAAAACGCTGCCGTGTTTTCTACATGATCAGTGATAGGCTGAAAAAGATCGAAAATATTTTTGGGGCTCCCCTCCTTCCCCCCTACATTTCCTGACTCATGGCAACTTACCTAGACAGTGGGCACATGTGTAGGGCAAAATAAAAATTTTATTTGCTGATTTGAAGGTTTTCTAGGCATTTGTAGTGCTAATACGTGTTCCTCCATTGAAATTTGAATTTGGCGCCGTATGCAAATGAACCATCGCTAGCGAAACTTCGCTTCACTTGGCGAATTAACGCTAGTGCAACTTCGAAAACTTACGCTACCCCTGTGCGCAACTTCGGATTTTAGTGAATTTGCGGATCGCTCGCGAAAATACGCCTGGCGAAGTGCGGCGAAGTTGCGCCTGGCGCAACTTCGAAACTTAGTGAATTTGCCCCTTTGTATCTAAAATGTAGTTTTTTTTGGTACTATAGTACCAGTGCAGAGCTGCTTTTGTACACAGTAGGGGTAATGTAATAAATAATTCTACAGAAAACACTCAGACGTTTGCTGTCAAACAGGTGATCATTCAATTACTACCTGCAAATTGGTTGCTATGGGTTACTAGATCTGATGAATATTGTTACTGTGCATCAGTTGACTCCCCTAATAGGACCTGGGCCCTGTCAGCCGTTCATCCTATCACTTTCTTCCTTTATGCACCTAAGCCATTTCCAATTTTCAAACAGGGAGCTAATATGTAATAGCACAGCTTTTATCACATTGCAGTAATTATGAAATACATTATCCACAAGGTTAAAGATAAAATGAACACTTTTTTTTTATACTCATGCAATATAAACATTATTATTTTATAGGTACCTGGCAAAACTGTCTTCAGTGGGCAGCATATCTGAGGAAGAGACGTGCGAAAAGCTAAAGGGACTAATTCAGCGTCAGGTGCAAATGTGCAAGAGGAACCTTGAGGTGATGGATTCAGTCCGTCGAGGTGCTCAGTTGGCCATAGAGGAATGTCAGTATCAGTTTAGGAACCGAAGGTGGAACTGCTCAACTCTGGATACGCTACCAGTATTTGGGAAAGTGGTCACACAAGGTAAGCTAGCAGTGTCAGAAACTCCACTTTGATCCTGCCTGGTATGTGTGTGTATATATATATATATATATATATATATATATATATATATATATATATATATATATATATATATATAAGAACGCTAGGTCAGTGCACCCAGAACACAAAATGAATGCCTAGGTGCTGGGACTTTTACATCAATAATAGCAAGGCAACAAATGGTCCGCACGCGTAGGTCTTGAATGAAAAGAGTGAGTGTAATTTATTCCACTTATATAAATTACACTTATTACACTTTATTACACTTATTCTTTTCATTCAAGACCTACGCGTGCGGACCATTTGTTGCCTTGATATATATATATATATATATATATATATATATATATATATATATACACACACACACACACATGAGACCTCTTATCCAGAATGCTCAGGACCTGGGGGTTTCCATACCTTAAGTCTACTCGAAAATGATGTAAACATAATAGGCTGGTTTTGCTTCCAATAAGGATTAATTACATCTTGTTTTGGATCAAGTACAAGCTACTGTTTTATTATTACAGAGAAAAAGGAAATCATGGTGATTTTACAGAAGGAGATGAGCTCTGCAAAAGTATATCTCATCTGAACCTGCGGCCAAGGCCTTTTTCCCTCAAATTCCCATAGCCTCAATGTAAACCTTAAGAGGGTTTTAGGCAGGACTGTACACCAATTATGTATAGCAATTTATAGAAACCCACAGCGAAAAAGTGGAGCACCATGCATTCTGAATACAGCAGTAGTGAGTGGCTGGCATATAAATTATATCATGTCATAAATCAACACTTAACTATACGTAGTTGCCATTAAGATAGCAACTGGCATAATTTAAAGGCACATTTACAATTGTCATTCCTGTTGTATTTGTGAAGCAGAATTGAATATAAAGAGTAATATTTGCCATGGCATAGCCTATCCAGATATTTTTTTCATCTTTTTTTCTGGGTGGGTGATTATTTACATTCATTTGTGTTGCCATTTGCTGTTATCCCTCTGTCTGCAGCTTTAGGAAAGATGTTTGTTACAATGTAAATAGCACATTAAGGTAAGAGAGAGAGGATGTTATTTATAAATAAAGCGCATAAACAGATGGTGACAGAAATATAGCAGTGTATCTATCATTTCTGCAGGAAAACTGCTAATGTAGACTGGGGATATTATTAGCAAGGGAGTATTAGCTGCCACTTTGCTCTCACTGTGTCTGGGGGAAAAACAAAAAGATCTACATGCTTTTGGGAAATATTAGTACTGTGCCCTTTAGTGCATTAGCCCATCTGCTCCTGTTTGGATACGACCCATCCAAATACATTAAGTCTATAGGGAAATGCTTTGGATTTTGGTTCTTTGAACCAGAGTTTCTTAAACCAAATTTTTTTTATTATAATGGAAAAAAAAATATTTTCCATTATACTTCCATTTCAGCTACAGTAAATGTAATTGCTATTGGAAGCAGCATCTGTTTATCCCTTTGTGTCATATGCAAAGGTATTAGTTAGTATTATATTTTTACTATTGTTTCAATACGGTTTTTGGGTGCACATTGCCTTTAACCATTTTCTCTGGGATCTCAGATTAGGTTTTGGATTCAGGTTTGTGACCCAACTATGATTTAGAATAAATTCTGTTCCCAGTTTTAATTACTGTTGTGTATTATAGAATGACATTTCTTTGTATTAGAGATGATTATGGAGACCCAAAGGTTAAGAACCCCTTGGAGCAGCGCCGTGAGAAGCCACATGAAATGACCAGGGATATTATTTAGAATATATAATTTTGCATAATGATAATGAAGAACTTGTTTACCACCAACTTGAAAGCAGCATTAGCTCTAGGGTTTCCAGTTCAGGCTACATTAATAGACACCGCACGTAAATAATCGTTTACAGACAATATTTTGATACTGTGCAAAGGAAACAATCACAATCCCTGCATCCAATTAGTGTCATCAGCATTGTACTTGTGCTTATAAATGACCCCTTCTATAGTTCATAGACATAACAATTTCATCGTCCTAAAATTCTTTCTTGAATACCATGGATTTGTTGGATTTAATGATATCTGCTCAGCTGATGTTTATGCCACTAACACAAGTCAGCAGAAACCCAGTTCAATAAAGGTGCCACTGACTTCAACAATTTATGGCCCAAAGGCAGGTATGTTTGGCTTGTGGCCAGATATTGTGGAACCATATCTGCTAGGAACGATAGGTGAAGGCTTCATACAATGTTCAGTCTTTGGTCTCAGCTCTCTAATACGGCAGGGACATAGAAGTGGACTAACTTCTCATTATTAGCAACCTTTAACCCAAGCTGACATTTAGTCAATATTGCCTATTGCTAAAGAATCTTAGGCTTCCACTGATGCACTGACCCTTTAACATGTCAGTTTTTCTTGTGACATGCACTTCTGCTTGGCCTATCACTTAATGGATTTTGTCCTGTCCCCTTGCCAGCTAAACCTACCAGTAACAGATCAGTCTAATGTTTCATTTTCCTGCCTGCTAATGACAGTACATCTCATCACCATACTTATACAGGAATACACATGATCTCTTTGGTTTCTACCATACTAAGCAAGCCAGCACCTTCGCTGCCGTTTTCTTTCACCCCCAAACCAGGGATAGACACATTCTTGAGCTAGTGTTCCCAAACATGAGAAGATGTTTTGCTTACAATAAAATCACCAACCTTCTACATTATGCCAACTGGCTTCTGACCTTTTTTTAAATTTGTGCAACCCTAATCCTGGATTGTTTCATGATCATAAGCATATTCTGTTGTCAGCTTTCTTGTCTAGAAATTTCTTCTACTACTGACATTCCTTTGCTAAGCAGATTGCATTTGTCATTGATGCTTCCTTCAGCCCCACCTCCTTATCCTATGCTAAACTTGCCATTCTCAGGCCATCATACTCCCTTTACAGGGCTTTCATAAAAATATGCCTGGGGTTGCTGTACATGGAAACTCGCATAAACTTATACTATACCAAGCAATTCAGAGATTGTAGTGATCTTCAATCCATTTAGTTTGTCTGCACCCTTTTGTAATAATACTTTAGAGGCCTTGGGAAAACCAAAGTGAAAACCAATGCATACACTTATACCCTATAATGCAGATATTGGACCCTGTATCTGGAAGCCCATTATCCAGAAAACTCCAAATGATTGGAAGACCATCTCCCATAAAACAATTTGAAGCAAATAATTCTAATTTTTAAAAATAATTTCCCTTTTCTCTGAAATAATAAAACATTACCTTGTACTTGACCTTAACTAAGCTGCATGAATCCATATTGATGTCAAACAGTCCTAATAGGTTTATTTAATGTTTTTAGCAGACTTCAGGTAGGTGATCCAAAGTGCAGAAAGATCCCTTATCCAGAAAACCCTTCCAGATAATAGATACCATTCTTGTTTTTATAATTTAGGTACAAGTCAGCTAAGCAGAGGGGATTTGATAAGTAGTACCTTAATACCCCACCAAGGAATTTTTCTTTGCTCTTAATTCATTGCAGCTGAAAACTCAGCATCCATTGACTTTACGTGCATACAATGGCACGATATAGATATTTGAAATAGGAATATGCCAATAAATAAGTCAATGACGTTTTTATGTGAGGAACTAGAATCTTTCTTAATCTTTCCTCCTTAGGTAGTTTTTTTTCTCCAGCTGACAAGCCAAACACAAACATTTGTCTTTAGTTATAAAAGTGTTGTTTTAGTATTTATTACAGCAGTTTTTAAACACTATTTCTATAATGTAAAATAAATGATTTTAAGTCAAATAATATTTTTTTCTGCCCTGCTTATCAAGCACATACTTAAAATCTGAAATGGAAACCAGGTGCCAAATCTAATAATAAAATATAAGCTATTTACAGTTATGCGCACATTGGCTGAGGGTCAATAATGTAAATAGTCAACATAGTGATATGCGGGCCCTGGACAATCCAGGCAGAATCCCAATTTCTTGTTTCATACTGGAATGGCCTTGTATTTATTCGCAGGCACGCAAGGGTGATTGACACTGATATATCGTTATCATTAAACTCAACATATTACTCATAGAAATAAGGTTTTCTCATAAACTACATTTATTGCTTTATTTCGATTAGATACAGAACATTTTTTTAAAGCCTAACACGGGATTGTGTGATTTTTAAGAATCGACCATTTAGAGCAGTGATCCCCAACAACTGGCTTGCGAGCAATATTCTACTCACCAACCCCTTGGATGTTGCTCCCGGTGGCCTCAAAGCAGGTGCTAATTTTTGAATTCCTTATTCGGAGTCAAGTTTGGTTGCATTAAAACCATGTGCTTTGCCAACAGAGCCTCCTGTAGGCTGACAGGCCACACAGGGGCTACCAAATAGCCAATCACAGCCCTTATTTGGCATCCCCAGGGACTTTTTCATGCTTGTGTTGCACCCCAACTCTTTTTTATATTTGAATGTTGCTTTTTAATTGAATGCTAACTCATTCACTGCAGCTAGATGCATGTTTATATCAGTGATTGCTTCATTTTAATATGTCTTTGGCTGAACTGAAATAGTTTAACTAAACAATTTATTTAGATGAAGAAATTTCAGTTTGTTGGCAAAGCCCAGGAGCTTAAGGATTTATAATGACATGTATATGGTGTCTTAATGCTTTTATTTTTTCATTTATTTTAGGAAAGACTCTCTGTAGCTAGATTGCAATAGGGTTACTGAATAGCATTGTAAGACTCTGCAAATTATAGCCATTTAGTCATTATATCATTCTTTTTATATTTTTATAGTGTTAGAATTGAGTTGGAACTGGCGGCAGTATCTGGAATGGAGAGAGGGCTTTAATACCCAAAGCTTTGAAGACATGTTTTGTTATTAATAGATAAATGGTATATCGTAGAATTTTAATCCCCAATTAAGTTCATCTAAGTTCACTTACTATACCATTTCTTGGCAGTGCCAGATGCATTAAAACAGCATTCATATTGTAAAGTACACCTTCCCTCTAGTATAATTGCACTTCTGTGGGTACAGACCCCTAGGGGCGGCAAATCAATTAGCACTTATGTTGCCCTGCACTGGAACACACACAAATCCAAATAAGTGCAAACACAAACAAAAACACCATTGTGTGAGGGGCCCGTAGTGGTTGACTAAATATTTTGCTGCCATTTAGAGAAACCGTTTATATGAGCTATTTTTATACTGCCCTAGATATGTCCATCATGTATCTATTCTCTAATGGAAACAAACATTAAATGGTGCTTTCTCATCAATGCATTTCCATGACCTTTATTACATTTCTCCACTGTATTATTATCTAGACAACTGGTTTAAAAAATCAAAAGTTGTTCTCTCAAAGTATATTGATGGGCAAAGCTACAATACAGTCACATGCCATGTTGAGGCAAGACACAGTGCTGCAGGGTTCATTTTCTGAGTACTTATGCACACATTTGTGTCCAATATGGGATAATAGCCTCACAAGCAAGCACATGATCTGCATTAATTAGATACCTAATAGATTGGGCATCTCTGAGCATAAGTGGGCTAGGAGGCAGTTGTGTTTTGTAGGTTAAAATATTTTATATTATATATTCAACATTGTTATTATATTTTTTAAATAGCCAAAAGTTTTATAGTTTATCATGGCCATATGGCTAAAAGCATTTTGATTTCAAGTGATCTATTCTGCATAGATTTTGTTGTCCTCCTCCCTAATCAGCGTGTATTTTTATATGATATCCTATGTAGAGTGCATTTTAGCTTGTGCTAAGAGTAGTAGAACAGATGTACCACTTTAACACTGCTATTTTGCAGATGAGACATGAAACCTCAGCCCAGCATACTTGTTGGACATTAAATATCCTCTGGTAAAAGTGTCCTGGACTCTGTTTCCGTTCGGTTTTGCTGACTCACCCTACTCTACTGTTGACTGTTTTTTCAGTGGTTGTGTAAAGGATCCAGTGGGATAAAGTGCAATTTATGGTGAAATGGTTATTTCCTCTCATATTCAAAACTGTACGTCACTCTTTGATATTTTTTTTTTTAGTATAAGACATTAAATCAGAAATCACCATGTCTCTTATCGGCATGAACTGAATTTCAGTTGCTATCTATACGTTAATTTAATAAATGTAATTATCATAGACCAAGACAATTGTTGTTATGGATGTGGGGCAACAATTGTCCTTTCATTTGTTGTTAAAAAATACATTACGTAGGATGAAATATACGCTGGTCAGGGTTTAAAAGATGGACCTGCTCCTTTACTAAGTTTGGACAGGCTTGTGGGATTGTGGTCAAAAGCTATACCTATATTTATTTATACAACCCATGTATGATATTTTAGGGAAATATCCTTACTATTTTACCTGGAGGTCTTCACTTCGGTGTCAAGTGTATCAGCTTTGCATTCTTAATGTTTATATGACACGTTCACGCTGGTACGTTATGGTGGAGCCAAAGCTGCAAAATGACATAAATTAGCCACCAGATATTGATGTCAGCCACTAGTATATTGAAATAAATGCAATTTTCCCTGTGTTGATCTCATCAGACGGCAGTTGCAACTTCATTATTTCCTGATTTAATTAAGAACTAAAACCTATAAAAGAATAAGTTCAGAAATATTTTATTTGATATGCTGTACCAGCTTAGAAGCATCCCTTAATACCATTACATTTTTGCGCCGCATCTTTCCATTTTATTTACTGGTTAGGCCATATTTTGAGTGTCAGTGGCACTGTACATGCTCAGTGTGGTCTAGTCACCTGTTGGGAATCTAAGGTTACGGGTTGTTAGAATTCTGTCATAGAAGCGGATGCTACATCAGTTTTCCGCAAATTAAAGATGATTCAGACTAGTGCTGTAAATTTTATATTGTATGCATGTTTTGGGGGAAATTCACTAAAGGTTGAATTTCAGAAGGCTTTGCCACACTTCGTTGGACGTTAATTTGCAGCGCATATGCTAATTCATCAAAATGTGAAGTTACATCTTGGCAGCCGACCGTTGCCAAAGTTTCGCTAGCGTAAATTGGAGCGAGTATTTCATAGCAAAGTTTTGCTCACATTTATTTTTGCCTAGCGAAACTTCGTCAGTACACTAACACTTAGGTCATTTTGAATAGGGTCGGGTACATATAGGTCATATATATGTCTTTATTAGTGATTTGCAAATGCTTGAAGTGGCCACTTATTATTACAAATGTCCAGGGAAGAAAAATATAGACAAAAGAGATCCTCTAATGCCCTAGACATGAGCCCAACCTAAAACAAATGTGGCATGCCTCTCTGGTAAAATAAAAATATTAAAACAAAAATATTTAACTTTAAAATCTGGAGAAACGCCAGGGTTTTTTTTTCTTTTTATACTGTATACCTTTTTGGCATACAGGATATGATGTCCATGACATAAGATTGTGGAGGATATAGATTGATCTTTATCAGTTCACCAGGTTTAACCGGTAATGTTATGGAAAATTCTTACATAGTGAATTTGCAAAGTAATGATCGTTCACCTGAGCGAAAATTTGCCTGGCGAAAGGGTGTGAAACTTGGTTAGTGATGAACTCTTATGGTAGCAAATTGTCTTCTACGCCTGTTAGTAAATTGGCGATGTCCCTGTGGATTAAATTTCTGGCAATTTTTGCTAGCTTCAGCCACTTCGCCCTTTAGTGAATTTGCCCACAGATGTACCTCTAAGGAGAACTTTGTTGTAAAAACAATATTAAAATAATGTAGTTTTTACATCTAAAACAGCCTTGCAGCCATATTCTTTTAGGTTTAGTTAAAATAAGCTGCTCCATTCTAATTGCTGGGTCAAACCTCATTATATAATGCCATTTTTTTAATGTTTACAAAATGCTTCATGGTTTTTAGTAGAGATGTTCCTTTGAACAGTACTTGTCATTGTGGGTCAGAGCTATCACGTTTTATTCTGTGTTGGCCAAATACAACTCAGTTTGTGGTATAAAAATCCAGGTCTAAACTCAGCAACTGTAAAACACTAGGCTTAGACATATGCCTTGCCTCTTTTATTTGACTATGGGTGTTTTTGGGGTTGCTTAAAAAGGGGAAAGACTTGTGGTAGTTTAGATTCCGGTGTGGAAATACCAACAATACCAGAAAATAAGGCCTTTCTTTTTAGGCAACCACAGAGCGAGCTGACCCACACGAGCCTGCTGTTAACCTCAGCTGACTTGGAAGGGATTCAGTCCCAACACTAGCTCAGTCCTGACTTACTGTACCAGGTTGTTTGCACTGTGGACTATCCACCAGAGCCAGCTACGACCACCAGGGTAGTCCCACTTGGGATGACAAGCTGTATTCTGGAGAGGTGAGAAACACCATCAGAACATAACATAAATGAATTCAGTCCTCAGTCCTTCCCAGTACAGTATTTTCTTACAGAAGCTATGTATGTGCTCAACATGTGGAGAATAATACCGAAATAGGTGTCGAATCATATCATCAATAGAAGTCCACATCCCCTAAATGTATTCAGATTTTCAAAAAATATAATAAAAAGGGGCTATTTTGCTTTGTGGAGATTTTCGTGGTATGTATTAACATGTACAATGCTTAGTGACGCCTTGAGATAATGTGCAAGCGTCTCAGTCTGTGTCCGCATTCAGGTTCCACACACTTATTACACAAGGACGCTCTAAGAAAACAAACAGAAATCTTTTGTCTTCACCAACGTATACATTTTAATATTTTCAGGCCATGACCTAACTAAATACACCTGCAGCAAACCATATGAATATCTGGAATACCTTAAAGGGATAGCATGTACCTATGTTCGTCATATATAGTATTCACCGCTCATGATTTTCTTGTTTAATTAATATTATAATATGTGGGTTAGGGTTGGGTGTGAGTTATATAACCGGCTGACGTGCTTACCACTAACACTCCCTGGCCCCGTTAGAACTTGTAAATCCTTTTTTTAACCAGTACATAGGTGTATATTGCATTTTTCTACAGAGACCCTTGGTCATTTTGACAGTTCTTTTGTGTTCAGTACAGCAGTACTGGTAGAGGAGATGGTTAAAATATTACTGAGGATTCAGTTAACAAGTGTTTTTCAGTAGGTATGAGGGATAATGTTATTTTTAGAGTTATGCCGTTTTGTACAAAGGTGTAAGGTATTATGCTCGGTTTTATTTTCTGCTTGGTTTGAACATGTGACTTAGTACTTCTGCCTTTACCTGTACAGTGTGCTGCACCCTGGGCTATTTCCTACCTGCTAACTTGTCTATTAACCCTGCTTGTGCCAGTATCTAACTTGCACTTTGCCTGCCTTGTTAACCCTGCCTGTTTTCCTGTGTGCCATGCATCTGTCCTGCATGTGTCCCTGCCAGATTCCTCATTGGTCCCTTCTCCAAACACTAATACCAATGGCCCCCAAGACCATGCTGTAGACCCTGTTGGTCTCAACGGTACTATATTTCCAATATTTATTGTTACTTGCCAATTCAGTGATTCAGCCCTTCATAAAGTCCTGTCTAACTCTGCACCAAGTCTTACTTGCCCTGTTATTTTTCTCCATATTTGTTCTGCCATAGAACTGTATGTAGATTTATCATTCAAATGTACTCTTTCTTCTAAAGACCTTACATTATTTAAAGTAGAACTACAGGTTAGGCTAGAAATTCTACATTGTACATTTTTGGGGGGTCTGTAGCAGCCACCGCAGACCTTCAAAGACAAGGAAAGTGCTATTCGTTGGATTGCCAATTTGGATAAAATCACAAACTTTGGGATGTGGACTGGTTCTCCTCTTCATTGAAAAGTGCACAGGGCTGGTATACATTAATATACACAGGAAAAGTACTCAAAGGTGTAACCCACATTGTCGGGCGTCCATAGGCCCACTGCTGCTCATTGCCCCTGTCCCCCGTCCAGAGCACTGAAGACGCATGGGAAATCTGAAGAACTATCAAATATCCTCTCTTTCCCCAGTGCTTAGGAACCATTGTGGGTGCAGCCACCCCTAAAATGCCTCCACCCTTGGCCCGGGCCTTTGTAGCCTTCCCACAAATCCAGGCCTGACTTTCCATTTTCTTTATAGTGACTCATAGGATATGCTTTGGGCTGCTTAGTTACAGCCTAATTCACAATATGCAGTGAATATATATATATATATATATATATATATATATATATATAAAACCAATCAGCAAAGCGCCAGCACTCTCGAATAAAGTGTTCGTTTGTCTGGGTGCACGATCAATATAATATCTCCATCCATCCAAAGAAGATCAGCACTCTCAGGGCTTAAAAATATGAAAAAGGTTTTATTGAAAATAACACAGCATAGGACTAACGTTTTCGGCCCAGTATATATATACAATATAAAGTTCACAATATAATCCTGGTTACTAATGAATTCACAGTTGCATTACATGGCAACATAGAAACCAGTGTATTCAGTACCCGTTATCGAGGAAGCTGTGCATTACGGACAGGTCAACTCCCATAGACTCTATGTTATCCAAATAATCCAAGCTTGTAAAAATGATTTCCACTTTCTCTGTAATAATAAAATATATTTAATCCATATATTAATCCATAAACATTTCATGTTTACATAATTTCTAAAGGTATGAAACATTAATAAGAGCATTCTGGATAATTTCTGTAAATGCTTTGATGCTTTTCAACAAGCACACTGAGCATGAGCTGTACCTTTAGCAAAATCTTGGGATGGGGTGCCCATTTGAAGACATGGGTCATTGCTGTTTAGTAAATCAAATGTAGTATTTTTAGCCTTTTTTTTAACTTTAGTTCCACATTAAGTTCCACTTTAAAGTTCTTTTTAAGCACTGCATATCTTGACAGCGCTATATAAATAAATGATGATGATGATGATAAGTGGATACCCTCCTAACCTATACACATACAGGAGCCCATTTGTCAGACAAACATGTTTGGCTACATTTACTAGTAAAATAAAATTATTGTAAAATTGCCTTAATGTTTGAACAAAGTCTTCCAAATGTAGTGAATATTATAATAATCATGTTGTTTAAAAACATTACCTGCCTGGGCTGGTTTTCTTATTTCTCTGAGCTACAAGACACAAACATTGTGACCCACCAAGTTGACTGTTAGAGCAAATTACTAAATGTTAGTGGAAGTTGGAAACACACCCTTGAAATAAAGGATCTGTTCCATAAACTAGGCAATATAAACAAGCAGAATGAACCAAATTCTACCCAAGGAACAGCTGCTTTAAGATGCTTTGTGGAAAAGAAATGTTTAGTTGTATTTGGCAGGCGTATCAGTATGCAGCAAAGTGGTGTCGTCTTTTCTTGGGAAAATAGAGACGGAAAGCAATATTTTCCTCTGGAAGATTGCATTTTATAGGGAGGACTAGAGTAAATCTTTAAAACTTTTATGCATTTGTATAACTGAGAGATAGAAAGTTTTATTTATTTATTTTTTTTCAAACCTTGATAATGCAAATAGATATAGGGATTTCTAATAATTTCATAAAAGCTAAACAACACACTAAATCTATGTCCTCCGCAAGAGTTTTTGTTTCCCGTTATTGGATTCAACATGTGTTTCTGCATTATCTCAGTGGCCCTTTATGGAAGAGAACCACATGATAACAGTTATTTTATATTTCTGATGTTAAATAGTCCATTGGTATAATAATATATGTACTGGTTCTCTACCAGAGCATTTCATTCAGAAGGGAATCTCCCCCATATATTCTGTAATCTACATGAATGGAAACCACCTGTCACTGCTCACAAACTCTCAAAGGTGCATTTTGGGGCATAAAACCAGCTTTCATAAGTTGTGATAGATGGTTTCTGTTTATGTCACTGCTTGGGGTTAACAAGCATTTTTCTGATGGCTGAGATACACTGGTAGAGAAATGATACATGTGCCTATAGAATCCAGGCATGTCTGTCAATATAAAATGCAGTCATACAGCGACACCTTAATATTTCTTTTAGCTAAATACAAAGGGAGAAAATGTTCTTTTGGGTACTTAAGGAAACATTCAGCAATTTGACATACAGACATGTATGTAACTTAGTTGCATAGTAACTAACATGATTGGTTTCTATGATCACCGCAGGCCAAATATTTGTATATGTTTTTTACATTTTGCATGAGACTCTTTTTATAAGGTTGATGATATCATATGTCTATAGGCCTTTTCAGTTTAGAAATATACCATATAGGCCTCCAGTTACTGATATTTCCCTTACTGAGAGGTTAGTTTGCGCCAATGCCAGATGAACCAAAGCATTGCATTTTAATCATCATAAACATAATAGTACAAAAATCTTCTTTTTCGTTTTTCAGGAACAAGGGAGGCAGCATTTGTGTATGCCATATCTTCTGCTGGTGTTGCCTTTGCTGTTACAAGAGCTTGCAGTAGTGGTGATCTTGAGAAATGCGGCTGTGATAGGACTGTGCATGGTGTCAGCCCGCAAGGTAGGTACATACATTAGTTAAAGGCCGAACCATATCAGGGTTTGGTAATTACAAGGCACAGGAACATTTTTCTTCCACTTTTACTCAAAGGGGTTTATTTACTAAACCACCACCATACTCCCATGCCAAATTTGACCTTATTTATTAATTAAAAAACAGAATTAATCTGGCAAAATCCCATTAAAATTGAGCGGAAATTTGAATTGTCCTTTTTTTTCTGGAGTTTTTTCCAAAATCGCCCAATTTTTTCAGGGTTTTGCCCAAAGACCCCAAATTGTGGGGATTTTCAGGCTAAACCCAAACCACGATAACTTCAAATTGATATTGGTGCCTCTCCTATTGACTTATAAAGCACCTTGACAGGTCTGAGATGGCAGATTTTCAGATTCCCGGCTTTTTGCATCATCGAGGAATAACACATTTTGAAAAATTTTAGTTTTTTTTTTAACGAAAAATTTGAGTTTTTGTCCCAAAAAGTCTGACCAGTCAAAGTAGTAGGAAAATGCTTACATAGGGTGCGTTCCCTTTCCTTGACATCCTGTGATAGACCTGACTTGCTTTTGGAGCCTTTTTGGTTGTGTTCATGTTTAATAACACGTTTGCAGACATAACTACAATGATACAATAGTATTTATCTGTATATTTGTGTTATGTTTTGGGTAGCCGAGGATGAGGAGAGTATAACAGTGCTTTCTTAGCAGGCTCTCATGCAGCCATTATACAACAGTCACTTTCACTTTCACCTTTAAGTTGTCAGGAAGTATGCACAGTATAAGTCTGGGCACAGTGACATCTACAGGCCATTTGTATAAACACCACATATTCCCCCTATAGTAGGAGAGCATTTGGACAAATGTAATAAACAACAACAAGCAATAATATACTGTACATTATTCACATCACATATTCCTGGGTCCATACAGGTAGTTTTCTGATTCTCTCAGTACACCTGATAGGTTCACTTTCTTCAGGCCTATTGCAGTTGACATCAGGAGTAGGAAAATGTCCTTCATCAAAGGGAGCTTCTCCAAAGTCATATCTAACAGGAGCAAGGTGACTTGCATTCCATATGCGTCCATCAGACAGTTCATATGTGTATGGTCCTCGCTGGAATCTCACTTCAAATGGTGTAGTAAATTTAGATTGTCCTTGTTTCAATATTCCTCGTTTCTTAATTCTGACTAAAGATCCAGGCTGAAAGTGCACTTCTCTTGCACCATGTTTTCTGTCAGTATAAGCCTTGCATTTGGCTTGTTGACGTTTCACAATGTCAGCAGTAGATGATTTTGTAGGCACAGTATTTTGTGGAAGTTTGATGTCTGCAACATGTAACTTAGGGCGCATCTGTCTGCCATGTAATAATTCAGCTGGAGATGATTCGGTTGTTGCATGGCACGTTGCTCTGTAGTTATGTAGGAACTCTGTTGTAAATACTTTCCAAAATTTCCCAGTAATATTTTCTGTCTTTAGTGCTTCTTTCAGAATTCTGTTGAATCGCTCAATTTATCCATTTGCTTGTGGGCAATATACTGAAGATTTCCTATGCACAATATTCCTCTCTCTCAGAAAGGATTCAAACTCATATGAGACAAACTGTGGTCCGTTGTCTGATATTAACTCCTTTGGATTACCTTCTCTGCTAAAGACTGTAGCCAGAAATGTTATTACTGTAGATGATGTTATATGAGAAACAAATGCAATTTCTGTCCATTTACTGTAATAGTCTATCAAGGTTATAGCAAATCTATAATCTATAGGCGCATCTGTAAAAGGACCGACAATATCAATAGCAAGTTTTTCCCATGCTGAATCAGGGAATGGTACTGGTTTTACATCTAGTCTCAACTTAAATTTGTGTACAAATTTCTTTGCACAAACCAGTGAAGTGTTGCTTTGTGGTGAAATTTTAGACACTGGCTTTGTGGCAGGCACTGGTGCTGTAGTAATGAG
Source organism: Xenopus petersii (assembly GCA_038501925.1). NCBI lineage: Eukaryota > Metazoa > Chordata > Amphibia > Anura > Pipidae > Xenopus > Xenopus petersii. The sequence goes on along the minus strand of CM076684.1, from coordinate 41,097,666 downwards.
ACCATCAACTAATTGTAGGTTTAATGCAGCAAAGAGATCCATTCCAAGTATAGCAGTGCCCTTATTCACAATGTAAAAGTCACATTTTGCAGTATTTGATTCAAATTGTACAGTTACTGGCAAGCAACCAAGCACAGGGATTGGATCCTTTAAGTAACTGACCAGTTTCAGGGCAGGCGCAACAAGCAAAACTTTTGCAAAGTATTTCAAGAAAATATCCTTTGGTTGTATAGAAAAAGCTGAACCTGTATCAAGCATCAGGTTAATGGAGTGTCCCTTGTCAGCAAAAGCAGTACTGACACTGACAGTGCATATAAACTTGTTTGGAATAAATGTACCAGCTTTATCCGCACTTAATACTGAGACATTTGTAGTAGTGACTTCATGAACATCTTTACCAGAATTACGGCAGATCTTAGCAAAATGTCCTACTTTTGTGCATTTGCGGCACCATTTAGCTTTTGGAGGACATGTAACATGATTTGCAGTGTGTTGTGTTGAACCACAGCGAAAGTAGTATTTTTTATTTGTATTTGCGGCACAGTTTTGCAGTTTAGGTGAATCCCTTTCCTTAGCACTGTATTTTGCCTGTGACTGTGCATTATTAAGCCACAATGTTGAATTCACAATCTGTACATTCCCAGCAGTACATTCCCTGACTGAGAGTTTTAGCCTCTGCCACTGCTGTTTCAATTTGGCTAGCAACTGTAATAGCCTTTGCAAGGGTTAAATCCTGCTCTAGGAGCAGTCTCTGTCTAATGTGAGGTGAGTTTGTTTTTTCCACTATTTGGTCTCTTAGCATTTCATCTGTTAGATTCCCAAAGTCACAGGTAACAACCAGCTCTCACAAAGCTGCTACCAATTGTTCTGTGGATTCGCCATTGTCCACATTGGCGTAATTTATATCTTTCAGCAACCACATTTACTCTTGGCACAAAAAAGTTCTTTATAGCAGTAAGAGCAGTTTCATAAGTATCATCAGGTAATGGTAATGTATAGAAAATACGCTGTCCCTCTGCTCCCAGGAAGTGGATAAGTAAAGCACGCTTTCTAGCAGCAGAAATCTCCCCTTGGTCAGCAGCAACAATGTCATTTTCAAACATACGGATCCAATCAGTAAAAGGTATGGGCTCACCAGGGTATGGAAGAAAAAGTGGAGGCTGCTGCAGAGGTAGAAGATCCATCTCGTCATCAACCTGTTATGTTTTGGGTAGCCGAGGATGAGGAGAGTATAACAGTGCTTTATTAGCAGGCTCTCATGCAGCCATTACACAACAGTCACATTCACTTTCACCTTTAAGTTGTCAGGAACTATGCACCATATAACTCTGGGCACAGTGACATCTACAGGCCATTTGTATAAACACCACAATTTGGAATTATTATTATGAGTGAAAGGTGCCATGCTGCTTGATTTGACAAGTATAATATTGTTTGAAATAACATTTCCTGGTTGCTGAAACAATTATTTCTCCAAACCAAAACCTTTGCTTTTACAGTATCTCCCAAAAAAGTGTTGTGTAATTTGCCAGGATAACATCTATCTTAAAAAACAGAAATCTTTATAATCTAGTAATATAGTTTCTTACAATAGAGAATTTCACACCTGCACACCTCTTCCAACTTAAATGAAACTAAATAAACGCCAGTGGTTAAATCATCAGACGTGAATTTTAGTGACCTTTCAGGACCAGCAGAAGTAGTAAATAACTTGAGAAAAAACGTCATCTTGTTCTTATTGAAATGAGTATTTTGCAACAATTATCATTATTTTGATACCTGGTGTATATGTATCTTATATCATATCTGTGCCTTGTTACTAATGGTTGTTTTATCATGAAAGATCAGAATTCATATTCTTTTGTGTTATGTATGTGTAGGGTTCCAGTGGTCTGGCTGCTCAGATAACATTGCATATGGAGTCGCCTTTTCCCAGTCATTTGTGGATGTCAGAGAGAGAAGTAAAGGAGGCTCCTCTAGTCGTGCTCTAATGAACCTCCATAATAATGAAGCTGGTCGCAAGGTAATCAAATATTGTGTCATGCTTTATTTTTTTGTGATTAAAAGTTTGTGTAACAAAAAACAGTATCAATAACAGCCTTTATCTAACATATTATGCTCTGTGTACAAAAGTATACAATAAGCCCGAAAGTAGGCTTAGGAGAGAAAGATGCTAGATATAAAACAAAGGTTGGCTGACATCTCTCTGATGTTTTTATCTATAAAGGTGTAATGCTAAATCATACGGTGATGCATAATATGTTTATGCCTTTGTCTAAGCGTGGATGTTGCAGTTGGGAAATTGTGGCTTTCCTGAGAAACTGTTTCAAACATAAGACAGTGTTGGTATCAGAATTAATTCTCAGACTTAAATCAAATGGTAGTTTCCCATGTTCTCAAAAATATGACTGTTTTCCGGGATGGATTTTTTTAGAGGATATTGGAGAGCGAGTACTGACTGTACTGTTGCTTAGCCCTTTCCAGACTTAGAGAGTGAGCTGTGTTATTCTAAACAGGTTAGGATCTTTTCCTAGAGTAGCAGTTTTTATTCCATATTATAGTTTTTGGATCATATGAGAAAGTTATATGAATTTTCTAATATCCGTTAAACTGGTATAGTAGTATTTACTAAAATAGGAAGCCACCAATACCTAGATCTCTTTAGAGATGAGTCGAGATGAAGTTATAGGCAGGGTTTTGAAGGTCTTTGAGAACTACTGATGGGGCTGCTAAAAATAAATTTTCAAGTTAAGATAAGATTTTGGGAAAATACATATTAATTGCTGTTATTTTTCAGAACCACTGTTTATTATTATTGTATTAAGATATTGTAGTTTTGAGCATATAGCAGGGGAAGAGGGGGGTTATGTAGATTCTAAGGTAGGCAGTATAATCTGTTTTTTATTTATAGAGGAACTCAACCCTTAATCCTTATAGCATTTGGTCACATTCCTCCAGAGTTGTATGTATATTAAGTATTGAAACATGGGGATTTGTCATAATAAAAAAGGAAAAATTTTTGTTGTTTGTGAATGTTTGTCATTTCTGCTAATGGTTCTATACTAAAGTCATAGCTGCAACATGGCAGGGGGACAGCCTGCCTAGTACAATTTATTTTCATAAAATTCCTTTTGCTTTGTGATAGTATTTTTTTAATTAAGAAGAATCTCAGTTGTAGAGGGCTCTCAGAGCTATTAAGAATGGGCCTGAGAAATGTAGTCATCATGGTAATGCAAACATATTAGTTCAGTCTTGGTAAGCAAATACTTTTTTTTGTCTAGATTCAGAACTAATTGAGTTTTTTTTCCTTCTATTTATGTCAATTGTCTTTTACACGTGCTGTCTCCGCCCTGTTACCCATGTATACAACCAAATCAAGACGGTCACGATTGTATTTAAAACTTCAAGAATTTAACCTTAGGGTTTAAATTAATAGTAACAGTTGTAAGTAAGTAATGGTTGTAGAAGCATCGTGTTAAAGGAATACTAGATTGTCCATTAGGTAATTAGTGAATGCTGTGAACAATCAGTTTAAATGGGTACCCCCCAAATAGGGTATTTTGTGCTCTTTGTTAATTCTGCAGGGCAACATCTGTGTACATCTGTGCTTTTTGGACTCAGTGTATGACTTTGTTGGTATTTGGGAGAGTATTACCTTTTTTTCTTTCAGAATAATGGTGGTATGTAACAATTTGTGCTAGCATCGGTTTTTTTGGTATCCCTAAATTCTAAGATTCTGTTTTCTGGATCTGTCAGTTAGATCATCACAAAGACCTGCCTCCTCTCTCTTATGCAGCATTTTTATCTTCCAGTACCAAATATCTCTGAGCTCTTCCATCAGTTAATGTCTTTATATTATTTATGCCAAAGTGCCGAGGTCATCTTGAGGATCTTTACTTTCTAGCCACCTTCATGGAAACTGCATTGCTTTATGGTGCTGTGCCAGCCACTGCTGTATTATTTGTGCCATTATTGGGGTATTATCTGTAGTTAATAATATATTAGTGGATGGGTAGTAGGACTGACCAGTGTGTTGTGAAAATGGTTCAGTGAAGATGGAGAGCAAGAGGTCACCCTGCTGAGTGTCTGGGACCAATTTGGGACTCCAAGGAACCAGTATAGGAATGATTCATGGAGTAACATTGATGCAACAATCTTTGTCATACTTTCTTTATTAAAGGGATACTGTCATGGCAAAACACGTTTTTTTCAAAACGCATCAGTTATTAGTGCTACTCCAGCAGACTTCTGCACTGAAATCCAATTCTCAAAATATTTTTTTACATTCCGTTTTGAAATCTGACATGTGGCTAGACATATTGTCAGTTTCCCAGCTGCCCCAGTCATGTCATGTTTTCCCATGACAGTGTCCCTTTAACATTAATTAAGTTATTTTATTCCCATTTGGCAGTGCTATCTTAAAAAACAGAAATCTCTATGCAGTCTCTATGGTCTCCATCAGTTGGATGCAAAGTGCACTGCTATAACTGGCACCATTACGCTTAGGGGCAGATTCACTAACTTCGAGTGAAGGATTCGAATGAAAAAATCTTCGAATTTCGAATTTTTTTTTGGGTACTTCGACCATCGAATTGGTTAAATTTGTTCGAATTCGAACAAAATCGAACAAAATCGAACGATTCGAAGTAAAAATCGTTCGACTATTCGACCATTCGATAGTCGAAGTACTTTCCCTTTAAAAAAAACTTCGACCCCCTACTTCGGCAGATAAAACCTACCGAAGTCAATGTTAGCCTATGGGGAAGGTCCCCATAGGCTTGCTAAGCTTTTTTTGATCGAAGGATATTCATTCGATCGTTTGATTAAAATCCTTCGAATCGTTCGATTCGAAGGATTTAATCGTTCGATCGAACGAAAAATCCATCGATCGAACGTTTAGCGCTAAATCCTTCGACTTCGATATTCGAAGTCGAAGGATTTCAATTCGAGGGTCGAATTTCGAAGTATTTTTAACTTCGAAATTTGACCCTTAGTGAATCTGCCCCTATGTCTGATGATAACTTTTAGCAGAGTCTTGCTCTGATAGTGACCTTGCACAACTTTGTTATTTTTATCTCATTATCGTTCTTTTATCCATACAAATATTTCAGTCTATCCAAGGACTGTCAGAGACAGAACCCTCTAGCTGTTATTAGAGATCCATCTTCCATATAGCTTTGGATGATATGATTTATTTTGTATTATTTTGAATAAAGTGCTTCTTGAAGCCTGGCTTTGGTTAGAAAAGACAATAGTTACTAAAGCCTGCAATATAGAGGTCCAGCTGTAAAATATAGTTTGCTTTACTTCCAGCCTGAAATATAGATGTAGATTGAAAAATGTCATGGTTTATAAAATATTTATCTCTAATTTCTTCCCAGGCCATTTTGAACAATATGAGAGTGGAATGCAAGTGTCATGGTGTATCGGGATCCTGCGAAGTAAAGACATGCTGGAAAGCCATGCCTACTTTTCGCAAAGTTGGAAATGTCCTTAAGGAGAAATTTGATGGGGCTACGGAAGTAGAGCAGAAGAAAATTGGTTCTACAAAAGTGCTGGTTCCAAAGAATTCGCAGTTTAAACCTCACACAGATGAAGACCTTGTCTACTTGGATTCCAGCCCAGATTTCTGTGATCATGACCTAAAGAATGGGGTCTTAGGTACAACTGGTCGGCAGTGTAACAAGACTTCCAAAGCTATAGATGGCTGTGAGCTCATGTGCTGTGGAAGAGGATTTCACACGGAAGAGGTGGAGATAGTAGAGAGGTGTAGTTGCAAATTCCACTGGTGCTGCTTCGTCAAATGTAAACAGTGCCATAAAGTGGTTGAAATGCACACATGCCGGTGATCCCAGCAGGTGGAGGAACTTATTTCCCCTTTAAAGACAATGTGTCTCTCTACAGAGCACCAGTCTCATTCCTTCTACTAGGACTGGTGAAGCTCCAGAAACTGCAAAATTCTATAGAGGGGCATTTTTTGTTGATATATATGTATATATATATATATATATATATATATATATATATATATATATATATATATATATATATATATATATATGTGTCTTTGTTTTTTATTTATTGCTGGCAAACAATGATAATGTGGGTCAGTATTTCCCATCAACAAATGGTGGATTTTTTTTACTTGTTGCTGCTTCTACAAGGACTGAGAACTGACCCATTAAACTGCTGAAGGTTTGGAACTTGGTTATTATGCAAGAAGAAAATGGACAAAAAAAACTGATAAAGGATGACCCACTATCCAGTTTCTTATTACAGTGACATTTAACTAACTTCCACCAAAATGACCAAATTAACTAATGGAAAAACTTCATTTTATTTTTAAATGAAAACAAAACATGGTAGCCTAGGCATTTTATATCTATATCAATGTATATAAAAATATATATATATTCACATTTTGTATTGCAAATATTTCTGGACAAGAAATTGAGGCCGTATATGAGGTCTACAAACAGATTTTGTGCTATTTTCTCATTCCTTGATGGAGAACAGATGATGGACGGAGCTGCACGCTGGTCTCTGCATGGTAACCTGAACCAGCTACTGACCTTTCCGTGTGTTTCCTGCTGAATCCTGTTGGGTTATACCAGGCAAAAGTATTTGGCACTGGGAAATCAGCAGCCTTTGTACTGAGGTTTCAATGTTGGAAAGGGTGTAATCTGTATTTTTTTGCATTTTTATTTTATTTTCTTCCTGTTTGTTTTGTTTCTTTTCCTGCAGTAAATAGTAGGGTCCAATTAAGCAATGAAAAAAACAAACTTGAATAGACAATTTTCTGGTTCTGAGCCAGAGTGGATATTCCAATGCACAACTTAAGATATAAATATCAGCTCAAATATCAGTGCAGAATACAGTGTCATATTTAATTGGTTCTAACACATGGTTCCCTTGCCCCTTGTGTAAACGCAAAATGCCTTCATTCTTACAAATACAGCGGGGTGGGGGGGGGGAAGGAATACAGGCAAGATATCTCATTTTTATGCCATTGATAAAGCACACAAATATAACGTTAGAGATATTTAATGATCTACAACCGCTAGGCGTGGAAGAAGGGAGGAAGCTTTGAATGTATAGCATAAGAAATCAGATATGTGAGTATCTCAAAAATGCTCAACGGTTCACTGGGAGTTTCAGATTTATGACCCACAGAATTTTCTGGTTTACATTCAAGATTCAGGCCCTCTAGAATATAGCCTTATTATTTTGCAATATATTTTAGATTTCCAACAATTTATTTTTGATTAGGGTTCTGATAAATCATGGGCAGAATGGAAAATGATCAGGTACATTAGCAATAATGTGCTTCATTGCTAAATTAAATCCAGTCTACCACTCTGTTAGTAAGTAATATGTAAAAAGAGAGTCATGTTATACAGTCCCACCGATTTAAAATTGACTAAAAAGACAATTGTGCTTAGTTGTGTTAAGTTTCGCACGTCTTCATAAATTATGTTCAGTGTCTTTGGGGCAAATTTCTCAAAGTGTGAAATTAGAGCTCACCACAGAAAAACTCACCTGCTTTCCATTCATTCCTATAAGATTTTTAGAAGCATATTTATCAAATGGTGACCTTTCAACCACTGATATGTATGAAATATTCTTCTAAATATCCCATAGGCTAAAAAAATAAACACTTACAATAAAACAACAAACACAGAATACAATTCTTTAAAGGAGACAGGAACCAATCAGCAACTAGCAGGACCTGATAGGGAACTGAAGCCTGTCTGTGCTTGTGTGACTGCAGGGCTGTGATAGGCTGTACTCCTCCTACTGTGCTTCTAGCAGGGACCGTTAGCACACGCCCACCCCTCATTTGAACCACAGACAGGGACCAGAGAACATCTATAGGAAGCTCCAATAAATGGGCGATTTTTAAAGATAATTTTACTTAATTGCCTACAAAATTAGGGGTTTTTCATTTATCCTTTATGTCTCCTTTAACTTACAAATTAAAACTAATGGCAGGTTAAATTAGCTTTGTAACAGTTGACTTGTAATACCCACCACCACCATTCCTCCCCATTCCACCCATACAAGGACAGTCAACTGTCAAAGTCTACCCCTTTGTCCATATTATCCACCTCCCCTCACCAATCCCTCCAACACCCAATGGGTAGCCAGTTTCAAAGTCCTGTCTCTGTCCAAATTGGCTTCCATTTGCCTCCACCAAACCAAAATGAACACAGCCCATACCATAACCCCTTCCTCCACCCAAAAGAAGAAGACCCAAGCCAAAACCCAGACATAAAGGAAAGGCATCGGTCACAATGAATAGTGATGGGCGAATTTATTCAGCAGGCACGAATTTGCGTAATTCGCCGCCAGCGAATAAATTCGCAAAACATTCGCTGGCGTCGGAAAAAATGGACGCTGGCGTCAAAAACGGCCGCCGGGGTCAAAAAAACGGCCGCTGGTATCAAAAAAATGGCCGCCGGCGTAAAAAATGAGATGCCGGGCCGTTTCAATAATTTTTCACCATTTTCCAGTGTATCGAAACGGCGCAAATTCGACCCATCACTAATAATGAAGACAGAGGCTTGATATCACTGGAAAGCAGCCACCAAAAATCTGGCTAGTAAATAGGGTGCAAGCATTATGAGGGATTTAATGTGTTTACCTATACTGAAGCAGAGATGTTTTACAATCTTGTCCTGCTCAATGAGAAACATAGAATAAGCTCACCTAGGCTTCTGACATTACACTTGTACATTCTATGCTGGTTATTATGGCATGATCGGGAGTGCCACCATCACAATTAATACCATTCCCAACTGTAGCTCACATTCAGAATATATATAGAGGAAAGTTACACCCTAATGGTGCGGTTATACTGGGCAAGCCCCATCTACTGAAACATTTGAGAGGGGTCCTGTTATTATGTAGCTGATAACCCCTTGTTACACCTTGTAATCAAACAAAAGCGGGATAGACTTACTGTTGGTAGAAAAAGGAGCCCAGATGATATAAATAAATAGAAAATCTTTATTAGGACATATTCAAGCCAGCCTATGAGTAAGAGCCCACCCTTGGCACAAACACGTCAGGCTTGAATATGTCCTAATAAAGATGTTCTATTTATTTATATCATCCGGGCTCCTTTTTCTACCAACAGTAAGTCTATCCCGCTTTTGTTTTTCGTTTCATTACATTTAATTACATGGCCCTTGGACTGGGGCTCTGTCTGGGATTAGACTACTGTGAATGATTTTGATTTAATGCAATGAGAATTTTTTGGAATCTACATTGAATTTTTGGACTATGCTCTATTAGAAGAGGTACACATCACAGCTATACATACCTCCCAAAATTTTGAAAATGAAAAAAAAGGACAACATTTTTTGACCATGCCCATTTTTGTGGCCACGCCCCCTAAATACCATGTTCATTTTACAACATTTGTGAGATTATTAAAGTTTGAACATATTTCTGTGTTTTTTTCCCCAGTTATTACAGTTTTGCTTATGAAGGTGAATTGCCCTCTAAGCTGTGAGTCTAACTTCTCCCAAGGCACCCGTTATATTATATTGTTACAAGTACTTATTTGCTTATCTCAAAATTGTTACAGAAGTATCTTATCTGAACCTCATGGCTGTTCTGGGCTCTCTGCCAAAAGCCAATTAAGTTAGAAACATTGTTTCTTTTTTTAGCTGTTCAGTGCAGAGAAAATTGTGACTTTTCAGTGCAAACACGGGTCTTCGGTTGAGCTGTCAAAAGCGGGACTGTCCCTCTGAAAACGGGACAGTTGGGAGGTATGGCTATAGAGTTCATTTATGCAGAGACTTGTAGCTCAAAACACATGGGGGCAAATTTACTAAAGGGTGAAGTAACTACACAAATTCACTAAGATGCTGATTATACTGAACGTTGCCTCTTCACCACCTCAGACCAGGCAAAGTGCAATAGAGTAGATAGGACTTCCTCAAAAATAGTTGAAAAAATGCCAAAAAATGCTAGCGTCTTTTCCTTTTTCAGGGTGATAGGCTGAAAAAGAGCGTAATTTTTTTTGGGGGTAACCGGCTTCCCCCTACTTTTCCTAACGTATGGCACATAAACTATACAGTGGGCTCATGTATAGGGCAATATAACAACTTTATTTTATTTTATTAAGCTTCCCTGGGCTTGTGTAATGTAATGTATTTGCTGCAACATATACGTCCATTGTACTTTAACCTTTAGCCGTATGCAAATGCTAGCGTAACTTCCCTTCGCTTGGCGTAGTAACACTAGCGCAACAACGCCAGCGTTCAGCGCCCTGGACGCAACTTCGGATTTTATTGAATTTGCGTTTTCCTGGCGAATCTACGCCTGGCGAAGTGTTGCATTGTGAGCGAATACATCGCTGGCAAATTTTCTGAAGGTTAGTAAATTTGCCCCATGGAGAGGTATTCAGTGGTGATGGCCAAAGTGGAGCAGCACTTGATTTAGACACAACATTACAAAGCTTAGAACTATTTCCACTCAGCTACACATTAGAGTGTATGTGATACGACTCTCTTTGAAATATATTAGAAGCTTGGGATGCTTTAACTCTCAGCAGCTACATTTTTGTTCTGTGTGGAGCTGTGATAACTGTAGTGGGTAAAGGCAAGCCCAGAGCAGTTAGTTCTGTAACGATCTTCTTTGTAAACCCCTTGCTGAAAGACTGGTAGAACTGCCTATAATTTCTAGGGATGCACCGAATCCACTATTTTGGATTCGGCCGAACCCCCGAATCCTTCTTGAAAGATTCGCCCGAATACCGAACCGAATCCGAACCCTAATTTGCATATGCAAATTAGGGGTGGGAAGGGGAAAAAAATTTTACTTTCTTGCTTTGTGACAAAAGTCACAAAGTCACAAATTCAGATTCAGTTCGGCCTGGCAGAAGGATTCGGCCGAATCCGATTCCTGCTTAAAAAGGCCGGATCCTGGCCGAATCCCGAACCGAATCCTGGATTCGGTGCATCCCTAATAATTTCCCAGTGACTGGCAGGCAGTGCCAATAAGTCCAGCTGACATTATGTTGGCCATAACCAAGTCTTATTTGTGATTATTAATAAACATTAGCCCAAGTCACAGTTTAAACTCCCCTTATCTGTATAAAATCTAGGACTGCAAAGCTTGCTGGGAGATTTTAATGCAGTGATCCTTGCTGCTAAAATTAATATTCTTCACCTTAAATGACAAGCCAGTCATTGCAAACCAATGCTAATAAAAATGTTTTCTTTGGAACCAGAGCCCTATTATAAAGTGTTTGCTTATTTCCTGTACTGAACACAGGCATCTTAATGTGTTGTATACAGAAAAATGGATGTATTTAGCCTCAGATTGTTTTAAAGGAAACAGATATTGATCTGAAGCAAAATAATATTGTATTTTCTTGCAATGTTGCAGAACTAGTGCAGACATCCCCCCCATGTAGTAAACAATGCTAGTGGCAAAATATTCACAATATGAAATATGAATCATTTTTATCATTTTTATTAAGATATTCTTTGCAAGCACCCTATGACTCAAATAACAAGATAAAAAACATTGTGAGGTTTGATGTTTATGACAGAGTGGACTTAAGGGTGGAAATAATGCAATAATGTGGCTTAATGAAGATTTTTTGCATTATAACCTTCTTAAAATTGGTCTTAATATTGCATAACACAATTCAGATACATCCCTCACCCTTCAAATAAAATGCTAGTTTCTTTATAAAAGATTATAGAAGACCAGGGTCATTTACTATGACCCTAGGCAGTGCAAGTTCACCCCCCTCAGGGTTCATGCCCAGGGTCTGGCTACATTCTGGTGTAGAGCACAACATTGGCAGACACAATTGCAACTTGTACCTAACCTGAGAGCATAATGAAGGGCAAATTAAGAGGTGGAATGGGGGACATCTACGTGCCTCACTCCATCTGCTCCTTATGAATACAGGAGGCAACCCTGTATTCATGGGAATGGCAAATATGAATAATGTTTTAATGGGTGTCATTTTGCAGACCATTTTTGGAGCAGATTTATTAGCATTTGAATTTTCAAAGTTTTTTAAATTTGAAAATCTCTAACATGTACTTATTTAAGGAAATATGGTTTAAGCAAAATGTAAAAACTTCGCAAAACAACTTCAACACAGTGAACTCTCTGTCTAGACGTTTTCTAGACTCATTTCTAGCCATATTTAACGAATCTGACAAATTTCAAATGAACTTGAATGCAGAAATAGATTGATATTTAAACAAACTGTTCCTCTTTACACAAACTCGGCAGCCAAATTTTATTTAGAATTCTCAAATTCTAGTTTCTTAAATTCTGACTCAAATTCACAGTTTTGGTTAATAAGCCCTTATGTAAGCCCTTATGTAAATGTAGGTGTTCTGCAATTGGATAGATGACAATATAAGAAAGCTCTATCTAAGTCTCACTGAGATGGTTGCCCCAATTGCACAGGTTAATAACTATCAACACCCCTTATACTGTATATGCTGTGCTTCAGGAGCATACTAACACTATGGGGCCAATTCATAAAAGTTTGTAGAACATTTGTTTCTCAGAAAAGATTTTTTCATACAGTTACTTAATCCACAATTTTTTCATATTTTATCAAATGTAAAAACCATAAAATAAAATCTACAAATACAAAAGTACAGCAAATAAAAGCTGTCCAAGTCATGTAGAAGTCAATGGAAGTTCCCTTTCTTTTATATTCATAATATTCATTGTTGTACAAATTTTTCTTTCCTGCTATTTTTGTTTGTACTTTTTTTATTTGGATCTTTAAAGAACTTTCATGGCATTCATGATTTAAGAGAAAAAGAGTTCAATCATGGTTTCAAAATGCTTTAATATACCCTACTGGGCTGGCGGGGACACCCGCCACGTGGTGTTCCTATGGCGCGCACATCCGTATTTTACGTGCCCATCGTGATGACGTCATTGCGCTTTGGTGTGAGATTTAAACTATGTAAAGTGGATTAGGTCTAGAAAATTTTGCCCATTGTTAGATCTAACCTGTTAGTATCCTGGGTGCGATTTCTGTGTTGCTTGATTCCGGTTTTGATTCTTGCCTGCCTGACTATTCTGAACTTTGCCAATCCTGACCCTTGCCTGCCTGACTATTCTAAACACTACCAATATTGACCCTGTTTGATCTCTGCCTGTACCGACCACTGCCTATCTGACTACACTTTTCAAGATGAAAAGTGTAGTAGGGCAGGCCGGGGTCGGTGCAGGCTGAGTTCAAGCAGGGTCAGACAGGCAGTGGTCGGGTACAGGCGGAGATCAAACAGGGTCAATATTGGTAGACTCTACTCCCTGAACTGTTGCGTTACGTTCAAAACCTTGGAAACGCACGTGCCCCTTTGCTCGTTCAGACCATCTGCTTTGCTCCTCTCAAGTTAAGACCTGGCGGCATTTGAGTAGCTGAGGGCTCCTCCCGAGGCCAAATGCAGCTGCTACAGGCAGAAGATTGAGCCATGACCAGGGAGCTTAGCACTTGTTCTGAATTTAGAGAGCCGTACGTAACAAATACCACTAAAATACGACCTTTAGTAAATGGGCCTCTATACCAGTAGCTTGGCTGCACAATACCACTGGTGTCTGTTATAATACTGTTCTTGGTTTTTTTCATAGGTGTATGAACATTAATCTTACAAACAAAGATTTATTACCTGGTGCTGAACATCCCACAGCTATCCGTAAAAAAAATCCCACCCTTCCGACTATGTATATGCTGTGCTCTCCAAACACTGTCATCTTCTGCAAAGTTATTAACAATTGTTTTGAAAATTACATAACGGCCTTAACTTTCAGCCATTTACTGATTAATCAACTTCATGAATCACTGTCAGAAAGCTATGAAAAAAATCTGCAGTCTTAGTTCAACAATACGAGTCATGCAACTCTGTCAATGGGGGTCCTGATCCAGTACCTTCCATGTATAAATACAGGGCAACTAGAAGCTAAGAGCATAGCATTGCACGCATTATAATGTACATATTGTGCGCCAGTTCTTTCGAAGTAATAATTGAAAGAAATATCTCCCACATATTGTGACATGTATATTCAGAGAGGTTTCTCTTATAATAATTGCAGCTCGAGTGGAGGACATTATCTTCACTGAATCACAAAAGCAGGCAAAAAAAGACAAATAATATGTTTAAACAGTTTTCATTCAGAGTTCGACAGCTGTCTTCCCTGTTTATTGTGCATATTAAGCTAGGTTTATTAAACTCTGGGAAAATTTGATGCTGATGCATATTTCTTTCTAAGGTTAAAAGTTGCTTTTTCTTTATGATGTTCGTAGTGCAACTGAAACACAAATTCGGTGAAATTATTCGATGTACTAATTACAATGAGGTTTTACATTACATTCAAGATTGCACAGTGCTATATATAAATTATTCCTTTCTCTAAACTTCTGGTTTAATGACTGAAAACGTTATTTATCATTTATCAAAGTCCGAATTTATCTTAGTATTTTCTGCTACAAACTGCGATCAAATCCGCTCGGGTTTTTAACGCTTATTTATTATTACATTTTCCCAAAAATTTGGACTTTTCCATCTGATTTTCACGAATTTCACTATTTTTTGTAATTTTCACCTGAAACCCAGGGCACATCAAAAAAATCATTGGGACTTCTCCCATTGACTTCTCAACAGGTCTGAGATGCCGGATTTTCAGATTCTGACTTTTCCATCCTCGGGGTTTAATAGATTTGAAAAAATTCGTGATTTTTGAAAAGTCTGATTTTATATAAAAAAAAATCACGAATTTTTCATGATTTTTGCATTTGGAGTTTAGTAAATTACCCCCTAAAAGTTGCAAGGAGCGGCTTTTTGTCACCCCTGGTAACTCCGGAGCTGCTGCAACTCGCCTATTGCAGCAGTACCCCTGTTTCTGAGGTCTAAAACTTCAAACCTGCATCATCAAATCAGTCCTCAGTATTGTTTTTCCTTTAGGTTAAAGGAGAAGGAACAGCAATAATCACTGGGAGGGGTTGCCAAAAGTTAGGCCCATAGCTGATGCCCAATTAGTATAAAACTGTCGCAGCTCAGGGTTCTTCTCAGTGAGGGCCACAGAGTGATTCTCTTCTTCCACATCTTCTTTCTTCAAAATTCCGAGACCAGTGCGTGTGCAGTTAAAGGAAAAAGCCGGCTTTTCTGTTAAAGTCAGCGTTTCACTTTACTGTGAATGCGGGAAGAAAGATGAAACAGGAAGAGTATCGCTCCATTGTGTTCACTGGAAGAACCCTGGCCTCAGGTAGTTTTCTGCTGATTGGATCACCTACTGATTCTGCTGATGCAATCACTGTGTGTGCTTAACTTTTGGTTCCCCCCAGTGATTGTTACAGTTTCTTCCCCTTTAACCCAAAGAAAAAAGCAATACTGGGAATGGATTTGATGATGAAGGTTTGAAGTTTTAGACCTCACAAATCAACATTGTTTGGATATAAATAAATGAAGATGATGGAGAAGATAATAATGATGACAATGAAGAGCTGCAGTAGCTGATTTTTAAAGTCGAAACAATATCAAGTTCACTCCTGTTTGTTACTTCTATTTTTTTATTTTGACATTTTGCAATCTTCTTGGGCAAAGTGTCTTTAAAAGGTAAAGTTGTTCCTCCAGGTGGATCCTGTGGCCCAGCTGGGACTTTGCATGGAAGGAGAGAGATCTTTAGTAACAACATCTATTATTAAACGGTATAAGGCCTCCAATGATTGGGCAATAGGGGAGCAGTATGAAGTCAAATAAATGGTGATACAAGGCAGTTGTGGGAGTCAAACATCAACAGCTAGGAAAGAAAATAAATGGTGCCTTTATGAATTGGGGTGCTTAATGTTTGAAACTGCACCCCAATACCTGTAGATGTTATGAGGCGACTGCGGAAGCAGAACAAACAGCTTCTTAAATGCACAAAATAAATGCTATAAATAAATGTTAAGTGGACTGCTAGTTATTATGTCAGGCAAATTTGTATACATCCCCCACATATAGACTTCAGGATATTATATGATTTGAAAGGAAATAGCAGGGGTTCCCAACCTTTTTTACCCCTGAGCCACATTCAAATGTAAAAAGAGTTGGGGAGCAGCACAAGCATGAAAAAATCCCTTGGGGTGCCAAATAAGGGCTGTGATTGGCTATTTGTTAGCCCCTATGTGGACCTGCAGCCTACAGGAGGCTATAGCCTATACTTATAACTATACAGCCTATACTTGCCACTATACCTGTACTAAGATTTTCTGCGAATAAAACTCGCTTCCAAACCTGAAATTCAAAAATAAGCATCTGCTTTGAGGACACTGAGAGCAACATCCAAGGGGTTGGAGAGCAACATGTTACTCATGAGATACTGGTTGGGGATCCCTGGGAAATAGCAATGTGGGTGCAATGTGGTGAATGAGGCACTTATTAAAATGTTTTTAAACGGTGTATCTCTCTTCTTACAGTTATTTTTAAATAGATAATAATTGCCATGTGTTTTAATTTATGAACTGTATCTTTAGTTCTTATTAGTAACAGAAGCAAAAGTAAGTATAGGATCTATTAACTGGAATGCTTTGGACATGGGGTTTTCTAGATAAAGAATCTTTCTGTAATTTGGATCTCCATACCTTAAGTCTGCTAAAAATCCTTTAAACACTATCCAATCGGATAGTTTTGCCACCAATATGGATTCATGCAGCTTAGTTAGGAGAGAGTACACGGTACTTATGTATTATTACAGAGAAATCATTCTTAAACATTTTGAATTATTTGCTTTAAATTGACACTATGGGAGATGGCTTTCCTGTAATTCAGAGATTTCTGGACAATGGCTTTCCAGATAAGGGAGCCCATACCTGTATATCAGCTAGGAAGTATTTAATGTATACAATGGCTTAATGGTATTTCCCTTTAAATGAAATGTCCATTTCTCCATTAGAGAAGGAGCGGGTGGGGGTGATGCAAGTGCCCCTTACACAATTGCAAGAACATGCAGAAAGAAGTGTCTGAGCACAGGTACATGCCACAAAGAGCGTGGCACACTTCCCAGTGTTACATTTTCACAATTAATGAGATCCATCAAAAGTGAAGGATGACAAGTCTAGGCAACCTGGAGAGAGAGCGCAGAGTTTGTTTTCTGCTTAATACTCATTTCAGGCAAGTTTCTGGATTGTTAGACACAGACATATCATGGAACTCCCAATTGTCATTCACAAAGCATTATCCAAATAAGTTCTACTTGTTTAGATTCTTGCTGATCAATCCTCTGTAATGTGCGCAAAAAACAATCTTAAACCTTTCATCCAAACCTCCAGGTCATTTCTGTACATACCTCACCTGTATGAACAGATCATTCCAGATTTATCATGCTGACAGAGCATTAACATTTAATTCGGATTTTTCATCACTTGAACTCACCCTGTCTAGCAGAATTTGTTTAGCTAGCCTACTAGGAAAAATATTCTGGTTTGTCTCAATTATCAGTGTTTCTCCTCATTAATCCCAATGTCTTCTGCTCCCAGAATATTAAGTGTGATCTATACAATTATGCACACATATTTATTGGTATTACCCTTTATAATCAAAGACACAAAGCTTTTTTACCATTATTATTATTATTATTATTATTATTAACATGTATTTTTAGAGTGTCAACATATTCCGCAGTGCTGTACAATAAATGGTTTATACAAAGAACATACAGCGTTACATACATAGCAACCAGTAATCGACACAAAAGGTAAAGTGGTCCCTGCCCACAAGAGCTTACACTCTATTGCAGCTGTATTTAATGGGGTTGTTCAACTTTGTGTTAACTTTTAGTATGATGTAGAGTGTAATATTCTGATTCAATTTTTATTATTTGTGTTTTTTTACTTATGTAGCTTTTTATTCAGCAGCTCTCGAGTTTGTAATTTCAGCAATCTGGTTGCTAGGGTCCAAATTACCCTAGCAACCATGATTTGAACAAGAGACTGGAATATGAATAGGAGAAGGGGGCCTGAATAGAAAGATGAGTAATAAAAAGTAACAATAACAATGCATTTGTAGCCTTACAGAGCATTTGTTTTTCTTTTTTTAAAACTGAAAGCGTTAAAGAAAAGGCAAATCATAAAAACTATAAAGAAAAAAAAGTTGCTTAGAATTGGCAATTCAATTACATACTAAAAGTTAATGTAAAGATGAACCGCCTCTTTAAAATGCAAATATTCAATTTCATTTATAAAACATACAGTAATTCCAATGTTTATCTAAAGGGAATAAAGTCATAATCATGAAAATTCACCAAATTAATGTTTGTATATAGTATAGTATTTATTGCACCGCCTATATTCAGTATTTTCCCTGGTGCAACCAAGTGACTGACAAGGGCTGTCTCTATTAAACAGCATGAGCCATTTGGTACAGCCTAGACAGCTTATGTATGGCAAAACAATTTGACATTGTTAGGATGAGTCCTTGCTTAGCATCTATCAAAAAATAGAAGATTTTTGGCCAATTTCCACAAAATGTTTTTATAGTTCTCTAAAACTCAATAAATTCGATATTTATTGTGTAAAAAAACATGAAAAAACTCTAAAGACAGGTAAACCCCTTTTCTCTGTAATAATAAAACAGTAGCTTGTGCTTGATCCCAACTAAGATATAATTAATCCTTATTGGAAGCAAAACCAGCCTATTGGGTTTATTTAATGTTTACATTATTGTCTAGTAGACTTAAGGCAGTGATTCCCAACCAGTGGCGCGTGAGCAACATGTCCAACCCCTTGTATTCTGCTCCCAATGGCCTCAAAGCAGGTGCTTATTTTTGAATTTCTGGTTTGGAGACAACTTTTGGTTGCATAAAAACCAGATGTACTGCCAAACAGAGCCTCCTGTAGGCTCCCAGTCCACATAGGGGCTACCAAACAGCCAATCACAACCCCAGAAACTCTTTTTACACCCCTGAAACTCTTTTTACATTTAAATGTGGCTCACAGGTAAAAATAGTTTGGGGACCCCTAAAGATCCAAATTACAGAAAGATCTATTTTCCAGAAAACCCTAGATCCTGAGCATTCTGGATTACAGGTCCTAAACGTTTACAAAACGTTGAGTTAAAGCAGTCAATGTCACATAGAAGTCAATGGTAGTGATTGGCTAATTTGCGCTGCTTCGATTCGCTGGAAAATTCGCAAAATTCGCGAAACGGCGAAAAATTCGCCCATCACTAGTCAATGGGAGCTGCGCTGATCCTATATTATCCTATATTTTTTTTAACCATTTCAACTTTTAGAGGTTTTCAGATTTTTTTTCACTTGTAATTGTACAAAAAACTCAACACTCAGGTTTTAGAGATATTTGTATCTTTTTTTGGATCATGCAGCATTTTTTTTTTTTATTCGTGCTCTTTATATTCAGATTTTTTAATATCTTCAGTCGAGAAATAGAGTTTAATCGTGGTTTCAGAAAGCTCTATGACCACTAAAATTCAACCTTCAATAAATGGGTCACATCATTTAAAGACAGCTATTAAATCACTGTCAGCATAGAAAAAGAAAGTGGCCCGATTCATTTGGTTTGCCTCAAAGTACAATAAAATTTAAAGCAAACTAAACAACTGTATGAATATCCGCTGTGGGATTCATTTTTTGGTAGTTACCGGGATTTCTGTAAATGTTTCTCATACTTACATCATAGTCTTGACTGACAAACTACAAGGAAAACCTTGTATTTGTTCTTTGCAGTTCCACATCATTTTTCTAATGCACATAACCAAGCTAACACATCTCCAAGAACACATTCATATTCTACAGTTTCACTCCAAACACTTTCTCAGTTTCAGACATTCCAAACAAATCACCTGATTCCCATTTCTATGACATCAGTTTTGTGTTTCAGCATGATAAACATATTGTACAGAACATTTTATTTTTATGCATTCTGTAGAGATATCCCCCTAAACATGACCAGCTCTTGTTTGAACTGACATATCTTAAATCAAATCTAACCAAATCTGAATGTTCATGGGTCAACATTACCAACATTACCACCATCCCTTAGGGGGTTATTTACAAATATATATAAATAAAAAAAAGCTTGACAACACTTACATGCCTAATTTTAGCTTATTAATTAATAAAAAAACTTGATTCAATTGTATCATGAAAAAACTCGATGAAATCGAGTGAATACCCATATTTTTGGGGGTTTTGCCTGAAAACCCCGAAAAGCTCAGACCATGATAGGTACCCCTCTTATTAACTTATACAGGATCTCGACTCAGGTCTGAGATGGCAGATTCTTGGATTCCGATTTTTTGCAGAATCGGGGTATAGTAAATCTTGATGCATACAAATTTTTTTTTCAACGAAAAATTCTAGTTTTTGCCCCTTAAACAGTTTGTCTTGATACAGGTAGGGTGGATTATTGGATTTCTGGAAGGCATTAAAGCAGATAGCCATGCACGAAACAGGAGAAAATAATCTGTCTGCAGCAGATTTTCCTAACGACTTTGGACATTGTGAGGGCATAATTCATCTGCACCATACATGAACAAGGCAACAGTATTTAGGCATCAGTTCAGCAGCGGACTTAGCTATACTATGTTTCCCACTGTCTAAATGAAATTCAAATCATTGAACAAAAACCTAATTCCATTTTCTCTAACTTGATCCAGACTAAGATATAATTAATCCTTATTGGAGGCAAAAACAGCCTATTGGGTTTATTTCATGTTTACATGATTTTCTAGTAGACTTAAGACATGAAGTATCCATTATCTGGAAATCCCAGGCCCTGAGCATTCTGGATTACAGGTCCCATACCTGTACTCAATGTATGTCATAGTAGAGGTGGTTATTACGACACTAGTATAGCTATTTTGGGTCTCTGTAGGCAATAGGGATGTAGCGAACGTCGGAAAAAAAGTTCGCGAACATATTCGCGAACTTGCGCAAAAATGCGAGCGGTTCGCGAACGGTTCGCGAACCCCATAGACTTCAATGGGAAGGCGAACTTTAACATCTAAAAAAGACATTTCTGGCCAGAAAAATGATTTTAAAGTTGTTTAAAGGGTGCAACGACCTGGACAGTGGCATGCCAGAGGGGGATCAAGGGCAAAAATGTATCTGAAAAATCTGCCTGTGTGTGCTTGGAAGAGATAGTGTAGGGGGAGAGCTGTTAGTGATTTCAGGGACAGATGATAGTAAGTTTGCTGGCTAGTAATCTGCTTGATACTGCTCTGTATTGGAACAAAAAAATAAATAAAAGCAGTCCTTACAAGGACTACTGTTATTGCAGCAGTCAGCAGATGAGATCAGAAGCAGGACAGCTGCCCACTGCAGCTACATACAGAGCACTGCAGTAGAAGGTAGATTACTAGCCAGCAAAGCTACCTAAGCTTAAATGTCCCTCAAACCCCTGCAGACTTCTGTCCCTCCAATAACAGAGCAGTATCAAAACGATTACTAGCCAGCAAACTTTCAACTGTCCCTGAAATCACTAACAGGCAGCAGCTCTCTCCCTACACTATCTCTTCAGCACACACAGGCAGAGTGAAAAAACGCTGCAGGGCTTCGGTTTTTATAGGGAAGGGGAGTGGTCCAGGGGAGAGCTTCCTGATTGGCTGCCATGTACCTGCTGGTCTGGGGTGAGAGGGCAAAAAAAAGCGCCAACAATGGCGAACCCAAAATGGCGAACGTCGCGCGACGTTCGCGAACTTCCGGCGAGCGCGAACACCCGATGTTCGCGCGAACAAGTTCGCCGGCGAACAGTTCGCGCCATCTCTAGTAAAAGGTTCAATCTTGAGATGGAACATCCTCTTGCAAGTACTGGGGGCAGTTATGAGTCATGAAGTGGGTTCTTCCCAGAACTTTCAAAATGATGCAGTACTAGTGTGACCATCAGCCCCCTCTACTAATCATATCTTAATATAATATATAGTGCATGCTACCCACATGTCAATCTAAACCTTTTTCCGGGAATGTTTAGGCCACACCCATTATGTCTCAATCACACACTAATGTGCCCATGAGCAGGTCCCTGGTTCTGCTCAACTCAGGGCTTTATCTGCCTTTTCAATCGAGGGATTAATATTAAATTGGGGGCAAAACCATTTGACTTTGTAAAATGTGGAAGAGTTGGCGTATTCCCAGCTACTGTCAGGTGATCCCAGTGGTGACCAACAAAAAGGGCAATCATTGGGGAGTCGCAGGTAAAATGTCTAATCAAGCAGTAGAATTCTTAATGAATCAGATGGAAGATGAGTGTAGGACAGGGATGACTTTGACGTAGTTGGCCGGCTGGAATATATTGCAATATATGGATAAAGAATCCCTTTTTTAAAAAAAGAAGAGAAGAGTAGCTTGATGCACAAAATGTTTCAATTTCCTTAGTTCAGTGAAACCTCAATTTTCTCAATCCTTCTTATGATCGCTCACTCTATAACTGGGTGGGTCCAGGTGCAGATGCCCCGGACCAGTCTCTTAAATTATTACTCTCATAGGCATTTAAATCAGGTTACTCACCGCTCCACGACTCTGGCTTGGGTGCGACGCCCGAACCCCGTAGCTTGGGGGGCCTGGCCGACAATCACTTCAAAACTGTTGCGTGCACTTTCACAAAGTGCACGCAACCGTTTTGAAGTGACTATGGATAGACCATACCTATAACATGCTTGGAATTTGTAACTGGGCCCCTGGGTAAAATAGGCAATGGATTGTAGATTGTTTCAGGTCTAGTACTCTAGAATCAACCAACATAATTTACTGGTTTTGGTGGTGTTTGAAAAGAAGCATTTGATAAGACCCATGATATAACTGGAGCACTACCTGTAAAAATGGATGTGGAAATGTAACATGACTGGTCTTGAAACCCCTTTTTCCGTGCTGTTATTTTATTGTAGTGCTACCCTGAAACTAAAGGGAATTAAGTGAAACTCCACATAGAAACGTTAGAGTGATACTCTTTACCTCATATACTACTACTACTACTGATGCAGAAACTAGTGTGGCCAACATTCAGGCAAGATCACTCTGGGGATCTGCTTGTTTAATGTTGCAATAAACCGTTATGCTTGTAAATCGCTGCACATGCTTTCTATGCATTGATTGGTACAGAGAAAGACAACATAAGCACAAGATTCATTATGTACTTCCTAACCAACCAGTATAGAATGAACCAGTTCCAGACTGAGATTCAAACAACATTTCAAGTATTCAGAGGCCCTACACAGACCCAATAATCGTCACTCTTTGTGGCCTCTTATAGCAGCTCCTCTGGCAGTCACCAGGATCAATTTATTTCCAGTCCAGGCCTGGGTTAGCAATCTGCAAGATACTTACTGATTACCTAAATAATAATAAAGGGGTTACCAGTAACTAGCTCACCAGAAGCCAATCATCCAACCTGCTACTATTTACTGACTTACCCATGGCTAAATCATAACAATCAGCTGTCAGTACTGGCATTAAATTATTTCTTTAAAACCCTACCAAAACTATTAAATAATACACATGAGTCACCTTTGGGGTGTTTATGGGGCTACAAAGAACAAAAATGGGGAGCTCTGGAATTGCCATCTTCCTTCGATATAAACACTCATATTACAACAATTAAAAAAAAGAGGGTATTATGTAGCACTCCTGTTAAATGTAGCACAAACCATCATTTACCCTGAGCCCTTCCTTGAACACACATCGCACAGCATATACAGGTATGGGATCTGTTACGGAAACAGCTCTGAATTACAGAAAGGCCATCTCCCATAGACTCCATTTCATCCAAATAATACAAACTTAAAAGAAAAAAATGACAATTTTCTCTGTAATAATAAAACAGCATCTTGTACTTGATCCAAACTAAGATATAATTAATCCTTATCAGAAGCAAAACCTGCTTTTTGGGTTTATTTTATGTTTACATGATTTTCTAGTAGATAAGGTATGAAGATCCAAATTACGGGAAGATCTATTATCTGGAAAACCCCAGGTTCACAGCATTCTGCATAACAGGTCCCATACGTGTATCTGTAATAGCACACAAAGGGTTATGTCACCTGTGCAAATTTACCTCTTGTGCAGGTGACAAAGTGCCTGGCAATACCTCCTCTGTCGCCTACCCCAAGTCCGGTTCCCTTCTCTGCCTGACTCTCTGCATGCGCACTATATCGCAAATGCACGCATGCGCACTCGGCGCCACGACTGAAGGGCCTGCCTAGGGCACCTGCCCAGTGTGGCACTGCTTCCTTTGTTAGGGCAAAACATTACCCTGTTCTTTGGGGTACAAATTCAATATATACAGTAAGCTGAAACAGCATATTATACTGTACAATTTCATTGGAATCAAGGGATTCTGGTACTTGTATTTTAAAGAAGAAGGAAAGCTACCGAAACAGTTTATTGTGAATACATTAGCCACAATAGTGCAAGCTAGAACACTATATTTATTCTGAAGAAAGCTTTACCATACCTAAGTAATAAGGATTAACTATATCTTAGTTAGTGTTTTTTCTTTGTCAAGCTTAGTGAAAATGAAGGTGCAGCTTACATACTTACACTGATACCATGACAATTGATGGGAAGTTGTAAGGAAATATATTCAAACCTTAAACACCTTAAACAATGATTTAATTCAGTGTCAGGTGATCTTTTTTAGGGGGTGGGCAAGAATTTCATTAATAAAAAACAAGGACAAATTCACAGAACAAAGGCATTTCAGTTTGCTACTGCAAACGTCAATAACAAATGTTTCCAACTTGTATGGCGGCTTAGTTTTCCTTAAGAACGCTTGGAATTCAGTATAGAAAGTCAAAGGCATGTCCAGGCTAGGACTGTGAAAAAAATAAACAAGAAATTAGGAATTTTAGCTATCATCATATTATGTCAAAAACAGCAAGGCTTCCTTAATAGAGCGTGCTTCTCACAAACACCAGGCAAATAGATATTGTCATTTATAGATACACTTCTGGGTAATAAATATAAATGGATCCATTTCTGAACAGATAAAGCCTCACTATAAACTCCTTAATAACCTATGGTCTGTTGTGGAGTATACACACAATTATTATGGCTTTAGCCTCTGCCTGTCCTCTGCTCCTACTGTTGTTGTTTCAAACTACATGTATGGCATATAAAGAAACTGCAAGCATTTTGATTTAAAAATGTTCAAACTAATATTGGAAAGATTGGAATTCAAATCAAGTTCTGGGAGTGATCTGAAACAGATTTGTATGGCCTTATGCAATATGCTTCTATTAAACCTTAAAGGGAAACTTTTGCGAAAATGAAAATTTAATATAAGCTTCAGCATACTGAAATAATGAACTTTCTAAATGCAATTAATTAAAAAGTCTGCATTATTTCTGAAATAATCAAGTTCATCTTCACTATACCTCTCTCAGCATCTGTCGCTGTCTCTCTCATTCTCTCTTCATTCAGGAGTTAGGTGTCAGATATGCATTGACAGTTAGATCCAGTATATC
The DNA here is from genome assembly GCA_038501925.1 of Xenopus petersii. Lineage (NCBI taxonomy): Eukaryota > Metazoa > Chordata > Amphibia > Anura > Pipidae > Xenopus > Xenopus petersii. The sequence continues at coordinate 41,072,215 of CM076684.1, read as the reverse complement.
TTATAAGGTTGATTCTTTTGCTTAGAAGATGTATTAGAGCTCACTCTATTAATATCACCAGAAATCCTGTCTCTCTACATGCAGAATTTGTGTCAAAGGCAGGTATTTTGTTAAATTATGTTTGTACTGGAATCAATTATTTGAGTGAGTTCTAATACATCTGCCAAGAAGATGTATTAGAGCTCACTCTATTAAAATCACCAGAAATCCTGTCTCTCTACATGCAGAATTTGTGTCAAAGGCAGGTATTTTGTTAGATCATGTTAGTATTGGAATCAGTTATTTGAGTGAGCTCTAATACATCTGCTAAGAAAGGAATGACTATCTGACACCCAAGTGCTGCATGAAGACAGAATGATAAGAAACAGAGAGAGGAATAGTGAAGATAAACTTGATTATTTCAGAAACAATGCAGAATATCTAATTGCTTGTATTTAGAAAGTTTCTTATTTCAGTATGCTGAAGATTATATTAAATTTTTATTTTCGCTGGGCAATGATTTTGGACCATGCAGTGCATATATTAGTAGGTGCAGCAGATGGATCATATTTTGTTTCCATTCTCTTTAAACAAGGTGCCAGTTTTATTTTTGGCACCTACCCCCCACTAACGGTATGGTTGGGGACACATACTATAGCAGTGTCTATTCCTTCTTCTTGCCCATGGGGTATATGACTTCTGCCAGCTGATAGAGGTTAGAGGCAACTGCAGTCCCCATAATATAATAAATAATGTTATTTTTGTTTGTTTGTTTTACTGTTGTTCTTATTGGCAATGGTAGTTTTTATGCACCAAAATGCAATACAGTATAGGATCTGTTATCCAGAAACATGTTGTCCAGAAGCTTCTGAATTACAGGAAGGCCATCTCCCATAGACTTCATTGTAATCAAATAATCCACGTTTTTAAAAACAATTTCCTGTTTCACTGTAATAATAAAACAGTCGCTTGTACTTGATCCAAACTAAGATATAATTAATCCTTATTGGAGGCAAAACAATCATATTGAGTTTATTTAGGGGGGTTATTTATCAAAGGTTGAGTTTTTTATACCTCGAATGAACTCGAATGGTTTCTTAATAAAAGAAAAAACTCAAATGGAAAAAAACTTGATTCTGTGAGTTCCAGTTGCAAAACCCAAAAGCTTGAATTGATAGGGTTTTCATCAGGAAAAAAATCAAATTGATCGAATCATTCTAGTTTTCGGGCAAAACCCTCAAACATCATGAAGGCTATTAAAATCTTCAAATGGTTCAATGGACCTCTGCCTTTGAAACCTACAAGACCTCGTCAGGTTTTAGATGGTGTATTTTTGGATTCAAGCTATTTCAAAAACTCACATTTTTGTGGAAAACACAACTCGAATCTTAATAAATAACCCCTTTAATGTTTAAATTATTTTTTAATAGGCCAAGTATGGAGATCCAAATTATAGAAAGATCCGTTATCCAGAAAACCCCAGGTCCCAAGCATTCTGGATAACAGGTCCCATATAGATAGGCTCTTACTATATATTTTAACACGCCTATAAAAGCACTACACTCCCATAGAGGAAATAAATAAATCTTGCTTGCCGAAGTCAATCCCTGGTTCTACGTATACAGTAAATCTACAATGATAACTATTAGAGCAAAGCATGTTTTGTAAAACAGCCATTTGAATTGTCAGCAGAAAGGTGCATGCTAGATTCAAACTCTACAGCAAAACACTGGTATTTAAATCATCTATTCAGAAGTGGTCGTTCCCAAGACTCCTGAGAATCTTCTGTGCTCCTTCCCAAATAATTCAGTGTGGGCCACTGACCTCAGGATTGTGGCCAAGTTTTCTGCTCTTTGTCCATCTCGGATGAAGGCCAATTGTGCCTAAGAAGATCCAGATGAAAGGGCAAAAAATATATGTTTGAGATACTTAGAAAAATGTGGACGAGGCCTGATGTGTGTTAATGTCTTCCTGAGATCAAACGACAGCAGTTTTCTGGTTGTTCTCATAATCTGATGCTCAGAAGCAGAAAACTGTTTATGTATTTACTCTCAATCTGTTAAATACTATTGCAGCTCCTATAACAAACACTGTTAACCCTTCCTTGCCTATTTTTTTTTACATACTGACTTCTAGAAAATATTACCAGCTCCCAGCTTAGGATCTCACACTGTATTTGCATCTTAGTTTGAAAATGAAAATTAGATGTTCTTTAACTTGGATGAAATATTTCATTTATATTAAAGGGTTGGTTCACCGTTAAGTTAACTTTTAGTTACCTTTTAGTATGTTATAGAATGGCCAATTCAACGCAACTTTTCAATTGGTCTTCATTATTTATTTTTATAGTTTTCAATTATTTGCCTTTTTTTTCTGTTTCCAGCTTTCAAAAGGGGGTCACTGACCCCATCTAAAAACAAATGCTCTGTAAGGCTGAAAATGTATTGTTATTGCTATTTTTTATTTCTCATCTTTCTATTCAGACAATATCCTATTCAAATCTCAGTCTCTTATTCAAATCAATGCATGGTTGTTAGGGTAATTTGGACCCTATCAACCAGATTGCTGGAATCGCAAACTGGAGAGCTGCTGAATAAAAAGTGAAATAACTGAAAAATAACTAATAATAAAAAAATGATACCCAGTTGCAAATTGTCTAAGAATATCACTCTCTCTACATCATACTAAAAGTTAATTCAAAGAACAACCAAGGGTGAAAGTAAGCAACTTTTTGCTGACGACACAATACTATTTTACAGAAGAAGCAGAACAAACTGGAAATCTGTCACATAATACTTATACTTACATATACAGGATAGATAGATAGATGATAAATAGATGATAGATAGATAGACCGATAGAGAGAGAGGGAGAGAGGGAGAGAGCGAGAGAGAAAGAGAGAGAGAGAGAGAGATACTGTAGATAGACAGATAGATAAATAGATAGACAATAGATAGATAAATAGATAGATAGATAGATAGATAGATAGATGACAGGTACATATATAAATAGATAGAACAGACATATAGATAGCTGAGATGATAGATAGATTTTTTAATGACCCCAAACATATTAAAATTTTAAAGAAACAAAGCAGTGACAAACTGGAAATATAAGATAGATAGATAGATAGATAGATAGATAGATAGATAGATAGATAGATAGATAGATAGATAGATAGATGATAGATAGATAGATAGATAGATAGATAGATAGATAGATAGAGATAGTGTAAATGATAGATAGATAGATAGATAGATAGATAGATAGCTAGATAGATAGATAGATAGATAGATAGATAGATAGATAGATAGATAGATAGATAGATAGATAGATAGATAGATATAGTGTAAATGATAGATAGATAGATAGATAGATAGATAGATAGATAGATAGATAGATAGATAGATAGAGATAGTGTAAATGATAGATAGATAGATAGATAGATAGATAGATAGATAGATAGATAGATAGATAGATAGATAGAGTGTAAATGATAGATAGATAGATAGATAGATAGATAGATAGATAGATAGATGAAAGAAAGAAAAGATGAAAGTCACCCAAAAGGTGGAAAGATAGGTCAAAAGTTGAAAGATAGATAGATAGATAGATAGATAGATAGATAGATAGATAGATAGATGATAGATAGATAGATAGATAGATAGACAGACAGACAGACAGACAGACAGACAGACAGACAGACAGACAGACAGACAGACAGACAGACAGACAGATAGATAGATAGATAGATAGATAGATAGATAGATATACTGTAAATGATAGATAGATGATAGATAGCAAGATAGATAGATAGATAGATAGATAGATAGATAGATAGATAGATAGATAGATAGATAGACAATAGATAGATAAATAGATAGATAGATAGATAGATGACAGGTACATATATAAATAGATAGAACAGACATATAGATAGCTGAGATTATAGATAGATTTTTTAATGACCCCAAACATATTAAGATTTTAAAGAAACAAAGCAGTGGCAAACTGGAAATATAAGATAGATAGATAGATGATAGATAGATAGATAGACAGACAGACAGACAGACAGACAGACAGACAGACAGACAGACAGATAGATAGATAGATAGATAGATAGATAGATATAGGTAGTGTAAATGATAGATAGATAGATAGATAGATAGATAGATAGATAGATAGATAGATAGATAGATAGATAGATGAAAGAAAGAAAAGATGAAAGTCACCCAAAAGGTGGAAAGATAGGTCAAAAGTTGAGACAAAAAACAATATTTTGCCACTTCAGTAATGATATGCCTGTTTTAGCATTTCTTTTACACTATATGAAACAAAAAGTACTACAACTGTGTATTTAAATTTGCTAGGAAAACAGCTGGATACAGGTAGCTTAAAGCACAATTTGTCCACTTTGTAGAAAGAGCCAGTATGTGTATGGCAGGTGTGGAAGGAGACTTGGCACCACTCTTTGAAACCTCTGCCACTGAGATCTGCAGTCATCAAGAGGAAAGACAGATGTCTGTTGGCGCAACTTCATAGCTGTAATAGTTGAGTGGGTTAACTGCCAGCATATGTATTTCAGTACGGGCAGCTGGGAATCAGCTGGATGACAAGGAGAAGGCATGAGATGAATGCAAAGAAAGGGTACACTGGGTCTACAAGCTTTTTGGGAGGATGTTGTAGTTTTGGTATGTAAATATAAACTTGGCACAGTGCAGCTGCTTTGTGGATTTTTCAAAAGTACAAAAAGAAAACCATCTGAGAATCAGAATCGTTCCAACAGATTCAACCATGGAGGGATATCTTGAATTATAGGACAAATGCTACAGTTCATGTATAACCAATCGGACCTTTTTAACATGACTGAGATCGGTTGCTTTGGGTTGTGGAGGATGATGGGAATTGTAGTTTAACAACAGCTGCAGGATATCCCTCCGTGGTTGAATCTGTTGGAACAATTCTTAACATTAGGCATTTCTGGTCTAACACATTAGCAAAGGAAATATATTCAAGCCTTTGCTTTGTTTTTATATTGGTTTTGAGAATAATTTAAGCAAATATATCATTACTGTACAAATAGTAAAAATGCTTTGCTTAAAGGGGAACTAAACACAATCCCAGTTACGTCAATGCTAGTGCCAGAAACTCAACAGAGGGGTTGGCAGCTGCCATATCTGTCCATGTCCCCAGTTCTGTGGCAGCGATCACCGTCCAGCAACATGAAGCCAATTGGTAGTCCTGGCCTAATCACTGCCACCAACCCCATAAAACCCTGCACTTCAGCACCAGCTACTTGGTATCAAATTATTTCCTGCCAGTGGAGTTTATCATCATCATTTATTTATATAGCGCTGTCAAGATACGCAGTGCTTTACTGCAGTTATAGCAAACAGGGAATAAATGGTGGATAACAAACAAGGATTACAGAGTACAATAGGGTTAGTAGGACCTAGAGATTAGAGTTTACAAACTAAAAGGTTAGGGTACAATTGAGACATTAGGATTGTATAAACACTTTGTCATTTTTGATACAGCAATGATTAATTAAGGTACATCTAATAAGCCTCTTTAAACAGGTGGGTCTTTAAGGAGCGCTTGAAAGTTTGGAAGGAAGGGGAAAGTCTGACAGCTTGTGGCAGAGAGTTCCAGAGAAAAGCAGAAGCCCGAGAGAAGTCTTGTAGACGAGAATGGGCAGAAGTGACCAGAGGAGAAGTGAGGCGAAGATCAGAAGCAGAGCGTAGGTTTCGTGAAGGAGTGTATTTGGAGATTACAGATGAAATATAGGGAGGGGTTTCATTATTAAGGGCCTTGAATGTGAGTGTAAGTAATTTGAATTTGATTCTAAAACAGATTGGGAGCCAGTGAAGGGACATACATATGGGAGCAGCTGATGTTGAGCGGCGAGCTAGATGAATGAGTCTAGCGGCCGCGTTTAGAACAGATTGGAGTTGTGAAAGGCGACTTGTTGGAATACCTGTGAGGAGTAAGTTGCAGTAATCAAGGCGGGAGATGATGAGAGACTGAATCAGTGTTTTAGTTGATTCTGAACTGAGATAGGGTCGTATTCGAGCAATGTTGCGCAGTTGAATATGACAAGATTTTGCAAGTGTTTGAATGTGTGCTGAAAAAGACAGATGAGAGTCTAAGATGACTCCTAGGCAGCGTGCCTGTGTGGTGGAATGAAATGTGGTGTTGTTTACGGTGAGTGATATCTGAGGGACAGGGGAAGATCTTGGAGGAAATATAATGAGTTCTGTTTTAGAAAGGTTCAGTTTCAGGTGGCGCTGTGACATCCAGGAGGAGACAGCAGAGAGACAGTCTGTGACTTGGGAAAGGACAGAATTAGAAAGATCAGGAGTAGACAAGTATGGTTGGGCGTCATCAGCATAAAGGTGATACTGAAGTCCAAATGACTGAATGAGTTTTCCTAGTGAAGTTGTATAGAGCGAGAACAGCGGGGGCCAAGAACAGAGCCTTGAGGAACTCCAACAGAGAGTGGGAAAGTAGTAGAAGTAGAGTTAGAGAAGGAAACTTTAAAGGAACGGTCAGACAGATAAGATGTAAACCATGAAAGAGCAGTGTCCCGAATGCCAGATGAGTGTAGAATGTCAAGGAGGAGTGTGTGGTCAACTGTGTCAAAGGCTGCAGAGAGATCTAGAAGGATTAGAATGGAATAATGACCTTTAGACTTTGCCAATAGAAGATCATTGGTTACTTTGGTGAGTGCAGTTTCAGTCGAGTGTGATGGGCGGAAGCCAGATTGCAAGGGGTCGAGGAGGGAGTTGTGAGTGAGATGCTGGATCAGGCGTTTGTAAACAAGCCTTTCTAGTAATTTGGATGCGAATGGAAGAAGGGAGACCGGTCGATAGTTAGTGGGAGAGCTGGGATCAAGGGAAGGTTTTTTGAGGATAGGAGTGATTAGTGCTTGTTTGTATAATGATGGAAAGGTACCAGTAGAGAGTGAAAGATTGAATAGGTGGGTAAGTTCAGGAGAGAGTGTATCAGAGATTGGGTGGAGAAGGCGAGAGGGTATGGGGTCAAGGGAGCAGGTGGTGGGTTTTGAGCTGGCTAGAAGTTTGCTAACTACATCTAGAGTTGCAGGGGTGAAGGAGTGCAAAGTAGATGTGAGTGGACTGCAGGTTGGTCTGAGATTGTTGTGGGACGGTATGCTCAGCCTAATGAGATCAATTTTTTCATTAAAGACATGAGCAAGGTCTTGGGCGGTAACATTAATTGGTGGAGGAGGTGGAGGGGGGCACAGGAGTGAGTTAAATGTGGCAAACAGCTGCTGTGGTTTGGAGGACATAGTAGATATTAGATAAGAGAAGTATTGTTCTTTGGCTAATGATAGAGCTCGTTTATAGCAGGAGAGCATGAATTTGAAGTGGATGAAGTTAGGATCAGTTCGTGATTTTCTCCACCGTCGCTCAGCTGATCTACTACATCTTCTGAGGTACCGTGTTACACTAGTGTGCCAGTTTTGGGATTTAGCTGGCCGGCTGTGACGGGTGGCAGAAGGTGCAAGGGAGTCAAGTGCTGTTGAAAGGGCATCGTTGTAGAGAGAAGCTGCCATATTGGGACAGGAGAGAGTATTAATATGAGATATGGATTGTGCTGATACTGTTGATAATTGTTGTGGTTCAAAGGCATTAAGGTTTCTGTACGTGTGGGTAGAGAGAGATGGTTGTGAAGGTGCAGGTGAAAGCAGTATCTGAAAGGAGAGTAGATGATGGTCAGACAGAGGGTAGGGAGAGTTAATTAAGTTGGATGGGCAGCATGAGTGGCAGAATATAAGGTCAAGAGCATGACCCTCGATGTGGGTAGGTGAGTTGGTCCACTGAGAGAGACCAAATGAAGCTGTTAGAGAGAGAAGTTTAGAGGTGGCAGCAGAAGCAGAGTTGTCAATGGGGATGTTGAAGTCCCCTAAAATGAGAGCAGGTGTCTCACTGGAGAGAAAGTATGGAAGCCAGGCAGCAAAGTGATCCAAGAAGGTGGAGTAGGGACCTGGGGGGCGATATATGACAGCAACACGCAGAGAGATTGGAGAAAACAAACGTATGCTGTGGACTTCAAAAGAAGTGAAGGAGAGAGAAGTCGGTGTAGTTAGATTTTGAAACCTACATTTGTGGGTGAGAAGAAATCCTACCCCACCGCCATGACGGCCATCCGGTCTAGGAGCGTGACTAAGTGAGAAGCCTCCATAGCAGAGAGCAGCAGGTGAAGCAGTGTCTGAGGGGGAGAGCCATGTTTCAGTGATTGCAAGAAGGTGAAGGGATTTAGCTATAAAGAGGTCATGGACTGCTTTTAGTTTATTGCAGATTGACCGTGCATTCCAGAGGGCACATGAGAAAGGCAGGGAGGGTGTTGGTTTTATGTGAATTAGGTTTGCAATATTAGAAGTGCGTAAAGTCTGAGAGACTGGAAAAGACCTTGTTGAATGCCTGAGAGTAGGAATAAGTGAGGGTACAAATGAGTGAGTTGGACCAGGGTTTGGGGAGATATCCCCAGCTGCAAGTAACAGTAATAATGAGAGTGAGACAAGGTGTGACCTAGATTTGACAGTGCGAGCATTGTATTGTTTGATGGGATGAGAGGGGATAATAGATTTAACAATACAAGATAGTGTGCTTAGATTGAGAGTGTGATGGGAGCAGTGAAGAGGAGATTTCAATTTCAGGATAGTTTGATGGATGTTGGAGTGCAGAGGATATATGCAGAAGTATAGAGGAGAGAGAGAAAAAGAAGGCAATCAAATTAAACTAGTTTAACTAGTTTAGTCAAAATAGTTAGACAGTATATTGATGTCCAATGTTTGCTTGGAGATTCCAATTCAACTCTGATCCAACTGCTGTCCAACTCTGTCTAACTCTATATGTTGTACTTAAACTTTCTGTACTTTAACTTGATGGACTTAAGTTGTTAAATCTGCCATGGCTCTCCTGCCATGCTCACCCCTGCTAGAGTTTATGCAGACGGAGATAGAAAGGCCTGAGCAGGGGACAACCAGGTAAAAAAAACAATATGATACTGTATACTAAAAAATGTAATTCTATTTCTCTTTCCCCAATTTCTGTGAATAAATATAGACATAGTCTAGTAAAAGGGAACACTTGTCAAAACAATCCTGTTAACTGCAGTGGATGTTCAATATTATTTCTTATTTTTTTCTTATAGTTTTGTATATATTTAGCAATGTGTTCCTCAACCTAACACTTATTTTACACTCTTGCTCTGAGTCACTGGCAGATTTTTTCTGCCCTAACTGCCTGAATTTAGCATGAGACAGCAATTTGCATTGCTCTACTGACACACAGGAAGGTTGTTCTTTGCAGTAGAGGACAATGTTGTATTGAAGAAGCACACTAACAAAACATAAAAGCAGTTCATAGTTTATCCCCACCTAGTCTTGTACATTCCTAACTAATCCTTAATAGTGCCACCGAGGGAATGGCAGAATAGCATTATCCTTAGAAAAGTGACATGCACTGCTTGGTATGAATGGGAGAAGGCACAACAGGTATTATAATGTTGAATATAGACAAACAGGGGTGTAACTACAGAGGAAGCAGACCATGCGACTGCAGGGGGGATCAGGAGGTATAGGGGCCCCATTAGTATAGAATTTCAATAAATATTGATAAAACAGGTCAACGTCTAGATATTTTGGGGGCCTAAAAAATAATTTGCTGTGGGGTCCAGTAATATCTAGTTACACCACTGTAGACAAATACAACGTAGCAGTATGCACAAAATGTCTCAATGTCTTAAATATATTGATAATGAGTTGAGTGCATTTGTCTATATGTATTTTGTGGTCACAGCCTCATTGCACCCCTGGTGAGCACAACTTTCCCTTGTTTGTTATAGTTTATACAGGAGCAGTGACCAGCTCCATGTTGCATCCCCACCCTTCCCAGCTGTAGTCAGGTGATCCCACTGGTGGCTAATAAAAGGGCAACCAAGTTTGGGAGTTTTACTTTGGGACCACAAGGAGCTCTGCAGTGTCAAACTGGGGGGATCCAGGGCCTGCAGCCGGATCTGATCATGGAGTTCTACATTCAGTTATTTACGTGACCATGTTCTGGGGTCCAATTTGAAGAGCTTTTAGACCATTGAGGCTGAAACATTGCAAACTAAAACACCCAGTACAATAACAGTTGCATTAGGTCTTTTATACTTATGGACAATTGGAGAATTAGAGAGTATATATGGAAAATGCTCTATTATTACTTCAAGCCTTTTGTGTAGGAAGTTAAACAGCCAAAGACATGTGCTACTTTTTTGTCTCTTTTCATCCTCGCAGACCAGGAGGTGTAATGACCATGGCAGGCTTGAGAAAGGACAGGAGCCCGAAACATTGCCTAGTCTTTGGCACAAATAAATTCAGATTTTTACCATTTCGGAGTGGTGCAGTGTGAATTTTTATATGAATAATAGGTTCCTTTTGGCAGTGGAAAATCAGCGTGCACAAAAAGCGCAAGTATAGTTGTAGCAACTTGTCTATAATTGAGTGACCATGGCAGACATATTTATACTCCGTTATATCCATGTGTTTTCAACTACAGCCATTTTATTTATAGCAAATGACACAGCAGGAAATGTTTTTTTGCCGTATAAATACAATACAACTGACCTCAATTTCTCTTGGGGTAAGGATAAGACTATGGAACTACCAAAAATCCCTCCAAGTCCAAAGTTATCCTGTGGAGGCTATTTATCAGACAATATTTTGTAGACATTTTGATAAAGTGCCTTAATAAATCCGTTCTATTGCGGGTCCATTAAACTTTAATCTTTGTGTCTTCAGAAAATACACCAAATAAATAAAACATTCAGTCTCTTTCCCCATTCTTGAAACCTCCTTATCCTATATATTAAATATAGATGTGGACGTTATCGTGCCCAAGCACGTCTGTTTCATAAACATGCCCCCAAGCAACATTAACCAGAATGATTGGGAAACACAAGCAGATAACAAAGAACTGAGTCTGGCAGTACACTAAAATATGTTTCCATTGGAAAAGCGTACTCTTAAATATATTGCATAAAATAAGTGAAGTAGTAACCATCTGACAGTTACTGCTCTGCTGAGATCCATCAACCTTTTATGCACTGAAGTGTTTCAGGGAGATAAACATGTCATCCCAACCAAGAATCCCCCACTCCCACTTTTAAGGGAGCAATCTGCAAACTGAGATTTGTTTTATATTTGAAACAGTATAGACTAGAGGCAACCTATGTCAGCTCCATTATTTTATTACATTATTGCTCTTCATGAAATAAAAATATATTCATATAGTCAAATGTTTATTCTGCTTCAAAAGTCTTTTTTTATCTCAATAGGGTAAGTAGCATACAGCCAATCAGATCCATCCGCCAAAAAAATCTTCAGGGAGGCCCAGCACTCACCCTCAACTGGTAAGGAGGTTTACCATACAGCAAACCCTATGGTCTGGACAAACCCTGGAAAAATATGAAAGGAAACATGGAGACATAGTTCAGCTGTTTATGGCTTAAATACTACATAAAATAAACAGTTTAAAAGAAAAGTAAAGCAAATCTTCAAGGAGCTTGCACATCTAATCATTAACACTGTGATATTCACAAAAAACCCTCTGCCAGGTAACCCAAAAACCCATCAGTAGATGTCCGTTCTGCCACCACCAACAAAAAGTGACTGTCTGACTCAGAATAACTGCCCTTTACTCATTAAACTATTTGTACTTCTCCAATGTGTGGGGACAGAAAGAGCCATTGTTTGCATAGTGCCTATATGGAGTCATATGTCATCATGGAGAACCCCTGATGTACACTCCAAATTCCTCTTCTCCCTCTCCCCCAATCACAAAATGAACTATACAGACTCGGGAAACAGTTATGGTACAGGACTTCCTTTGCAACCCCTTTTTTCGGCTTCAGGGCTGGGTGCAAAATGTAAAAAAGGATACAAAGTCCAATGTTATTTGGCACAATGCCATATGGTTTGCTTCTGAAGGTGCACCTCTTAGCGTTCTTAGGATTGCAGTGCTGTCATTCTAAAGAGGGAACAGTGTGGGTCACATGGGCATCACCTTGGAAGATCCTAGCTTGAGCATTATCTAGAGCTAAGGTGTAACAGAGGATATGCAAGATAAAGGAAAGCCTATGAAAGATGTTAAATGCTCTGTGGTTGTGTCTTAAGGGGGACTCCTCAATGACTTAGAATATCCATATATGTAATACAACAGAGGGTATATTATTTACTATATAAACACATATCAATAGATCTTGAGATGTTGCCCTGCTTAGAGAAACATCAGACATGTCCTCTTTTCTCTAAATATTTAAATGTTTCAGAATATAGGTTACACTGGATTCTAACTGTGTACTTTTAAAAGTTGGAAGAGGTACATTCCCCACCTCCCACAGAGAATGAGCAGAACTAGTGTATCTGTAACCCTTTCCTGGTGCTATCTTCAAAGGCAGGATTAAATTCCAGAGCACCTAACTGGTTGTGATCACACAAACCTGGAAACTCTTAGTGGTACTGGTGGGAGAGACTGGGAAGTCAATTTAAATTTTGGTTTTGGTTGATAAATAAATAGGCATAAATTGGCATAAACTATTCTGTACAACAACTATTACCAGCATATTTGTGTTTATTCATATGACTAGGAACAGCCAGCCATGTTATGTCTGGTTAACAATATCTTTATAACTTACCACATTCTCACACACCCCCTTCAAGTCCCTAACCCTGTTACATGCCCTCACTGCTCCTTATATGATCTCTAGTGATGGGCAAAATTGTTGCCATGAATTAATGCAGCATCAAAACAACCATAAACCCCAATGTATTGTGCTTGAAAAAAATCTATAGACCAATGTATTCATAAAGTTACATCAAAAAAGTTGCCACAGGAAAAGTTGCAATGAATAAATGCCCATAGGCTTTAATGTATTTTGCAGCCAAAAAAAATGCAATTTGCTAATTTTTCCATTGTGAAATGGGGCAGATTCACTCATCACTATTGATCTTTACATGCTCTCCTTATATTCAAGGATTGGGCAAAGCTTGCTACTTCTATACTGTTTCATATTGGTTTCAGCAATAATTTCACTATATCACAAAAGTACCACATGATTAGGATTAGCACAACAAAAATAATGACATTTCTTTTTGTGATTTTTATTATATTTTCAGTGACACCCAGACATTTGGTTTTGTAAAAGGAGTGTTCCCCAATGGACACATATATTTATAGATACAAAGTATAAATGCATTATTTTTTTTTTACATAATGCTGAAGCAGCTACGTAGCGATGAAAATGTTTGCTTAGTCAGTTTGCACACTAGCTGAAGATTTCCTTTAATTATAAGGTAGAGCTTGGTTCCTACATCTGTTTGGTATTCTTACATCAATGTAACCTTTGAAAATATGCCTTGCATCTCCTTAGCTAAACCACATCCACTGTAGGTTAGTAAGTACTCGCACTGGTTCCGTTAGAATGTGAGACATATATATATCTCAGATATCTACGTATGTAGACAGTTATCCGGTACTGGGCCTATTTCATATTTGTGAGATGGACAGTAATGGAACAAAAAGCTTGCTGGCCCGGACCCTCCAGACGCGCTAGATATGTGGTTTACTTACCGGCACGATCTCCGACGGGCCCCAAAGGGGACTGGCCCCTGGTGCAATTGCACCCCCTACTCCCCCGGGAGTTATGCACTTGAGGTGGAGTGTTCCCTGGTACACCATCTGAAGCCTCTCCAATTTGCCTCAAAACGGGGAAAAATTACTTCCTGACTCCAAAATGGCAATCAGACCAGTCTATGGATCAACTTGTACTATGAGCTATCTTCCATAACCCTGTATTCCCTTACTTGCTAAAAAGCCATCCAACCCTTTCTTAAAGCTATCTAATTTATCAACCAGTACAATTGATTCAAGGAGAGAATCAACATCTTCACAGCTCTCACTGTAAAAAAAACACTTCCGAATATGTCCATATGTCAGCTAGAAGGACCTACTGGTAAATAAAGCATTAGAGCCATTATTATTTATTTATACATAGTTATCACATCACCCCTAAGGGCCTCTTCTCCAGCATGAACAAATCCAATTTTGCCAGTCTTTTCTCATAGCTGAAATTTTCCATAGCTTTTATCAGCTTAATTGCCCTTCTCTGTACCCTCTCTAATAATATCCCATTTGTGTGCTGGAGACCAAAACTGTATGGTGTATTCTAGATGGGAAAGGTTTACTTTCCCTTTAAAATGGGAGTACCTATGTGACCCCACTTGCTGGAGTGGGTGGTTGATGCTGGAGAGCCTAAGGTAGAGGTAGGCCTCAGAAGAAAAAGTGTTAAGATCTCTAATAGCTCACTCTAGGAGCTATAAACCAATAATAAATATACAACGACATATTTTTAATCAAGAATGAAAACAAAATCAAGTTTGTGCATAAACAATATTAAATTATTACAAAGTACAAGGTATATTCTGTAACTATAAACGTGTTTTGTCTCTCAAACTGTATTTTGTCTCCCGAATGTATAACCTTGAATGTGGAAAATCTCGAATGTGGAAAATTACTATTAGTGATTCTGTGTCAGCACACAACTCCTCCACTTGTTTCAGGTGCACGTTCAATGGTGGCCACCCCACACTGTAGGTAATTCAGTATAGACAAGAACAGCACCTTCTTGATATGATAAAAAGGCCTTTATTCAAACATGGCACAGACCAATCGTGGCAACGTTTCGAGCCATCTCTGGCTCTTTATCAAGAGAAAGAGCCAGAGATGGCTCGAAACATTGCCACGATTGGTCTGTGCCATGTTTGAATAAAGGCCTTTTTATCATATCAAGAAGGTGCTGTTCTTGTCTATACTGTGGAAAATTACTTACAGAATGAATTGTAAAATTATATTCACTTTTCAGCATGCATGTGAATCTTCCACCAAAAAATGTCTAAAGTGCCTACTTACAAGACGTTTACTTTTTCAATCACATATAGTAGTGTAGTAGTGTTTTCCTTTCCCTTTACGACATATACGTGTGACTTCCACCAAGAAGTGGCTAAAGTGCCTACTTACAAGACCTTAATCCTTGGCTCACATGTAATATTGCTTTACGTCCCTCTCCTCTTCTCTCACTTCATCCAATCACTCCCACATGGAATAGAGACTTATATTGTGTAGTATGTTTTAATAAATATTTAAAAAATATATATAAAAAGATTTTGCACTCACATTTTAATCAGATTTTAAAAGCATTTCTATAAAATCAGCTGTCCTTTGCAGGTTGTCCAGGTCTTTCCGGGGTAGGAAAAGTGGTTGCGTTGCCTGACGCGTTTCGCTGTTCCAATCAGCTTCCTCAGAGGCATGGGGATATCCATTGCATAATTTCCTTAAAAAGCCGATCCTCGACTGGTTGCCATGGTTGCCATTCCATTCTCCACCACTTTGCATTCCACATGCGGTCCAATCCTCTCCTTGATGCCTTATCGTGCTTCGTTTCTATGTCTGAGTTTTCTGGGCAACCGCAATCTTATCTACATATACAGTCTCTAAAATCACAATCTTATCTACATATACAGTCTCTAACGGTCCTACCTTTTCTTTAGCAATAATATATTAACACTCTGGTTAACTATTTCCTACTTTATATGTCTGTTTTAGCAATACCCTCCAATTGTGTGTCCTGATTTGTTTTTTATTTAATGTTTTTTCCCATTTCTTTCGGAGTGATTAATTCTTTGTTTCTGGCGAGTTTGACTCCTTTGCCAAAGGCGCTGATCCATTTTTTATCCTATATGTTTATACAAATGGCCTGTAGATGTCACTGTGCTCAAGACTTATACTGTGCATACTTCCTGGACAGCTTAAAGGTGAAAGTTACTGTTGTGTAATGGCTGCATGAGAGCCTGCTAATAAAGCACTGCTATACTCTACTCATCCTCAGCTACCCAAAACATAACAGATTGGCGACAAGGATGGGATCTTCTACCTCTGCAGCAGCCTGCACCTTTTCGTCCAAACCCTGGTGAGCCTACCATACCTTTTACTGCATGGATCCGTATGTATGAAAATTACATTATTGCTGCTGACCAAGGGGAGATTTCTGCTGCTAGAAAGCGTGCTTTACTTATTCACTGCCTGGGAGCAGAGGGACAGCATATATTCTATACATTACCATTACCTGATGATACTTATGAAACTGCTCTTACTGCTATAAAGAACTTTTTCATGCCAAGAGTAAATGTGGTTGCTGAAAGATATAAATTCTTCCAACGTGGACAACGTAATGGCGAATCCACAGAACAATTTGTAGCAGCTTTGAGAGAGCTGGTTATTACCTGTGACTTTGGGAATCTAACAGATGAAATGCCAAGAGACCAAACAGTGGAGAAAACTAACTCACCTCGCATTAGAGAGAGACTGCTCCTATAGCAGGATTTAACCCTTGCACTTTCAGCCTGGATCTTTAGTCAGAATAAGGAAACTAGGAATACTGAAACAAGGACAATCTAAATTTACTACACCACTTGAAGTGAGGTGCCAGCGAGGACTATACACATATGAACTGATGGATGCATATGGAATGCAAGTCGTCTTGCTCCTGTTAGATACGTCTTTGGAGAAGCTCCATTTGATGAAGGACATTTTCCTACTCCTGATGTCAACTGCAATAGGCCTGAAGAAAGTGAACCTATAAGGCGTAATGAGAGAATCAGAAAACTACCTGCATGGACCAAGGCCTTTTTTATGTGAATAATGTATAATATTGTTTTAAAATGCATACTGTTTAATTGTTGCTGTTATTATAGTTGTCCAAATGCTTTCCTACTATAGGTGGAATATATGGTGTTTATACAAATGGCCTGTAGATGTCACTGTGCTCATACTTATACTGTGCATACTTCCTGACAGCTTAAAAGTGAAAGTTACTGTTGTGTAATGGCTGCATGAGAGCCTGCTAATAAAGCAGTTCTACTCTACTCATCCTCTGCTACCCAAAACATAACAGTTATGTTCCAACAGGATCATTCACCAATGTGGTATTGCATTTTCCATCCATTTGTTAGAATCTGCATGAAATGCACCTCTGCTTGCTTCTTATTGGTTCAGTAATTTGATAGAATCTTTTCACAAAACTGATTTTGTGGGCACGAACACAAGCTTTGAGGGGAAGACAAATTTGTGGTACTAAACTTTGGCAAATAAAAGAAGTTGAGGCCCTATAGAAGTCAATGGGAGATGCGCTGATCCGATTGCACCATTTTTAATCCATTTGCACTTTTAGAGGTTTTGGATGATTTTTACTAGCAATTGCCTGAAAAAGTCGGCAGAATCCCGAACGGAATCCTGGATTCGGTGCATCCCTAAAAACTAGGGATGCACCAAATCCACTTTTTTGGATTCGGCCGAACCCCTGAATCATTCGCAAAAGATTCAGAATACAGAACCAAATCCGAACCCTTATTTGCATATGCAAATTAGGAGTGGGAAGGTGAAAACATTTTTTACTGACAATAAGTCACGAAATTTCCCTTCCCACCCCAAATTTGCATATGCAAATGAGGATTCGGTTCGGCTGGGCAGATGGATTCGGCTGAATCCGAATCTTGTTGAAAAAGGCCGAATCCTGGCCAAATCCCGAACCGAATCCTGGATTTGGTGAATCCCTACTAAAAACTACACAAATTAGAATTTTGATAAATGAGCCTCTTCTCATTGTGTGAAATTAGAGCTCACCCACTTTCTAAATATTCCTATGGGATTTTTAGAAGTGTATTTATCAAATGGTGAAATCTAATTTTCACCCATTGAGTCAAAGATTCAAGATACATGTGAAACAATGTGTCCACATGCAAAGAGTACAGTGTACACTGTGCAATGGAATTCTTACTTGAATGCCTTCTCCACATACTAGACAATTAACAGTGCAACATTACAAGAATAAATTCAAATTACAATAAAGTTCTGTTTACTCTAGCTATATACAATAAAGTTACAAATAGGTCTAGCTTCTTCTAAAAACAATAAGTTACAATAAATCCTATTTACTCTAGATAACGTGTACTATTATCAAAATGACCATAACCATAAAGAGTGTAAAATGTAGTTTAACAGTCTTTAGCATTTGCAATGTAAATAAGCAATATTGCACATAAGTGTGTTGAAACCACTGCTAAGCATACTGCACATTATATTGCATTGTATGAACATTTATTATTGCACATTGTAAACAGTCTCTACATACCCTTTGTTACATTGGTTTGTGTTATACAGTCTGACAATACTAGAGTAAAAGCTGCTGTCCCTGAATCTAGCAGTGTGTGTGCAGATTGACCTGAGTCTTATGCCAAAGGACAGGAAAGAGAAAAGTGGTAGTGCAGGATGACTAGAGTCCTTCATGATGTACTCGGCCTTTCATAGACATTGGGGCAAATTTACTAAAGGGTAAAGTGGACAATGCTAGCAAAAATTCACCAGATATCCTATTTGTTGAGACATCGGCAATTTACTAACAGGGGTAAAGGGAAAATTCACTAGTGAACGAGTACATCGCTAATGAAGTTTCGCGCCCTTCCGCCAGGCGATTTTTTACTCAGGCCAACAATCATTAATCGTTTTCCATAACGTTACCCCTTTTGCCAGAGTTTCCTTCACCAGCTTAGACCTGGTGAACTATCAAAACTTTGCTAGTGTTCGGCTGCCAAGAAGCAACTTCGCATTTTATTGAAGTGGCGTAGTGGTAGCAAATTTGCACCTGGCGAAGTGTGGTGAAGCCTTTGCAGGCGAAAATTCCTTTAGTGAATTTGCCCTACTGTGTGGTATAAATGTCCTGAATTTCTGGAATTGGTGTGCCAATGATCTTCTGAGCTGTTTACATCACTATTTAAAGGTCTATGTTTGTAGAGAGATTGGGCAAAAGGAGTCACAGAGTTCTGGTTCCTTTCCCTCCTTATGTATGAGGACAATTACAGCTTCATAAACGGAAGGAGGGAGAGAGCCTTTTTCTATGGAGTCTAATAGGGTTCTATGCAGACACGGATTGGTGGAAATGCCACTTTGTGGAAATGCCTAAAAGGCCCAGGCCTAGGGCAGCAGGATTTTATGGGGCGGCATACTGCCCAACCACATCCTCATTTTTTGGGAAGCACTGGGTATGGTCAGAAGATATTATAGGTTTTCATATTTCCCATGCACCAATCTCCATTGCTCCGGTTCCAATAATGAAAATCCGAGCACACGCACAACTGAAAGGGAGCGGACGGGGGTGACAAATGGCAGAAGGCCTAGAGGTGCGCACTTTGTAAATCCGGCCCTGGTTCTATGTATGTGTTGGGGCAATTGTTCGCATTGCAGCTTGCACCATGCTGTGGGGAAGCCACCTGGGCCTGCCGTTTTGCATTGGGGAAGCAAGGAATTCAAGTCCCTCACTTCTTGTAGTAACTTGTAGTAGTAATTGGGATGTCACTGAGGGAGGCTTCCTCCTGGGACATGTGTGGAAAGTCAATGTGGTCAAGGAAGTTGTCGAGTTGAGAATAAGTATTTTTATAAGTATGATTCGGGAGCTATATAAGGTCCTGTAAAAGGCAACAAATGTGTTGGTGCATTTCTATTTTTTACCCCTTTAATCAATTATGTTCAGTATAACTAACCCCATCCACTAGTTCTACACAGTTATTGTCTGTCCCCTGCAGCAGCATTTTATCTTTGGTTTCACCTGTGGGTTAACTAGTATGATGTAGAGACTGATATTCTGAGACAATTTGCAATTGGTTTTCATTTTTTATCATTTGCCGTTCTCGAGTTATGTAGCTTTTTATTCAGCAGCTCTCCGGTTTGCAATATCAGCAATCTGATCGCTAGGGTCCAAATTACCCTAGCAACCACGCATTGATCTGAATAAGAGACTAGAGTATGAATAGGAGAGGCCTGATTAGAAAGGTAAGTTAAAAAAAGTAGAAATGACAATACATTTGTAACCTTACAGAGTATTTGTAATAAATAAAAAAGCTGGAAATTATCAGAAGAAGAAGGCAGATAATTAAAAAAAAAAACCTTGAAGACCAACTGAACAGTTTCTTAGAATTAGCCATTCTACAACATACCAAAAGTTAACTTGAAGGTGAACCACCCCTGTAACCTACGTCAACAAATAAGATTCTGTCTGGTAGACAATGCATTACGCTGGCCATAATGAGTCCGACATGCGTACTGTACACCAACTCTCAGGTTTAATCCCACAATGTTCCTGGAGTATTGCCTGATGACAGATGTTAATAGCTTATTATTATTTTATTACAAGATTGCACATAGCGATTAAGAACACGGTGCATCATATTCATCCTGGCGTGTGAGCTGCGACGCAGTCCCTAGCGTGTTTTCAAATCTAACAACATTTCCTCTCTGCCTCATTCTGGACTTCTCCCATAAATATGTTCTAGGGAAAACACTGCTGCAAAAGTTCTTCCATGAAGTTTCCGTTACAGGCTCTCTGTGGATTTTCTATGTATGTAAATATTTTATTCCGTGTTTAAAAACAAAAAAAAAAAAAAAATGTTACTCTCAAATATTTATTTTATGACAACCATAAAATTCTGTATATAGAATTCCTAAATAAACTGTTATCCAATATTATATTGTATGATAAGTGTAGTGCAGTTACTCGCTAGTCCTATAAAAAGCAGTGTAGGGGTAAATGATAATATGTTCCTTTCCTCGGATAATTACACAATCCTAAGCACACGCTTTTTCACTCCTCATGTGATAACAGTCATAGATCTTGCATTCGCGTGGCAAACCATCACCTAACCAATGTTAAATATGCATTTTATAAGACATTTATAACACCTTTACAGAATGCCAGAATGCATGCAGCTATTTCTCTTATTAGACATGTTATTAGCTAGTCGAATACATTTAAAAGAAACGTACCAGTGATCACCAGAGAAGAGCATTCATAGAACAGTTCATAGTCACATTACATGCTGTACTGATATAAGGATAGCACAAACATATGAAAATGTAAGAGCTCATTCACAATATCACACAGTGTGCAAAATGCAATAAAATGGGGACATTGTGCAAATAGCTGCATGCTTCTGTGCTTCATTACAGACTGCACCTGGGGGCAAATTTACTAAAGGGGAAGTGATTAATGCGGGCGAAAATTAAGATTTACTAACAGTCGCTAGTGTAACTTTGCTAGCGAAGGAGATAGACTCTAGCGGTACTTCGCTCCCTAACGCCAGGCGAATTTGTGCTCTGGCGAAGGAATGTAACTACGCAAATTCACTAAGATGCGGATTTTGTGAACGTTACCTCTTGTGCCAGACTTACCTTCGCCACCTCAGACCAGGCGAAATGCAATAGATTAGATAAAACTATTAAATGAGATCCTGTGCGCTTCCTACAATAAAGTTTTTTGAGTCTCTCCCACTCCACCGGGTTATGTGTCTCTTATCAGTTCAGATGTATCTTTTGTTTTATAGTGTTTTTCCGGTATTGGTCTCAAAATTCCACCGTCACACCTCTCCGCTCCCCTCCAAAACAAAATGTAATAAAGAGACAATTGTGCGTAACCGTGACACAAAGAAAAGCCCCTGTATGGTTAGAACTTCTGGCCTATAGAGTTTTGTGATACACTCACTTCATCAGAGGACTCCCGATGAAGTGAGCGTATCACGAAACGCGTTAGGCCGGAATTTCCAATTTTTAGGGGCCGATTCACTAACTTCCAGTGAAGGATTCGAAGGTAAAAAACTTTGAATTTCGAAGGTTTTTTTGGGCTACTTGGACCATTGAATGGGCTACTTCGACCTTCGACTACGACTTGAATCGAACGATTCGAAGTAAAAATCGTTCGATTATTCGACCATTCGATAGTCGAAGTACTGTCTCTTTAAAAAAAACTTCGACCCCCTAGTTCGCCATCTAAAAGCTACCAAAGTCCATGTTATCCTATGGGGAAGGTCCCCTTAGATTAAAATCCTTCGAATCGTTGAGGATCCTTCGAAGGATTTCATTGTTCGATCGAAGGGATTATCATTCGATCGTTCGATCTAACTATCTGCGCTGAATCCTTCGACTTCGATATTCGAAGTCGAAGGATTTTAATTCCTAGTCGAATATCGAGGGTTAATTAACCCTCGATATTCGACCCTTAGTGAATCGGCCCCTAAATGTAAGTTTATATTTTGTCTATGTGCAATAAAGCTTAACAAAACTTTTGAGCCATTTCTTTGTCGCCCGGAACGTTTTCCCGACCTGCCAATTTGACCCATTTGGGTATCCGTAGACGAAGGAAGCGAACCAGGAAGTAAACGGCAAACGCGGGTGAGAGGAACGAGTAGCGACAATGGAACCACGAGTAGGACTGTGCAGACAGCAAGTAACACACTCACGACTGTGACCAGAAGGATTGTCACACTTCACCAGGCGTAGATTCGGCCTGTACGCAACTTCGAATTTTAGTGAATTAGCGTTGTCCTGGCGAATCTACCCCTTGCAAAGTGTGGCGATTTCGGCATGGCTCGATTCAAATGAGGAGGGCAAGAGGAGGCATGTAAGTGTCCATCGCTTCCTACACCTGAAGACGCAGCATACATTGGTACCTATCCTTACCTGGGATGTCTTTGTACAGAATGCCTAATCAAAAAGCTCTTGTGCCCCTTAAGGTGGCCATAGATGCAAAGATCCGCTCGTTTGGCGATGTTGCCAAACGAGCGGATCTTTCCCCGATATGCCATTAACAGGCATGGCTATATCGGGGGTAATCTGATTGTTTGGCCTTATGGCCGAACGATCAGATTACGATGTGCCATGAGCTCCGGCTGGATCGGTCGGGTCAAAATCAAACCTGACCGATCGACCAAACGACCGATCTCCGCCGGGCGAAAGCTGTCGGCACACGCCACACACAATCCAAAAATCGGATCTGTGTGTCTATGGCCACCTTTAGTGTTCTTGCCCTTGTGTTCTGAGGAGGTTATGATGAATTGCACCTATAATCAAGGTAATCATCAGAAATCAAAGGCCTTTATGACAAAATTTTCTTGGCCAATGGATTATTATTAGTATCCCTACAAAAAAAACATTGATGACCAGGCCCACCACAAGTTATAAAAAGCCATCGGTGGGCAGAGGCCCCCTACAAGTTAAGAATAAACATTGGTGGCCATCCCCCACCCCACAACTTAAACAAAAACATTGGTGGCCAGGGTCCCCCATAAAAGTTTTAAAAAAAAAACATTGATGGTCAGGATTTTAAAGAAAAAAATAGACCATTGTGTTTAGTGGAACTTACCTAAGTTGGGCAGGTGGTCTTCTTCATTTTCCTCTTCTTTTGCTCTATTTGGCTAATCCAGGACGTGAAGAACAGCCGGGCCCCTCTTAATATTAGTAAGTGACTGTCCCCCTGTACCCCCCTGATTGTGGCCCTGACTATAATCTAACAACTTTCATGATTAAAATCAAAGCATTTGCCAGACCACAATATATAAATAACCCATTAAGGATCAAAACAAATAAAATGTAATTACCTTGTGTATAGCACATAAAAAATATAGTTTGGTAATACAACCAATATAATAATGTAAATGTAAATAATAAATGAGAGGAGTAGCACTCGTATATCATATGGGGCAGCAATGACCATTTCTGTAGGTTTGTAAAATGTTCACTTTAAATGTAAATAAAGAAGCAAATACATTAAAACTTTAAATTGTAATAAAACCGCAAATGGAATCACTATTGTCTTGTTTCAGTTTCTTTGAGCAGTGTTTGTCAAACTGTCATGGTAGTCTGCGGAGGCTTCTCGTACGTGACAGTAACTGCTGACATTTCAATCAAATTGTTGCATTATTTGTTCTACCTGTAGCTAGCCAATTACTGATTGCTATGGGTAACTGCCCACAGGGAAATTTGCCCAGTGTTGATTAATGAGTTGAATGTAATTTTAAAAGCAGTGGTATAATAGCAGTTCCCAGGCCCATTCAGTGTCTCATGTGGGTGCTGCGGCAGGTGCGCTAATTTTAAATTTAAAAATGTAACTGGTAGGGGGAATTTTGGAGAAGCAGACTCCATGCTCTGGGCCCCAGTGACTCCCAGGCTCCCCTGCGACTTCTATTGTTATGTGTCTATTTAGAAGTTTTTTTAGGTGAGACCCAGATGAGGGGTCCTTCTCTGAGCTGCTCATTTTATGACCCGGTATACAAACACAAAATTTTATTGCTTTTGGTTTTGTTTTGTTGGTGGTGTGACTGGGTTGCATTCATTTACATGATTTAAAATGTTAATGCAAATCTTTCTTTTAATTCTTTTAGCCAGATTTAATTATTGTAAAAGAAATATATCATAGGTAGTACCTTGGCATAGCTTCCCTGTTTTAATCTGTCAACTATGGAATAGGTAATACCTTGGCGTGGCTTCCCTGTAATAATCTGTCATTATTTTACAGTCAGGTAAACTTGTAATCTTATCTGTTTGATTGATTTTTGCCTGCTATAAGTAGGTGTAAGCAGAGAACAAATATTATTAGAATTAACCAAAGTGGATATTTATAAAGCTGCACCAAAAAAGAAGCGACTGAGTAAGCATTTATGATCAATTTCATTAAAATTGCTTTCAGTAAGAGGCAAACATACACGTATGGTTTGGGTCTGCAACACAGGTTTTGCCTTTGTCAAGACTTTGCCAGATTAACATTTCTGGGTTTGTGTTTTGGCACCAAACAACAAGTTCAGTTTCCAAGTCAGTAGGATTAAGAGTCTTGTCGGAGCCAAGCGAAAGATACAATAGATAAGCAAGATAAATAGTTTCTCCCTACTGTGTACAAGGGCAGCACCTGCGGCAGGCTTAGCACCTGTGAGAGGCAATGATCAGCATTGTAATATTATTTGGAGAATTCACAGAAGTATTTGGGGAATTGTACAAAAAGAATTGGAATGAGGCTAGTTATTTGGGAAGAATATATAATATCATACTAAAGGCCTCCTGGGTAAATATAAAGAGGCATGATCAGGAGTCATTTCCTGGATTTAAAAATTTGTATATATATATATATATATACATATATATATAATAATCGTGATTAATTGCCTACAATTATGTGTTTGTTTGTACGAAATTCGTCAGGAGTTCTATCTTCTTAACCTTCTGATTTGTAATAAAGACATTTTTATCATTATTCCTGCTTCATCAATGGCATTTACACTGAAATAAGACATTTTCCAAATACAGGTATGGGACCTGTAATCCAGAATGCTCGGGACCTGGGGTTTTCCAGATAACGGATCTTTCCGCAATTTGGATCTTCATACCGTAAGCCTACTAGAAAATTGTGTAAACATTAAATAAACCCAATAAGCTGATTTTGCTTCCAATAAGGATTAATTATATCTTAGTTGGGATCAAGTACAAGGTACTGTTTTATTATTACAGAGAAAAAGGAAATCATTTTTAAAAATGTGGATTATTTGGATAAAATGGAGTATATGGGAGATGGCCTTTCCATAATTCAGAGCTTTCTAGATAACTGATCCCATACCTGTATAATCAATTAAAAATGCACATATCATGCATTCTGGTTTTGTTTGAGAGTTTTCTAAGATGGGCATGATACAGATAAATGTGATCATTTCAGAAACAGTACAGAATCTCTTCATCTCTTCCACAAGATGAAGTTTTATAATTAATTTTAATTTTCACAATAGGGATATTCAAGGATATTACTGCATACAGTATAGTATCCCTTTACCTTATCTTATCTCCTGAGGCTGCAGGGCTGTAAACTGATAGCAGCTAGTTATTTACTGGACATCTGAATGTGCCTCTTTTTCTACAATACAGACAGATGGAAGCTAGAACATAGACAGGCACACAAGTATAATGAGATATATGTTCACTTATTCGATTAGCAAAAAGTAGATACAAAATAAAACTTTTTCACAGTTTGCATATTTCCTACAATAATCCAAACAAATACATTGTACACATTTGCTTTCAAGCGTAAATAAAACAATTGAGGAAGAAAACTAAATAATTGCAAAGACACAAAATCGTTTAGAAATAAATTTCAGTTTTTAGCATTTTTTTTTCAGTTCCTCATTCAGAACACTGGATTTTGTGCTGCAGTTTTGCCTGAGAAAAGGAACTCAACACCTCAATGTTTAGTTTACAAGTTCTGAAATGTTTGAGCAATAACACGATTGTTTGCTCACTTTCCTGCCAACACCTTGCCCATATACCCATCAAGTTACTGCCAGTTATAGAGGCCAAGAATTGTGTGGTTCTTCTATTAGAAAGGCATTCTTCTATTAAACGGCAAGTAGCTAGTCAGTAATCTGATGAAAGTGTTCTCACAAAATTATAATGTAACTGTGCACATTTTAGTTTTCATGTTTTGTGGCAATGAATGAGCACACATTGTGTAAGATTACGATATATTGATAACAATATACCTCACCCCTCTTACTAGTGTATATTTAAGTTATTATATGGTATAATAAATCAATGGATTGTTGCACATAGATGATTACAATTAACCCAACACAGTATTTGCAATATTTACAGTTCCAAATGTTTTATATAGTCTACATTGTTACCACCAGGTCCATCATAGTTTATTTCTGGTCATCTGATGGCTCATCTACACAGACTTCCCAGTTTGTTTCTGTCTTCATCTCTCTCCCCAGGCTGCTGTCCAGTGTTCTTTTATCCTGGTTTGTGATATCTGCCCCCACAGCTCCCAACTGATAAGATGGGGTGCTAAATCCCCCAACTTGCCCAATTCCAGTTGAGCAATTTTCTCACATTCAGAAATGAGTTATACGGCTCTAGTAGCAACATACAGTCCCATTTCCATCCCCAAGAAACTCTTTAATGTATAATTTGGGTAAGGGTGAGATTGGAATGTAAGTTTCCTGGACAAATGGTTCCCTATTAAGGATTAATTACCATATATTCTGGGCAAAACACAATTGCTGTGACCACATGAATATATACAAGAAAATATCAAAATCAATATGGCAATTTATTAAAATTGGTCATTTATGACCAAGCCAGTGGCCAAATTCTCTGTGAATAAGTCCAAAGTGATTTCTTACCCAATACAAATCTCACCATAATTTAATCTAGCAAGGCTGAAAATCTCAACAGTGGAGGAATGTATATGGCTGCAAATGTTAACCCCAGTCAGCACTCTGAATGGATGAGCCCGGTGTTTGGGTAACTAAATCAAGCAAACAAATCATTATAGTGACTGGATTGGGAATAAATATTGGCTATGTAAAATAACACATTTATGCAAATAGCAAAAAAAATAATATAGAAACTTTTC
Organism: Xenopus petersii; assembly: GCA_038501925.1. Lineage (NCBI taxonomy): Eukaryota > Metazoa > Chordata > Amphibia > Anura > Pipidae > Xenopus > Xenopus petersii. The sequence continues at coordinate 41,044,894 of CM076684.1, read as the reverse complement.
GTTAATTGAAGAATGCATTTTTTTTTCGTATGACAAATCAAAAAGTTGCGTTTTTCATGACTTTTCTGCAAATTTTTCCCATTCAAGCTTTTTCAGTTTGGATCTTTTAATAAATGACTGGCATTCGTGGAAATTCGTTTATTTGTGGTTTCAAAAAGCTCTAATACCACTAAAATTAAACCTTTATTAAATGGGCCTCCCAGTGTCTTAAAGGGATGTTGACTTCTGTAAGCCTATGGGAGGAGATAACAAAGGTTGTGGCCAGAGGAAGAGAACAGTAGAGTCAAAGGTAAAATTGCAGTTGTTCCAATCATATGACCACGGAAGCTAGGCTAAGCTGATGAACATATGAATATATTATTATTAGCTAAATGCATTATCTTTATTTGCAAACTTGCAAATCAACATGCGCACCATGGCATCTATAGTAAAATACAAGAAAGTGGCAATGAGAAATATATAATATATATTTCAGTTTGTGTATGCGTAAAAAAAAAATACATAACCGATTTGTTTTGACTAGCTTTCCATAATCAAGGAATGTAAAAACAGTGCTCAGCCCATTTTCAAATCTTAGGGATTTGTACTAATTTAATTGAACTATGCAGTTCACTTCCTTAACACCACAAAATACATTAAGAAATATTGTTCTGCTGAGCTGAATCAACACACGCTGTATCACATACACCTACGCAAACTATGCTTTCACTGTAAGAAACCCTTGAGTCAGGTTTAGCCTTTAAATTCCGTAAAAGGGAACTAAATAGAAAAGAGAGTTAAATTCTCAACCTAAAACTTGGAGCAAGCCAACTTAATTTCCTGTCGGAGAGCAACCACCAACCTGAAAAACAGGAGAGCTTATGTTTGCTTGAGTACCTGCATATTCATAATTTGGTTGTTCTATTAAAATGCCAGAAGGCATTCATACCATAACTGTAATCTGTTATTAGCTATTGTGCAAGGATTCAAGCTCAGATTTGGCAGAGCAGGAAAATCCTTCCTTCTGTTATTTCATCTTGTACTTTAGTTTGTAGAAATTATACATTTATGGTCTCAGCCTTTATCAAGAAAAAAAGGGAGCAATTGCTGCAAACATTACAGGTTTGTGTTCAGTCATAAATAGAACTGTAAATTCCTCCCTTTCATGTTCACTAAAAGGCCGGTTTCTTCACTAAAGGGCAAGTCAACCCCAAAATATTTTTTTTGCCTAGTAAAAAAACATCATTCTAAGATATTTCGCAATTTACATTAATTACAAATTTTCTGTGGTTTTTAAGTTATTCGTATACTGTAGGTTTCGCTATTGAAAGCAGTGTTTGTCTCCCACATTCAGATGTAAAAAGAGTTAGGGAGCAACGCAAGCATAAAATATGTTCCTAGGTGCTGCAAAAGAAGAGCTGTGTTTTGCCATTTGGTAGCCGCTATGTGGGTTGGCAGCATACAGGAGGCTCTGTTTGGCATTACATCTAGTTTTAGCAGCCAAAACTTGCCTCCAAGCCAGGAATTCAAAAATAACCACCTGCTTTGAGGCCTCTGGGGGCAACATCCAACTGGTTGGTGAGCAACATATCGCCCAAGAGCCACTGGTTGGGGCTACTGTACTAGCTATTGGTGCTCAACCTGAGTTACAGCTAGTGTTGCCACCTGGCCGGTATTTTACTGGCCTAGCCGGTAAATCACCAGCCAATGCCGGGGCCGTTATTACCGGCAATGTAGCTGCCAGTAAATTTGTAATACATCAAACAAATGCCCGTGGCCTGCACCCAGCCTAGTAAAAACTAACCTTTTTGCTGCTGGCTTGAGTCCAAACTTGCGCTGTGGCCCCGCCCCCTTTGACATCAAGACCGGCTCAGCCAATCACGCGCCATGGATCCACCCCCTTAATTGTTGCAACCTGCCCCTTTGCAGCCTGGGCCCGCCCTTTTATTCCTGCCCCTCCACCAGCCGGTAGAGATTTTTTTAAAAGGTGGCAACTCTAGTTACAGGGGGGGGGGGCTGTGAATTCAGAGGTTGAAGTATTAGTCCTTCTTTTAGGACACCGAACTGTTACATAGTAGATGAGGTGGGATGGAGAAACAGACACATGTTCAGCCATGAAGCTGTAAGCGTTTTGAGTGGAAAATAAGTATTTCCCGAATCCAAAACAGCAATTCAATTAGTCCTGTAAAAAATATTTTGCACCCTGTGATGGAACCTCTTTTCCTCCTCTCTCAAATGATGTCCATGTTTCCCCCTGGGCAGATCTAGTAGTATAATCAGAGTTGATTATTTTGTCCCTCTCTCTGGTAATTAATTGTATAAGGGCAATGGCACATGGGCACATGGGATGTGCATTTGGCTATCCTTGAACTGGGATATCCCACCCATCCATTTTGAACGGTAATTAAATGAGAGCGGTGGTGCACAGTGCACTCACTATGAAAAGTGACAAAATACAAAAAAAAATGTCCCAAGGGCTAATATTGTACACAGTTGGATTAGAAAGAAGCTCAGACTGGTGCAGAATTTTCTGTTATAAGAAGTTATATAGCATTTTTACCAAGAGAACTGCTGGTTGGTGAGAGAATGGAAGACCAAAAACCATATTTTTTAAATACTCCTCTGTGGCTACAGGAGGGAGTCTGGAAAATCCATACTAGAACCCACTTTATAGGGGGGTCCTTTACATTGCTGTGCACAAGGGTTCTGCTTATTATATTTGCCCATGTTTAAGGAGACTTCTGAATTTGAAATTAATGACTGCTAAGAAACAAGTACATGCAGCCAGTTATGAAGAAAATCTTCAGGATGTGACTAATTGGAAGAGAGCCAGCCAGGTAGAAAACGGCCTTCCATTTTGTTTTTAGCACTTCTGTGAGTTCTAATTGGTCACTGCCAACATTTCTCATCCAGTGTTTTATTCTCTGTCCTTAAATGTGATGTTTTCCATATTCTGCCAATTTTAACAGCCAATAAAAATACACAGCCAGTAACATCTTCAAGCAACAGTTTCATTTACACGGGAAAATTAATAGGAAGAGAGTTTGTTTGTGTTGAAGAATAACTTCCTGATCCTGCGCTAAATTGGTTCACACGATGGGTGCGTTTCCTATAATAACTGCAAATCCAGATGAATTGTCTCTTGGCCTCCAGAATCAGAGGCATTTAATTAATAATCCTATAGTGACAGCACTTGAATGGCAAAACACAATTCTCATCTGTACTTTTCTGGAACTGAGGAGGCCCCTTGCTTTCACTCCTCACCCAGAAGGTGGACAACCTTCTTCTTCTTCTTCTTCTTCTTCTTCTTCTTCTTCTTCCGTGTTGCACTATAATATATATTTATATATATATTAATTATAAGAAAGAAGAAACATCAGAGAAGCTTACTATTTTCCTTACTCAGACTTACAAGAGCCCAAAGTACAACTTTGTGTGATCCTGACACATTTATTTATTCTGCACCCCTATGCTTCTCTAGCAGGTCTTCTTCCAGTCACAGAGGTATGTTTGACTGAGACTGCCTATAATATATTACATAGAAATAATTGAGTAAATTAGCAGTGGTTTGACCTCTGCTCTTCAACCAGCAAGCCAAAGGATAATTGCTTTGATCATTGGTAGATATGTGTACGTAACAGTTACCTCAAGTGGCTAATGGATGTAGTCTCTGAGTCAACAAGCCAAACCACTCCAGCAAGTAAGTTAAATTCTGATAAATCTTAAAAATTCAGACATTATTTAAGGGAAAACTTTGGCCAACTTATGCAGTTTCTTTTTTCAAAGAAGTCATTTGCAGTAGAGAGCTATTCAGTGGCTTGTGCACTGGGTTTTCCCACAACATTGATCTGGATAAATTTGAGCACCATGAAAGCTTCTTTGTAGTCACAATGAATCATAGTGCCATAACTGGGCCTTGTACAGATCGTGGCAAAAAGGGACAAACCACAGGGAGCAGATATACTAGCAATGATGAGAATACACCAATGTTTTGGCACTATTCCCCTTGACAAAGGCTATAATGCCAAAATGTTGGGATATTCTCATCATTGGCAAGTAATTTCTAATTTTCTAATACTGGGAGTGCCCTCCATTAACTTATACTGTATTTCCCTTGTACAACAAATTGGTCTGCCTACTGAATGTCTTAATTCTGTGCTCACAATTTTCATTTGCTTGATTTCTTTAGCATTGATTATGCCTATATTTTGCACGATAAGGGGGACTTACTAAAAATAGAGTTTTTCTAATTTTAAATTTTTAACCATGAATAAACTAATTTCAACGGACGTCCATCATTCATCAAAAGATCTGAACTGAAAAAGGACAAACGGAAAAAAGTCACGGAAAAGTCGTGCAAATGCTTTTTCTACTTGTTGCGTGATAACTAGGGCTTTTTAGTCAAAAACACCTGAAAACTTCAGAAAACACAAAGCAATTAAAGCACAGTTGCATAAGGGACATCTGCCGTTGACTTCTATATGATTTTGACATGTTTTAACTGGAGTATTTTCGAATTTGTCTCAGTTTTGTCACATAAAATAAAAGTTGTATTTTTTAGCAACTTTTTCGAGTTTTTGGTGAAAAAGCTTGACCCGAAAAGTCATGATTTAGTAAATTGGCCCCAAAGAGTAGGCACAGGGGATCTAGACTTTGAAGGTATGTATGTTCCTGATTCTGTACGTGAACATGAAAGCCAAGTGGACATAGTAACCATTCATTCTTCTTGCATCAGAGGGGGAAAAATTTCCTTCCTTACTCCAATATGGCAATCGGACTAGTCCCTGGATCAACTTGTACTATGAGCTATCTTCCATAACCCTGTATATATTTCTTAACAAGCCTTGAATTAATTGCCCACCACGGATGTCAAACTAACTGGTCTATAATTGCCAGGCTGAGATCGTGATCCCTTTTAAAATATAGGAATTACATCAGCTTTCATGGATAGGGTTTGATGAAACTTTTTTCAATTGTCTATTTGCAAATTGCTTCACTGTTAACAAATGACAAGATTTTAAAACACAGTCAATCATTTTTTTCAACTCTACAAAGGAGAAAATGCTTATTCTAGCAGCATTTTTTTAAAATAAATATGTCACAGAGCTAAATTTCTATTTCAGTAACTGTTTTAAATGTAACCTTCCTATTGCACAAGCTTAAAAAATTATCAATACACCTGACTAAAGGAATGGGCTGTACAGTGTGACCTGTTCCCAGTGTAAACATAAGTCTTATCTGCCTCAAGACTATTGCAGCCAAGCTTGTCATTCCTTGGTAAAAACACTGAAACACTGTATAGTACACATTCCACAACAGACGGCCAAAAATGTTTTGTGCACGATTAGGAATAAACAGTTTCCATTGCTGAAAAACAGGTATTTGTGGCCTAGTTCATTCCCTTCTGGACTCCGAGGGAGAGCATGGCGGTGAAGCAGAATTTTATGTACTGGAGGTAATTTCTGTCTTTAGTCGCAGTGTGCTGTGTGGCTAGTATGCATTTCTGATGATGTAATAAAATAGCTGAAAAATGGAACAAATTGAGCCGTGATAGTAAAAGTGCCATTATTCACTTAATCTTACCAGCGGTTGAAGTGAGCCATACCATTTTGGCACTGCTGTAAAATTATTATAATAAGAAATAATTTAAGCTTTTTGAGCTGCAGTTAAAGGCTACCTAAACTACAATTAGTGATGGGCGAATTTGGGGCGTTTAGCTTCGCCAAAAAATTTGCCAATTTCCTGCGAAATTTGCGAAACGGCGAAAAATTTGCAAAACTGCACTGGTGTCAATTTTTTTTGACGCGGGCGAATTTTCACGTCAGTTTAGTGAATTTATTCGCTGGCGGCGAATCGCGGGAATTCGGCGCGAATCCGTGCCTGGCGAATAAATTCGCCCATCACTAACTACAATCACTCAAGTGCTTGTGACAGTTATCGGAATTGATTAAGCAACAGAAATGGAACACAGATGTCCATCTGAAGCCAAAAGAAGCAATGCTTAACAACATAATATTTTCTATAGTAATTACAAAAACAGGAAATTCTGTAAAAAAAAACCTTTCCTTCATACGAAGAGATACCAGCGCTGCAAGCTCAGGGATAGGCACCAAGAAAACAAAGAAATAAAATATAGTGTAGTAATTTCAAATAAAATTTGCACCTCTTTGTGCGATTGCTAAATAGTGTGGTTTGATTTCTTCCACCAAGAGATTTAATTGCCCTTTACCCGTGACACTTAACGATATGCGTGGCCACCTCCTGTGTAAGGTAATGGGTACTTACAAACGTTTAGTTATACCACTAGCATAAAGTATAGTTGTTTGTTCAAATCCAGGATGTCTTTCGGTTTCTAAAAAGGATATGATAAAAATTGTGTAAAAACTTCTTTAATATGGTAAAAGGATAAAAATACAGATTGCACTCACATATGTGTGCTTAAAATAAGCATAAATTCAGTCCGTCTGAGGGTTCCCCAGTCCTGTGTACCACTCTGGATGTTAATTGCCTGGCATTGTTGGTGGGACACGCGTTCCTGGTCTCATCCTGATGACGTCACTGCTAGCTGACGCGTTTCGTCTATGCGACTTCCTCAAGGCTTTCAGCCCCTTACTGCGCAAGTGTCGCCTTTTGTGGACGGATCCTGGCCTGGAAATTCTGTAGCACAGACAATTGACAAGTAAAAATAATTTCCTTTTTGAGCAACAGAAATCAAGGTCTAAATCAGCCAGGGATGTCATTGCCTAGCCAGTCAGAAAGCAGTTTGGGGAGGGCTTTCTATAAAGTCAACATGTTTGGCTTTACGTTTTAACATTCTGTTTTTAAACTTTTAGCTAAACCGCAGTGCCCATTAAATGGGTCTTTCACCTTTAAGTTAACTTTTAGTATGTTTCCGGCTTTCAAACTGAGGTCACTGACCCCATCTAAAATGTTCTTTAATCCTACACATTAAGGGGCACATTTACTATGGGTCGAATATCGAGGGTTAATTAACCCTCGATATTTGACCGTCAAAGTAAAATCCTTCGACTTTGAATGTCGAAGGATTTACCGCAAATAGTTTGATCAAGCGATGGAAGGAAAAATCATTCCTTCCATCCAAATCTAATGATTCGAAGGATTTTAATCCATCGATCAAACGAAATTCCTACGATCAAAAAAACCTAGGGAAGCCTACGGGGAACTTCCCCATAGGCTAACATTGACTTCGGTAGGTTTTAGGTGGTGAAGTAGGGGGTCGAAGTTTTTTTTAAAGAGACTATCGATCGGTCAAATATTCGAACGATTTTTAGTTCGAATCGTTCGAAGTCGAAGGTCGAAGTAGCCAATTAGATGGTCGAAGTAGCCAAAAAAACACTTTGAAATTCGAAGTATTTTTCATTCTATTCCTTCACTCGAGCTAAGTAAATGTGCCCCTTATTATTTTTGCTCATTTTTAGTACTCACTCAGACCCTCTCCTATTCATATTCCAGTCTCTTATGCAAAGCAATGCATGGCCGCTAGGTTTATTTGGACCCTAGCAACCAGACTGCTGAAACTGCAAACTGGAGAGCTGCTGAATAAAAAGTAGCTGAATAAAAAATGAAAAACAGTTGCAAATTGTATCAGAATATTATGCTCTAAATCATAATAAAAGTTAATTTAAACGTGAACAACCCCTTTAAGAACAGTGAAAAAATTGCCATAAAACCACAATTGTAACAAAATATGTCTAAAGGCACACGTTTACCTGAATGCTGAATAAGAATGTCCAAAAAGCAATGGAATGGGGAGAACTAGAGGTAGATCTGCAGCAGCCATAGCACTTTCAGATAAACAGCCTGTGTTTATATTTCCGTCCTATTTCACTAAGCAACCAAGTTTCAAATACAACTTCAAAGCAGAAAAGAAATAAACTAACTAACGTCGCTTAAGCAATTTGGCCAAAAATAGACAGTGTGCCTTGATATTTCTGTGAGATACCATTTTATCCATTCTTTTATTTATTAGTCATTTAGAAAACCTAATGTATGTATACGTTTATTTATATAGCACCACATTCTAAACAACACTAGATAACAGGTAAATCCAAGGAATAAATAATGACAGCACAGAAAGACTAACTATAGGTGCAGTGGTAAGAAACATACAATGGAAATCTCTGCTCTTAAAATAACAGTAACCAGGCAGCTTGCATTCACACAAACTTATTAGCATCCCTTATAATTGTTTAGAATTTATTAGCTAACTTGCACCACTACAGTATAGTCTGGCTGTCAGAAGATAAGTATATACTATATATATATATGAGGTGCAAAATGTACAGTATGTATATATATATATATTTATTTAAAGACCTGATGAGTGCTATGCTCTGTTTTATTATATATATATATATAATAAAAATGATATTATATATATATATATATATATATAGATATATATATATATATATCTATATATATATATATATATAGATATATATAGATATATATAAAATAAAACAGAGCATAGCACTCATCAGGTCTTTAAATAAATATATATATATATACATACTGTACATATTGCACCTCATTTCATGCAATGCTCAATAATGGAGGCACAGGAAAACCCCAAAACCCCTGATCATTTTTCAGAATTAAGAAAGGCCACTCCCGTATGATTTTGGTGCCAACGCATGTATTTTGGCAGCAAAATCCGCTCTGTGTACCTGCACCCAGGCCAATGCAATGGTTCTGGGTACAGACACATCAGGAGCTGATTCTTGGCCTGCATTTACGTCGGGCCCAGGGCCGGATTTACATAGTGGGCGCCCCTAGGCCCACTGCCGTTTGTCGCCCCTGTCCCCTCCAGTGGGACAGGAGCAATGGGGAATGGCGCACGGGAAATTTAAAAAATGATTATATCACCAGTGCATCCCCAGTGTTTTGAACCAATGTGGGTGTGGTTGGGCAGCATGCCGCCCCCCTAAAATCCTGCCGCCCTAGGCCCGGGCCTAGGTGGCCTTTCCACAAATCCGGGCCTGGTCGGGCCTGAGAATCCTTTTGGTGTTAGCCTTATATTTGTGGGGCTCAGCAACGGAATCTGCTAGCTGAATCTCAAACTAATACAAAGCATACTTCAAGAATTGTGCAGTAGAGAAGATCTCAGATCTGGCAAAGTCAATGTGAAAGCAGTTTCTGAAAAATGATATGAAATAATATGATTTCAAGTGTATATTGAGTAAAGGGCAAATGTCCATTTCACTGCCTAAAAATAAGGATTTGGCAAGGACGCAAAAATCTAGATTGTGCAGGAAAAAGCAGACGATGATCAGTTTCCTGGTCACTGGTTAAAATAAATCTGCTTAAACCGCATAGCATTCGTTAAATGATAACTTAGCTTTTCCTCTGTACAGTGAATTATGTGCAAATTATGCCATACACTTTGCATAGCGTGTTATTAGTAGTCTAAAAATGTCTGTTGCAAAACGCTATAATGTCTCTGCATGTCAATGTTTCTTGCACTCTTTTAAATTATTGCTTGTGAAACACAATGTGGTTACCTAGTAATAAGAGCAAATTGTTTGCCCCGAGTATTTTAACCCGTAGAAACCAATCACATGTTTGATTTTATTATTCCACCCTCGCTAGACCTGTACAAGTGTAATGGTATTATATGCTCACATACATGAGGATGTTAGAAGCAGTGTGGCAGTTTCCACTCATGTTCTTGATATGATAACATCATGCCACGCATGTCAACCCGCACATGTTCCATATGAAGAGTAACATGACATGATATGTTAGTCTCATAGCAAAAGGGGCGGTTGCTAGGCTTGCAAAGAGGCAATGGTAAGTTATAGGCAGGCTTTATTCAGCAAGTTGTGGAAGGCCACTTTGATATGAAAGGCATTTTTCTTGCTGGTTGACTTAGCCTGTTGACCACAAGGCCAGCCCAGACTGTCAGGGAGCCGGGAGCCCCCTCTGGGGAGAAGTCCGGATCTAGGAGGAAGCCCCTCAGGAAGGATCAGGATCGTGGTATCCAGGGATAAGCAGAAAGGGTAAACGAGTTCAGGCAGTAAGTCACAAGGCAGGCAGAATATAATCAAAGTCCAAAGTCCAGGCAGGGGGTCAGCAATTAGAGATCAACAGGAATAACCACAGGGATAATAGGAACAGGACACAGGAAACCCAGGAATCAATGCAGGAACAAGATCCTATTCTTGGGCGCCATTCAAACGTCTAGATCGGCTTTTTATTTGAATTTGGCGCCATTGACTTCATTGACGCCCTTGCGCCGACGTCGGCGCACTGACGTCATCGCGCCGGCGCCGCTTACCCACGTGGCGGCCATGGGCGCCGCCATTTTGTGAGCGACGCCGGCGGAAGGGGACGCGCCGCCCGGAGCTCCTGGGTTTGCTCCGGGCGGCGATCGTGACAGTACCCCCCCCCTCACGGGGGGCCTCCGGACCACCAGGGCTTGGCTTCTGGGGAAATTTGGAGTGGAACTCCCTCACCAGACGAGGAGCATGGACATCAGAGCATCCTTCCCAGGAGCATTCTTCAGGACCAAAGCCTTTCCACTTGATGAGGTACTGAAGGGACCCTCTGGAGACTCTGGAGTCAAGGATTTTCTCCACCTCGTACTCGAGTTGACCCTCCACAGAGATGGCAGGAGGAGGAGACTGACCGCCAGAGAACCGGTTGGTGATGGCGGGTTTCACCAGAGACACGTGGAACACGTTGGGGATTCTCATCTCTGGTGGAAGCTGGAGTCTGACAGCCACAGGGTTGATTATCTCCAAGATGGGAAATGGTCCCACGAATTTTGGACCCAACTTGGGAGAAGGGATCTTCAACCGGATATTCCTGGAAGAGAGCCAGACATTATCACCCACCTTGTAGAGAGGAGAGGATCTTCGACGACGATCCGCGAAAGTCTTATGAACAAGAGCGCTCTTCTCTAGGTTCAACTTGGTAGCAGCCCAAATAGCAGACATATGGGCTGCGGCATCGTCAGCAGCCGGGACGTCAGATAGCACAAAATCTTGGGGAAAAGCTTGAGGATGCTGACCATATACCGACATGAACGGAGACCTTCCTGTAGAGGAATGACAAGCATTATTATGAGCGAATTCCGCCCATGGGAGGAGATCAGACCAGTCATCCTGGCAGAGGGATACGTGGTTCCTCAGGAACTGTTCCAGGGCTTGGTTGACACGTTCAGCTGCCCCATTCGTCTGCGGGTGGTATGCAGATGAAAACTGAAGAACAATTCCCAGGTCCTTGCATAAGGAACACCAGAACTTGGCAGTAAACTGGGTGCCTCTATCGGAGACGATCTCCACTGGGAAACCATGCAGGCGGAAGATGTACTGGATAAATAGCTGGGACAACTCCACCGCAGAGGGCAACTTCTTCAGAGGGATGAAATGGGCCATTTTGGAGAAGCGATCAATGACAACCCAGATCACAGTGTTCCCACAGGAGGGAGGAAGTTCGACAATGAAATCCATGGACAGGTGGGTCCAAGGACGGGAAGGAACCGGCAAAGGCAGTAGTAACCCACTGGGGCGGGAGTGACTTGACTTGGACGTGGCACAAACATTACAAGCAGCAACAAAGTCCTTCACATCCTTGCGGATATCAGGCCACCAGACCAGGCGTCGTAAGAGTTCAAGAGTCTTAGCTGGGCCAGGGTGTCCGGCCTGCCTGGAGCAATGGGTCTGTTGCAGGATAGGCAGACGCAGCTCAGGAGGAACAAATGCCATCCCAATGGGAGTATCTGAAGGAGCAGAAGACTGACCAGCCAGGATTTGGTCGGCAAACTGTGGATACAGGGAGGCAATAATCTTGACTGGAGGGATGATTGGCTCTTGTCTTTCAGGAGAACGGTCCACCGGAGTGAAGCTACGAGACAAGGCATCGGCCTTCCGATTCTTGGAGCCTGGGCGATAAGTCAAGATAAAATTAAATCGAGAGAAGAAGAGAGCCCACCTTGCCTGTCTGGGGTTTAGCCTCTTGAGGGACTGGATGAACTCGAGATTCTTATGGTCGGTGTAAATCTGAACAGGTATCAGAGAACCCTCCAAGAGGTGACGCCACTCTTCAAGGGCAAGTTTAACAGCCAAGAGTTCTCGGTTCCCGACATCGTAGTTCTGTTCTGCGGACGAGAACTTCTTGGAGAAAAAAGCACAGGGGTGCAACTTCCCATCAGCGGGATGTCTCTGAGACAAGATGGCTCCGGCTCCGACTTCAGAAGCATCAACTTCGATGCAGAAGGGTAGTTCAGGATTGGGGTGTCGGAGGACAGAAGCGGATGTGAAGGCCTCTTTTAAGGACTGAAAAGCTTCAATGGCAGATGGGGGCCACAAGCTGGGTTTACCCCCTTTCCGGATGAGGGCCAGGATAGGTGCAATACGGGAAGAGAACCCCCGGATAAACTGTCGATAATAATTAGCAAATCCGATGAATCTCTGGATTGCCTTGGTGCTCAGTGGGAGAGGCCACTCCTGGATGGCCGACACTTTCACGGGGTCCATCTCAAATCCCTCTGGAGAGATAATGTACCCTAGGAAGGGGATCTTGGATACCTCGAAGACACACTTCTCCAACTTGGCGAAGAGAGAGTTCTTCCTCAGACGAGAGAGTACCTCCTTCACCTGGGAGCGATGACTTTCAAGGTCCTTGGAGAAGATCAGGATGTCGTCCAAATATACGACTACGAACCTTCCTAGGAGATCTCGGAACACATCATTAACAAACTCCTGGAAGACGGCAGGGGCATTGCATAGGCCGAAGGGCATAACAAGATATTCATAGTGCCCGTCACGAGTGTTGAAAGCCGTCTTCCATTCGTCACCCTCACGGATGCGAATGAGGTTGTACGCCCCCCGGAGATCCAACTTAGAGAAAATCTTCGCCCCCTTCAGCTGGTCGAAGAGCTCTGCAATCAAGGGCAATGGGTACCTGTTTTTTACAGTGATTTTATTCAGGCCCCGGTAGTCTATACATGGCCGAAGGCCTCCGTCCTTCTTCTCCACGAAGAAGAACCCAGCCCCTGCAGGAGAGTTAGAAGGGCGGATAAACCCCCGCTGGAGATTTTCTTGGATGTATTCCTTCATTGCGGTAGTCTCTGCAGGAGAGAGAGGGTAAGTGCGACCTCTAGGGGGCATGGCTCCTGGCAGGAGTTCGACAGGACAGTCGTAGGAACGATGTGGAGGAAGGAATTCCGCAGACTTTTTACAGAACACATCGGAGAATTCCTTATAACAGGAGGGAAGAGATTTTAACTCGGTTGAGGAGATAGTTACCTTCTTGAGGGGTTTTGCAGGAAGGCAATGCTGTTGGCAGAATGGGCTCCAACGAGAAACCTGCCCTGTGGACCAGTCTATGGTGGGATTGTGCAGGCGCAGCCAGGGGAGACCCAAAACAACTGGAACAGCGGGACAAGAGATAATAAGAAACGAAAGTCTCTCTCTATGCAGGGTCCCAACCTGCACGGGTAGTTCGCCAGTGGTCATCGTGATTACAGACTCCAGGGGTTTATCATCTATGGCGACGATCCGCATGGGAGAAGGCAAAGGGAATAAGGGAATTCCCATGTGCTTAGCAAAGAGAGCGTCTATGAAGTTACCCCCAGCACCGGAATCAATGAAAGCATTCCCGAAGATGGTCTTATCAGTCAGACGAATCTGGAAGGGAAGGAGAAACCTGTGTGAGTTTTCTAGGGTCTTCTCCTGAGACTTATCACGAGACTTTTGAGTAGTGCCCCCTACATGAGTTACCATAGACATACCTCGGGGTACAAAACTCTTAGCCTTTGCAGGACAGGCATTGGCGAAGTGGGAATGTCCGCCACAATACAGACACAGGCCTGACATCCGTCTACGGAGTCTCTCTTGTTCAGTGAGGCGAGTTCTTCCCACTTGCATGGGTTCCTCCTGGAGAGAAATGGATGTTCGGTCAGGCGGGGTGACGGGAGCCTGCAGGAGAGGCCTCTGGAAGCGGGGTGCCAATATGGGTTGAAACTTCCTGACACGATCTCTCAGGCTTTGATGCTCTCTCAGAAGAGTGTCCACCTTGACTGCTAAGGCGATGAGGTCCTCAAGTTGTGTGGGTAATTCACGGGAGACCAGGTCATCTTTGATGCGGAGGGAGAGACCATTATAAAATGCAGTATGGTATGCGTCGTTGTTCCAACGAGTCTCAGCAGCAAGTGTACGAAATTCGATAGCATACTCTGCTACACTGCGACTCCCTTGGCGGATTTGGAACAGACGGGAAGCAGCGGATGTCACCCGGCCGGGAGCATCGAAGACGATCTGGAATTCTTTGAGAAATGCTTCTGCGTCATCCATCAGTGGGGACTGCTTCTCCCAGTGTGGAGATGCCCACTCGAGAGCCTTCCCTGCCAGACGAGTAATCACGAACCCCACCTTGGCACGTTCAGAGTCAAATTCAGTGGGGTGCAGGGCAAAGCGAATCTGGCACTGATTCACGAATCCTCGACAGGCTTGAGGATCGCCATCGTAGAGAGGCGGAGCAGGAATATGTGGACCAGAAGTGGAGGGGTGGGTAGCCATGGCAGCAGCCGCTTGCGGAGGAGGTGCCGGCAGGAGGGGCGCTGGTGTCAACAAGGAGAGCTTTTCCAGGATCGCCTCCAGCGTGTGTCCCACGTAATTCTGCCGGGCTTCATATGCCTCCATGCGGGAATGCAGGCCCCGAAAGGCCCTGCCGAAATCTGGCTGAGCTTCCTCAGTGGGATCCATGGCCCAAGAATAATGTCAGGGAGCCGGGAGCCCCCTCTGGGGAGAAGTCCGGATCTAGGAGGAAGCCCCTCAGGAAGGATCAGGATCGTGGTATCCAGGGATAAGCAGAAAGGGTAAACGAGTTCAGGCAGTAAGTCACAAGGCAGGCAGAATATAATCAAAGTCCAAAGTCCAGGCAGGGGGTCAGCAATTAGAGATCAACAGGAATAACCACAGGGATAATAGGAACAGGACACAGGAAACCCAGGAATCAATGCAGGAACAAGATCCTATTCTTGGGCGCCATTCAAACGTCTAGATCGGCTTTTTATTTGAATTTGGCGCCATTGACGTCATTGACGCCCTTGCGCCGACGTCGGCGCACTGACGTCATCGCGCCGGCGCCGCTTACCCACGTGGCGGCCATAGGCGCCGCCATTTTGGGAGCGACGCCGGCGGAAGGGGACGCGCCGCCCGGAGCTCCTGGGTTTGCTCCGGGCGGCGATCGTGACACAGACATAGACACTAGACAACGTTAATATGGTTTTTTTTAGATATAGATTTTTGCCATCACTTACCATGCAAAACAATGACATATAATGATATAGACATGCACATTGTATTCCTTTATCATTGGAATGGATGACTATCTTCACTGGTTCATCAAACACATCTGAAATTTTGCCCAATAATATAACCTAAAACCTGAATTATCAAATATGGCTTTATAAGACAGACAAAATGATTCTGTTTTTCACATTCATTCTTTTACTGCCAAAAGATGTTCCACTGGCTACAACATAGTTTGGAATCCAGCATGACTTCTTGGAAGACACCGCAAGATTTTCGGATGGATTGCCAGTGAGATTCCACACGGTTACCGTTCCCATAGAGTCACTCTTGTCTCCTTCATGAAGGTCTCTGCTCGGTAAGGCACTCATAATTTCATTAAACATTTAGCAACAATTTGCCCCAAGGAGCTGTGGAAATAGCAGTATAACCAGCAACCAGCAGTATAACCAGCAATAGTTTCATTGAATGTTTCCAGATAATAAATACAGGAGGAGTGCAGGGGTATAAGGAAGCTGCACGGGAGGGTATTTTAGCATAAACTCTTGGGTTCTTATTGGGGTAACCTGAAAAGAGCCATTGTAAACTGGAGAGCTTTTGTAAGCCTCTGGTTTCTGGAAACAGTCAAAATTACTTTTCTAAGCTTGGATGGAAATATTGGATTCACTTTTTTAAAAAAAAATGTAGATTTTTAATGGTAATGTGGCTGTAGGCTTTTCAGCAGATTCTTGCTCATTCTAAATACTTGAAGGTCTTCTAAGGCCCCAGTTTACAAGGTGAACAGTAAAGATCAAAAATGTTTTGCTTTCATATCTTGGCATGATAGCATGATAGTTTTTTTCTATCTCTTCTACACAATATTATTATACATTTTAATGACTTAACATCATATTTGACCAAAATGTCATTTAAATGTGCTCATGAGTTTTGTCCTGGTGAAATATTATTTCCTAAGGATAAAGAATTTCTTTTTGGCAAAATGAGAGAGCAAGCCACTGATATTTTTCTAACTGTTTTGTTAGGAGTTGAAATGCTATTGAAATCTTGGTATTGTAGTAACTGCATACTATTCTGAGTAACTTTCCATTACTTCATTGACAACAGTTTCATCTCTCTGTCTGTATGAAACTAAAGCTTTATTATTCGTCTGTACTAACATTTCAGAAAATGGGTTGAATTAGTGAAATTTTTCACTAGGGATTCGGTCAGGATTCAGCCAGGATTTCGCTTTTCTCAGCAGGATTTGGCAAAATCCAAGTGCTTGGCCAAACCGAACCCAAATCCTTAAAATTGGGAGACTTTTAGTCACACAAACAGGAAGTAAATAAATGTTTAACCAAGTGCACCCCTTCCTTGCCTTAATTTGCATATGTAAATTATGCTCCAGATTCAGTTCGGTATTTGCCCGAATCTTTCATGAAGGATTCGGGATTTGGACAAATCCCAGAATTGTGGCTTTGGTGCA
The DNA here is from genome assembly GCA_038501925.1 of Xenopus petersii. Classification (NCBI taxonomy): domain Eukaryota; kingdom Metazoa; phylum Chordata; class Amphibia; order Anura; family Pipidae; genus Xenopus; species Xenopus petersii. The sequence goes on along the minus strand of CM076684.1, from coordinate 41,028,169 downwards.
TCCCTACGTTACACTTATATGCCTTGTAGAAAGTGCCCTAAATGTGTCTGAAATAAAGACGTTTTAACTAGTAGATAATTTTACATGATAATAACACTGAATAGAAATCATCTATCACACTTTTTATAAGAAAAGTGAAATAAATATTATTTATTTTGTCCCTAATTCAAATCCTATGTTTTAACCACTAAATAATATCCCTCTTTCCAAGTGCCTAAAAAGGCAATAATTTGGAGCATGTCTCCTTCCATTACCCTACTGAGTAGCTGCAAAGCTGGTAATTGTGATGTCATGGAGTGTTTATCTGGTTACCCCCAAAGGGCTAGGATTAACTTCAAGAGCAGTGGCTACAGTTTCAGGGATCTCAGTGCAGACTGATGTCTTAAAAGAAGCAGAGGAGAGCCTTGATCCATGTTTATTTGCATATGTTATATTTAATTCTTCTTTTACAACTCAGTGTTTACAGACAATTTGAAAGAGAAAATGGTGAGCATAAAAAGAAAGAGGTTGAGAAAAACTGGGGTGATGCAACAGATATTCAAATATTTATTCATATTCCTATAATGCTCTACAACCAATTTAAATGTGGATTTTTCTCTGTGACTATGAATACTGATTCCTTTTTTAAGTTAATGGTTAATGGAGGGTGCTGCATATATATGTTAGTAGCTGCTAACAGTCCAGTCATTGCAGCAACTGCAAACTCTATTGGCAGAGAAGAACTGACAGTCATATGTGATATTAAATCAGGTATGTTCTGCATGTAGTCACGCTGGGTGTCATTTATAAACACCGGGCAAATATGGGCAGTAACCTATGGCAACCAACCAGATGATTGCTTTCACTGGTTAACCTGCAGCTGGCTGAAAAAAGCTAATCACTGATTGGTGGCTATTGGTTGCCCCAGGTGCAAATGTGCCCAGTGTTTATGAATGAGGCCATTGAGTGTCCAACCCACCTGATTTGTGCAGTGCAGCCCTCACCTCCTATGGACTGGTGCCAAATCATATTAAGGGTGTTTGGTGTTTGAATATGAAAACACTCAAATGTGTCCTTTTTTTATACTAGTAGCAATGCATGCATCCATTTAGGAGAGACTAGAGGAAAGAATTAGTAAGGTAAATGGCTAAAATATTTCCCAGTGATAGTAAAAAGTGTTAGTTAACAGTGTTAGTGGATCTATATTCACAAGAATGAGGATTAATGTGGAACACTATAAAAAGGAAAGTTTATTGCATTCTACACTGACCTCCGTTCCCTTAAATGACAAATACTTAATAAAAAAACTAAAGAAGTAAGCTAGAAATGTTGGGCTCTGTACCAGCCCAATACAACCACAGCCCTTTTGCAGGGAAGATCTGTGTCTCTGAAGATGTCCCAGTAGCTCCCCATGTTCTTTTCTGTTGATTCACTGCACATGCTCTGTGCTGCTGTCACTTACTGACCCACTCACAATATACAGTACACATAGAATATAAATATCACATTTTAAGGCTGATTAGTAATTAATATAGATAATTACTACATGGCAGCACAAAAACCAGTGCAACTAGCATCAGAATTTAATAATCAGCCTTGTAGCATCAGCTTATATTACAGGCCAACCTCATTTTCTAGTTGATAATTAATAAACAACCCCTAAGCTTAGCTTCTCAACAGCTGCTCAGAGCCCACTGAGCATGTGAGTGTCACAGACACTTTCCAAGATGGTTTCCCCTGTGACAAGTTTGAAGTCCTGGATCATTGCTGCTATTGAGAAGCTGAAACTTTAGGCTGGTGCAATAAGTTCAGTATATAAAACATGGCATTTTTAGCCCTATTCATTTTTAGGGGTTAGCTCTCCTTTAAGTACAGATCTACTGGTAAAAATATGATGAGTAAACACACACCTTCCATCTAAAAATCACTGTGTGTATGTGCTGTAAGGTGAGTTTCCCAAGTCACAATTCTCTTTGTTCTCTAGAGAACTGAAATTCCCCAGATGCCAAATGTTCATACAGCTAGGGACTTTACATACTAAAGACTAAAGTTTTCATTTATGGTCAGAGTAAATTATTTGTCTATTTCATCTATCTATCTATCTATCTATCTATCTATCTATCTATCTATCTATCTATCTATCTATCTGTCTGTCTGTCTGTCTGTCTGTCTGTCTGTCTGTCTGTCTGTCTATGTATTTCAGTTTTTATCTTAGGTTATTTAGGTTAATCCAGAAAGGTTTCCTTTACAATGAAAAACTAAACTTGTTTCTAAAAAGAATACATTTTTCCATCCATTTAAATCCTACATGTACTGTATGTAAGTATATATTTTTTTATATAGCTCTACTTGAGAACACAACACTGTACAGCACAACAATACATTAACAGAACAAACAGGGGCCATTACAATAATAAATACAAATAAATACAGAGTATGGTTACAATAAAGATGAAGGTGCCAAGGAGACAAGAGTATGGAGGTCCCTGCCCTGTAGATCTTAACGCCTAAATCCAAGACAAATCTATAGTGTATCTTGAATAGTCTAGTGCAGTGATGCTGCAAGACTTTGAACAGTGATTTATTATTATTAATACCGGTAATAGCAAACATTTATAAAGCAATATCAGGGACTATTGTTGCTCTCTACAACCCAATCATTTATTCATTCAAGCACCACAAAATATGTTTGTGTCTATAGAGCTATAAAAGGAATTCAGCTGCAAGGACTCCCACAAAACTAAATTCTATGCAGAGATTAAAGAAGCATATAGAAAAAACATATTTAAAAGCTCAATACATGAATTAAAATCACCAAATACCTGCTGAAAATACATGTATAGATGAAAGAAGAAATGCAGAGGAGTTCTCTGTTCTAGTATCTTCTCACCATTGGCTAACAGAATGTCAGAACTACTGCCCCTGCTGACCAAAGAGCCAAGTCAACTAAAATGTGCATGTAGTTTTGCATTGGTGAGTGCCAAGATATGGTATTTGTATGACAATGAAAATCATCATCATTATTACTATAGGCAATAAAATGTTCAGGGTTCTGAGCCCTGATACAAGAATTTTTTGGAAGTAACTGGGTAGGTTATCATTAATTATAATTCCATTTGTTAATGGGCAACAGTTAATGCCCCAACTGATACTGTTGAACTGCTTTGTGTCATTGCAGAATGTTTATAATACATGTTATGGAAAGCAGCAAAAAAAATTACCCTTTTACACCCAAAGAGACATTTTGTGAAGTAGTAGATTGTTGTGTAATAATAAATGCTAATTGCTGTACCTGTCTGTTTAGCTGTTTGTCTGGGAAAATCTTCTCTGCATGTACGTATATGCATATCTGTGTTGCAGAGGGCATCAATCCATCAGTCATCTGTAAAACTTAGTTCCCAAGATTTCAACATATTTCATTTTAAGGCAATATGGTAGCTTGTCTAATAAATTTGCCTTTCGTGAAACGCTTTACATCAATAGCACTTAAAAGTGGAACAGAAATAAAGCAAAAGTCCTGTAATGCACATTCTGGATGAACTGTGTCTGTTGCCAAAATGCCTGTCTGGGAGTTTAACTTTTCAGTCCCGTTGGCACCCGTGTTTGGGAGCAGCTGGTAAGATCTGTAATGATGAATTCCACTCTTGTCTTTCATTCACTTGACTTGCTTCAAGGCCCGTCTGACGTTATTTGACATATCTGTAGTGAGTTAGCTTAGGTTACGTCTGTTCCTTTGCTTTGTTTTCAGTTGCAGATGTTTCTCCAGTTTCAGCTTTTATATGTTTTGTCCACATAGCTGGAGCAAAAATGCTAAAACTGATGAATAAAAAAGCTTTACTTCTATGTGTTAATAAAGTGTATGTTAAAATATGGTTATTTTTTGTCATATACGAAGCTCACTTCAGATTCATTACATCTGTACTATTCAATTAAAACAATGAGATTTGCTAAATAATTTGTAGTGTTATTGCACCACAGCCATTTCTCTTGCTGTATTATAAAAACGTTAAGTCATATATTCTTGCAAATTCTTGTGTAAGGCTATAGTGAATTAAGCGGCACTGTTTCTAACTACTACGTCTACTACTTCTGCAGGGGACAACTCTTAAGTGGAACTCATTTGGGAATCTAGCTAATCCCTATAAGCTGCCACTGTTCCCTGACTAGGCCACAATGCCAATGGGGATCTAATCCCTTCTATTAGTCCTTGGTGGAGCCAAGAGCTGCTAATATTGGTAGCCCTAAACCTGGCACTCTTTCCTAGACTGACCTGTGATAGGATCTATCTGCCCCTTTATAGTCCTGCACTAATGATATACTCCACGGGTGACTCTCTTCCACTTAGGGGAGTCTCTGGCAAAAGGACAAGAAGTTGGCAAGCACTGCTTGACCCTCTTATTTTTTATTTGGAGATCAGATGTAATGAATTAGGGGGGCGTGGTTTACGCGTGCATGTGAGTACACGCATCTCTCTGCAGCTCCGGAGCCGGTGTCGTCTATAGGCCAGCAATAAGCAGTCCCGTGACAATAAACAGTCAGAGATCCTTTCGGAGACAAGCGGTAATATGTCGAGGAGGAGGAACAAGCAAAAACCTCTACAACTCACCGACTTTTACGGGTCACAGCCGAAAGTTCCGATACAGGACGGGATCCAAGATGGCGCCCACTCTTCCTCTGCGGCCTCATCACCAGCGCGTCTGGTAGTGGAAGCTGAGCAACTGCCAGATAAGTATGCCGATGGTGCCCACAGCCTAACGCAGGCTGATTTGAAATGCATGCTGGCGCAGCTAAGGGAGGATATCTGTGCTGATACTAAGCACGCAGTGCAAGACCTCAGAAGTGAGCTGCAGGCCATGGGAGAGCGCACGGACCGCTTAGAGTCCAAGATGGCGGAATTTGTAACAGCGCATAACGACATGGCTGACACAGTCAATGTGCAAGATGCAGAAATAGAGAAACTCCAGAACAAAATTGCTGATCTGGAAGACCGCTCACGGAGGAACAATGTGAGGCTTAGGGGAGTCCCTGAGGAAGTCTTACAGCCCCAATTATGCCAATACGCCCAAGGCCTTATAAAGGCGGCACTACCAGACGCCACAGCAGAACACCTGATCATAGACAGGATCCATAGGATTCCTAAAGCTAAGAATGCGCCGAGTGCAGCGCCCAGGGATACTATCCTCCGTATCCATTTTTTCCATGTTAAAGAGGATTTAATGCGATATGCTAGGCAGCATGGTGAACTGCCGCAGCCGTACGAAAAAGTACAAATTTACGCTGACTTGTCTGCTGCTACCCTGGCGAGGCGGCGTGACTTAGCGGTGATCACCCAAAGCCTACGTCAGAAGGAAATTCCATACAAGTGGGGATACCCGACTAAGCTTATAGTCCAGTGGCAAAATACGACGAAAGTCATTGCAAACCTAGCGGAGGGCAAGGCTGCGCTCAAATATTGGAATATCCCAATGGAACCGCAACACAAGATTCCACCGACTCAAAGCCGTTTGCATGTCGAGGAAGAATGGCACACGGCCAAAGCTTGAGTGTCTTGTTACCACTCAACGACCACTTTCCTGGGTCCCACACCCAATGTGTTAATTCTGACACCGGTTTGGAGTTGTTTAGGATCTCATGACATCTGATCCAGGCACACCCCGTCTATATTTTCTCCCTCTGCTGAACTCTCTGCCACTAGGCATGGAAGCTGGGGGGGTACAGCCTTTGGTTTTGGCTATATTGTATATATGTTTTGAATGCTTTACTATTCTTTCTTTTCTCCCTACCCCTCTTACCTTATCTCTTTCCCACCCTCCCCTGGAGACTGCTATGTGGTTTATGCATGCTATGTTTACTACCCTGGGTCCCGTCGTCTGTACGCTGCCTAGCAAAACTCACTACCAACATGGTACTTAAGTGTATCAGTATTAATGCACGGGGACTTAATACCCCCAGAAAGAGATTATTGCTGCTAGCTGAATGTAAAAGACAGGGTGCAGATCTAGTTTGGGTTCAAGAAACCCACTTTCGAACGAAAGATCAATGTAAGCTTGAGAATAGATTTTATACTATGTTGGCGGCAGCAACCTCCACGTCCAAAAATAGAGGAGTTGCCATCTTAGTGCGAAAATCCTTGCTCATAACTAGCGTTAAACATATGGCGGACCCCAAGGGCAGATGTCTTATAGTGGTTTGTAATATTAACCAGCAAATGTACACCCTGGTAAATTTATATGCGCCTAATACCCAACAGAATGTCTTTCTGAAACAGGCTCTAGAACAGGTACAAATCCACCAGCAAGGCTTAGTTTTAATTGGGGGAGACTTTAACATTATCCTTGATCCTCAGCTAGATAGATCGCCACGATTTGGGGCACAAGTCACTGAATATGGCAAGCGTGTGGTCAAAAGTTCCATGCAGTTTGCCAAATTGTTAGAGCAACACAATTTGTACGATATTTGGCGTGTGCTAAACCCGACAAGTAAGGACTTTACGTATTATTCGACCCAACATCAAACCCACACTAGGATAGATTTTTTCCTGGCTTATCCACAAACCTTGTCCTTAGCTTCACAGTGCTCGATCAAACCTACAACTTGGACGGATCACTCCCTAGTGGAACTTTCACTCCAAGAAAAACACCAGTTCAGTGCTAGGCCGCCCTGGAGACTTAATAACACCCTGCTAGTGGACAAAGATATTTGCAAACAACTCGACACTAACATAGTTGACTTTTTTTCCAGTAATGACACTGCAGAAGTTAATGATTTAACTCTATGGTGCGCCCATAAGGCAGCCTTAAGAGGCACACTGATTAGTATTGCTGCTTACAAAACTAAACTAGCTAGACGGAAACAGGACCAATTACTCCTCAACATAAATAGTCTAGAGCGACAGAGACTTATAGCCCCTCCGCCTGGTTTACAGAAACAATTGGACAAGCTTAAAGAAGAGGTAAACCTCCTTATTTTGAGTAGATGTCAGGCTCGACTTTTGATGCTCAAAAGCGAGACTTACATTATGGGGAATAGAGCCTCTGCTATACTTAAGAAACAATTACTCCACCAAACCCTGCAGCGTAGGATTGGGAAAATTCGTACTTCTTCTGGCGAATCGAGAATTAATCCTAAGGACATAGCTGACACATTTGCTACTTTTTACAGTACCCTTTACAACTTGAAAGACGACTCCTCTATGGTTAGGCCCTCGGAGCAAGTTATCACTGCTTTTTTGAACCGACTCAACCTGCCATCTTTATCAGACACAGAGTTGGCTGGTTTAACTGGCCCTATAACCATAGAGGAAGTCCTGGCGGTGATACAAGCCCTTCCCAAAAACAAGGCCCCGGGTCCGGATGGCTTTACTAATCTATATTACAAAACATTTCATGCTCCGCTAGCTCCCTACCTCACTAGGGCCATCAATGAGGCAGCTTTGCAAGGAACATTCCCCCGGGAAATGTTGCAGGCTTACATCTCAACTATACCCAAACCCGGCAAAGATGACACATTATGCTCAAATTACCGTCCTATCTCTTTGCTAAATGGAGATCTTAAGATTTATGCATCTGTACTTGCTAAGAGACTGCAGGTAGTGTTGCCAGTACTTATAAATAATGATCAGACTGGATTTATCAAAGGGCGTCATATTCATGATAATACTAGAAGGCTTCTCACCCTCATACAACACATGCATTGTATTAAAACTCCATCACTAGTCTTAGCGTTAGACGCCGAAAAGGCATTTGACCGAGTGAATTGGACTTACCTTAGATTAGTTTTGGAGACATTTGGTTTACCGCCGCCAATGATTACTGCTATAATGGCCTTGTACTCAGACCCGTCAGCCCAGGTGAATGTGAATGGATTCTTGTCAGACTCCTTTTCACTGACTAATGGGACTAGGCAAGGGTGCCCCCTTTCGCCCCTTATCTATATCCTTAGTATAGAGCCGTTAGCCCAAGCCGTTAGATGCTCGAGTGACATACGGGGAGTCTCTGTGGGCCCGCATGAGCATAAAATTCTGTTGTTTGCTGACGATATTGCCATCACTGTGACTAATCCCACTTTTGCTTTGCAGAAATTATTTGATTTGATTGAACTGTTTGGAAACATGTCATACTACAAACTTAATGTCTCAAAGACACAAGCCCTTCCCATATTAATGCCTCCACCGGTTGTCTGTAGGTTGCAGCGGATTTATGACCTGGATTGGCAATTTACAGCTGTGAATTACTTGGGATCAAAGATAACTGCTAACCCCTTTCAACTATACCAACACAACTATGGTGAAATTCTGAAGGACACGGTTACAACACTCCAAAAATGGAAAACTAAGTACATATCTTGGCTGGGGAGGATAAATGCTATTAAAATGCTGATTGTCCCTAGGCTTTTGTACAAGTTCAGAACTCTTCCCATTCCACTCTTCACGCCCTTTTTCCAGAGGCTTCAGAGGATACTGATGCACTTCATTTGGAATCAGAAGAAACCAAGGTTGGCGCAAGATATTATGTATGCCACAAAAAGGAATGCTGGACTGGCCTGTCCTAATATACACAGATACTATAAGGCGACTTTATTAGACCAATTAGCGGATTGGCACCTCCCACCCGGTGTAAAAAAATGGGTGGATCTGGAGCATTGGATCTACAAATCACAGTTTGGTTCCTCGATTACCGCACATGTCTGGACTCTTGGCAAACATTGCCGCTCTGACATGGATAAATTGCCGCAGGCTACGCAGGCGACTTTATATGCTTGGTATACTTCCAGGAACAATGTCCACCTAGCAAATCCACCAACTGCGCTAATACCGATATCCATTTTGGAAGAAGTAATACCGGATCTGACATTGTCCCTCTGGAAATCCCGAGGAATACAAAAAATGGGAGACCTGTACGAACAGAACAGCCTGGTCACTTTCCAGTCCCTGCAAACTAAATACGAGTTACCAAACTCGCAACTTTACACTTATTTCAGGCTGAGGCACTACCTCCATGCGCACAAATGGAATGGACTGCATCAACCTACTTTGTTTGAGATTAGATGTTGGTCTCAATCTGGGAAGCGAAAGGGAACACAGAGACTGTATCAAGTGTTACACCAGAAGGCATCTGATGTCGCACCTCTAGCGATAGAACGCTGGCAGTCAGAGCTGCAGATGCCACTATCTATAGAGGTCTGGCGAAGGCTTTTCCGGCGTACGATAAAACAATCAAGAGCGCTTAATCATCATGAACTCACTGTCAAATTAATGTATAGGTGGTACATGACCCCTGACAAAATACACAAAGCTTTCCCCAGCTCTCCCAACATCTGCTGGAGATGCCGACGAGAACCAGGGTCTTTCTTTCATATATGGTGGGCCTGCCCCATAGCACTGGATTACTGGAAGAGAGTCAATGTGCTTCTACATGACATTACGGGTGAACCAACTACCCTCGGCCCTACTGGGATATGAAACAGTGGTACGGGACGCAACAACACAGAGGAAAATTACAAGGCTTCTTCTGGTTAGCAGAAGTTTATTGGCGCGACATTGGAAACAATCTACTCTTCCCCAGTGTGCACATATCCAAGCTGAACTTAACCGAGTTGATCTATATGAACGTACTTTTTCCTCCTAAACATACCTAAAGGGGTGATAATTTCCAATGCTTAACGTTACGACATGTCATTGCAGTCTCCAATTCCCGCCCCAGTCTCTCCCCTTCCCCTCCCTTCTCTCTCTCTTCTCCTTCCTACCCCAGATTCTTCTCTTCTTCTTTTCTTCTTTCTTTCCTGCATAATACCTGTAAAATGCAAAAATTGTTAATAAAAAAAAATAAAAAAAAAAAAGATGTAATGAATTAGGTACAGAGATAAAGCACAATGTTGCAGTATACGGATACTAAATAAAAGTCTTTTGAGATGATTGGACTAAGGGCATCTTATGATAGCATGTAAAGAATTAAGGCTAAAAGCATGATACAATGTTGCATTATGCCAAAGTTAAATAAAAGCTTTCATTGAGTTTTAAAATGAATTGAATCCAAGATACTTTATGCTATCAGTTTGAATATATGTTCATTATTTATTTCGGCCAGTTAGAGAAACAAAGAATGGTATGTAAATAAGGCGTGTTTATTTTAATTGGAACTAATTAATTGATAATGTCATTTCTGGATTTTGAATTTAAAAAGCCGTTTGGTACAATGTAAATTATGTCTCTGACTACGTATCTTTGATGCAAAATGCGTCAGGATTTTTGATGTTTTTAACTTTCTGAAATAAACTTTTTCGTTTTATCCAATGAGTGGAACATGGAGTGCTTGCCAACTTCTTGCCCTTTAGTGCAATTCACCTTTAGCTACAGTTTTGCGGGTGATGCACTCGGGCCACTTGTCCACCTTGGTGAGTGTGTTTTCCCCAACAACTATCATGCATGGTTGAAGTGTTTGCGAACCCAGAAGCATGGGACCTGGGGCATATAAACCAGGGTCATTGTGGATATTGGGTGAGCAATTTATGCTATTTGAAGAGGCTCTCGCTGTTAAATAAAATGTTTGTTGGAAGAATCCAAGGTTGAGAATTAAAAATTATTATTTGCAGCGGACATATGCCCTGTAAAAAAAGAATTTGAGTTATATCGATTAATTTCACGAGTCTCTGGAAAAAGCCTCTAGAGCTGCATTGCTTTCCTTTTTATACTTGCCATCTAGTGACCAAATTTGGGAAAGCTCGGGTCGTGCTTTGACCCAGGAAGGACAGAGATACTCCCTCCGTAGACCAAGGGCCCCTGTAGTGGCCAAATACACTTTGTTATAAGTTGGATGTGATGCGAAAATATTCTCTATATCTGGTTGCCATCATTTCCGGCATTTGGCGTGTGAGTGATATGTGCGCCATTTTCTTTTGATGCAGGGCACTGTGGGAACCGTGGAACCACAATGTGGTTAGGATGTGGCGGTAGCTTCTTGTTTCCAAACATGAGGCAGGAAGGACTGAGCAATGGGACGAATATAATGTCAAGTTAAATAAATAAATAAAGTCTAGCCAAGTAAACTGAATATAAACAGAATTATTATGCAAATTTTACCCCTTGGGATGGCTTAAAGAGAGGACAATGTAATAAAAGGAGCTAAGATTGCTGCATGTCTATGAAAATAGTTACCAGATACTTGCTTTCAAAAAAAAGACCAGTAAATGCTGCATGCTAATCAGTACTATGGGTAAGTAAACATGGTGGCAACTTTGCTACATTTCATCTGCTACAGCAGCAGAAATTGTTCTGCTTATATTGTTATTTAATATTCCAGGTTTCTTCACAGTCACCAAATCTTGCCTGTGCCACAAGGGACTCTAACGCATACCTGCAGGATGTGACATCACAATCAGTGCTATTACCTAGCATTCCTATTTATCCCCAGCAAATATACTGTATGCACACACATACAAAGACCTATCTATACACTCACATGCTGTATGTGACACCACAATCAACACTCAGTTATTGCATTTCTTGGAGGGCACCAAAGGGTGTAGCGAGGGTGCCAATGACTGGGAGGAGGGATGGCAGGCCAGGGGATTGGTGATTGGGGGTTTTTAGGCTAGAGTATTATTGGTGGGAGCAGAAGGGGAGGGCAGATATATATAGCAAGGAGTGCCTTACCTGCTTCCTCTTCCCTCAGGATCCTGGAGCGCTGGTGGAGCTGCTGCCCTCAGTGTGTCCGGTTCTCCATGATGGCTGATTCCTTAGAGGCCCAGGTGAGGGAGAGATTAAGGCAGCAAGGGACAGGCTGGGTGGATCAGCTTTTAGCTGAGCTGATCCCCTCTCCAGCTGCAGCGGTGACAGGTCGCAGCAGGACTGCTGCGCGGAGAACTGCTGCGGGTCCCGTTCGACGTTCCCGCCCCCCCTCCCGGCTCAGTCCAAGTCCCCCTAGGCCGAAGTCCAGGAGTGCGGCTCGCAAGGCGCCCGCCGTTGCCGCTTCACTTAGGATTTCAGCGGGTAGCACGGTGACAGGAGCGCTTCCTCCTGTCACCACGCCTGTTAGGCCCCCAGTCACCAGAGCGCGAGCTGCTGCGCGCGCAGCAGTGAGCCCTTCCCCTCCTGCTGCCACTACTGACCAGATAGTGAGGCTGCCTCCTGCAGCTCTTGGTGTTTCCCGCAGCTCCCCTCCTCACAATGCTCGCAGGCTGCGTTCTGCACCGCAGACTGCACCTGCACCATCAGTAATACAACAGCACACTGGGGCACGCAGTACACAGGATATAGCTGTAACACAGCAGCAGGTGGCCCCAGTCTCTTCCTCTGAGGACAGTTCCCCCACCCATATGTCAGGCTGCACTAACTCTGTGGTTGGGGGGTTTCCTCCAGCTCAGCAGGCTTTCCACCACGCTGCCGTTTTACCCACCACTCACAGCACCCCTCTTTCACATGCTAACTTAGCTGGCCGTGGCTCGGCATCTCGGGGGGCTGACATGCGTATTCGCAATAGCCCCACTGGTGGTCATAGGAACAGAGGCGAACGGCCCCCTAGGGATACCAGGGGTAGGTGAGGTTCACGGGTCCAATCCCCAGTACCCTCCTGTTCTTCCGCATGGGAGTCTCCAAGGCCATACTCCCCCTCCTCTTCCTCAAGAGGGAGTTCAGAGGATCGGCAGGGGAGCAAGCGTCGCAGAACACATTGGGGTTCCCCCCGGTTTCACAGCTCGTGCCGGGATGACACCAACTCTCTTCAGCGGAGTCGGGATGCTGCTACACCCTTGCCTTCAAGATCTGGTGGGTATGACTGTACTGGGGCATGGGTGGGTACTGGTGACACTAATAGTGACGTTCTTGTAGCACTTAAGCACATTTTGGGCAAATTGGTTGCCAATAGTCGGCTGGCACATACAAAGATATCTAGTTTTGTGGGGTTAGCCCGCTGGGCTCTCATTTGTCAGCGGAGACCAGGGAAAAAATTTGGAATAATGAGTACATTGATCTTTGGTCCCTGATCTCGCCTGATCAAGTGACGGTTGATAAGGAGAGGCGTTTTGACAAAAGCGAGGACAGGAAGCCTAGAGTCGCTAAAACGTTTGGAAATTGGCTGCAAGCCTTTTCGGTGCTTGCAGGGGTTATCGGTCAAAAACATCCCGAAAAGTGCTCTCAACTTTTTGTTTACCAGGATCTTATTTATGGGGCTTATAAAGTGCACGGGGGTTCAGCCTGGTGGAGGTATGAGGAGGAATTCAGGAGGAAACTTGCTCTTCATCCTGATCTGGGTTGGGACATGAAAGCTACAGATGTGTGGATTCGGCTTATGATGGCCCAGCGTCCTCCTCCCTTTCTGTCGGGGGCCGCTGGGCACTCACAGGCCAGCTCTGCGGCCCCCAGAAGGCCGGGGGTTTGCTGGTTGTTCAATGAGGGTCATTGCAGATTCTTCGGAACGTGTAAATTTATGCATGAGTGCTCCATTTGCGGGGGAGCCCACTCGGCCCTCAGGTGCTTTAAAAAGGGCAAGCCACTGTCAGCACCTCAACTCCCAGGTAGAACAGAGAACCCCAGTGAACGTGCTAGCAATGTCACCTTGGTTAGATCGGTACCCCAGGAAGCGGGAAGCCGCCCTGCTTAGATGTGGATTTATTTTTGGATTTTTCATTCCTTTTCAGTTGAAATTCAAACCATTGTTTTCCACTAACCTCAGGTCAGCGGAAGAGCACCACGGTGTGGTAGCTGATAAGTTAAGAAAGGAAGTGGAGTTAGGCAGGATTGCAGGCCCCTTTGAATCGTTACCTTTTCCCAACTTGAGGGTTTCCCCTTTAGGTGTGGTACCCAAAAAGGAGCCCGGTAAATTTTGTTTAATTCACCACCTATCATACCCTAAAGGTGGATCCGTCAATGATGGCATTAGTAAGGAGGATGCTTCAGTGTCTTATGCCCCCTTTGATCGTGCAATTGCATTGGTCTGTAAGGCAGGTAACGGTGCACTTTTGGCTAAAGCTGACATCGAATCCGCATTTCGGCTCCTGCCGGTCCACAAAGATTGTTTTCATCTTTTAGGTTGTTTCTTTGATGGACATTTTTACTACGACATGTGCCTGCCAATGGGTTGTTCAATCTCCTGTTTCTACTTTGAGGTTTTCAGTTCCTTTATAGAGTGGGTTGTCAGTTGCGAGTCAGGCTCTCATTCTTTAACCCACTACCTAGATGATTTCTTGTTTGTAGGCCCAGCAAACAGCAGTAGTTGTTCAGGCCTCCTAGCCACCTTTCGTTTTGTTGCTCAGCGGTTTGGTGTCCCTCTCGCTGAGGAGAAAACAGAAGGTCCTACTGTAGTTTTGACTTTCCTCGGCATTGAGATTGACACCATTCGGATGGAATTCCGTCTTCCCAGCAATAAGATGTTTAAGTTGCTAGCGCTAGTCGAGCAGGTACAGGAGGCCTCCAAAGTTACCCTGAAGCAGCTTCAATCATTGTTAGGTCTTTTGGTTTTTGCTTGCAGAATCATGCCCATGGGTAGGGTTTTTTCCCGACGCTTGTCCCTGGCTACGAAAGGAGCGAAATCCCCCCACCATTATATCAGGATCACTCGGCAGTTGAAGGCAGATCTAGAGGTGTGGAAACAATTTTTGCAGGTCTTCAATGGTAGGTCATGCTGGATGAGCCATGAAGTTTGTAATCATGACTTATCCCTGTTTACGGATGCGGCCAGCTCGGTAGGTTTTGGGGCCATCCTAGGCAATCAGTGGTGCTTTGGTGCTTGGCCCGAGTGTTGGGTTGAAGCTGGCCTTTGCAAGAATTTGACCTTACTTGAGATTTTCCCTATTGTGGTGGCGGTGGAACTCTGGGGCGAATGCATGTCAAATAAAAGAGTTTGTTTTTGGACTGATAATTTGAGTGTTGTATTTGCAATTAACAACTTGACGTCTTCTTCTTTGCCTGTTTTAGCTATGTTGCGCCACCTGGTCCTGCTTTGCTTGACGCACAATATCTGGTTTCGAGCCAAGCATGTACCGGGGGTTTCCAATTCAGCAGCTGATGCTCTCTCTCGTTCACAGTGGCAGAAATTCCGGGATTTAGTCCCAGAGGCAGAGTCCCGCGGACAGGAATGCCCAACTACCTTATGGGAGATAGTGGAGCGCAGCTTATGAACATGGTCCGAACTTCAGTGGCTCCAGCCACTTGGGCGGCGCATGGTAAGGCTTGGGCTGAGTGGTTCTCCTTGTTCCCGGTTAACACCAACTGGGCACCCGATAACTGTTTTCAGGTGGCTGTGGATTACCTTTTACTACTTCGGGGGAGTGGCCATTCAGTTGCAGTTGCTAAAAAGCGATTGACGGGTTTGGCATTTTTGTTCAAGCTAATGGGGGTTGAGGATGTTACGAAATGTTTTCCCATATTGCAAGCCATGAAAGGTTGGGCCAGGAATTCTGTTAAGAAGGACTCCAGAAGACCAGTCTCGTTTGCACTACTGTGCAGGCTTTTAGCTATATTACCCAAAGTATGTATATCCAGTTATGAGGTAGCTCTTTTCAGAACCGCTTTTGCATTAGCTTTCTTCGCAGCATTGCGAGTTAGTGAACTGGTCCCGCAAAGCAAATCAAAAGCGGGCGGCCTGTTATCCGGTGATGTGCTCGGCAATTCCTCTTCCATTCTTTTGTGCATCCGGTGCTCTAAGACTGATGTTTTGGGTAAAGGGTGTTGGATCCCATTAACGGCGATTGAGGGCCCTGCCTGTCCATGTGCCCTGGTGTCTCAGTTTTCAACGATTAGATCTCTGGGTGACCGTTTTCTTTCACACCTTGATGGTTCCCCGTTGACCCGCTTTCAGTTTGCGGCCATGTTTAAACGTTGCTTGTGTCAGCTTGGTTTCAATCCTAACGAATTTGGAACTCACTCGTTCCGCATAGGTGCGGCAACGGAAGCGAGTCTTTGTGGCCTCAAGGATGAACACATTAAAAAGATTGGTCGCTGGAAATCAGCGTGTTTTACAACCTACGTACGGCCTGATTTACTGACGTTTTAATTTCTACCAGGGCATCTGCGTGCGACAGTTTGGATGGTTGGCCATTCCTATATTCGGCGGGCTGAACAGAGAGCGGCATTTCGTCCAGGAGGAGACACTTTGGGTTTTACAGGGGTACATTTTCAATGGCGTGGCATTGGAGGTTTGCGGTGGTTGCAGGTCTTACCAGAAGTAGTGGCAATCAGCAGGGTTACACCACCCCCGGTCATATTGGTCATTCACGCAGGCGGCAACGATCTAGGCAGTGTACGGGTAGCGGAGCTGTTGTCCCTCATCAGGTCAGATATGGGCAGGTTTAAAGCATTTTTCTCGGATATGGTATTAGTTTGGTCGGAAATCGTTCCCCGGCTCTGCTGGAGGGGGGCGAGAGACCCGGCTGCAATTGAGAGAGCCAGGCGCCTTCTTAATTCCCGGATTTCCCGTTTTGTTCGCGACAGGGGGGGTATTGTAGTTCGCCATAGACTGTTGGAAGGTATTGATCAGGGCCTCATGTTGCGAGATGGCGTCCATTTGAATGATATCGGCCTTGACATTTTTCTTTCTTTTTACAGGATGGTATTGGAGCCGCTCTTATGCGTTTGGGTGGGGGTCGGAGTCCCGTGTAGGTGTACAGGTACTCCTCCGTGGCGTGGTAAAAGTGTCCTTGCCATTGGTTATCCAGACGGTATTTGGAATGACCTACATGCCCACCGCGGCTGCGGTGGCTGGCATTTGGAAATTAATGGTTGGTAAATTAATGGCAAGTTTTTTCTGTGTACGGTATGAATAAGAATCAGTTTAAATAAAAGCTGTGGCCGACCCTAACCCACTAAAAGGAAGTTTTGCTTCAGTGTTGTTATTTACGCTATGGGTTATATTAGTTAACTGTTAAGTTATCACACATTAATCAGGCATTCCTCCTCACAGTCATAGTATGTATGCTGAGTTCTATGTACTTTGTGGGGGTTATTTATTAAAGGTCAAATGTTAGAGTTTTTATACTAATGGTATCTTATTTAAGAAAAAAATCCAATGGAAAAAAACTTAATTCGGAGAGTTATAGTTGTGAAACCCTAAAACTCGAATTGATCAAGCTTTCGAGAAAAAAAAACTTGAATTGCTCGAGTCATACAAGTTTTTGACGAATGAAGTTAGATTTTAGATGGTGTATTTTCAGATTGAAGCTATTTCCAGGGTCAAGGTATAATAGATCTAGAAAAAAATTTTACCCGAAAAGTCTTGACCAAAAAAAAAACAACTCAAAAGCTCAAATTTTCACGGAAAACACAACTCGACCCTTAATAAACCTGGCTCTGTGTGTATATGCCTATGAGCAGTATTTATATCCTTTTAAAAATGATTTTGTTGTTGTTCAGTTTAAAACTTGTTATGTTGGTTTACAAGCTGTCTTAACAAGCCAAGTTCTTAGCACATGACTTTGGAAGTAAGCTTTCCTAATTTGCTTTGACCCTGTTTTACAAACTGTCACCCTGCACAGCGGTCAGTACAGCAGAGTTGTTTTTCCATATAACACAACATGACACGCTTGGATGAAGGGTTAAAACAAGTTGTCAACAAGGTCATTTACAGGAGTCCATCTTAGGTGTCAGACAGCCCTTATCCATGTCACACTCACAGCAGGGTCTGCTTAGGTTTTTTTCCTTCAAGAACAGATTTGTGGAACTCTGTCAAACAATCTGCTTGTTGCTTTAAAGACATTCCTTTGTGGCACAGGTAATGAGTCAATGAGCAGTGAATATACACAAGAAAATCACATCCAAGCCCCTGTGAATTTCCATGAGATTTTAGTCATGTTGGAATTAGTGTTATATAATGAGTAACTCTTCATTCCCTTACAGGCCACGATGGAGGACTGAGAATACTACCCAACTTCCCATTGTAATTAAATAGTGCAGTCAGGCCTGGATTTGTGGAGAGGCCACTAAGGCCCGGGCCTAGGGTGGCAGGATTTTAAGGGGTGGCATGCTGCCCAACCACACCCACATTGTTTCAGAAAGACTGGCGATGCCCAGGAGATACAATAGTTTTTTTAAATTGGTGCACCAATCCCCATTGTTCCAGTCCCAGTGATGAAAATTTGAGCGAATAAAAGGGAGGTGATGGGGGGCGACGAATGACAGCGGGCCTAGGGGTGCCCTGAGTTCAGTGCTATGTAAGATACAATGTATCTATCGATCTATCTGTCTATAATCTCCTCTCTTTCTTCTCTTATTCTATCTCCCTATCTTTCATATATATATAGTCCCAGTGTAAACAAATTAAATCTTTTCTAGCACAAATTGGTGCAGTTACTAGATGAGGGCTAGGGTGGAAGTTCCCTCATGTCTCCAGTGGGCCCAATTGCCGGATCGTCAGGGCAGGTGAAGACTTTTGTTTGTGGGCGGATGTCAGTGGAACTGATGGTACATGGAAGGTACGTGCAGGAGTTTGCGATAAGGGTTATGGCTCTTAGATGCAGGTTTGCAACAGAGTAGGGACCATGGCTGTGGGTCTGCAATGGGCATGGGGGGACCTTGAAGACGTGGACCCTGAAAGTGAGACTTTCAGTGGGCCCAGAAACCCCAGTCTGACACTGCTCTTGAGGTTTTGGTAGCTCCATGGTTTCCCAGCGTCTATAGGTGCACTTGCACACAATTCATAATAGGAGGTGGGACAGATGCAGTGTCACCAAATGCAAGTACTAGTAGCAGCAGCCTTGGCAGGCCCTGGCCCTTCACTCCGACAGTGTATGTATCTGGATTCTAAGGGCAAGAACATCTGGACAGTTTGCCCCACATTTAGCCTGTATTTCATTTTCTAGGGAGTCAGAAGCATGTTGGACCCACACTGCAACCAGCTGAAACTTGAACTGAATGGGATTTTACTATAATGACCTGCTGACTGTTCCTGGGCTCCTTCTACTGTATATTACCTGTGAGAGAACAAGTGAGAGGTGGCCAGATCCTGCGGAAGCCAGAAGTGTATGTCACAGGGTAGGAATATTGCATGAAGGGCACATGTTCATACTCAAATTGGGATTATATATATAAATAAACAGTGTACTCTAGAAGAATTTTCAAAAGCAAATGTAATACTGTAATGAAACTTTCTAGAAAAACTATTACAAGCAAGTATCTTGTTTATGTAGATATAGAGTCCTCCTCTCTTACGCCATCACCGTAACCCTGATAAAACAGCACATTAGTGCACCAGTACCTCCCAAGTTCAGCTGCTAAAACAAGTTAACTTACATGTTACAAATATTTCTGTTTTCTCGTTCCACTGATAAGCCTGGCAGGGTAATTCCCACACTCTTCCTCTCTATCTATATCAATAGCCCTTCCTCCACATCAGTTTTTTTTTTTTGAAATTACCTGTTTATCTCGTGACGTGCAACATAATGAAATTCTGCTACAATAATAACTATCAGACACAACTGTACAAATAAGCAACGTTTTCTACTGGAGTAGAAGTTATGTCATATTGCGCAATAAATGTATTCTAAACAATACAGAAGCTCACAAGGCCATTATCTTCCCTTAGGGGTGCATGTACTGTACAAGGACACAGTAACTGCCAGCTGGCAGGGATGTAATGTGTATTTTGCCTTTCTCCCTATTTCTCCATGTATAATTATCACTAGGAGTATGTAACAGTTATGGAATATACATATTTAAAAAGGCTGAACACTGAGAACTTGGATTCTCTGTTTAAACTTAAAACAATTTCCCCAGATTAAACATGGTTTTCACTGTAGGCAGGTGAAGCTCTCAAGCTCATAATAACTCTCAGAAGCACAATTTAAAATCATACTGACGTTAATACAGAGAATTGAAACTAACGTGAATAGTTCTTTAAAAAAATGTTAATTAGCAAAGCTGGTTACTTGTGCAGAAGCAGAAGATATTGTGGGATTGTTGGTGCAGGAAATGTAGAAATATTACATTAACTTGAACAGGTATGAGATCCGTTATCCAGTAACCTATTATCCAGAAAGTTCGACATTACAGAAGGCCATTTTCTATAGTCTACATTTTAATTAATTTTTTTTTAAACGATTTCCTTTTTCTTTAATGAGAAAAAATACCTTCCACTGCAGGTGTTTTTGATAGAGTTGCATGCTTTTGCATTTTATCAGCGATATCTGCTCTGTGTAGCTTCACACAGGCTGACGCTGGACCTGTTGGGGGATTGGGGGATTTGCACATCCACTTTACTCCACCTCTATAAAAACCATCTCCTAAGGAAAGTGGACAATCTACATTAGTGTACCCTTGGCCTCAGACTGAAGGCATTCATTTAACTCATCCCCAATAGTGATGGGCAAATTTCTCCCGTTTCGCTTCGTCTAAAAACTCGCGAATTATGACATCGGCGTCAAAATATTTTTAATGCCAGTGACAATTCCGTCGCTGGCGACAATTCCGCCGGCGACAATTGTCACCGATAATTGTACCCGGGCGTTTGAAATATTCACTGACGCCAGTGAATTTTCATTGACAAATTTTCGCTGTAATTTCACAGATTTATTCGCCGTCTGCGAAACGCGGAAATTCGCCTCTACTTCGTGCCTGGCAAATAAATTAGCCCATCAATACTACCCAGCAGTTACTGCTGTCCTGTCTGTCTCGGGATTCAAGGGAAATAGTTCCCCAATTTGACCAGTCCACCTAATCCAAAGGTGCTTCATTTTATGTTCAAAGAACACTGCTGTTTTCACTCTGTTTAATGGAAACGAAGGTAAAAATAAAAAAACTTCTCTCTTGTTTTTAACTCTAGTTTCCAGAACATTATAAATTGTTCAACCTAAGCTGCCACTGTCTCAAGTTGACATATAATCTAGCATAGCCATTTTAGGGCAGAGACATAAAAAAGTGTCTCATTTATGACTAAAACTGCACTTTCAGTAATGCTAAAATGGGTGCAGTCTTTGCATGAAATTACACCATTCATTAATAAATCACCATTCACTTCAGGTGCAGGTGGGATCACTGTGTGGATTTTGGCAGGTGCCAGAGAAGCTGCTGTAAGATTCCACAGAAAATAAGGGCTGTGGGGCTTATCTATAGTTCTTATCTTATATTATCTATATTTTACTCCTTTAAACATGTTTTAAACTTTTTCTACTCTGCCCACTTCTTTTGAAAAGTGATGAGCAAATTTTTTCAGCAGGCGTGGATTCATGGCATTTCACATTCGTGAAATTGCAGTAAAAATTTGCCACAAAAAATTTGCTGCGGCAAATAGTCACCAAGACAAAAAAGTTGCCTTAAGAAAAAACACAGATTGACTTAATTGCATTTGGACAAAATGTTGCCAACACATAAATGTCAGCAGAAGAAAAAAATGCCCATTAGGTTTAATGCATTTGGAGTGTAAAAAACAAAAAGTCACGCCTCAAAAAAATTGTCACCTATTGACTGCAATGCATTTCGCAAATTTTTTGGCGAAACGGGACAGAGAGGCTCATAACTCTTTATGTCACATCCAGTTGGCAGTAACAGTACGCTGTGCTGTATGTAGATAAGGCAGTTGTGGGTCAGGTAGTGGGTCCAAGCAGGTAAACATGTGGGTTGTAGGTTGCAGGTCTCGGTTGGGCTGGGTCTGGGTTTCAAAAATTGGTTTGGCACATGATTCTGTGTTAAGAAGCCCATAAAAGCAGGGCCAAAATGGTCACACATGGGTCCAAATGGACTAAATCAGCAGCTAAAATCTGACCGTGTACCAGAGTGTTTTCGTTTTTATTATTTTGTTCATTATCTGCTGCAAGTATAGGTCTAGCTACCAATGGGCCTGTCAAAGTCAGGTTTCATTCCTTTGAGAAACACTAGCCACAATAACAATCTCCCCTAGTGGCTGTAATGAAATGCATGTCTTGTTCTCTGGGAGAACTTGCAAAGCTTTGCCAGAAAGTATTAATAAAAGGAGTGCCCTTGGCATGGAGCAGAGACTCGCCTGTGTTTTCTAATGGGCCACAAAGCCTTTGAATTCAGGTGTGGTCCCTGCTGATAATAAAACATAGGTACCTTTGTTCGTATTGGCTCTCTCAAAATTCCAATGACTGTAACCACTGAAAGGAATTAATTATTAGTAGGATGATAAAAAAAAACAGTGACCTAGAGAGTTTCATGTATTTGTATGTGTATGGAAATTGCTTCACTTGCCTATGACCTGGATTCTCTTGGGTGATATCAGGAAATGTTATCTTCCCACAAACACAGAAAATTAAATAAACATTGAAGTATATTTAGTTATAATTAAAATCCTTACAGCATTTATATAGTTTCATGGGAGCTAAATCTGGAATGTTAGTGTGGTGTCAGGGCCTGAAGTTTCCGATAGGATTTGCATACATAGGAGGAAACAACAAGTCCAACACAGTTCGAGGTATCCAAAGGGGTTGAAGAAGAAGAATGGTCAAGTCCAGGCAAATGGTCAATTCAGGCAGCAATTTTCTTATTCTATATAACAGGCCAAGGTCAAACACAGGAATCAAGATCAATAGCAGAAGTCACACCCAGGAACACAATAAGTAGAACCTACAATTGGGCAAGGTCTGGAATGTTCTGGCGTTTTATATCGCCAGACTTTCGCGCCAAACGAGCATGATGACGTCATGCGGCACGTGCTAAAGTTGCACGTTTTGATGTGCTGGCGTCATAACGCTGCGCACGTTTTGACGCATTGGCGTTAGAACAAGCCGCGTGGGAGGACTGGGCGTCGCCATCTTGCCCATGGGGTCGGCTGGAATAGGCAGACAGGTAAGTATTCCTTACATGTGGTTATCACACAGATATATCGCTCATATTTATTACAAGAAATAACATCCCACTAGGGGAGTTTCATTTTTCTGCCTAAGGGGCACTTAATCAAAGGCCTACAATTATGTGCCCTGTAGGCATGAATCACCTAAGACTCCCCTAGTACTAACAAGTATACAACATACTAGATTATATTTGCATGTAGCACATCTTCAGGCACCCCACCAGCATCAGCATCATCTTCTTTTCCTTTTTACTGCTTGGGGGGCCTTAACTTTCCAGATATCATATTATCCCTATCGATGTGTTGGCTGCACTAACTGACGTGGTTTATTCCCCTTCATTCTCTCAGATGCATAAGCACAGAGGACTTATACATACTGCATAAGCTATGTATCAAAGACTCACGCAGACGATACAGATTTCTGAGGATGAACTTCATAGTTTTAACGATTGCAAACGAAGCAGACGCTCAATGGACTCCACTCATAGATAATGGTGCAAATAATATTCATTCAAGGAAATAACATCCCACTAGGGGAACCTTACGCATTTCATGCCTAGGAGAGCTATCATTTAATACAGTCAAGATATCAAGAGGAATGATACAATGTGCGCAAAGAGAAACTAGTGAGGATGCCGATGGGGTGCCTGTAGATGTGATACATGCAAATATGTTCTAGTATGCAGTATATTTGTGAGTCAGGTCACGCAAAACAGTAAAATTGTAATGTTACACAGTTGGAAGCTGAGAGTGTTATGCTTTGTGTTAGGGGAAGGAATGTGCTGCATACTTTACATAGGTATTTTGGATTTTTATGTGCATACTTGATATCCAGAAGGTCTTAACCCTGAAGTTCATGTAACTTTTATTTTGAGTAATCATAGCTTCTTATTTATTTATGACGCTGTTATTAAAAACACATATATTTAAGTTGCTAGCTACTATGTATGTGCTTTGGTGTTACACTGGTAACTTTCACTCGTTTGTTTACAGGAAATTTTTATTCTATGAATGCAACAAATCCACAATTTGGCCAGGATTCGGCCTGTTTGAGCGATATTCCAATGTGGCCGAATCTAAGTGCCTGACCAAACTTGAATCCAAAATCCTTAAAAGCAAATTACGTTAATCCCACAAACAAGGAAATTGCAGGTGTTGCTGTGCACGTGGTTCTTTTTTAACCATTCCTTGTCCTCATTTGTGCTTTATTGGCATATTTTGAGGCACAGATATCATTGGTAAAGGGCTGTGGGGACTTTGAGCTGGTACAAAAGCTCAAAAGTTCAAAACATAAGGTGTTGCATTTCTAACCGAATACTTTGCTCATGTTTAGTTGTCTTTTAATTATTTAGCCTCTGATTTTGGGAGGGGTGTGCCTATTACAATGTGCCTATGACAAGCGCTTTAACACTATATTCTGTTTTAATATGCTATTTAATAAGAACTGAGATAATACTTCGCCGAGATAGCAACAACCCCACGTCTAATGACCTAACCTGAATGCCTTATTATATTGTTGGAAGGGGAAAAAATGGGGGAAAAGTGCATAAGCCCCCCCCCCATGGTTGCTTTGCAGACTCTGCTGAGTAAAGAAATAGAAAGGAGGCTGTTGCCTGGACCCATAGAACATTCTCTTGATAGCGGTAATTCTATCTGTACTCATGCAATAGAACAGAGGCAATCACAGCAAAATTTTAATAATGTCTTACCATCAGTCATATTAATTGATATACTGTATATAACTTTAAAACGAAACATCTACCATAAAAGGCAGGACCTTGAGTTACTTAGTACTATAGGAGTAGTTTCCTCTAATACTAACAGAGCACTCTATTCTTGATGCATAAAATAGGGGTGAGGTAGTGTTGCCTGACATTTATTGGTTGGAGTAAAGATAGAATTTTTGTGCTGAGCCTTGTCCTAAAGCTCCCATCTTGGTGCCCAGTAAATCCAAAGGTACCCCCATCCTCTCCACTGCAAAGTAAATCCACAATATACTGTAGCCTTAGATCTGTTAAAGCAAATAAGGAAGAACAAGTGAAAACAGCTACTTTAGCTTTTGGAAAAATGGAGAAAGGTGGCACAGGTTTTAGCTATGAACTTTGTCTTCCCTAATGCCCCTTCAGCAACCCCATCCACTGATACGTCATGCTAAATAACTCTGCTTGTGCCGTGGAATTGGCTGCTTGAAAATGCATGCTCTGTGTTCCTGCAGTCAGAATGATTGGTGGCTTGTATATAAGTATCTGCTGTATGAACATATTTGCTGTCAGCACTAATTTTTATCAAAAACAATGATCAGTTCTGTTCAATAGCTCCATTTCACTTTGCTGTGCTATGAATAGGGGCACTATATTAATCCTCAAATCTAAAGTGACCTGTTGTTCCAAACCAGGGTTTCTTTTATATATTTGCTAGTGTTGGACGAACCTGCCATAAGCAGAATGGGTACATAGCCTTCCGTGATCTTTCCATCCCTCATTCACACCTGTAAAGCTCCTCCCATTCTGAAATTATGGAATAAAACACAATCAGATGTTCATGTAGTCATCAGGCTTTTCTATGTTTACTGAAGTAACATTTAGGGAAACCCATCAGTTTTTCTCCTATATATTTGTTTCCCATGGCGGAAGAATATTTAGAGGGGAACAAAAATGTGGATAATCACTTTCTTCAACACCTTCCTCACCATGTTGAAGTGATAGATTTGGGGAATTGAAGTCCTATGTGTGAAGTGATAGGCATGGATGAGTGGTCACTATGCACATGAGTGGATTTTGGCCAGAAAATGCTGACCAAAGTCAGACCCGCCATCAGGGGGGTAAAGATGTCCTGGGCCCCATGGGTTTTAGGGGTCTTAGGGGGCCCAGCCATGCTGCACTTACTTGATTAGCTGGCCCCCCTTCTGTCAGACTTCAGAAGGGAGGCAGGAGCTCACATGCCTGCATCATCTTTACTCTAATAGATTTCTCTGCTTTTAATTGGTCACCTAAGCTTAAGTCCTGGTAAAGCTGCATGGGGACTGGATAGGCTGGAGGGTCAATTTAAACTTGACCCTTCCAATTCCTGTGCAGTTGTACCGGAACTTAAACTTAAACTTCAGTGACCAATCGGCAGTACAGAAAGAAACTGCTGGCAATTCCGTAGTCTGCAACTTACTTGTAAGTGAAAAAACTTTCATGGGGGAACCCCAGCCATCGGTGTTTTTCTTTTTACTTGGACACCAATTATTTTCTTTTAACTTGTGGGGGGTGGCCCTGAAGACCAATGATTTTTTTTAACTTGTAGGGCAGGGCCTTGACCACCAATGTTTTTTTACTTATGTAGGGGGCCCTGGCAACTAGATTTTTTTGACTAATTGATTAAACCAAATGGCCCTTATTAGTAAATTAGAAATGCAAATTCTAAAGCTAAGTGAAATTTAGGTTAGAGTAGGTACCTACTTTAAGATTCTACTTTGATGTGCTGGCAGGCATAATAATCTTTTGGCCAAAAGTGTTTTTACTGTTTTAGCACTTGGGTGCACTGGGTGGAGCCCAGGAAGCCCAGTTCTGATGGTTACCCTGCCTGTTGCTAAACAGACATGGGGCTATAGCAGGTCTTATCTGCATTTTCTGCTACTGGAGAATAGAGCGTGGATGTGCTCAGTGTCGCCCAAAATCACTCAAATAGGCACCCATGGTTATTAGGTTAGTTCACCTTAAACTTAAAGGGGTGGTTTGCCTTCACACTAACTTTTAGTATGTTATAAAATAGCTAATTCTAAGCCACTTTTCAATTAGTCTCTAGTTTTTTGCTTCACTATAGTTTTTAAATTATTTGCTTCTTCTGATTATTTCCAGCTCTCAAATGGGGGTCACTGTCAAAATCCAAAGAACAAATGCTCTATAAGGCTACATATTTATTGTTTTGCTACTTTTTATTACTCATCTTTTTATTTAGGTCCTCTCATATTCATATTCCAGTCTCTTATTCAAATCAATGCATGGTTGCTAGGGTTATTTGGATAATAGCAACCAGATTGCTGAAATTGCAAACTGGAGAGCTGCTGAATAAAAAGCTAAGTGACTCAAAAACCACAAATAATAAAAAATGAAAACGTATTGCAAATTGTCTCAGAATATCACTCTCTACATCATCCTAAAAGTTAATTTAAAGGCAAACAATCCCTTTAACTATTAGTATAACTTAAGCAGTGGTATTTTAAGACAATTTCCTATTGGTCTATTGGAAACCTAAGAGCTATCTGGTTACTAGACCCAAATAACCCTAGCAACCAGGCAGCAGTTGGAAAGACAGCATGCAGGATGAGTAGCAGAGAGCCTGAATATAAATATAAACAATAAAAAAGAGAATGATGACAAAATTCAAACCTCACAGTCAATATGTATTTTGGTTGCCAGGGTAAGTATAGTATAGATAAGGGGACAAACATTGCAGTGAATACAAATAACTGTACAAAAATATATACTGTTACAAAGATTTAAGTTGCTCACAGGAGAAAGGAGGTGTCTGCCCCTTAGAGCTTACAATCTAAGTGTTCCTTCCCATTTTAAAATTTCACTTATGGAATAACTCTGCCCCTCTGTTGCTGAAATATGACTGGCCGAGGAAGTAAAGGATTTTGTTTAAGCTCCAGCTTGCCTAACCCTGCTCTAGATTCTCTGTTTTACAATCACTCCATTTGCTGTGTTTACATATCAAAGCAACACAGTGACCGCATATTCTTTTTTTATTGCAGCACAAAAATAATGAGTTACTAACTGACAATTTCCACAAAAAAAGAAACATGCTGAGAAAACTGTGCCAACCTCTATGCAACTTATTTTGATTGAACACGTATTTCAAGGCAATTAACACTCTTCAGTCATTAAAAACATAAATGAATGCAGGTGCATTTCACTGCCTGGCAACTTCATCTGCCAAGTGCCAAGAAATGGTACTGAATGAAAGGAAGGCATCGGCTAGCTTGCTGTATTTTTTTCCAGCAATGCTCTGTTCTGTTGTACACCAAACTACAATTTTACACCAGAATAGTAAAGGTATGGGACCTGTTATCCAGAATGTTGGGGACAAGAGGTCTTTCTGTAATTTGGATTTCCATACCTTAAATTTAAGTTTAAATAATGTAAGCATTAAATACAACCAACAGGATTATTGTGCATCCAATAATGATTATATCTTAGTTGAGATAAAGTACGAGTTTTTTTAAATTTATTTTTACAGAGAAAAAGGGAATAATTTTATAAAAAATGTAACTATTTGCTTAAAATGGATTCTTTGGGAGTGTCTGATTTATTTTTTAAGGGGACTCAGCAAGCATTGTTGCACCTCTGCATCTGATTTAATTGGAAAAGTTACCTTAATCTGGCCATATATTATAAGATTATTTGGCAAGGTTGACAAACAAGCAGGTCAATCACTAGTATGGCCACCTTAAAGGTATGGGATTCATTATCCAGAAAGCTCAGAATTAAGGGAAGACCATCTCCCATATACTCCTAAATCGGTATGTGATATATGTAAAATAAATAAATAAATAAAAAAAGCATATAAAAAAATTAAATAGGATATTTAAATAGGATATAAAAATGGACTATGCTAACCTCCTTAAAATAAATGCACTTTTTTTTAGCTATGACTTTAAATCAAAATATATATTTCATTTCAGTCAGTAGTATTATTGGATCAATTGCCCTTCCCTGAATTACAGATGCATATAAACAAAATCATTCTATGATTCCATAACCTCCAGTCCAACCCTGTAATTTGCATTTCCCATAACAAAGTTGTTGCCATCTCTTATTGTCCATCCCTGATATAATGTACAGTATATGATGGATATATATAACAAGCAGTGCATGGTTAGTGTCAGCGATATAGCCAAGCTCATTGACTCGAGGGGCTGCTCTGGGGTACAATGCTGGAGAGGGGATGATTTACTAAGCAAAGCAGCATTCCACTATCCCACCTGATTGTTTGCACAGCTGCCTGAGAGCAGGTCACATCATCCACCAAGTGTGACTTCTCCTAAAGCCCCAAATGCAGCTGTTATTTTTAACTTACATCATGTAAAATAACCTTCGAAAGGTAAACCTATTTTATTTCCTCATTCATAAGAGACCACTGATTGTAACTTCCTCCACCTCGCAAGGTCTTCCCGTCTATCTCATCTTTCCCCTAGCCCTCACCTCCTCTGGGACTGCAGCTTAATACAAGATACCTTTGTTACTGGTATTTTCTTCCCTTTTTTTCAGCCTACAAACTCAGAACAGAGGTTCTCTTTTTAGCTGCTGATGAGTGGCCGCTAGTGTGTGAATGCTGGGCAGCTCCAAGCCTCCAGCCTTGCCTCTTAACCTGAAGAAGCATTTTGCTATTTGTGTTTTTTTTGGCAAGGTCTCCTTGGCACTTTGCAAACATAGAGGTGAGTGTGTGTATAGGTATGTAGTGAGAGCCAGCACATGCTGTTTGTCTTGGAGCTGGGGGATAGGGAATTAGTTCAGCTGAACTGCTAATTACCTTGCAAGTGCAGGTCTTCTAGAAATAGACTGCAGTCATGTTCTATGGGGGGTGGGGAGAGGGAAATGTTATCATTTACTGGTTTAACTTTTTCAGGACTACTGAGATACAAGGAACAGGTGCCATTCTCAATGAAAGAGTTAAACAGGTGTGCGGTTTCACTCAGGAAATGTTCTGGCCACAGCAGTCCCATGAAATAATGTCTCGCTAGGCCACAAAGGTGAACATTGGAAGATTGGTCAAGATCTAACTGAGATGTTAATGAACTGCAACAGCCCCAACGTCGGTTAGCTGGGCAACCTGCAGATACACAAATTTGACACCCAAGAACCTAGGCTGATGGGGTCCACTGGGAGGACACAAGGGGGAAATTCACAAAAGTGGTATCAACACTAATATTAGGCAAAATGTTTGTTTACACCGTTAAATCATTACAGGTAAGAATGCACCTCTTTTTCCTGAATCTTAGGGAATGGATTCAGCTGAATACCAAACCAAATTCAAACCCTAATGCCTGTAGGCCCAGATTTGTGGAAAGGCCAACAAGGCCCGGGCCTAGGGCGGCAGGATTTTAGGGGGTTGGCATGCTGCCCAACCACATCCACATTGGTTTGGAAGCTCTAGTACTGCTCATGAGATACAATAGTTTTTTTAATTTCCTATGCACCAATCCCCAGTGTTCCCGACCTGATGATGAAAATTTGTGCATGTGCACGGATGAAGGGGAGGGGACAGGGGTGATGAACCGCAGTGGGCCTAGGGGTGCCCACTATGTAAATCCGGCCCTGCATGCCTAATGGAAATTGCTGGCAGAAATACATGTTGAGGGAGTGAAGAGCACACGCAATTTGTGTTTGGCCAAATCAGAAAGCGAATATCGGATATGCTGTATCCCTAATAAAGGGTAGAACTCCACGGGCAATATTACGCGCGATAGCTTCCATTCCGACATGCTGAGATGAATCGCAAGCGTTACATCGGATGTGCAGAATCGAAGGTAAGTAATAGGAATGTCACACGTTGTCGCTGCGTGCAAGATGCAGTGTTTGCATCCGACAGTCGTGTCGTCTCGAATGCACGCAGCGATAACGTCCGACATTCCTATTACTTACCTTAGATTTTGCAAATCCGACGTGACGCCTGCAATTCATCTCCGCACGTCGGAATGGAAACTATCGCACTTAAAATCGCTCGTGGAGTTCTACCCTAAAAGCCAAATTTACAATTGTCTGAACTCTATAAAAAAAAAATTCACTTGACTCTGTTTTAACTCAGCAGACGGGCAGACGGGCAGATTCAAGGAGATTTAGTCGCCTGCCGACTAATCCCCTTTTCTGATGGGCGGAAATCTGAAGAATCGCCTGCGCTAATGCACTCGCGGCGCTTCGATTTCTGAAGTCGCCCGAAGTTGCCTCACGAGAAAGGCAGGCGACTGAATCGCCAGGCAACTAAATCTCCCGAATCTGCCCGTCTGCCCCACCCCTAAAGGGGTGATTAGCCTTTAAGTCAATGTTTATTTTTAGTTTCCATAGTATTTTGAATGATTTGCCTCTTTCTTCTTGTGACTCCAGCTTTTATATTGGAGTCACTGACCCAAAAAAAAACAATTGCACTGTGAGGCTACACTTGTATTGTTATTGTTACACTTTATTATTTATCTTTCTATTCAGGCCTTTCCTATGAACCTTCCAGTCTCACACTCACACCACTGCTTGGTTGCTAAGGCAAAAATCCTAAATAATAAGAAAACAGGCATAACCTAAACAATAAGAAAACCTAAATAATAAGAAAACAGGCATAATAAAATGTGGAGCTCAACTGCATAATGTGTCAGAATATCACTCTCTACATCATTTTTAAAGTTAAGTTAAATGAGAACAATCCCTTTATGGTGGCCAAACACTGGCCGTAAAAGCTGCAGATGGACGCGTGTATAAGCCCTTATGGGCCTACCTGACCAAAACCTGCCAGAAGTCAGGGCCAGTTTGAAAATTGACAAGCTGATGCAGTTCTCATCCTGGCAGGCCTGTATGGCCATCAAGGCGAGGCCCACCATACACATCACTGGGCTAATGATTGAATATAACAGAGCAGGTTTTAAAATATTTGCCCAGAAATCTGTCAAGAGGCAGTTGTGTCGGCCATACATGGGCAGATAAGCAGCCAATGCTGTCTAAAGCAGCAGATCAGTGTATGGTCAGCTTTAGTTGTCTGATTTGTATGGAGAAATTTGGTACTACAAATTCACTCACTAAAGTGGAGTTCTGGAATGACCATTTCACTGTGTACAAAATCGCCATATTCACAAATAGCAGAAAGGCACTTGTAAATTTGATAACTCCATTCCAACAACATTTCTTTTTTAAATTGCTCGCAGGTTAGATAAATATGTTCATGTGAGAACCACTAGTTTTAAGGACCTGGAAGTAGAATGTAAAAATCAAATAACTTTGGGGTTAGTGACTATTAAAATTAAACTTACCAGTGGAAAAAGGGAGCTCCATATGACAGATGGGCAGATCGGTGACATTGATGGGCAGATTGTTGACGGTGGTGGATGGGTCAGTAGGCAGAGGGATGATGCATTTGGGCGGAACAGTGATGTAACTAGGTGTTGCTGATGGATTCTTCACAGATAGACAAAAAAATAGGTATTAGGGTGGATCAGGGATTTAATGGGCAGACCAGCTACATTGTTGGTATATTTGTAATACTGGCCCTGGCCTTGGCATAGGTTTGACCGGCTTGGCTGGTAAAATACTGGCCAGGTGGAAACCCTAAATATCCTTTTCCAGCACTGTGCATTGTGTTTGTTTTAGGTTGTTTGCCTTGAGTACAGAGTTGCCAACATTGGAAAATAATGAGCAAGTATGCTTGGCAGCTGAGGACTTAGGTGCACGAGGAAATTGCGGGTAATAATACAATGATGGGTGGTTGTTATAACAATGTTTCTGCTGCGAGGTTGATCAGTGTTCAAGACAGCAGGGCATTTTTAGAGACTGAAATTTCAGGGAATTGAACTTTAGGCTATGGGCACACAGGCTGAAGGCTCCAGCTACTGGGGGCAGGAATATACAGGATACATAAAAGTGAAAAAAAGTGAGTATATCTAGGGAAAAGAAAAAGAAAAGACAGGGAGGGAAGGCCTTGTGCTTTTATATTGTCATGGAACTCGTCGGTAACTTATAATATCCTTTTATTTAACAGTAGGGGGTACTTTATTTACTATGTCCTTGGTATGATAGCCCAGTTAAAATATGCCTGCCTAAGGAGTTAAAAAATGTGTAGTCCATTTCTCCAGATGCCCATGTTTGGGAACTTCAGTTTTCACCCACTTTTTATGCAGCTTGTTTTGTGCAATGTTTATATGCATTGACAAACCATAACTAGTCGAAACAATAACATGACATTACCACACATGTCAACAAACAATCATAATTATTACACAACATAAAATGTCACAAAACCATGTGGTTTTCAGAGATAATGATGGCATTTTTGGGAAGGCAGCACAAAGTCACTGAAGAGATGAAGAAAATCAACAAAATAAAATCCAGGAGTGAATATTCTTTATAAAGTCTATTCAGCACAACATGCTTAATTCTTTATAAAGTCTATTTAGCACAACATGCTTAATTAGGTGTATGTCTCATCGAGTTCAGAGAGGGTTGAGGCATTCACAAACTATACAGTAGTCCCCTTACTCTGCTATCTCTGGCTATGAGGGGGATTAAAACTTTAATAGGGCAGATTCCACACTAAATGTCATTGTCTCTCCCAATCACATACAGGTTGTGATATATTACAGGTATGGGGCTGCTCATCTTCATTATAATGCCTAACATAAGTTGTGGTTTTGTTGTTTCTCTTATTGCAATATACTTTATTACAGTTTCTGCCTATTGTGTTGTTTATTGTCTGTTACATTGGGTACTGTTATCACTGCTATTGCGGTTCCCAAGGAGTTGTATACCCACCAATATCTGGTTTTAGCCCTGGGTGGAGGCAATTTATCCAAACCCTGCAAATCTCCCACTTAGCAGAGGCTTGTGATCTATACTGTTTGTGCCATAATGTGGCCCTGGATATTCCTGCCAAAAAAAGGGTTACAGTACCTTGTACTTGATCCCAATTAAGATTTAATTACTTGTTATTGGAGGCAAAACATTTTATTGGGTTTATTTAAAGTATAAATTATAATATTTAATTAGATTAGTGGAAATGTTTGGCTAAAATTAACCAAATGCACAGAATAATGGTATCTGTTAACCAGAAATCAACAGCTGCTCTAATGCAAAATATTTTCCACTTCTAGCAACTACATTTTGAGTTTAAAGGAGAACTAAAAAAATATTGTACATTATGTTTTGGACTTCTGTACCAGCCCAAAGAAACCACATCCCTTTAATAAGGAAGATCTTAGATGATGCCCCAGTAGCTCCCCATCTTCTTTTCTGCTGATTCACTGCACATGCTCTGTGCTGCTGTCACTTACTGAGCTTAGGGACCAATTTACAATATACAGTACACATAGAATATACATTTCACAATATAAGGCTGATAAGTAATAAATACAGATAATTACTACATGGCAGCACAGAAACCAGTGCAACTAGTACCAGAATTTAATAATCAGCAATGTAGCATCAGATTATATTGCAGAAAACCTCTTTTTCTGCTGGATAATTTGTGACGACCCCTAAGCTTAGCTTCTCAACAGCTGCTCAGAGCCCACTGAGCATGTGAGTGAGTCCCCTGTGACAAGTTTGAAGTCCTGGATCATTGCTGAAACTTTAGGCTGGTGCAATAAATTCAGTTTGTAAAATATGACATTTTTAACTATATTAATTTTTAGGGTTTCGTTCTCCTTTAATGTAGTAAAAGCCATGTGCAATAACAGTAAGGCATTGGGGGCATGCTTTTAAGGAAAAAAACATTTTAAATCTATAGATTTAATTTCATTCTAGTTCATTAGAGCCAGCAGCGTTCAGACAAATATATTGTTTTCCCAGAGGGAAAAATCTGCAATGTGTTACTATAGTTCGACTGAAACATAGAACCCCAAATATAGAGACGTAAAATACTTCTTACCTTAAGATAGGTTTAAAAGGAAGGGGCGTGGCCTGTAGCCGATGTAGTCACACTTGTAGTTGCACTTGCTGAACGCTCCGTTGCCCAGGCCTATTATCCTGATTTTACCGTGCCATACCAGCGCAACCACAGAACATCAAAGTGACCAGTGGGACCCTCTTCCACATAGACTAATAATGGGGCAGAACAGAGCGCAGAAATGCGACTCAGAAGTGGCAAATCATCTCGACAAGTACGCAAGGGGTAGCAGAGAAACCCAGATGCCAACGAGCCAACATCATCTGCACAGAGAAGTATGGTCTCCCCGCCTGCATCGTCATCTCCAGCAGAGCCTTCTACGCGAGATACAGGCGTACAAAGAGGCATGCACAACACTAATCACCTCCAAAACGGAAGAGATAAAGATTAATTTGTCTATAATAAAGCAGGACATGCAAAAACTTTGTGAGCACACTGATGAGTTGGAGACCAGGGTGAGCATAGGGGAGGAGATAATAAGACAATTGCCAGGCTCAGTCTCAGAACTGCACAAAGCCCTCACAGAGTGTAAACACAAGGCCAATGACCTAGAGAACAGGCTGAGGAGGAACAACCTCAGGTTCTTGGGGTTCCCGGTGCGCGAGGAGGGTTCAGCCGAAGAGCAAAGTAGTACTTGGTGAGCCCAATTTATCTACCACCTTTACAATAGAAAGGGCCCATAGAATACCATCCACACCCATGCCTCCGGGAGGCCCTGCCAGGCCTCTAATTGCAAAACTGCTGAATGCAGAGACAGAGACTGTATCCTAAAGCTAGCCCGCAATAAAGGCCCACTTAAATACCAAGCTCAAACAATATCTATAAATGCAAACTTTTCAACCGAGGTACAAAGAGCAAAGTTCTTTGAAGCCAAGATAAGACTCCGAGAGGCCAAGCTCGAATACGCCATGATGTACCCAGCTAGACTGAGAGTTATAGCGGATGGCAGAACCCTTCTTCACCAACCTGCAAGAGGTAAACAACTGGCTGGAGGGTAGACAATAAAGGAGGACAGAAAGAAAGCACCCCAAGACGTGTACCTAAAAGCTCAAAAGGACTGTAAATAATAGTTGCTGCCTAGGAGGACGCAAGTGAATGCCACAATGCAACTACTGGGACAGCTATTGTTTACAGCAGACTGCAGATACCAATCGGACTTACACAATGAGACTCTGGTGGGAGACCAAATCTCGCAACAACCCAGTAGCAATAGAAAGCAGCAAGTATGCAAGGGGGGAGGGGGGGGGTAAAAAAAAAACTAATTATTATCCCCTACACACGTCTAAGATATTCCTGTCACAGGAGCTATTCTTATCCCGTAGGCAAGTTACCCTGAAGTGGAAACACAACACCCGCCCCCCCCTCCCCAACTACGAGAACTGGGCAACTACTATGTCCAAACAATGTGAGTTAGAAAAATGCATGTACACCCAATCTGGCCAAATGGAAAGATATAACTCTATATGGACGGTATAAATTGACAAAGGAATTTAAAGCTGCACAGTCCTAAAATAGGATATTTGGTGAATATATATTAGTCGGATGAGTAACAAAAAACCTTTCTCACCCTGTAACAAAAGTGACCTGGGTGTGAAAACCCTAGGTCCAACACTTGAACATGAAGTACAATATGAAACCACTACTGGAAAATGGGAATAATGTCTCAAGTGGTCCGGATGCATCGCCCCGAACCCATAGGAAAGGGTGTGTGTGCTTTCAAGTATAAAGAAAATCGGCAAGCACTCCGGGAGCCTCTTGTAGTAGGTAAAATTCAACTTTTATTTCAAACACATTAAAACCATAGTATCCTGACGCGTTTCGTATCTGGACGATACGTAGTCATGGACGGTATGGACGGTATGGTCAAAAAACAACAAGGTTTAGAGGTGGAAAGAAGATAGGAATTCTACGGTCCCAAGCCAGGGCCAATAACACACAAAGATAGGCCGATCCCCAGTACCTTTGGGTGGCAGACAGAGAGAAAAAGAAAGAAATAACTATATGAAGCTAAACCACTTATATCAGATGTAATGCTGTATTATTAAGAACAATGGCAATGAGCACAACAATGTTTATTCATGTAAACCCATGTTTATAGTACTTGAATATCTTATGTATGACTTTCTTTGATGTCAATAAACCTTGCCTAAATTTAAAAAAAAATGTTAAAAGAAAGCATGACTTTTTCCCTTTAAACTCTGAGCTTATTCCTCCGCAGCTAGTGGCTACCCCTCTGCCAGAATAAGGCTGTCTGCAGCTCAACATGTGAAATAGGGATGAGTGAGTCAGCAGTGCCTTGGCTTTAGCACTGATTTTGTTGGCTTTGCCATAGTTTAGATGCTGACTTTTCATTTCCTTGTCAGCTGTGACCTGTTTACACAGGCAAGGTCTTTTGGGCCCTAATGACAGGGGATATTTATGGCCATTGCAGGTTACCCACATTCTGTACTTTACACCCAGTCACTATGTGAAGGGCACTGTATTTGCAATGAGCATTATATATATGCCGGGACACTCGTTACAATATTAACTCTTGAGGTGGACGAGGCCCTTAGCTTGTTTTTGCAGAATACTTCAAAATGGATGTATTGGGAGGCATGTTTTATTACATTTTTATGACTAAAATCCTTTGAAAACTAAAATACAATAAAAAGATATTTAGGTTTATCGATGTTTGAAGGGATCCTAACCATATGAATAAAAACTTAAAGGAATTGTTGACCTTTGAGTTAACTTTTGATGTACAGAGTGATGTTCTGAGACATTTTGTAACTGGGTTTTGACTTTCTGTTATTTGTGTTTTTTAACTTTTTATTTAGTAGCTCTCCAGTTTGCAATTGCAGCAATCTGGTTGCTAGGGTCTAAATTACTCTAGCAACCATGCACTGATTTGAATACGGACTGGAATATGAATAGGAGAGGGCCTGAATAGAAAGATGAGTAATAAAAAGTAGCAATAAAAATGAATGTGTAGACTTGCAGAGCATTTGTTTTTAGGATGGGGTCAGTGACCCCCATTTGAACGCTGGCAAGAGTCAGGGAAAAAAATTATGAAAAAACTAAAACCAATTAAAAATTTGCATAGAATTGGCCAATCTATATTGGTAAATCTATTCTAAAAGTTAACTTTAAGGAGAACCACCCCTTTAAGGGAATAATACACTCCCAAATACACTTCACTACTGCTTATCTCCAGGTTTAATAAGCTAAAATATAGGCAATGAATTATTGGGGACTGTACTGAATATCTGCTGGGACCTTTCACAAATCTGACTCCACCTCTCTTTGGTATTGGAGTCACCAATGTGGCAATAAAGTAATAAAATAGTGAGCATAGAATTACCATATATGTGTGTGTAAGGGGACATATGTTTGGTAAGATAGTCAGAGGTCGTGATGGCAAAATGCACTTCTTCCTTTTCTGCCTGCCGCCTCTCTTTTATATACTCGTGCCTATCCCTTCCCACTTTAGTGATGTCAGAGAGGGGGCATGATGGGCACAGGTTGGGTCAGTTACAGATTGGAAGAGGATGAGTTATGGTCAGGTGCCAGTCGACTCTCTCTCTCTCTCTCTCTCTCTCTCTCTCTATATATATATATATATATATATATATATATATATAAATATACTGAATAAACTCTCCTTTTTTTGCATAATACACAAACCCTGAGTCTTTACCTTTTGCTATATATATATGTGAATAAAGTACCTCCTCTTGTAAAATAAAAGAAAATTATAAGTTACCAAGTGTTCCATGACCATAAAAAAACAAGTAACTTCTAATATCCTCATATTTTGCAACAGGGGGTATTTTATTTATTATAATACACAAGTTTCAGTGAGTCATGTGACAGAAATGACATCACTAAGCTCCAAATATAACCGATGACATCACTAAGCACCATTTAGAAGGATATCTTTTACAGGATATTCATGGCTCTTGTGCATCCTATATAATAAAGTTGAAGTGTCTCTGTGTCCAGTCCCTGTGTCCGCGGGATTGCGCTACTGCGCATGTGCCCCACGGACTGTCTCTGGCAAATTTTTAAGTTGAAGTGTCTCTGCGTCCAGTGCGTTACCACAACAAAATGGCGCCCAAGCCCACCATAAAGCGACAAACTCAGTTCTACCATCACAATTCAAAAATAAACAGCCGGCACTGAAAGGGGCGGCGCTACGTGCAACACACCCTGCCCACATCAACGGCCAGAGCATTAAACCCGCCACGCCAACAGCGCCCACCCACTGCCTCTTCCATGAACTATGGAGGCTGAACCCCATCTCCGTCTCCTGCTTGGTCGAAATGTCTTGAAGGGCGGCGCTCACAGTAATAGGTGGGGACTTAGTAAATCATTGTGTCAGGACCATGCGTGTCCATACCTACTTACGAAGCTGCAGTTGACGGCCCGCGCAGGTTGGGAGGTGGAGAGTATAGAATTTGTAAGCATAAAGTAGCCAATGAGAGCAGAGGACACTTTTGGAGGCGGGGAATAGGGGGTTAGAGACTGTAGTTGCTCGGTGAGAGACTGTGAACATCCAGTCACTGCACTTCCTTCCCTGAACCGTCTCTGGCGAATTTTTTTTAGATAATAAAGTTGAAGTGTCTCTGCGTCCAGTCCCTGTGTCTGTGGGATTGCGCTACTGCGCATGTGCCCCACGGACCGTCTCTGGTGAATTTTTTTTAGACTAGAACAATTCTGTTTTTATAAATGTTTGACTACATATGTTCTAGCGCCCGTTAATTTATATAATACACAAACGCTATGAATATCGTGTAAATTATATTCTTTAAACGTTGAATCTGTCATCAGTTATAAATGGTGAGTTCTGATGTCATTTCTGTCACATGACATGAAATTTGTGTTTTATAATAAATAAAGTACCTCAGTTGCAAAATATGAGGATATTAGAAGTTACCTCGGAGTTCCATGACCTGTATAAAAACACTCG
Source organism: Xenopus petersii (assembly GCA_038501925.1). NCBI lineage: Eukaryota > Metazoa > Chordata > Amphibia > Anura > Pipidae > Xenopus > Xenopus petersii. The sequence continues at coordinate 40,988,881 of CM076684.1, read as the reverse complement.
GCCTTCGACCTCCTGTTTTTATATGGTCATGAATCTCCTTATAATTTACAAGAGGCGGTACTTTATTCACAATATATATATATATATATATATAGATAGATAGATATATATATATATATATATATATATATATATATACACACACACACCTGCGAATTTGGGCATGTGGGGATGGTCTTCCAATATTCTTTGCCGTATAAAATTTTTTTTAAAAAAATTAAATACTGCTGTCCCTTTAATTGATATATATTTATCTTTAGAATACCACTTTTGGTTTCCAGTAAAATTATGACCTTTTTAGAGCTATCTGTTCCCTATCAGTATGTAGAATAAACCTGCATGACGATACTACAGAAATAATCTGTAATAGGCACCACACGCCAGATAGTTACCAAACAGTACTGCATTAATCATGTATTGGCATTAGTGAATGTCTACAGCCAATTAGTAAGGTGAATATTCCCCTGTGTGTCAGGGCTATTCTCCCCAACAGTTCTGCTAAGGCAGCTAAATGCTGAAACCGTGTTCTCTCACTTCAGGAAACCACTTCTAGGGTAAACAAAAGCGACTCAGTGGGCTCTGTTTAGATAAATGTAGCCTGTTCCATGGGGTTTGAATATTTATTTAAATCTAATTTGGTGAACTGAACACTGTGGTTTTCTATGAAATAAAAATATATATATATTTTAAAATACACGTTTTATTGGCATCCATCTCCTGTGAAGGCGTCAGAACGCTGCTATCCCACCAGATCACTTTACAAAACTTTTAGAATAAATTAAGTGAGAGAGGCAAAGGACAGGTTATAAACAATGAATCCTCTAAGGAGAAGGAGGAGTTTGGTGGGCTGGAACATGGAAAGTTAAATAATTTGTATTTGATCGCTGTGACTGTGGTTTGTGATGGCTTTCTGTAAAGGACGTAAACTGTAAATGTACTATACGGTCACCGCCATCAGTTTAAACTGTGTGCTCCTGTTAACCAATAACTTTTTTTTTTTCATTTCAGAAGTGATGCTCTGCATTTACGTGAAGTTACGAATAGAAAAAGAGAAAACTACTCATTCCCAATTGGCAAATCATCTACAGGCATAGTGACTCCTTTGAAATGTTGTATCGTCAAGTTCAACAATTTCTTAATGGCTGACCATGCTCAAGTTGGTTTATGCCTATGTAAATGGGGAAGGTGAAATGATCTTACTTTTTTTTTTACAATTACTGACCAGGAGAACCCTGTTTCATCATTGGACCCAACTGGGCCTATGTGTGTTGGTGCTGGAGGAAAGGTTTGATGCTGCTGAGTTGTAACTTTCATATTGGTGCCAGATGGTTTATTAACCCAGAGTAACTTGAATATTGAGTACAACAACAGTCAGGTGATTTGAGAGTGTAGTGGTACAGCAAGATTAATCCGTTTTACTGTAGTACCATAGATTTATTAAGGATGTCATGGAATAGGCATAGTGATAAGTCATTGAAATGCACCCTGTTCAATGGAAGCCTCTCAGGTAAGAATATAACCTGAGTCCCATTCCAGACTGTTGCCCCTACACACAGGTGGGTGTTGCCTGGAGAGTTCTATCTCCACAATACTTATTTTCGGTGGAGTTAAATACTGCTCTTTATATGCTCCCCTCTCTATCCCACAAACTCTTAGGGGTGTGCTATGACAAAGCTGACTTTCACTACCTTTACATTGTTCACCCAGCTCACCAACTTCTGTAAGGTTGTTGGTCACCTTAGGTTTTAAAATTGATACTGGAGCTCCAGGCTCCCAGCACTTCCACCCCTGTTATTGGTGGTAACTAAAGATGATGAGCTATGTTTGCAGTCATTTGAGAAACCTATCTCCCATAGAACATAGATTACAAAACAGGGTAATTTCATATATATTATAATACCTCCTGCTGCTATATACCTAAAGCTGTGAACAATCATGATAATATAATTGCTGATCCAACAATAACAAACATTCTGTTCTGCCTGTAACTGTCTTTACACTTACACTGTGAGCTAATTCTTGTTTTGTAAATCTGAGCATACAAGGTTAGTACATTTTGCCCAATATGGCCACTGTCTGACTGCGTGTTTGACTAGTTTCAATTTCATCATAAATTGAAACAATATACAATAGTCACAAAATATAAAACATATTTTATTTTGCATGTGTATGCAGGATAATTGGTTTAAAATAGGAACCATTGGAATTTGTAGGTGCTCATTTTGTATTATAAAAAATGTTTTAACAGGAAGCACAATGTCATTGCTCCATGCTGCAGCATATTATAGTAAGGTGTTTTGGTTCCAAATTTCCATGCATGCGTGCCTGATTGTGGTTTTCATTCCTCTGAGTTCCTGAGTGTCCATAACCTGTTACTCAATATGTTCCTACTTGCCCCAATCTGTGCAAAAAATTTCAGTTTTTCCTTACCCCTCTGTTATCTTATTGCATGGACTTTTTTTGTGCAATTTCTAAGTGCTCCACTTCTTTTCCCTTTTAACTTTCTCCTTTCCTGATGGACTCTCAGTCTAAAGTACAATCGGGCCATGGACTGCACTGTGCAAGGACTTACAAATGAAATGGGCAGTTATAAACTCTCTCAAAGCTTTCATGTTCTGGCTCCTCAACCACCAATTGCTTCTCAATCTCCTACTCTACTAACCTACATTTGCCAAGGAAGCCCTGAGTTCTCCTACTTAATTTTGTTTGTTCATCTAATTTGAACTCTAACTGCCTTGCTTTGCCTCAGAGCTACATGTAATCTTCATTGGCAGATGAGCACCTTCCCTTTAGGAAAATAACCTATAGATAATCTAGAGCAGTTGTTTGTGGCCATCTTCTTCTTCTTTTCATACAAATTTAATTCAGAGGTCTCCATTCTCAGGACTCAACAAAATCCCAATCATAAATTGTTACCCTCTTCCATAAACTAAAAGAAGCAGGGATTTTCTCCAAGCTTGATTTTTAACCGCATCAGAATCCACAAGGGTGATGTATGGAAGACAGCCTTCAACACCAGGCATAATAAATGTCTGGTAAGATGCTTATTCTGTAAGTTATCGTTGTCAGGGTCGGACTGGGCCAGAGATACAACAGGAAAAAAACCCGGTGGGCCTCGGCTCTTTTGGGCCCTGCCGGCCCAGACCCACTCCCTTCACTCCCTCTCTTTCCCTTCCTGAATCTGGTTGCGCTGACTCTTTGACGCACTGGAAAGAGGTACGTGCGTGCTCGCACACTACCAGGTGAGGGGGGGATGCAGAGAGGACTTTGCGGGTGGGGGCAATGCTGCTCGTTGTTAAAGAAAGAATTAATTTTTCATATCTGGGAAGTTCTCCTTGTTAAAAAATGGATTACTTATATGCCAAATTCAAGAAATGCATATTTGATGCAATTTTACCATTTTAGACTTCAGAATTTCTGACCAAGCATTTCAAACGGGCCCCAGCACAGACAGGACTTTTCACTTGTACTAAAGCCATTCATGATGCTACATAAATGGGTGGTTCACCCCTTAAAACCTTTCCATGGTGAAAGGTTGGTTTTGACAGGAATTCTCAGCTTGTTTCTATGTTCTGGAGTACTCTTTGCAAATCACTGGAAATCAAGCTTCCGTTCTGCTCAACTTACAACACTCAAATGGAGCTGCAGAGAAGGTCATTAAAAATACTTTGTTATTCCTCTGTTGTATGTTCATTATAGAGTACAGGTATGGGATCCCATATACTGTAATCTAATACCTAGAAAGGCCAATCCAGTCTACTTCATGCAAATCATTCTAATATTTTTGTATTACAGGTATGGGACTTGTGATCCAGAATGCTCAGGACCTGGGGTTTTCCAGATAACAGATCTCTCTGTAATTTGGGTCTTCATACCTTAAGTCTACTAGAAAATCATGTAAACATTAAGTAAACCCAATAGGCTGGTTTTTCCTCCAATAAGGATTAATTGTATCTTAGTTTGGATCAAGTACAAGCTACTGTTTTATTATTACAAAGAGGGATCTTTGATATTCATATTATTTGGGAAAAAAACTGTTTTCCAGATAACAGATCCCATACCAGTATTTCCTTTTTCTCTGTAGAAATAAAACAATAACTTGTACTTTATGGCAATGAAGCTACATTAATCCATATTAGTGGCAAATAAATCCTATTGGGTTTATTGAATGTTAAAATGTTTTATAGTAGACTTATGGCATTATGTAATAAAAGATTATGGTTGCCCGGACAGTAACCCATAGCAACCAACCAGCAGGTGGCATTTACTAGTCAAATGTTAAAATGCAAGAATCTTATTGGTTGTCATGGGTTACTGCTCCTGGGCAAACTTAGTGCCTTAAATTACATATGGGGGTTAAAGTATCGTGATTCAAATTAGGGGAAAACTCTTCTCTGGAAAGTCTCAAATAACAAACATTCTTTAAATATTCCTTTAGTGCCATAAAGTAACAAAAAATTTGTTGTTTTGCCTGATACGCTAAACACAATCAAACTGATTGAGCATTAATTTATCCTAAGAGGAAACACTTGATTGCCATCTCATTGCTCCACTTCAAATCTTTGATGATCTCTGAAGTCCAACTAGAGCCATTCTTAACTACATGAAGCAGATGCCAACTCCAGTTCTGCAGGGAGACAGCAATACAGATCAGCTTAAGTCATAAATGTCTAATGGGGATATACCAGATTCACAGATATAATGCAAACTCAAGTGCATCTCTACAGACGGGAATGACATGTCCAGACACCAAATCAGTCCATCATCCAGTGTATGTTAAATGTGTATATTACATAAGGCCAATGCCTACATAAGTAATGGTTATATAAATTCCATCATCCGGAAACCCGTTTTCCAGAAGGCTCTGAGTTACATAGTTATATAGCTACATAGTTAAATCAGGTTGAAAAAGTCCATCAGTTTCAACCCCTCCAAATGAAAATCCAGCAATGCCAGCATCCATACACACAACCCTCCATACCTTCACATAAATTATATATACCCATATCTGTACTAACTATAGAGTTTAGTATCACAATAGACTTGGATATTATATCTGTCCAAGAAATCATCCAAGCCCCTCTTAAAAGAATTAACAGAATCACAACATCACCCGGCAGTGAATTCCACAACCTCACTGTCCTCACTGTGAAGAACCACCTACGTTGCTTCAAACAGGGCCGGAACTAGGGGTAGGCAGAGTAGGCACGTGCCTAGGGTGCAAAGGTGGAGGGGCGCCAGGCACGTACTTACTCCTACCCCTAGTATGGTCCCTTCTCTGCCGACCGCCTACTTGTTATCATCTATGCACAAGCGTCTTTTCGCGCATGCGCACAAGTGCCCGTTCGCACAACAGAATCTATTCGCGCACACGCGAGCATCTAACCCAGATGGTGCAGCAGCCGGGCAGGCTGCCTAGGGCACCTTCCCGGCTTGGCCTGGCTCTGGCTTCAAATGAAAGTTCTTTGCTTCTTTTCATCTGAAGGAGTGACCTCTGGTGTTGTGATCCTCTTTATGAGTAAAAAGTCCCCTGCTATTTGTCTATAGTGTCCTCTAATGTACTTGTAAAGTGCAGAGCCTCCACCTATAGAACACTGAGGAGCACACGTCAGGGGGGTTCAACTAGGAAAAAATAAAACACATAGTTAGCAAATGAAACAAATATAAACTTTATATAAAACAGTAGTGAAAGAACTTGGGCAATTTAATACACAATGCACTCCTGCACTGGGCACATGTGGGACCTACCTATCTCACTATTAGGTACCTGACTGTTTTTCCAATACAGTCCTCTTTATGATCAAAGTCCCAATCCTCTGGAAGGGGTTAATAACCACACAGTTCAGTTCAAATAGAATGTCCCTTCCCCAGAGCTCGTATGCCCCTGGTAGCGCTACCTTTCCCAAAAGTACCTTTCCCTTTGAAACTTAGCAGCCGCTAGCAGGTAAATGCACAAGACCTGTCCTCAAATTGGGGCCCCATGTTTGTATCCTTGCCAGTATCCAGTGTCCTCTACACCAGTTTAGTTGCACGTCTTTGCACTCTCTCCAGCTCATTTATATCCCTCTTAAGGACTGGAGTCCAAAACTGAACTGCATACTCCAGATGAGGCCTCACCAGGGACCTATAAAGAGGCATAATTATGTTTTCATCCCCTGACTTAATGCCCTTTTTTATGCAAGACAGAACTTTATTTGCTTTAGTAGCCACAGAATGACAAAATAACCCATTTTGTTTTGATTCCCCTTTTCTCTGTAATAATAAAACTGTACCTTGTATTTGATCCAAACTAAGATATAATTAATCCTTACTTGAAGCAAAACCAGCCTATTGGTTTTTTTTAAATGTTTACAGGATTTTCTAGTAGACTTTAAGCTATCAAGATCCAAATTACAGAAGGATCACTTATCCGGAAAAAACCCAGGTCCCGTGCATTCTGGATAACAGGTCCCATACCTGAGACACAATTAGCTAATGTATTTGTGGATATTGTTGTTATTAACATGTGTAAACATTATGTGCCCATCTAGGAACAGACATTATACAAAAACAAGATTAAATAAAAACAAGATGAACTAAACACAAGATGTTGGAAAAGAGGCACCAGCTGGTGGTATCAGATGAACTGGGAATGAAGATTTACATTTTACATCCCTGGAATCATTTTTTATAGTTAAGGAGCATGGTGTGGTGCAACATTGCCATCTTGTGGGAGATGACAGACAATACAGATGACTTTCAGTGGTTAGAATTTGTGTGACTGTGTTGCCTGTCAGGAACGTATGTTGTTGCAGGATGCTTAACCAAATCCAGAGCCATCAAACAAACAAACAAAACTAGTAAAATATGTAACTTATATGAGTATGCAAAATAAACGTGCAAAAATGAAATGATGAAAAAGAATAAAAAGAAGGACCCTGGTGAGACAAGATTCCCAAAACTCCGAATTTCCTCTCCTAAGCAGACCTATATACAGTGTGTATGTGTGTGTGTGCAGAATGTACAATTTCAGGAGCCTTGCATGTGGCAATGGGGCACTAAAATATCTTTTAATAAAATAAAAATACACAAATTGTTATGTGCACCATTTAAGAAACATGTAACAAGTGTAGAGCTATGTCTTGAGTGAGCAATTACTGAATGAATGTTTATGTTATTAAATGTAATGTGTAGTGTGGGCACTCTAATAAATCTATGTAGGCCGTTGATAAAGATTTCCTTGTTGGTCTGCTACCATGGGGCCACAGCTAATGGGGGTGTCATAGATTCATTGTCATGATTCATACTGTGTTTACTTGCATGGATTTTATAACCTTTACTGTTTGCAGCTAAACGTTCAGTAAGCAAGTTCAAGGTCACCCTGCGTTTGGATTTAAAATCGCCAAAATGCTTTTGGGATAGGTACAAATTAAGAAACACCCCAATCATTGATTTATGACCTCATCCCTACCTCAGCATCCATTGAGAGTGCACAGTAGAAATTATAGGGTAAATATATGGCGATACCATATTACAGTGAACCCCAATGTGACAGATAGGTTTCTATGGAGGCCATAGGGGGGTAGAACGATTCGAAGGATTTTAATCCAACGATCAAAGGAATATCCTTCGATCAAAAAAAGTTAGCCAAGCCTATGGGGACCTTCCCCATAGGCTAACATTGACCTCGGTAGCTTTTAGATGGCGAACTAGGAGGTCGAAGTTTTTTTTAAAGAGACAGTACTTCGACTATCGAATGGTCGAATAGTCGAACGATTTTTACTTCGAATAGTTCGATTCGAAGTCGTAGTCGTAGTCGAAGGTCGAAGTAGCCCATTCGATGGTCGAAGTAGCCAAAAAAAACGTAACTTTTTCTTTCCGGTGTGAAATGTACATAGGGCTGCATAAGTCAATGACACAAGTTTACAGCCAACAGAATTGTACTGGCTGTCGAAGATGATGCCAATCATGCCATCATTGGCCCAAGGGTGCATTTGCAGAACAGCCTAATATCAACACAACACATAGGTGCCCATATTGGTGACTTGGTGACTTTGCCAAACCAGAATGTCATGTATGGAAAGGGTATAACAAAGGCCAATAAAAATGTATTGTAACAAAAGCTTTAACGTATGAACAGGTCTAGCATGTTTGTAACACTTTTTTGGGCGATATAGGCACACAGGGTTAATCACCAGCTATTGAACTAGAGCATGGGTTACACTTGACTCTTAAACTGAAGGTAGGGCCTTAGCAAATTGGAAGAAGTGAAGGTGCGGTGTAGTAAAACTTCAACTCCCACAGGCTACTGTGCATAAACAAATAAAGAAATGAGCACAGGAGGTTCTTGCAGTCAAACAGAACAAACTTTTATTGATCAGAGACAAATGATCCACAGGTTTTGTACTTACAAGCCACAGAGGCCCCAGCAGATAATCATGACATGGTTACAACATGTCCCTATAATTGTAGACAGAAGCTAGCGAAAACTAGCAATGATACCAAACAGGGACTGAGTTGCCTGTTGTAATTGGCCTTTTCTAGCAGATGTATTAGAGCAAGGGTCCCCAGCCTTTTTCACCTGTGAGCCTCATTCATATGTAACAAAGGTTGCAGAGCAACATAAATGTGCAAAAAATTCATGTTGGTGCCGAATATGAGCTGTTATTGGCTATTGGTAGCCTCTATGTGGACTAGCAGTCTATATGAGGCTCTGATTGGCAGCACATGTGTTTTTTTATGCAACTAAACCTGAATTCAAGTCAGAAATTAAAAACTAAGCACCTGCTTTAATGCCACTGGGAGCAACATCCAATGGGTTGGTGCACTAAATATTGCTCACAAGCCACTGGTTGGAGACCACTGTATTAGTGCTAACTCAATTAATTGATTCCAATACAAACAAAATAACTGACTATAGCACAAATCCTGCATGTAGAGAAACAGAATTCTGGTGATTTTAAAACAGCGAACTCTATATTAGAGAGACAGATGTTGAGGGGCATAGCAAAGAGATACTTGATTATTTCAGAAATGGTACAGAATTTGTAAATGATTATAGTTCTCCTTTATGAATGTTCTGTGGATGCAATGAGAAAGCTATAAAACCATGTTTGTGTTTTTAACATGTCATTTTGGTGTGGATTGTTTGAATGTATAAAGCCAGTTGACTATAATACACCTGTGAGACCTTGGTGAAAAAAGTGGGTCTATGGTCTGCAAAGTCTTAGCTCATGCTCTCTGTGCTCATAAGCAAATGTCTCTGGGTAAAAGGCATCTCTGGTGACATCCTCTCATGGCTTCAGGCAAGCCTCTGCAAAAGTGCAGCTCTGCAAAGCCTAATACAGGGTATTGCTTGACAGAACTGTGCACAATGACTGCAATATCTGCACATTTGAACAAAGGTTTACCCAAGTCTGGCTAATGACATCTTCAGAGGTAAAGAAAGTGCTCTATGTGCTCTCATAGAACATGGCCACAGAGGCCTTTTTTAAAATAGTATTGTTAAATTAACACTGTTGGGGTAGTAGTAAACATGGTGACTCGGATAACTTTCATAGCTAGCTGTCCAACAGGTTTGTGTGTGAGCCAATGTTACAGTTACTCAGGTAATCAGTTTAATGTAACTATTGTCAAACTGACCAAAATGGAAATTCTGGTTGGCTGATGACCACAATCAGTCATCCTGGAGGCAGATGTATCACAGTGATGTGCTGATCTGATCAACTGCCTAATCTGCAGTTTCTACACATCACTGAAATGGGACCATCCCTATGTGGAGCCAATACGGCATTTTAAACAAAATGGAGCACCAGTACCTTGTTGTGCTTCAAACGGGGTAATCCCAAGTTTTACTGCAAGGTAACTTTTACTGAGGAAGGGCCATTCGGGTCCTGAAACGTTTGATCGGGTGTGCAGTGTCTGAAGCACCTTGCAATAAAAGTTGGGATTACCCCGTTTGAAGCACAACAAGGTAATGGTGCTCCATTTTGTTTAAAAGTATATTGCTGGCTTGTGGCTAGGCCAGTACTGGTACCTGCACCTCTGCACAATTTATATTCTTCAATCAAACCAGTATGGCAGCCTTGTGTATCCACCTTAAGTCAAATGGGTCATATGATGCATAAGCTAAAAGCACATGTTTCAGTACTAGATCCTATTACACAGACTTCTTTAAAGAATGAAATTTACAATATTGCATAATATTTACAATATTATAGTACAACTTCAGCATTTCTTAAGACAAATAATACGATTATTGAGTTTCCTCTGTTGCCGTGTCTTTATGATATCATAAACTTTGGTTGCAAAAACTGTAGGGGAGAAAATAGCTTTTTGGAACATATAATTGTGTTTATTGAGCAATTAGGTTTATAAACACAGGCATAGCTTGCAGATTATCCTGGCCATGCTATTTCAAAACAGATGTCCTGAAGATGTCTATCTCATCTGGTGCTGACATCTGAGATGGATTTTTTAGATTCTAAACTCTCTCAAGATTTCTGTGAAGACTCCTAAACTTTTTGAGATGAACAACATAGAACAGCTGTTCTTTTATAAGCCTGTCCTGGTGGACCTAAACTGAAATGTCCTTTTATTAAGCATTCTTTTTTATGCCAATATTTAATTTAATAGTCATCATTAGAAGCTTTTTTGATTTATACATTTCACAGTATGTCTAACTGTTACCGTGTGATTTTGTATTTAATAGGTTTCAAAAATACAGACATTATAATAGGATTTTCCATATTGTTTATCTCGTTTGAGTTATTCCCAGTGGACTCTAATACAACATCACAACTATTGTCAACAAAGACTTTTCATATTTATAAATGCAGAAATACCAACAATTTCTTGAGACACAGAGTTTAGTCTCTTAGGGGGTTATTTATTTAAATGTCGAGTGTTACAGTTTTTGAGTACCTCAAATTAACTCGAATGACCTCGAAACTTGAATCATATCTTATTTAAGAAGAAAACTCAAATGGCAAAAACCTGATCTTGCAATCTTAAATCCGGAAACCCGAAAACTCGGATGGATCAAGTTTTCTGTAAAAAAAACTCGAATCGATCTAACCAAGTTCTCGATTCGAGTTTTCATCCAAAACCCTCAGAAAAAAACTTCTACAGTACCTTGACAGGTTTTAAGTGGTGTATTTTCAGATTCGAGCAATTTCCAGGGTCGGGATATAATAAATCTCGAATACCCCCCAAAAACCTCTAATATTTGAATTTTTGTGGAAAAAAACTCGAACCTTAATAAACCTACTTAAATTCCACTTACAGGGAAAATATATATATGGGATAAAAACTTTTTTTTAGGTATATACAGTATTTATGAACTAGTTCCGCAACTTGGTTACAGACTACCAAATTCCAATAGGGGTTCTAACTGAACTTAGTACAACCTAAAAAGCAAGTTCAGTGTTGACTGCATTGCAGAAGTGGACTGTTGTATTGGAGTCAGCTGATTTACGCTGATGTTGTATTGGAAATGTCCTTTCACTAATTCTGGGCTCTTTTAACATTTACTTTAAAGAAACCTGTTGATTTGTTCTTGTTACTACCAAGAACTGTATGCGCACTCCATGAAAATCAGCCACATCTTTGCTCTTAGTGGCTGGATACAATCTAATTTCAACATCCTTAATGATGTCAGATAGTCAATCCATTTGGATCTGCAACAAGCAGATTGGACAAGAAGTGATGGAACTGTGACCATTTTTATTTTCAGTTCTGCCAGTGTCTCATACATGTGCCCAGAAGAACTAGAAAATTAGCTTTTCAGTCCATACTGACAAACTTCGATATGATAGGACTTAAGAATTAATGCCAACACGGAAGAAAGACCCCATATGACTTTGCACCAGCATCAAACATATAAAACGCAATCTTTATTATAACATTATAATTAATGGTAATAACAATATTTAAAACCAATTAAAATTAAACCCCTTCTCCGCCCAACCCTCCACAGTATCAGTAATATAAAGCGTAAACCATTTATACACTTTAAGACACCCAGGTGAATAAATATGCAGCATTAAGGTTTTCTTAAAGGAATAGTTCAGTGCAAAAATGTAATGTATAAAGGCTGGAGTGACTGGATGTCTAATAGCCAGCAACTTTTATTCATGGATCTGCACACACAAGTTTTTCTGCAGTGGAGAAACAACCTCCCTTCATCAGGATGGGTTCCAGGTGTGCAGTGTATCTATTACATAACATAATAGCCAGAACACTACTTCCTGCTTTTCAGCTCTCTTGGTTTACACTGACTGGTTCCCTGGTTACCAAGCAGTAACCAATCAGAGACTTGAGCGGGGCCACATGGGTCATATCTGTTGCTTTTGAATCTGAGCTGAATGCTGAGGATCAATTGCCAACTCACTTAAAGGAAAACTATACCCCCCAAACAATGTAGGTCTCTATAAAAAGATATTGCATAAAACAGCTCATATGTAAAATCCTGCTTCATGTAAATAAACCATTTTCATAATAATATAGTTTCTAGTAGTATGTGCCATTGGGTAATCATAAATAGAAAATTGCCATTTTAAAAAATAAGGCCTGCCCCCTGGGATCGTAGGATTCACTGTACTCATAAACATACCAACAAACCATACATGTTAGGTCACATGAGCCAATTAACAGACACACACCATCACAAAATGGTGGCTCAAGGCAAGAGATGTAAAAGAGCAATATTTACTTAAATATATATTCCAGTTTGGTAAGATTCTTTAATATGCCACTTAATATGATATGAACTATTTGTTGCTTAAGTGTTCATTTTGGGGGTATAGTTTTCCTTTAACAGTTATGTACCATGTGACCCCCCTTCAAGTCGTTGACTAGCTCAGAGTTAGAGAGCTGGCTTTGGAGATTTTTCCAGTCTCCTGGTTAATTGGGGGAAATCCCTAATTTTCCCCATTGACTCTGGAGCCCAGCGAGACATAAGACATGGCCCCCTATTACAGTGGGTAGATAGTTTTATATACCTTGGGACAGAAATACACAAAGACACCAAAAAATATGTTGCCCTTAATCTGGCCCCTATCATTAGATCTCTCAAATTTAAAGTGCATAATTGGGCAAATTTGCCTTTATCACTACCTGGACGCATCAACATACTGAAAATGTTTTTTTTTTTTTACCAAAATTACTTTATGCCTTCCATAACTCTCCAGTTATACCCCCCAGGAATTGGTTTAGGAACTTAGACGCCATAGTACGTGGATTTATTTGGGCAGGGGAACGCCCGAGGATTGGGTGGCAGACTCTCCAGGCCAGAGACGGGCCAACCTGGCCAGGCGCCCTAGGCAACCTTGCCAGTCACGACGCCGCTGAGTGTGCTCTTGATTGCGCATGCGCGAAAATGCTCTCAAGTACACATGCGTGAAACTGCAAAAGTTAAGTTATATGGCAAGAGGCTGCCCAGGGAAATTTGGGAAAAAATGGAATGTCTGGTTGGGGGTGTGCCAGAATGTTTGAAAGACTTCTACCTTTTCTCTGCAGAAGGCAACATGGGAAACTGCATCTATATTGTGAAAGGACGAGGCCTATTGGACAGAAACTGACCAATGCATCTTTGTCCACGTTGCCCAGTTAGAGAACCCCGCGTCGACAATACATTAAGCCGCTAAAGGAGACCCATCACCTACTCTCTCTTTCTTCCTTGGAATATTCTGAAGCTCTTTGATACTTTCTCTTTCTTCTTTCTATATAAATGGATGTTTAAACTGCAATAAAGAAAATCTGTTAAAAAAAAAAAAAAGATCAACTGGGAATTTTTCAGTGGCAAAAATATTTATACTGTGGGTAAATAAAACCAATTGGGAATGCCTGAGTCAATCAATTTCCAAACAGATCAGTGGCTAGAATAGCCTGTCCAGATGAAAGTCTTTAAGGCAGGGGTATCCAACCTGCGGCCCGAGTGCCTCATGCAGCCCAGGATGGATATGAATGAGGCCCAGCTTGAAGGAGAGAGAAAAGGAAGAGAAGGGAAAAAAAGAAAGAAATTAAGAAATACATTTATGGAAATACAGAGAAAACAAGAGTGAAATAACACTTTGTGCTGTCCAGACACATTAACCACCTCAGTCTGTCGTCTTGTTAGGAACAGGCTTACTATGCCATTTTGTACCAATGTGGGGACCTATGGAGTAGGGAGGAGGGGGGACTCTGCCCATTGCCCAGTTAGTAATAATAATATAATAATGTCTATTTAATATCCAGGTGTCCCATATTCCAATGTATAGCTCCACCTGGTTATCCAACTGGAATTGTAGTTCTTTTCTGTGTATTTTTTTTAATTTTACAAATAAAAAGTGTTTGTGTATTTCATGTGTGGCCTCAGACAATTTTTCTTTTTCCAATGTGGCCCAGAGAAGCCAAAAGGTTGGACACCTCTGCTTTAAGGTGTAAAAATTTAAAAAAAAATTCAGCATAGAATGTAGAATCTGAATGACAAAATATTTCACAATGCAAAGTTAAATATTTCTCCTGGGTGGCAACATTACAGTAGTAGGCTCAGTGTGTGGTATGGTATCGACATATACATACTTACTCAGGTCACTGTTTTATTCCACTGTGGTTATTGTTGTTTCAGGTAAAAGCATCCAATATATTGCAGATAAGCCCTTACTGTTGTCTGCCACTCTGGGATTTATAGGCCAGCAGTGTTCACCTGTTGCTGAAAGCTAAAATGCACCAAAGTGCAGCACTTGTATTAGAGACAATGGATGTAATTTATCAACACTGGGCAAATTTGCCCATGGGCAATAACCCATGGCAACCAATCAGATTGTTGCATTCATTTTTCTACTTGCAGCTGGCTTTAAAAAGCTAATCACTGTATGGTTGCTATGGGATTTGCTCAGTGTTGATAAATGAGCCCCAATAATGTCTAGTTTGCAACTAGAGTGAGCATCATTAGAAGAAAAACACTAAAAAAAGTTTAGATCACATAAAATAGAAAATATCTACAAATCACAAAAAATAATTGGGTGGCAGTAAGATGTACTAAAATTATAATGGGAAAATAATCTAATCATCTGAACTGATCTCAAATAGCGCTGGGTTACATTGGCCAGAATCCCCCAATATGCCAGGAACAAGCAGAACATGGACAGGCCAGATTGTACCGTTATTAAATACACAGACAAACGTATTTCTTGACCAAAGCCAAGATTTTGTAGAAAAGCTGATCATTTTGCACACACATGGAAAAATGGTCTTCCATTTCTGTCAGTAGAACCCAACCTGCCCAGCCTGATTTCACTGTTTACGGTGAGTTTAAAGCTAACTTTCTGCACCAGAGATAACAGATTTATGATTTGTTGTCAGTTTGCCACTTACACATTGATATATGCCAGGGTACAAGAGAAACGGCATTACTGTGTTTTTGTATCTGTAGCTACAGATAACCATCAGGCAACTCAGAGTGAAGAACAAAAGCGCAGATGGTATCCAGATGAGAGCTGACAATTGTTTGGGGCTGCAGAGGCCTTAGGGTGAATGTCACTATGCCAAGAAATAACTTTAACAAAAATACAAGACAATACTTTTATTGATTTCTCAAACCAGATGTCTTAAAACTTACAAGGTCCTTTCCATAACCTCAGCAGGCCAGTTGCTGGCATTGTTCATGGGAATCTGTTAAAGGTCCAGTGATATATTAAATAAAAGGGTTTTATACAACAAAGATAATGCAAAGGGCAGTTCACCTTGTAATTAACTTTGAGCAAGATGGGACATTGATTAGTTTTAAAGGGGAACGCCTGGTTCCAAACCAAAATTTGATAAAGAGGCCCACATAACAGAAACCCCTGACATACCCATCACAGTTACCTGTTTCTTCAAAAAGTATGAATAAATGCCATTTTCTATGCTGAAATCCAGCTGTTTAACAGGTCTTCTCTTTCTGCATCATTTCCCTGGAATGAAAGGAGGGACTAAACACTGATGTTACAAATTGTAACAACTTCTCCGAATGCTTACAGACAGCATGCATGAAATACATAACCCACAATGCATTGCACTGTGATGTTCCTTTCCTTATGGGAATCACGTGTGCAGGGAATTGTGGAGTTTGGAGGATGCAGGCTGAGGACAGATGGCTGTTGATTACAAAGTAACAGTAGTCAGCCAGCTTAGCAAAGTAGTCCGATAGATCAGCAGGAGAGCAGGGGGCTAGGCTTAGGGGACTGTCAGAAACCATTAAAAATCATGAAAATCCTGCATATTTTTTAATTGATGTATATTGCAATATTGCTTGAAATTACTGTATGTTTACTTTTCAAAAAAATTAAGTTGTGCTTTTGTGGAGTTCCCCTTTAAGTAAGAGGGGAACATTGCAGTTCAGAGGGAAAGATTGAATAATTGGGTTAGAACTTTGATTAAACAAGGGGGGGGGTGTTGAGAAATTGGGTTGAAATATGGCTGTTTTCTATGCAGAGACTGGTATTATAGGAAATTAGCAGATATGTAGCATTGATGAGAGTCTTTTAAAAAATTGGAGTAGTTAAATTAAGTTAAACAGTAAAAACCAAAAAATTAAAGTATTTTATAGTAATACAAATATAATGCAGTATGCACTATTAAAACTGCTGTGTTTGCTTTACAAACACTACTTTTGTTTATATACAGTAAATAAGCTGCCGTGTAGCAATGGGGGCAGCCATTCAAAAGAGAAAAGGCTCAGGTTACACAGCAGATAGCAGATAAGCTCTGTAGAACATAATGGTGTTATCTGTTATCCACTATTTAACCTGTGCCATATAGCCTTTTTTCAATTTCCACCATTGCTACACAGCAGCTTGTTTATATGAACTATAGTAGTGTTTCTGAAGCAAACAGATCAGTTTTACCAGTGCAGGACAACAGTACATGACATTTTCATTACTTTTGGTTACTGTTTCTTTAGGATAGGAGATGGTAGAGATGATAAAATCTTCAAAATATGTAAGACCTTCCACCTCTCCCTTCAACGCTCAACTGTTTATAGTTGTAAGGTTATATTATATACAGTATTTCATATCAACTAAAGGGGAAGATGTTTATAAATTACCAATTGTGGTGCTTCATATATTTTGTGTGCAACCCCTGACAATACATTTTTTGTATACGGAATCCTATGATTTAAGCATAATGTACAGTTTCTAGCAGTGGTGTAACTACCGCAGGGGGCAATAGCAGAGCAGGCGGTAGCTGGTTAGTGCTTGGGGGCACATTCCTGGGGGATTGCATGTTATCTACTTGAGCGCATGTACCAGAAGGAATGTGCTCAAGTCATTGGCAGGTCATTCCTTTAATATCAATATGCTAAATGGACAATTATTGAATAATGTAGGTGTATTTTCAGTCTTTACCCTGCATCATAGGTGAAGAGTGTGCAAATTGGTACTCACTCAATCACAGAATATTCTGCACAATTTCTTTGCAAGCGCATGGATGTTAGTGCAAGCACTTGCATCAGACTGCTACCACATATAAAGTGCAAGTATACGTGATGGTTCAAGGTCAGTAGGGGCTTACACATGTTCATCATGCCTCATTGTGCTTGAAAGAGGCAACTCTATGAAATCTGCTGCACGTTTCCTGTATTATTTTAAAGCTCTGGATTCCTTTGAAATGAAAATAAAAAAGAAAGCCCTTTCTCAGTGGTATGCCTGCTGCTCATGTATTTGTTGCAAAACATTTAAGAAAGCATGGGATTATTCATCACTGTACAAGCCTCATATCTTTTCCTCCCAGCAAAAAGATCACACAGATATTTTAAGTAAATCATGGGGCATATGGGTATTAAAAAATACATATCTAATAACTAATAAACACATGCCAAAGGTGAGCCCTACACAGTTCCTAAGCGGGTATACCCTGGGTATCAGTCTAATAATAAAACACAGTATATGGTTACTGTTCCCAATGAACAGTTTCTGTTTTCATGCTATAATGCTAGGTAAGGCTCCTGAATACTCAGGGACCGGACAGATCTCTCTCACACACACACTCCATCTCACCTTACTATATACCACAACGTTACACAGCCACTGTACACCATTGTATAAATAAATAGCCATTGCATATAATTGTTGTCTAAATGCACATCTGCACTTCTGTCATGTTCTTTATCATGTTCTTACTACTATCATATCACAATGATACATCCATCATGTCTGACGTTTAGCATTATTTACTTAACATTTTACATCTGTTGAGTGTGCACTAAATTGTCCTGTCCCTGCACTATGCTGTCCTGTCTTGCAGGAGTTGCATATTTTTGCACTTGCACTTTTTGTCTGTTGTCCGGTACATCTATGTTGTGCAGCACCATGGTCCTAGAGGAAACTTGTTTTGTTTCACTGTGTACTGTACAAACGTATATGGATGAAATGACAATAAACTCACTCTTGACTTTCTTGACTCTTACAGCATTTTTTTTGTTACCTTTAACCTGAGTGCAGCCTGAAAAATGCATGCAGATGGAACATATATACGTATTGGCCTTTTGGCCTTACTTTGACTTTGCGTAGCTATCAATGAGAAGATGAAAGTCAGTAGTCAGTCAGTTAGTGTAGCCTTATCCTCAGGATGAACCCTCACAAGATAGACATAGTATAGAATAGGTAGAAAACTGAATAAATTCTCTGTGCACAAACAAACGGCAGAGGTTCCTAATCAAATAGAGTCTAAGTCAGATAAACAATATTTCATCTAACCGTTCATTCAGGTAAATCCATTCAGTTTCACTTGCTTCAAAATCTCAACCAGCAACAGGCCCTGGAGAGTCGTGTTCTTAGATTTTATTTTTACAATAACAACTTCCTAATGGTAGCTTCACTCCCTTCTTGCTGCTGTTTATTCTTTCTGGCCTTTCACAGTAATCATGTTCAAGGACAGATTGCTCATTTAGTTTTTTTATTATGCAGAAAAACCACCCTTTCGTTGTGACATATAGGACCTATTTATAAAGTATAGAGTAAAAAAGAAAACAGTTCCCAGTTTTTGACTTTTCATTGTATAAATATTTGCAAATATACAGTATATGCCAAAATATTTGTTGTGTAAATGAATTACACTGGAAAATGTCACAAAGACATACAATTATAGTAACTGCAAAGAATTTATAACAAGGAGATTGGTTAGAGATATTTTGTAGTAATGTGGGGCATATTTATCAATGAGTGAAAACAGAGATTACCACAGATTGCCAGAGGGGAATTCTTCATCTTTCTATTCACTTGTAAACTCCACTGGGTCAAGGACTGATGTAAATGATTGTATTAACGTTATTAATGCCTTTAAGAGTAGCTAGTGTAGGGATGTGTAAATAGCCACCCCTAGTATTTTGTGCAGGCAGTCCCTCCATGTTATGGACACCTAATTGGGTCCTAAAATACAGTTGGGAGGGGTACTGTTGACTCTTGTTGTTTCCCACAGTGACCAGCAGATAGCACTGTGCGAGGATATAAAAGGCTCTGAAGCCATACTTTCAGGCTCCATCTTGTGCTGGCTCTAGCCTGTGCAGGAGGCAGAGCTCAAGTGGAACCTAGACAGGTCAGGTCTAGTAAGAATAGGCTAATCACACTTATAGATCACTCTAGGAGTGATAGTCAGTCAGATTATTTAGCTGAGCAGTCTGAGGCTCCTACGAGGATTGTAGTGGGATTAAGATCCCAGGGTACTCATTGCCCAGAAGTAGGGACTAAGTGTACAGACCTAGGGTAGATAGATTCCCCTCAGGTTCCACTCAGGGAAAAGGCTGAAAGCTGGGTGTACCTCCTCAAAGCTGCATGTATTGTTCCTATCTCTGAGGAGAATCATACTGACCAAAGGTGTTGTGAGTACTGCCTATTCAATGTATTGTATGAACCTGCAATGTTCTGATCTATGTACACTCCACTGAGGATTGTATACTGTGCTCAATAAATCTGTTATTTGGTTAAGTTATAAGAACCACTGGCGCCCAATTCTTTGCACCCTGATTACTGTTACGGTTGCACTACACCCTGCTTCCACCTCGATGCGAAGGCTCATTTCCTAAGATATAAGGTCTCATCCGGAGCATATGTACTAGGAGTGAGGCCTATAGTAGAGTAAGGTGCACTCAATTTACTATAGCGCTACACTAGTATAACTTCTTGGACACGTATAATATCGAATTATAATATCTATAACCTAATTGTTGGGATCTTAAGATCTGTGTATATATATTAGTATATATATATAGCAAGAGAGAGAGAGAGAGAGAGAGAGAGAGAGAACTCCCAAAAGAACTATCCCATGTGCCCTTACATAAGATTGCTGTGAAGAGCCAGAAAGGATAACGATCAGTAAATATATTGGTGCTATATAAATAAAAGATAATAATAGGATAATAATAATAGGATAATAATAGCTAATAAAGCTTAAATCTGCCACTGCAAATTGAAATGCACCTGAACATCCTCTAATGCAGGAAAATAATGGAGTGCAGTTGGGTGGTGCAGTTGGCACCCAGTATTTTACCTCGCAGGGTTGGTTTCTCCACTGATGGCACTGGTGTAAATTATACCATTTTATGTCCCAGCAGTCATTATTATATAAAAACATGTACACCATAATAATGCTAACATTTCCTAATGTCTCAAATAATGGATTTTTTCCTCTTCTACTAGTATGAAGTTTCCGTTGATCTGTGTGTGCAATGAATCTGCAAATGGGTTAAACAATCAGACTTATCTTATTTTCAAAGTATCCTTAAATCCCCTCTTTTTCTAAAAATAGATGTAGCTGTCCTTTGAACTTATTTATGGAATATCCTTCATTAAACGGCTAACTTTTTCAATATGCTTTCTACTACGTTTGAAATTGTTTTTTTTTGTTCAGAACATAAAACATCTCTTTTATTATCTTTAGATTACAAAAGACCTTTCATGGGTTTGAATATTTGTATCAAAGGCACTTGCATGCTTCATCTCTAAGACAAGATTAGTGCAGAGCCTCCACTCTGTGTGCTGCTGGGGACAGGCTGGACATTTCCAGATATTTGGCTTGTGTTATACTACACTGTGAATCACGAGCATGTGGAACCATTCAGTAGGTATGAAAAGCACCTTCAGTAACAGAACACATGACAATCCATTATTCATGTTATAAGCCACTGGAGATGATTTGTAAGTATAAAATATAGATAGCTTCTGTTTATATAAAATAAATATAATTAAAAAAATAATGTTTTTATTGCTTGGTAGCAATATAATGTGATGGAATGGAGCTGTAGGTAACTGCTTGTGACCTCGTCTACGAACACACACAAATGCATTAGATGTGGACATGTAGACACTTGCTTTGACTTTTGTCTGGCAGCAGAGGGGGCACCTTTTCCAGCAGGCTTTTGTTGGAAGAGTTGGCATCTCTATATTTATGATCCTTGATCAGTGTGTGGGGTTGCTATTCATACAGATTGTCGACAGCAATTTCTTTGGGCTAATATGCCACATGACCTGCATACATATTGTGGTGTTTATACCAATGGGCAATAGTTGTC
Source organism: Xenopus petersii (assembly GCA_038501925.1). Lineage (NCBI taxonomy): Eukaryota > Metazoa > Chordata > Amphibia > Anura > Pipidae > Xenopus > Xenopus petersii. Next base: position 40,967,370 of record CM076684.1, on the reverse strand, counting down.
ACTGTGCTCAGACTTATACTGTGCATACTTCCTGGACAGCTTAAAAGTGAAAGTTACTGTTGTGTAATTATTTTATTTATTATTATTAACATGTATTAATATAGCGCCAACATATTGCGTAGCACTGTAATGGCTGCAAGAGTCTGATAATAAAGAACTGTTATACCCTACTCATCCTCGGCTACCCAAAACATAACACATATGGCACTCCCTTTATCTTAACAGCCACACCCATTTTACCAAAGCTCCACCCAGAATTCACCCAAGCCTTCCTTCTTTTTAAGGCCAATTCCTCAGTCTGCTGGTAAATACAAGCCAATAATCAGGCACTTTGCAGCAATTGCCAGTGAAGATTGTAATTTAAAAAATTCGAATTTCGAGATAATTTTTGTGTACTTCAACTAGGGAATAGTCCAAAGTCGATTAGAATTTCAAAATGTATCATGTACTGTGTCTTTAAAAATTAGACTTCGACCATTCGCCATCTAAAACCTGTCGAATTGCTGTTTTAGCCTTGGAGTCAATTGATGGACGAAAACTGACCTATTCAGCCAAAAACACAATTTCGGTTGGTCTTTTTGAATTCAAATTTCTAAGTTTTTCAAATTCGAAATTCAACCCTTGATAAATCTGCGCCTAAGTCACAGCAGAGCTCCATTGCACAGGGATAATAACTTGACAATAACGTCTAATATTCTTTATAATTTCCAGTAGGCAAGTCAATGGGCCTTATTTACTATTTGTAGGTGCAAAGTAAGTGTTTGCAGCCAGCCTGTATTGCACCCCGTGCCAGTGACTGCTGCACTGACTTATGTGCAAGGCACAGATATTTAAGCCTTAAAGAAAACCTGCGCTTTACACCAGCCTTCAACCAGACTTATTCCTTTCACTTTAAATTATGAAAGTTCACACAAGTCCCTGCTCTGGCTATGTGACACCAAGAATAATGCAGACACAGCTTGTGCACCATTTACAAACAGGTTTGATTTTGGCATCTCCAACACTTGCAGCAGACGCCATGATGCAAAGCATTTTTGCACTCTTTCTCTGTTAGTAATTGAGGCCATTTATCAATACACGAGTGTAAGTTCTGGATAGCCTAAACACAATATTTATATTTGATGTGCCATTTTGTGATCCATATGAGAAGACTGGCCGTACTCAGGCAACTAAATATCGATCAGGCAGTTTTCAAAATCCCATTCAGACAAGGACACCATTGGCTCATTGATGTTGTCCTCGTCCTGATGGCCTGAAACCCATTGTCGAGGTAAGGGACAAACTATTGGAACAGTCTGATATCACCCACCTTAAATTGAGCATTTCAGGGAAAGATTGCTTGTTAGGAGACCTCGCCAAATAAGCGGATGTTTCAGTCTATGGTCAGTGGCCTTGCAGGATGGAAACTCACAATGAAAGGCCTTTACAGTGTCAGTGATAAGTATGGAGGCAATATGTTAAATATTGTTTCCATACATATTACAGAAGCTGTAAATGCCTTACATCGTGAGTGTCCATCCTGCAAGGCCACTTTTATTACATACGGACCCTGCTGTATATTCCTGTCAGTGTTCATGTGTCAAAGCCTAAAGAAGGTTTTATGAATGGAGAACGCACGTGTCAAAGTAAGCTTTATTATGGTGTTTATTACTGTACATATAAATACAAATATGCAAAGAGGGAATATCAGCCTGAGAATAACATAATGTACAGTATATTAATGAAACCAGAAACTTGCTTATAAATAGGGTAACCTGAAAAATGTGACATAGCGCTCTGTACCATCCTAATAGATGTCCCTTTTCTTTTCCGTATTGACTAATATATAAAGTGCTGAATACAGTTATTCTTGTATTTCTTGATTTCTTTTTTTTTTAGGGTTATTGCCTTTCATGCTCAGCAGCCTATACATGAGACAAAACAGGTGATTGAAGAGAAATGGAAAATCACTTTTTGCTTCTTGAATGATTCCATACAATGTGTTGTATTTTATAGAGTCAGCAGGGATGATTAGTACAGAGAGAAGGCAAAAGGAGTCTGACATTGGACTGGTTTTCTTATTGTAGAGACTTATCTAATTTTATCTCTTAGCTACTAAAAATGATATTCAGGTGCTCTGCTGACACCTTAGTGCTGACACAACTCAAACCTGAGCACATTTGCCCTATGTCCTACTGTTTAAAACTTTTTGAGTTGGCCACTTATATTTACATACAGGCAATGGTATCTGGACCCCTGTCTGCCAACATCTTATTCCAAAATTTCTCCCTTTGCTGCTATAAAAGCCTCTGCTCTTCTGGGAACACTTTATACTAGATGTTGGTGAGATATGCTTCCATTCAGCCATTAGAGCATTCAGTGCCAGCCTTAGGCCTATTGGACCATTTGGGCCCAGAATCATTAAATGATCTCTCCCTTCTGTGTCTTCTCACACACCCATTTAAAGGGCCGGCTTTGACGGGCGAGTGCTCCTAGGCCACCTGGTCCTAAAGCCTCCTAGCACCCTCCCACACTACCGTGCGTTTTTCGAGGCGCACGCAGGAGGAGACGGAGCACTGGGGAGCTGCGCGTCCCCAGTGCTCCCGAGAAAGAGCCCGGAGCGACATGCCGTCCAAACAGATGCTTAGCTATCTATATATTCAATGCTTCTCAAATGGGCATGGTCTAAATTCGGCAGGAACAGCCCCTAAGTTTGTTCATAGAGATTGTACAGAGAGATTCCATAAAACTATTGCAGCATTGGTATTCCTCTGTACTAAGCACAATTCAGCAGTAACAGCCTAGACTAGACGGCCCTGCTAAACCAGTTCCGGTTGGGCCTTGCAGGTGATAAGACCGGCCTTGATGACCAGAAAGAAGTGCAGGAGACACAAGAGCATGAAACCCTTAGGTCCTGCTTTTTGGTACAAGCAATCTTTAAGGAAACCCTATGTGAGTTTCCTAATGAGCTTTGGAAACAAAGAAAACAAAGTTTTATTTGTTCTAAAAGCCTGTTTGGGTTCAATTACATAAATTGCCATGGTTTTTCGGCTTGAAACCAGCATGAATAAGGAAACTCGTGCCGAGTTTCCTTAAAGAATGCTCATGCTTAAAAGCACAAGAAATCTTAAATAGGCCCTTTAGTGTTCATGTAGAAAGCTCTTTTGCCCCGGGTCTGGTCTGCTATCATGTTAGGATAGAAAAATCCAGTGCAAAGGGCAGTGCCAGCAGTGGAAACCAGTCCTGTTCAGGGCCAAGTTGCAGCTACAGTTGACTGAAAATTAACTTCCTGTGAAAAAACCATCTTGAGATGTTCTGCTTACAAAATGCAATTGTACATTCATTTTTTTGAGGGTTTACATTTCCTCTAATTTCACCTGCTCTAGCAGTAATACTGGTGCTATAGGACATTTTCATATTAAGCTTGACGGGCAGTTCTACCTGGCATGCTGGGATATAGCGCAGTAGTATGAAATCAAGAGCAGATACTTTTTTTAAATAAGCATAACCTTGCCTGGCAATTCAAGTAGACAAGAAGAAATACGTGAGGGTTTATTAACTAATAATATTCATAAGCACTAGGCTGATTAATGTGTGCAACATTGCACCCATAAAACACTACTGACATCACTTATAAAGCAGTGTGCTGCACCCCATACCTAGGGCTTACACTGTATTTTGTGCCCAGAACACACCATATGATGGTTGTTAACATTCTTAAGGATCACTTCAGGATATTTTGGACCTTTGAAATATATATCAAGAGAAAACTAATAAGGAATATCAAGTAATTAAAACACAAGGTTGACTTTTGCAGAAAAAAAGATCCGCCTTCTCAGCTCAAGCATTGTTTTAATGTTATCTTCTATAATGCTGCCCCCTGGTGTTCTACCAAGAGGTTAATAAACAAAAGTAATCCTGGACTTGTATACCAAGAGGCTGAAATATAAAGTACTCGCTTGGAACATTTCAAAATCACTGTACGTAAAAAAGTGTAACAAAAATAGTGGCCTTAATAATTATCTCTGAGGTTGTAGTATACCAAGGGCAAGAAACCTTATGAAATTGCCCCAGTAGTTACTCCCAAATCACTAATTCCAGAGTGCAGGTTCTATTTGCCCACACCACTGGGGAAACAATTTTTAAGCAACAAGTGCCTTTTAATTTACATTGGAAAGTTTGCTTTAAATTTGCCCGTACTGGGAATACAGACAGGGCAGCATTCTGGCCTGTGTAAGAGATATAAGGGATGCATGACTACTGAGACACAGTGATGGGCAAATTTATTCGCCAGGTGCGAATTTGCGGCGAAACACTGCCGGTGAACAAATTCCAAAATTGCCACGAAAATTTGCCAGTGTCAAAATATATTTGCCGCTTGTGGTAATTCTGATGCCAGCGACAATTCTAGGCGCCCATTGAATTTAATGGACGTTGGAATCGTCACTTGCATCAGAATAGTTGCCGCATCAAAAATATTTTGACGCAAGAGTCAAAATTCCTGTTCCGGAAAAATTTGTGTATCACTACTGAGACACTGTAATGGTGCCCATAGACGTAGCAATTACAATCTTTCCTGCAACATTTAGAGCTGAATCGTCAGATATACAGGTAGAAACAATAGATTTTAGCTGTAAACACTAGCAGATCTTCGTGCGCCTGCATGATCAACGAGCTGACCAATATCCAGTCTTCAGCTGCTATTGGTCAGCTGGCCTCCTGCCATACAAGCACCGAATATTTTCGAAACTTAGTTTTGTATGATATTATATGTGCCTCTTCAGACTTGGGGACCCGGGGCCCAGCAGGTCTGCTGCCTCAGCCCCCCACAAAGCCTCACTTTTAGTATGATGTAGTGATATTCTGGACAATATGCAATTAGTTTTCATTTTGTATTATTTGTGGTTATAATAAACCATGAAGACTAATTAAAAAGTTGCTTAGAATTGGTCACTCTAGAACAGAGATCCCCAACCTTTTTTACCTGTGAGCAACATTCAGATGTAAAAAGAGTTGGGGAGCAACACAAGCATGAAATAGTCTCTGGGGTGCCAAATAAGGCCTGTGATTGGCTATTTGGTAGCCCCTATGTGGACTGGCAGCCTATGGGAGGCTCTATTTGGTAGTACAACTGATTTTTATGCAGCCAAAACTTGCTTCCAAGCCTGGAATTCAAAAATAAGAACCTGCTTTGAGGCCACTGGGAGCAACGTGTTGCTCACGGGCTACTGGTTGGAGACCACTGCTTTAGAACATACTAAAAGTTAACTTAAAGGTGAATTTGTATTTTGTATTTGTATCAAGCCCCCATATGTGCCTTTGACACTTTTCTGATTTATGACAGGCCTGACAGAGATTTGTATATGGCAATGACAGCAACTTTCTGATAAGCATTCATTGAACATTTTTAGCGTTTTTTGCAGTTCGTAACTCTTATCTGCTATGTAACTAGGTGCCTTTTCTCCTTTTTCAGCTTATAGGTACACAGCTGCTTGTTTATATAAACTATAGTAGTCTTTTTTAAAGCAAACACATTACATTTACCAATGCAGGGCAACAGTACAGTACACAATTTTTTGGTATAGGAAAAAAATGGATCAGCGCCTTTGGCAACAGAGTTGAACTCACCAGAAATAAAGAGGGGGGGGGAGAAAAAATAATCAACATATAGTGTAGTATTTTTAGAAATAGTCGTTTCACACCAAGTGCTTGTATGCAGAGTTTCTATTTTGTTATATTTGTTCCCCTTTTCCCAAATTCTCCTTTACTTTAGTCCTCCATTTCGGGGGCTGTGCTTATATTTAATTTTCAACATGCATGTGCGTCTTCCACCAACAAATGGCTGAAGTGCCTACTTACAAGACTTACTTTTTCAATCACATATGATGCTGCTTTCCATCTAACACTTGCACACAAGCAGCGGGGATCGGGGCTTCTTCCAGATCGCTTTTTGCTCCTGTAAATCCTACAAGGTCTTATCCCCCCACCCCAATCCAGCAATCCCGATAGGAATAGATTCGAATTGCTCGATCGTGGAGAGGAGAATGTATATTCCTGTACAGCCCAAAGTCCCGAGCCCAAATCTCAGAATTGGTTCAACATGGAGAATTTTGGTGTTACTGTTTCTTTATTGTGGCCATACATAAACAAGATCAGTTGGATAATGTGCATGTTTGCTGGTCACAGGCCAACTGATCTGAAATTGCACAATTTGGTCATACACAGGCTAAGGAGTAAATTACATTTTTAAACTGCCAAATCCAATAGGATCATTGAATAGTTTGTCAAAACTGCACCACCAAGCTGCCATACATGTCCAGAAGGTTACACTTGATTTCAAACTGCCCAACTCTTGACATGCATGGGCACTTTTGTGCTGAATTCTAAATAAATTGGTACATGATCAGATACCACCCCACCTATGGCTAAACTCTACCTTTCTTGCTTTGATAATTATGACATGAAAATCCCATTCAAGTGAGCAGCGGAATGGTGTATAGTGGCCATTCACTAGTTTCACACTTTGATAAATATGCCCAGTAGGAAATCTCTGAGTGGGCCCAGATGTTGATGAAATAGTAGTAGATTAGAGCGTGTAAAGAAACTAGAGAAATAAAAAGCTGAGTGGGTAGCAAAAATAGTTTGGAGAGTGGATCTCTGAATGGTCTTTGGATAGGCTCCATTGTGCCACATTGATGTTATCGGAGTGCCAGCATGATTTCTCTTACACTTTTCATCAAAGGTCCCGCTTCCACAGTGAGAAATCAGCAGATAAAAAGGTAATATAAACAGTATTTCATAATGGCAAAAACAATAGACATACATGATATCTGTAAACGGTCCGCAATAGTAGTTGAGGGATTAAAGGGCAAAGGTTCAACACATGAAGATAATGGCAGTCACATGCCTAAATAGCAGAGATCATACAGATAAATGGGCACAAAAGTACACAGGATTAACGCCTACACTGCAAGCCATACTGCAAGAAAAAAAAAAAAATACACAATTTAGGTGCGACTTTGCAAATAATTTAGTTAATGGACTCCAGACGTTCTGCCCGTAATTTATGACAGAGGGAATGCTTTATCAAGTGAAGCAGAATGGACTGCAGAACTGTAACTACCCAAATTAACGGTCAGGGCACACAGGCAGATTCGGGGAGATTAGTTGCCTGGTGACAAATCTCTTCTTCTTCGGGGCGGCTAAGGAAGTTGCCTCACGAGGAAACTTCGGGCGACTTCGTAAAACGAATCGCTCCGAATGCCATCCCGCCGGCGATTTGCATTTTAGCCAGTGGGAAGTCAGTGGGGAAGAGGTTTGTCGCTGGGAGACTATTCTCCCCAAATCTGCCTGTGTGCCCTGACCCAAACTAAACGTTGCACTCCAAGTCTATCATTTTTGGATTCAACAAATACCGAACGGAATCTGCATACTGACATGTTAGAAAACAAAACATGGATGCATTAAGTTGTCCAGATCTTTCAATGCATGTCCATTGGTTCTGGTTCATTGTGCTGCAAAAAGTGCAGATTCAGCCAAATTCCTCATGAAGTTTCATGCCTGGGATACAATTGGCTCAGATTTGCTCTGGTTACACCACACCTTACACAGTATGTCTTTTTCCCAACTTTCTTTTATTATGCAACAGTTTTATCAGCACCTTGCTCATTCCTTAGATTTAGGAGACTCCCTTGTTGCTATAAAATCTGTGGTTGAAGGTTTCTGGCAAATTTATCAGTTTATAAACGTTGACGAGTCTTTATTAACCCAAAATAAGTGCATGGATAATCTATTGTTTATACCTGTAGAAGTCACGTGTATTCAACCAGCTGCTATAAAAAAAAAAAAAAAAAAAAAAAAAAAACGAAATATTGCTTATGTGCCTTTTGTCTTCCATCATATTGTGTCCTACCAGGGCAGATTATGCAAATGCAAAAGAATCACTACTCCAACAATCCATTTACTTAAATTGTTATTGCTACAGCTACATATTTCTAACAGGTTCATAATAAACTACATAAAACAAAATCAAAGTTAAAGTTAAACTACATAAACTAAAAACACTTGGAAAACCTAAAACATATACCGGTATATTAATTGAACCTGGCATATAGCTGTTAAATTCAATCCAAAATTAGGTATATTTCTTAGAAACAGAATTTCTTCTGCCATATTCTATATCCTTCATAGAAGCTTGCAAATCTGAATTGATTATTTTCAGTGCTAGTATTTCAAGTTATTGAGAGTCTGAACATTTTTGGGGACTCAAGACTGCAGATACTCTTCTTTGCTTTCAACTCCTAAGAGCAACCTGTATATACTGAAGCCCAATCTCCCCCACAAAGAATCACAAGACACAACTGTAGAATAACACACAGGCAGGTAAAGTGAAGGTATTTTATGTTTAATACATCTGAAAAGTATGCATATACAAAGAACTCAAGACATGAAACAAAGCATGGGTTCAACACTAATGAGTCTAGGTGTGTTATCCAGGAGGATGGAATATATTCCCTACATATTAAAAATTCTGAAAAAAGTGGGTACTGGTAAAATCCTTTTTAACACTGGTGTCTATTTTTACATTATATTTTAGATCGGGAACCCTAAAATAAGGATTCTTAGACCTTGCATGCAAAATGTACATAAAACGGGGATTTTTTTCTGACTGGTCCCTTATGTATCAAACAAAACAGACGGGGGGGGCATTATCAGGCACATATATAGTTTATCAGGAGATAAAGTGATAACTAACTACTAGTATGTTCAACTGAAAATTTGTTCCTCCTGGTAAGAAAACATTTCTAAAAATCAACATTTTGGTTTGATAAGGCCTGCCAAGAGACTATCAAAAAGTACATCTGACTCGTTGAGATCACAAAAGTTTCCAAAGCATTGCTCCACAGTGCAGCGCCCCCAAGAACAAGGGAGTTAAAGGAGAACTAACCCCACATACATCCAAATAGCTCCAACTGGGCATGCTCCTGCAGACTGTGTCTGCAAAGAGATATAAAGACAAATGATGGCTCCCATGAACCCCACTGTGCTACTCTGCATTTTTTCCTGGTCTATAGACTGTGCCGGGAGGTAGCGGTGAGAAGGCTTTTGTATGAGAAGGGGGAGGAGGGTTAGGTCTCCTTTAAAAGATGTAAGAAGTAGCTTTCAGTCACAAACAATTTGGCCACTATCACCTAGTGCTCCTCGAATTAAGCAGCTGACCTAAAAACAGAAGTAGCCTGCAGAGGCTAAAAACACTCTCAAAGCCAATGCAATATTCTATGATTGCTTTCTGGGAGACCATTAATAATCCTGAGATTTTTATTTTAAAACCCGTTCTCTAGCCGCCTCGTGTACTTTTTGCAGTAAAGCAGAGAAGGAATTTCTGATTCCTAGCAATTTGGGAAAAGAGTTTGGCAGAAAAAACAAACAGAGCTTAAAAATTAGTCTGTTATGTATGAAGCATGCCTTGCTCTTAATATAAGACATTAGAAATAGTAAATAACTATAAAAAAGGGGGAAAAAACTAGTAATAATCAGTGTTTTTTTTCTGCAGATACATATTGCTCTACTAATATTTATACTGAATTCATTAGGTCGCTGGGTTTTGTTTTTAGACACCCTACTATTCTGAATGGTAATGAATGCAGAGCATCTGGCATTATTGCAAAACAAATTAACAGTTTATACTTCGTTTGATTTTAACATTGCTTTTAGTTCGATGGCGACACCAGCACGGCAAAAAAGGGGACCACAGAGTAACACTCATAGCAGCATACACTTGCGTTTCTTCTTGGGCTCCGGGGGTTCCAAGGCGGCCAATATCGCTTCGTCAAATACGTTCTTTAGGCCTTTCTGAAAGGGTTTAAAGGAGAGAAGGTGTTATTTTTAGCTGTTTAGAGAAGTGGAGAATTCAAATAAAACAAAAAGCAAAACAGAAAAAAACCCACAATGAACAAAATCAGTCAAACAGATAAACCAAATAGTGTGTTTTGCATACAAACCTTCACGCGTTCTTTAAAAAGAATAACATTTTTGAAGAAAGGAGTCCCCAAAAAAAAAAAAAAAATTACCATTTTGAACTCAACCTTTCAGGGAAACATCTCTCAGAAGAATGAACTTGTGCCGTCTTGCCCAAAGTTTTCAAAACTATGCACATTTTTTTTCTCTCTATGTCAGTGTCACATTACATCAGCTTGTCTTTTTCATGCTAAAGGACAGTCTACCGTTTTGTTTAAAACAGACAACATGTAGAAACTTACTTTCTACCTATTGAGAAGTGTAATTCCAAAGTCAAGAGGCCACAAAAAGGTACAGTTCAACTTAAAATATGTATTTAGGAATAGACAAGCAATGAAAACAGTACAGCTCATTTCAGTGAAAACACCAAGCAGATTTAACCTGATAAAAGACTCCAGGAGACTAGGAAACCCTTGAGAAAGCATATTAAGATAATACTGGGGCATCATGGTATTCACGTGTTTAACAAAGTCCTCTTTGGTTGAAAACAGTTCATTTTTGAAGCTCTCTTTCCGATCAAGTCCACAATGTTTCAGTAAAAAGAATCATTTAGAAGCGGCACATGGCACATACGGCAGCATGTAATATAAAGAATGGGAAAAGCACCAAACATTTAGCAGGCATTGTACAGGTTACTTGAAATGTTTCACAGAGTTCAGGAACAGCCTATTAAACAAAAGCTATAACAACAAACATGAGGTCCATGTGTTTTGCTCTAGTGAGAGCATGTCAGAGCCGTGGCCCCCTCAATTTCCACTCATTGTGAGGGCAGCGTGCTTTGACAGCCATATATAGCAATACACCTTGCACTTATAGAAAGAAACCCTATAATAAACTAATGAAATGGCATTTTCACTATTAAGCATTATATGCAAGCAACACCCAAGTAAGCAATTGTGGCATACCTTACCTTGTGCGATTAAGAAATGGTACACAATTTTATCACACGTAAAAGATCTCATTTCCATCATTGCACAAAGTTATATTTGAAGAATAGAGAGCGGTTAGCCAATCAAAATTTGTAACTCGTCTAATTGGCAAAGTTGAATGAAACAAAACCACATTATAGAAGAGGGAATTTTAAACTGAAGTCTTTTAGTTCTATCAAAAATCCTATCTTACAACAGTACCATGTAAATATATTACCACTGGGGCCTTTTCAGGCTTTTAAAGGAACCCCCTTCCCAACACATTACCCTTTTGCTGTAAAGAAACCCAGCAATTGTGCTCTTTTGACTGCCAAATGGTTAAGTGTTCACAAAAGAAAACAGCCATAATCTATGCCAAAAAAACAAGACAATTTTTAGCTAAACATAAAGATTTGGACCAGAACAATTCTTAAGGCTGATAAATGCGTATGGCAACCCAAGAAACAGTTAAGAGAGTCCAATTGTTGCCTTGTAATGAAAATACAAAGGGAGCTAAAGCAAGTAATTTTGGGATAGTTTAAGGAAAGACGCACAGGTTTTTTAACATCTTGTTTTTATTCATTATTTCCCTTTTTAATACGAGTTGCTACAGTAAGTGGGCAGAGGAAGCAGCATCAAGAGGGGAAGAAGAAACCAGTTTAGAATATACAGCACTTCCTTTTTGGCTGAGTTTCCGGAGGCTCGAGGGCAGCTAGGATAGCCTCATCAAACACATTCTTCAGACCTCTCTAAAGACAGAGGGGAGGAAAGAAAAGAGCAGCCAGGTTAGAGGATTAGAGAGAAATAAGCAGCAGACATACAAAGAGCACTAAGGAAAGTTAGCTGAAACAGAAACAATTCCTAATCACCTGATCCCCATGGCAAGAGAAATCATGCTACAGTTAGTAAGATTAGAGGATACAAACATTGGGTCGACTAAGGCAGAAGCCAAGTACAGGGACCATTTTTATATTTTAAATTGGGATTGCCCAGAGCCATTTTAAATGCTGTGTTACCCAGATTTACATTGTAGAAGCACGTGGCCAAAGTCGTCAAGACAAAGAAATTTAGCATAGCGGCTTTTCAAGCCAAGCAAAGTATTCAACACACCTGCGTGAAAGGAAACATGCTTCAATATTAAAAGTGTGAGTATGGCTATACACATACAGGAAATATTTGCCACTTAGTTTCCATAGTGTATATGTTGCCACCCAAAGTGCATTTAATTAGCTTCCAGTAGTAGTAATATCCTTAGTATAGTGCCGCAACTCTTTACACAGATACAACATGCATACAGTCAGTAGATCCAAAATGGTTCTTCAAAGTAACCCTTGTAGCGGAGTTGAGAATTTGAAATTAAAAAAAAAAAAAAAAAAAAAAAGGGATTATAAAAGGAATGCAGTGAAAATAAAAATAAAATATACTTTAGTAAAATGGAAAATCAGTGGGAAGCAATGATTTGGCAAGTTGAGTGGTCTATAGGATATCATGGCAATATGCCAGAGAAATGGATTTTTTCCAAGACAATCATGTTTATGTAAAAGCAGGGGCATAACTACAAACCTCACAACTGTTGAGGTCCAGGTGATGCATGGGGAATGGACTAATAAGTTTCAGTCTTGAAAAATGTTAATTAGGGGAGGTTAATTACATTTGTTGTGCCCAGTAACTTCTAGTTATTCCACTGTGCAGAGGACCATGTCTATTTAACCAAAGCCTTGTTGATACTCAAATTTAAACTGCAGGGTTTTTTTTTTTTCTTTCAGAGAAGCCATGAGCGAGTGGCTGCAGGTCATAGGCTGCTCATAACCTTGCCAGGTAGCAGGCACAGCTTTTTAAAAAGCCTCCCTGAATCGGGTGTATTGATCCCATAAAGTCAGTACATAGCATGGGATAAGCAGATTGATAAAATTATTCTACAACACTCCATTGCTCTAAAAGAACAATGTTAAGAAAAGTTTCTGCATATACAGCAACAATGAACAGTTTGGCTTTAAAGGAGAACCAAACCCTTTTTATTAAAATCCCCTACCCTACATAGACCCCCCCTCCCCAGCCTAGGTGTTACCCTGGGTAAATGCACCCAACTCTTTACTTACCCTTCGTTGTAGATTCAGGGCATCAGAGTACATGGGCACCATCTTCTTCTCTTTGGTAATCTTCAGGGAAGAGAGTGGCATGCGCAATCTGTGCAATCTGCCGGACCAGCACAACTGTGCATGCGCCGAAAGCCACGGAACTTGGGTAAGTACCAGAATAAGACCCGAAGATTACCGAAGAGAAGAAGATGGCGCCCATGAACTCCAATGTCGTAAAGCTGCAACGACGGTTAAGTGAAGAGTTAGGGGCATTTATCCACGGTAACACCTAGACTGGGGAGGAGAGAGCAGGGAGGGTGTATGTAGGGGTCTATGTAGGGTAGAGGATTTTAATATAAAGGGTTTGTTTCCCATTAACATTGGTGGAAGGAGGGATTTAAACAAATGATAATATTTAGAAGACAGAATAACAATAAAATAATGACTGCATGGAAATGTTTCAAGGGTTTAAGATGAGGCAACATAAGTCTATAAGCAAGGATGTTCTATAAGCCTGGGGAAGGGGGCTTAGGGGAAAAAAAGCAATTAAAATTAAGACAAAATAAAAGCATGGAGGGTGCTTCAAAAAATACTAACTGGACTCTCCTAAATCTATTTTGCCAATGGTTGCCTTTCAGGTACCTAACATGGAAAGTCAGATTGTGTATTTACACAAATTGAGAAATTTCATAAGTAAAAACATTTTCTATAAAAGAAAGGAATATGATTTTTGGATTATCTATAAAGCAAACAAATTAGATGCAAATTTCAGAATATGAATTTTATTAGTACAATGATTTAATTTACTGAATCAGCCTTCAAACAATTTGTACTAGTCCAAAATCGAAACTATTCTACAATTTGTTTGAAAGCTACAAGTTGTTAAAGGTCTAACGGTACAACCATAGAAGAGCACATATAACTCACCTGTGTGAGTGCAGAACACTCCACATATTTAACTGCCTTTAAGTCACGGGCCAGTTTCTCGGCTGTCTCTGGAGTGATTGGTTTCTGTTTGTTTTTTGCCAGTTTCTCAATTGTTGAAGGATCATCTCTTAAATCTATCTGGGTGCCAACCAGCAGAAATGGAGTTTTGGGACAGTGATGAGTGATTTCAGGTACCCACTGAAAACCAAACATATAAAGATTATGGTTGAGAAATGTTAAGTACATTAAAGAGTTTAGAGTGCCTTGCAGTAAATGGCTCAAAATACCTTTTCTTTCACATTTTCAAATGAAGATGGAGAGACGACTGAGAAACAAACTAGAAACACGTCTGTCTGTGGATAGCTAAGAGGTCGTAATCTATCATAATCTTCCTGTCCTGTGAAAGAAAAGCAACACTAAATTTAAAAGAGTGCACACTGAATACATCATTTAAACAAGCATGAGTTCATTTACTACAGGCAGAACAATTTTATTTAAAAAAAGAAAAGAAAAAAGTATTGATCCAAAAATGCTACCAGTTAGTCTTCTACTAGTAACTGTAGCAAGAAGGTAGTCATCATGTTGACGTAGCATATAGTGAAACAGTAACTTTTTCACTACTGAAGGCTGAATAGCTAAGCTAACCGAGAATCAATACCCTTCTGTGCCACCGGGCATTCAGTTAAATGGAAGCCACCTGTCAACACTGGTTTACCATCTAAATTACAGGCATCGACAATTTTATCACCACCAAGAGAAATGTTACATGTGCCACAGGCCTTCTTTCCTTACTGGCAGGTATAAGTCAAATCAGGTTATTAACAATGATTTCTAAGAGATATGTGCTAAAATGACAGGAAAAAGAAAATGAGACCCAAGCAGCCTGGAAGCGATGCTTATCAAAAAGAGATTAAAGAAATATTTTGTCTTAAGACAAGTGAAGTTATGCATGCAGCCTGCATTGTACCAATACTATAAGCATGCTAAAGGAACGAGAGCATTAAAATCCCTCAAAAAAATGAAATCATAATTCCCAGTTTTCCCTTTATGAGATTTGATATCCTTCAATACAGCTCATAATTGGAGACAAAATTGTTTCTTCAATGACCTACAATAAATAAAATTGCTTACCTGCAGTATCAAATAACCCTAGGGTATATGGTTCCCCTCCGATCATAACTGTTACGGCATAATTGTCAAAAACCTGAAAAAGTGAAGTGCTAAAGTAAATTGATGCTGAATAGGCAAAAAATAGATATTATGGGAAAGAACCATGTGAAGAAGTACTTGCACTCATATGATAACTTATACAAAGACACAAATATAAACATTAGTCTGTCAGTTCTGACCAGTATCAATTGCTCTCATGATTTGGGGGAGGATTTTAGGTGAAGTCAGCATGATTTTGAGAGAATTCGAATTTAAGTGTGCGTGTGGGAAGTAGGGGTTACAGAAATATCTGTCTACAGGTATGGGACCGGTTATCCAAAATGCTCAGGACTGGGGTATTCCAGACAATGGATCTTTCCATAATTTAGATCTTCATTCCTTGGCTACTTAAAAAAAAAATGTAAACATTATAACTAAACCCAATAGGCTGGCTTTGCATCCAATAAGGATTAATTATATCTTCGTTTGGATCAAGTACAATGTATAGTTTTATATTGGAGAAAAAGGAAATCAAAATTAAAAAATTGGATTACATGGATAAAATGGAGACTATGGGAGATGTCCTTTTCTGTAATTTGGAGAATTCTGGATAAGGGGTTTACGGATAACTGATCATGTACCAGTAAAAAAGCCCTATTCTTTTGTTTATATGAAACCCCTCCTACACGAGAGTACACTGCAAGTTTTGCAAATAAAAAGCTGGAAAAAGACCTAAGCATTTTTCAATAGTATACGGGAGTATCTTCTAATGGGTAAAATAAAATGCAGCAGCAGATGTACTTACCGTTGGTACATACTCAGAAGGGAACTTGTTTGTTGTGTATGAGATAAGGAGACATGTTTTACCCACGGCACCATCACCAACGACTACACATTTAATTGTCTGCATGGCTGAAATTTTCTGGTGTGAAGGTCAGCAAAGTTGGTTCAATGCAGACCTGCAAAGAAAACAGGATTTTTTATACTTACCGTTAAATCTGTTTCTCTGTGATCAATAGGGGGACACAGGGACGATGGGGTTAAGCTCCACCCTCCAGGAGGCAGGACACTTACTAATAAATTTTGTGGGCGTGCCTAGCCGGCTTAACCCCCACACTCCAGCCTATCCAATCAGTTTGTCACAAAAGATGCTGCAACAATATAACGTAATAATCAAAATAATAACCCACGTAGAAGGTAAATCAGGGAATTATCCCGACATGACCAAATGGTCAATAAACAAAAATTTTAGGGCGGGCCGCCCTGTGTCCCCCTATTGATCACAGAGAAACAGATTTAACGGTAAGTATAAAAAATCCTGTTTTCTCTGTCATCATAGGGGGACACAGGGACGATGGGGACTTAACAAAGCAGCCCCCAAAAACAGCAGGGCGGGAAAAAAACAATTAACCATTACTTCAGCACAGAATGAAGCACCTTGCGCCCAAAAGATGCTTCAGCTGAAGAAAAAATATCAATTTTATAGAATTTTGAAAAAGTATGTACAGAGGACCAGGTAGCCGCCCTGCAAATCTGGTCCAATGAGGCCGAATTACGCCAAGCCCAGGAAGCTCCGATTGCTCTCGTAGAATGAGCTCGAACTCCCTCCGGTGGAATCTTCCCTTTGGCCATGTATGCCTGTCTGATGGTCTCCTTGATCCATCTAGAAATGGTAGCTTTAGATGCAGGATGACCCTTCCTGGGTCCTGATGGTAATACGAAGAGAGTTTGAGACCGCCGAAAAGACTTTGACTTTTCAATATACCAACGTAAGGCTCTAACTACATCTAAACTGTGTAGTCGACGTTCCTTATCATTTTTTGGTTCCGGACAGAGAGAGGGAACAACAATGTCTTGGTTGATGTGAAATGACGAGACCACCTTAGGAAGGAAAGATGGAACTGTACGTAGGACTGCCTTATCCTTGTGGAACACTAGAAAAGATGGATCTGCCGATAGTGCACTCAGTTCTGACACTCTTCTAGTGGATGTAATTGCCAATAAGAACACTACCTTCCAAGTAAGCCAGGTATCCGAAATAGATCCCATCGGTTCGAATGGTGGATCAAGAAGGGCCTCGAGAACAACGTTTAAATCCCATGCTGGAACTGGAGGCTGATATGGAGGAACTATATGTGCCACTCCTTGTAGAAAAGTGCGTACTGTATCATTCAAGGCTAGTTTGGACTGAAATAGGATTGACAGAGCTGATACTTGTACTTTCAGAGAGCTGAGTTTTAGACCTCGCCTGAGCCCGCGCTGCAGGAAGGACAGAACCCTCGGGATGCTAAGTTTGTGAAAGGATAGATTGAACTCCTCGCACCAACTCCGATAGGATCGCCAGACTCTGTAGTATGATTTAGAAGATGAAGACTTACGAGCTCTCAATAATGTGGCAATAACTTCTTCTGTTAACCCTTGTTTATGCCAGATGTCTGCCTCAACAGCCATCCCGTCAAAGCGAACAGCCCTGGGTTGTGATGTGCCACGGGCCCTTGGAACAGAAGGTCCGGCCTGTTCTCGAGACGTATCGGTTGTGCTATTGACATTTCCTGAAGGTCGTAAAACCAAGTCCTCCGAGGCCAGTAAGGAGCCACCACAATTACCGTGATGCCTGACTGTCTGATCTTCTTGAGGACTCGTGGAAGCATGGGTAGTGGAGGGAATATGTACGCTAGATTGAACTGCCACTTCTGTGTCATGGCATCGACCCCTGCCGCCAGTCTCTCTCGGTAACGAGCAAAGAATCGAGGCACCTTTGTGTTGTTTCTTGATGCCATTAGATCGACCTGTGGTTGTCCCCAATGGAGTACTAGTTTTGCAAACACGTCTGGGTGAAGTTCCCATTCTCCCGGATCTAGACGAATTCTGCTGAGATAGTCTGCTTTGGTGTTTAGAACTCCTGGGATATGGATCGCGGACAGCTGTACTTCGTTGGTTTCTGCCCAACTGAGGATTTGTTGAGCTTCCAACAGCGCCGCTTTGCTGCGAGTACCTCCCTGGCGGTTTATGTACGCCACTGCGGTAGCGTTGTCGCTCTGTAATCGAACCGGACTTGCTTGCAACAACTCTGTCCACTCGGATAGAGCTAGTTTTATCGCCTTCAGCTCTAAAATGTTGATGGGAAGTTTGGACTCCCCTGGAGACCATAGGCCTTGGGCAGACAAGTTGTCCCAGGTTGCTCCCCAACCCCTCAGACTGGCATCTGTGGAAATTATCTTCCACTCTAGCGTTGCCCAGGATTGACCCTTGGATAGATTGGTCGGTCGCAGCCACCACTGGATGGCTATTCTTGTCGACTGGGATAAATTGAGCTTGCGAGTGAGAGCTCCTCCTTTCCACGATGTTAGAATGTTCGCTTGCAACTGTCGTAAGTGAATCTGTGCAAATGGAACGGCTTCTATGGTAGCAACCATGAGTCCCAGCACTCTCATTCCTAGATGAACAGTTGGACTCCGATCTCGGAGGAGTAGACGGACTTGATTCCTGACCTTCATTTGCTTGTCCAACGGAAGATGCACCATTTGTGTGATGGTATTGAACTCGAGACCCAGGAATGTCATGTGATGACTGGGTCGCAAATTGGACTTCGACCAATTTATGGTCCAGCCAAAACTCTGCAGAAGATTGATTGCTTTGCTCCGATCTTCCTCTGCCTTCTCCTCTGATCTGGCTTTCAGAAGCAGATCGTCCAGATAAGGAGTGACTGAAATCCCTTGTAGACGTAATGCTGCAGCCGATACTGCCATTAGTTTTGTGAACACTCTGGGGGCTGAAGAGAGTCCGAACGGCAGAGCCACAAACTGGTAGTGCTGATTCCTGAATGCGAATCGAAGGAAGGAGTGATGTGGCGGCCAGATTGGTACATGGAGGTACGCATCTTTGATATCGATAGACATCAGCAGTTGATTTTTCTCCATCCCTCTTATCACTGACCTCAAGGTCTCCATTTTGAATCGTACTGATCTGACGAACTTGTTCAGCTGTTTGAGATCTAGTACCGGCCTGAACAAGCCGTTTTTCTTTGGCACAATGAAAATGTTGGAATAGAATCCTGAAAATCTCTCTGAATGTGGCACTGGAACAATCACTCCAGTTTGTTCTAAATTTGTGATGCAATTTAGAAAGGCAGCAGCTTTGTCTGGGTTTGCTGGAACCCTGGACATGATGAATCTTTTGCAAGGAATGGTTGAGAAATCTATGTGGTAACCTTCGGAAATGATTTCGTTCACCCACATATCTGACGCATGGTTGTTCCACACCTCCCGGAATTGGAGCAACTTGCCCCCAATACGCTCCCCCAACTCCGGAGGGGGTGCCCCGTCAGGCCGAAGAAGATTTATCTGCTGCGGGCTTGACAATAGGTCGATTGGTCTTCCAATGCATGCGACTTTTGTCGATTGTTTTGGCTCGAAAGTGAGACCGCTGTGGTGAATTGTTTCTTCGTGTGTATCGTCTACTTGAGCCACGAAAAAACCTCCCCCGTCTGGTAGATGTAGTTGTTCTACTTTTGGCCTGCGGAAGAAAAGTGCTTTTTCCTCCCGTAGCCTGTGAAATAATCTTTTCAAGCTCTTCACCAAACAGACGCTGTCCCTTGAATGGAAGGGATGTCAAGGACTTCTTAGAACTCAGATCTGCTGACCAATTTTTCAGCCACAGTGTTCTACGTGCTGCAACAGAAAGAGCGGATGTACGTGCCGTGACTTGAACTGTGTCTAGTGCGGAATCACACAAATAAGCCGATGCCTCTGCTATCGCATTGGCTGACGATAACAGATCGGATCTGGAAACTGCACTCTGGATGTCCTTGACAAGTGATTCAGACCACGCTTGAATTGCTCTGGCCACCCAAGCCGAGGCCAGGCAGGGGCGAAGAGCTGACCCAGACGAAGAATAAATTGACCTAAGAAAACCTTCCAATCTTCGGTCGGATGGGTCTTTGAAGGATGCTGCATCGGTGACTGGCAATGTAGTGGACTTGGCCAATCTTGATACAGGTGCATCAACTGCTGGGGGATTAGACCACTTCTCTACCAGATCTTTCGAAAATGGATAAGACTTAGAAAATTTCCTAGTCGTCTGAAACTTTCTTTCTGGAACACTCCACTCTTCTTGTATTAAGTGAAGAAGATGCTCATGAGAAGGAAAACAAACTTCGGATTTTTGCTTCCTCTTGAATAACCCCAAATCATCCTGGGATTTGGGTGTTTGTGATATATTCAACACATCCATAACACCCTTAATAATGCCCTCCACATCATGCTGACTATCATGATCTCTGTGGTCCTCCACAGTTTCTTCCCCAGACGAAACTTCAGAAGGAAGTAATTCTCCCTCAGATTGTGAGGATGCCTGCTCAGCTGCAGACTCGTCAGATAAATAATGAGCAGATGTAGTAGCCACTTTAGTTTCTTCAGACCGCTTACGCTTAGAGCTAGTCTTTTGGTCAAGTCTGGCTAACACTCTTCCTAAATTGTCAGCAATAGAGGGAAGACCCTGCAAGGAAGCAAGGGACTGTGTTAATTGAATGGCCCACAATGGTGCTGGCATATCAGAATCCGAGCTGGGCCCCTGACCTTGAGAAATACTCTCCCTTGAAGGATTCTCTGGCTGAGCCGCTGGAGGGCTTGAAACATCTTCTGAAATAAGCGCTGTACTCTGCCCCACTAAACAGGACTTACAGAGCGGCTCCCCCTGCCCTCGAGGCAGCTTAACATTGCAATTGGCACAGGCAAAATATTTAATCTGCGCTGTTTTGGCAGCCTTCCCCCCTGCCCTGGTGAATAACCCCTCTGACCTACCTTCTGCCATGGAGATTGGGTAAGCAGGAGTGTGTGGGACAGTCAGCAACCGCTCACAACTCCTAGCAATTGCAGGAGCGGAGAAATGCCCATCCGGTGCTCAACAGAAGCACTATGCGCAAGATGGCCGCTGGCGCATGCGCACAATGCGCAAAATGGCCGCTGGAACGCATGCGCGCATGCGCACAACGTGCGCAAGATGGCCGCCGGAACGCATCCGCCGCATGCGTTCCAGCGCAGCGTGATCCGGCCCTCTCCCCCCTCAGCCGTCTCCTCACTTAGACAGAAGGCGCATCGAGCGCCCAGACACAGTATGGAGGGAAGAACCGGCCAGTATAGGAGCACGCTCTGCACCTCTACCAAATAACAGTAAGGGGGGAACGGAGGGAGGGCTACCCTGCTAGGGGGGGGGGCTGCCAAGCCAGACCTGTGAGGAGAGTTGTTATGCCCAAGGCAGGTACTCACCTCGTGCCCATCCTGGCCAGACCATCTGCCATCGCCAAGCTAGGCAGGGATATGTCTGGGTGGTCGTTATAGCCTTTGGCGGCTAGGAAATGACCCCGGTGGGCGGAGAATACTGGGACTATACTAAGGACAAACCCATGTTGCCAGAGTAAGAACCCAGGAAGAAAATAGTCATCATTGACTAACATATCCATGACG
Source organism: Xenopus petersii (assembly GCA_038501925.1). Classification (NCBI taxonomy): domain Eukaryota; kingdom Metazoa; phylum Chordata; class Amphibia; order Anura; family Pipidae; genus Xenopus; species Xenopus petersii. Next base: position 40,945,848 of record CM076684.1, on the reverse strand, counting down.
CTGGACGTCCATCCTCCTGGTAGCAGGACACTTAAAAAACTGATTGGATAGGCTGGAGTGTGGGGGTTAAGCCGGCTAGGCACGCCCACAAAATTTATTAGTAAGTGTCCTGCCTCCTGGAGGGTGGAGCTTAACCCCATCGTCCCTGTGTCCCCCTATGATGACAGAGAAAATAAAGGATTATTAGGTCTGTATGTCGTGTCTCGTTTAATTTAGGTTGAACTTATCCGACTGTGCCCTAATCAAACCACAAACGTTGTCACTTTTTCTTTCTACACCATTGCTACACATACAGGAAAAAGAAGTAGTAAGCACCTAATCTATGTATAAGGCTGATCACAAGGAAACAAACTTTATTAAGCCCAGTGGGCGAGCTTTCCAGGTGAATGGCCAGATTTCCTTTTCTTGCAATGCTACTGTTAGACAGGAAAAACCCCACCCAACAGCCTGCCTAGTTCTATGCACGGTGCGGAAATAATAACAATCCTTCCGTCAGCCCCTTAATCTGAGAAGGTACGCACAGACAAAATCATCTCCTGTGTAACAGAGTAAGGCACACTTGGTGCATACTTTCTATCCTTTTGTCAAAACATCACAACTTTCCAGAAACAGATTCCCACAGCAAAAAAAAGGAATGCCTGATTATTGTGTATTTTTAGGTGAAATGTCTGCCAGGCTAACCATATTTACAAAGCAAGGGGCCATTTAATTTATTTTTTCCTCTGTTTTGATACAAAACACATGGATGTCAAAATACCTCATGTACAATTCCTTTCAGAAAAAGGGAAGCTAGAGAGGATCAACAATTTCAGGGTGAAATGCCACTTTTATTTATGCAGTTATTGTTGCCCCTACAAACAGAAATAAGTAGTTTAAAAAAGGGCAATTTTTAATTTATGTTGTAAGATCTAGATTTCTGTGTCAATGCAGACGGACGGACACACCCCCACCCCAAATCTTCTTTCTTTATTTAGGTGGTAAAAGGGGCACTGGGTGAAAATGAAAATAAAATTGTGTATTTTTTGCTACATTCATTCCTGGTAAATGACAGGGTGTAATGTTTGTCAACTATTAGGCTGTCATTATACAAACAATTTCTGGTTTGGGTGCATTCAGGAGAAGAGAAAACCAGCAGCATTAATTGTGACATGAACATTGAACAACTCAGGAAAAGACTTCATCAACTAAAAAATATTTGCCTTTAAAGCGGATGTAAATCAATTTAAAGGAAAACTATACCACCCGAACAATGTACACTTGTCTATGTTAAGACATGGAGGAGTATTAGCAAAGAAGTTATAGTTTAACTACTGTACTAGCCTGCTGACTGCCACAGGTCACTTTACGCAGATGGCAAACAGCACAAGAAGCCCTATATTTGAAATGACTGTACAAAAAAAGCCTAGCTTCAATGCCTTACACTGCTGTCAACGGCAAGTGACTCATGAATGGTATAAAGGGCTGGTACGCCACAGCCCTTAAACTGTATAATTATCTGCAGGAATTAAAACCTGACAAAACAGTCCAAGCTTAAAGGAGAACTGAAGCTTAACTTCAGATGTAGGCTAGAAATGTTGTACATTATGTTTTAGGCTTCTATACCAGCCCAAGGCAACCACACAGCCCTTTAGCAGGGAAGATCTGTGCCTCTGAAGATGCCCTAGTAGCTCCCCATCTTCTTTTCTGCCGATACACTGCACATGCTCTGTGCTGCTGTCAGTTATCAAGCTTTGGGACCGACTCACAATGAATATAAATAGAGAGAGAGAATAGAAATGTCACAATATAAGGCTGATTGAGTAATTAATACAGATAATTACTACATGGCAGCACAGAAACCAGTGCAACTAGCATCAGAATTTAACAATCAGCCCTCATGTCCTGCTGGATAATTTGCGGCATCCCCTAAACTTAGCTTCTTAACAGCTGGTCAGAGCCCACTGAGCAGGTGTCGCAGACACTTTCCAAGATGGTGACTGTGAAGAGTTTGAATTCCTGGATCATTGCTGCCATTGGTAAACTGAAACTTAAGACTGGTTAAATAAGTTCAGTATATAAAATGGCATTTTTAGCTATATTCATTTTAAGGGTTTAGTTCTCCTTTAAGAAGGCAGATATAAGTCTGTTGGAACATAGCATAACATAACTTGGGTGGGAGGTGGTATGCTAATAACCAAACCACAAGTGGTTAAGGTTGGTACTCCGAAGACAGTATAAGGGTACTTGTGGATATAACACCCACACTTCAAGGGGATTACATCTGTGATGTTACCAATGGACAAGGAATTTTATTTTTTAAGGAATATAGCAGCTGTAAATGGAAAACTGCAGTGACAGTGCTGCATACAAGAAGCTACAATTTCATACACCTCATGAAAATCTCTGGCTGCTGGCAAATGACATAAAACCTAAAGGGGAAGCTGAATATTATAACAAAAAATACTCGTCAGTAAACTCTGGATTATACTAATTCTATGAAAAAAAAATTAGACTTAAGTTTGTCAATTAGACTAAGGAAGTGGTGTAGACTTCCTGTGTCAGCTTCCTGTCAAGATGATCATTACTCGTTCCTCTTTTGTATTTTTAAACAGCAGCATGAATATGTTCAGAGACCAAGTAACAATGTTTAATACTGCTCCACACTGACTTTTTCTGTGCTACCTAGTGGCCAATACCATATGACATAGAGCAAGCACACAGAGAAGACACTTTCCATCAATGCAGACTGAGCAAATATGATCAACTCACTGCAGTGCCCAATCACTGAAAAGTGACAATAGTGTGATCTCAATTCTCAGCACAGTGCCCAATCACTTATTAGCACCACCAGGGACCCACAACCCTGGGTAAAGGTGGCCATACACTATTAGATCCGTTCGTTTGGCGAGGACACCCAACGAACAGATCTTAACCAGATATGCCCACTAATGGCTGGGCGATAATGGGTTAATCCAAACGTTCATTCCTAGGCTGCGAATGGGCGCAGAAACGCATCCACTAGCCAATGCGGTCCTGGATCTAACAAATATCAAACTTGTCTGATCGATATTTGCCGATATCGATTGTAGCAACCCCCACACACAAGGGCAGATACGTTGCTGAATCGGTCTAAAGGACCGATATCGGCAGCTTTAATCTGCCCATGTATGGCCACCTTAAATGAATCCATACTCTGCTGGTTCTTGCCTGATCCTTTTCTCAAAAGTCAATAAGGAGGGAGAGGGGACAGGGCTAAAGGTAGTCACACACAGGCCAATAAATGCCGCAGACAGACCGAGTTGGCAGCGTATGGGTCCCTCCGACGAGCTTCCCCGATCAATATCTGGCCGAAAGTCGGCCAGATGTCGATCTGACGTGACTAAAAATCCAGTCAGATCATGGACCGCATCTGTTCGTTGATGCAGCCCGTGATCCGACCACCCGTTTACCCACCAATGTCGCCAAACAAGCGGATATCTCCGTTTATGGCCACCTTTAGACAGCATGGAAGAGAAGACAGAGCAGGTTTTCATACTGACATGTCACCACAACCAGATTCTCAAGGTGGCCATATACAGGCAGATTTAAGCTGCTTTTTCAGGCACTTTAGACCAATTCGGAAGCTTATCTGCCAATGTATGGGGTCCACTGACAGGACTCCCAGGCCAAAAACTAGCCAGATCTTGATCAGGCAGGTTTAATTTTCCCGCCAGATTGAGGACCGCGTCTGCTAGTTGATGCGGTGCTCATCCCGTTGGCTAGTATTCCAGTCATTGCAAATCGATTGTTTGGATGTAGGGCCATACAAATGGATTAGCCCGATATCGCCTGACTTTTGGTGGGCATATGAGGGGGAACGATCTGCTCATTCAGCGCTGTCACCAAAGGAGCAGATTTTATAGTGTATGGCACACAGGGAATTGGAGATCTGCTCCTAGGGGATATGGTCTTCACTTATCCAGTGGGCGCAGAGGTTTTAACGTGACCAAGTTTCGTACAAAATCACCAATAAAAATGAGGCATGTGCTACAGTTTCTAGAACACTGTGCAGCACAATATAACAGCAGCAAAGCGGTTTACAAAGTTGATTTATATTGAGTGATATCTCTACCCTTTACTTACAGAGAGTCAGACATATTATGCAGAGCTTTTACAGAGAATATGAATCCTTCACATCAGTCTCTGCCCCAGTGGAGTTAAGATACATGCACGTGTCAACTAGATTTACTGCTATCGATAAACACTGTAAATTTCTGACTCAGCTAGATGGTTCGAAAATTTATGCCAACAGAAATAAATCTGCTGCTCCAGTACTTTCCAATTACAACAATTCTAGGTAGTTGCTAAAGAAGGTACTTCTTGCCTGCCCATGAAACTTTACCGTACCTATCTCATGCAAATGCATTTGCTCAAAACCAAAATAAGCACTAAGGAAAACAAACAAAATAAAAATGTTGTTAACAGGAATACTTATCTTAACTCATTGACAGTTATATTGTTTATATTCAATTTACATAAGCTTATGTGAAGCAGCATACACAATATAAAAGAGTAGAGTCTGGGGAAAGGACCTACTTCCTATATGGCTGAACATTATTCCTTCAGCAAAACAGGGCAAACAAGGAAATTGAAGCTACTCTACGTTTGGTCCTTGCAAGGTACAGGATTTCATTACCAGAGCTCAGTTTAATAGACTTGTTTATCGGAGCACTGGTAATCTAATTAGCTAACTCGCACGGACCAAACATGGACGGTCTTCAATATCACTGTTCACCTAAAGAACAAATATAGAACCATACACAAAACAAACTAAATCAAGAAATGTTGGATGTGAACTTCTTTTACAGATGCTGGCAGGCAAGTTTGTTGGTTTTCTGTAGCGACACTGGTAAGGAAAGTCAAGGAATATCTTCAGCACAGTAAGAAATCTACTGATGGAAACAGTTCTGGAATATATCACACAGGTAACATGTTACACCCAGAAAAGTACAGATTGTGCAGTTTACACATGCAAATAGCAATGGTAGAGAGGTGAGGTGACTAAGCTACAAAGCAGCACTGCATTTATACATTTTGCACTGTGAATAGCTTTTAGCATTGAATAGTAGGGATGGGCGAATTTTTTCGCCTAGTTTCGCCAAAAAAATGACGCCCATAGACTTGTATGGAGTTGTGCGTCAAAATAAAAAGACGCGCGACAAAAAAAAATTTCGCTGCGCGACAAATTTTTTTTGACGCCCATAGACTTTAATGGGCGTCGCGTCATTTCGCCGGCTGCAAATTTTTGGCGAAACAAAACGGGTCAAATTCGCCCATCCCTATTGAATAGCACGACTGACATATCTGCATGGCAGATCTATGACAAAAGGACAGGAGCTATGGCAAAAATTCAATCAACACTCCCCAAGACAACAGGTGCATATGGTGGGATGGGGCTCTCACTGCCAGGATAATTGTCTGGCTGAAACAGGCACCTCTTGAACTAAACATATTACCAAGATATCAGTACGGTATCGGTTATCTGGAAACCAAATACCCAGAAAGTCAATTTCAAGCAAGTAACAGTGGCCATAGACTCAATGATTATATTGTACGGAAAAAAATTGGCTAGATATTCAGTGCGTGTATGCCGGGAGACAAACCAACCGTTATCAGCAGAAGACTTGGATATCGGACGCCTTTGAGGGCACCCAAACATCGGCCACCGTTAGCTCTGGATCGTCAGATACAGGTAGAATTCTATAGTTTCTATCTGTATATCTGAAGATTCATCGCTAACATGTCTATTGAAAACAAACGTTCTTTCCTGCGACCAATAGTCCGTTAGCATTGGAAACTCAGACAGGTTTGTAAGGGACAGTCAGGTTTAGGAACTTCCATACTGACAAAAGCAAACCTATCAATGAAAAATGATCAACACAACCTATAGTTAACTTTTAATGTATATTAATATTTTGAAGAGTAATTGTCAGTATCACTTTAACAAATGCACACATTGATGGGGAAAACCAATGTAACATATGATTAGTACAAAATTTTTGGTCTTTTTGCATAATTTATATGCTAACAGAGAAACTAATTTAACAGTAAATATTGACAGTGATATTAACCAAACTACCCTGTCCTAATGAAATACACCTATGTCCGTGACAGTACTGCACACAAATTTGTCACATTGACTAAAACAACCTTCTTTTAGGCAGCCATGTGGCACTCTACATAATGTATGATATACAAGACCCAATACAATAACCCTCTCCATTTCAAGTGAATACTTTAATGAGAATGCAATGTTCTCCCATTTTAATTTTCTTTTAAAAGCCGCACCCTATCACAATCAACAATTACCCCAACAAAAGCTAAAGGCAGACTGCCAAAATGAAACGGACAGCAAGATGACGCTTATTGATATGTATGTGGGCCTGTGAAAATTAGGCTCTTAAAAATTTTAATTTCACTTAACAAGCTTAATTAGCATAAGGTGCAAAAACAAACACCTGGTGCTTTGCATCCATTAGTCAAATAAGAACTGAATAGCATGCAAGCTTATTATATTGTTTTGCTGTACTTAAAGGAACAGTAACACCACAACAAAAAAGTGTTGTAAAGTACTGCAAATATAATGCAGTGTTACACAGCAGTGGTAAAACTGGTGTTTGCTTAAAGGGATACTGTCATGGGAAAAAAACATTTTTTTTCAAAATGAATCAGTTAATAGTGCTACTCCAGCAGAATTCTGCACTGAAATTAATTTCTCAAAAGAGCAAACAGATTTTTTTATATTCAATTTGGAAATCTGACATGGGGCTAGACATATTGTAAATTTCCCAGCTGCCCAAGTCATGTGACTTGTGCTCTGATAAACTTCAATCACTCTTTACTGCTGTACTGCAAGTTAGAGTGATATCACTCCCTCCCTTTTCCCCCCCAGCAGCCAAACAAAAGAACAATGGGAAGGTAACCAGATAGCAGCTCCCTAACACAAGATAACAGCTGCCTGGTAGATCTAAGAACAACACTCAATAGCAAAACCACATGTCCCACTGAGACACATTCAGTTACATTGAGAAGGAAAAACAGCAGCCTGTCAGTTTCTCTCCTAAAGTGCAGGCACAAGTCACATGACCAGGGTCAGCTGGGAAATTGACAAAGGCTATTTAAGTTTCAAAAGTATTTGTGTGTGAATTTTTTACACAAGGAGATTTTAAAACCGGTAGATTTCAGTTGCAACGGATCCTATTCATTGATAAAACTATTACCTTGCAATGACCAATCATGGAGTGGCTTCAATTTACTGGTTCAGCTCAAGACAAACGATAGATTGATAATGATTAAAGGGGTAGTTCACCTGTAGGTTAACTTTTAGTACATTAGAGCCAATTCGAAGAAACTTTTCAGTTGGTGTTTTTTAATTATTTGCCATTTTCTTCTAACTCTTTACAGTTTTCAAATGGGGGTCAGTGACCCCATCTAAAAACAAATGATCCGTAAAGCTACACACTTATAGTTATTGCTACTTATTACTCATCTTGTTATTCAGGCCCTCTGCTGTTCATATTCCAGTCACTTATTCAAATCATTGCATGGTTACTAGGATAATTTGGACCCTAGCAACCAAATTGCTGAAACTGCCAAATGGAGAGCGGCTTAATAAAAAGCTAAATAACTCAAAAATCACCAATAAAAAATTAAAACCAATTGCAAATAATCTCAGAATATCACTCTTTAGATGATTTTAAAAGTAAACACAAAGGTGAACAATCCCTTTAAGATAATAGGCAAAAAGTATAAATGGCACAGGCCCTATTTATTGAAAAGGGGGTATACCGTCCCTTTAAAGGACCAGTAACATCAAAAAAAAAACACCAAGACAAATGAAACTTGTCTATATTAAGAGCTTACTTACGAAACTCTGCTTGCACTCTTCAGAAAGCGCCCAGGATGATCCATCGTGCAAGGATCGATTTCTCTTCCCTACCTGATAACCAGGGAGGAGAAATCGGTCGATGCACGATGATGGATCGTCGCTGTGTCACCTTTTCCAAAGAGGAGCGGAAGCAGATTTTCGCTAAGTTACTTCTTAATAAAGGCTTTTCGATTTTAAAGTTTCATTTGTCTGGGTGTTTTTTTTTTTCTATGTATACCAACAAATTAAAAAAAAAGTTTTTTTTTGATGTTACTGGTCCTTTAAAGGGGTGGTTCACCTTTAAAGTAAATTTTAATATGTTATAGAATGAACAATAATAACTTTTCAATTGGTTTTCATTGTTTATTTTTTATACTATTTTAGTTCTTTGTCTTTTTCTTCTGACTCTTTGCAGCTTTCAAATGGGCGTCGCTGTCCCCTTCTAAAAAAAAAAAAAATCCTCTGGAAAGCTACAAATGTATTGTTATTGCTACTTTTTATTACTGATCCTTCTATTCAGGCTCTCCTATTCATATTCCAGTCTCTTATTCAAATCAATGCATGGTTGCTAGGGTAATTTGGGCCCTAGTTACCAGATTGCTTAAAATGCAAATTGAAGATCTGCTGAATAAAAAGCAAAATAACTCAAAAACCTTCAATAATAAAAAAATTAAAACAAATGGCAAATGGTCTCAGAATATCACTCTCTACATTATACTAAAAGTTATCTCAAAGTTGAACAACCCCTTTAAGAAGCAGTGTTATAGAGGAAGGAAGTGGTCACATTAATCCCAGGAAATACACCGGTTATGCAAGAACCAACATTTTTTTAAAGGGAAAATATTCCACTTTTGGACATTAACTCATTCAGCTGGTTATGGAGGAAAGGTGAAAAACCACTATATGAACTGCCTTTTTTTTTTTTTATAAACACACACCTGATTTCACAGAGTGGAAGAAGGAAACCATGGTAAACTGTTTATTGCTTGCTGGGACCAGTCCCCCATCCCTAATGGGCTTAGGGTGTAATGCAATTCCAAATTCATCTTGTTCCATTTAGGTGACGGATTATGAGAGTTGGGAGTCCTGATTTGCAGAGAATCTGTGCACCACCCACCATAGAAAGCAGGAAGGACTTGAAATCTCAGAATCCATAACTTCACAATGGAACAAGACGAGGGAGGGGTTGCAGTGTAAGGGGGGTGGGGGACTGGTTCCAGCAAGTAAAGAGACCTATCATGGTTTCCTTTCAATCTGTGGAATTTGTTTTACCTGTAAAAAAATTTTAAAAAAATAAATTTCTGCAGTTGTGTGTGTTTATGCACCTTGACTACACAAACCAACTTTGAATGAGCTCATTTCAAAGAGGGGTATTTTATTTAAAACGGGACGGGTCACTTGCATGGCCAGTGTATTTCCTGGTATTCATGTGACTGTTTCCTTCCTTAAATAACACTGCTTCTTAAATGGACAGTTTACCCTCTTCCTAAACAGGCTTGTGGCAAACATACTTTTTTGCTACTGTTATGAAAATTCTGTTTGTTATTTCTTAAACTAAACAGGTAAACTGAAGCTACTCCAAGTTTGTTCTTTATGGGGTATTTTGTGTGCACTGGAAATCTGATAATCTACCTCACAAGAATCAGACACGGAGTTGCTTTCTCTGGCTTACTTCCTATTGGATGTGTTTCAAAATCCCAGTGGTTATGGACTGTACTGGGCCCTAGATGTAGTTCTCTCCAGAGAGAACAAAATAGCCCTCTATTACAAAAAAGGTTGGACCAATTGATCGACTCAAAGTGAACACACGCACACACACGCCAAATTCACTTGTCTGTCTACTTTACCAAATATGAAGACCGTTTAACATTTAAGGCCAGTTTAACTTAAGTACATGCCGACATGTTCTACAGTTATGTCACATAACGGTAATATCAAATACAGAAAAAAATTCCACCAAACAAATGCCACAAATTTGGAATTAATTAATGGAAACAGCTTTTTAATTCCAAATATGCACCACATTCTGTCTGTTCTTTGCTATAGGGAAAGAACATTTACTGTAATAAACAAAATAAAATATTATTGCCAAACTGATAGCACTCATTACCTAGAAGAAAATGTGTGGGCTTAAGACTTTATATAATAAACCAGCACTGCACTAAATACAAAGTTCATCATTAAGAAGTAACCAAAACCTCAGCAAGTGGGTGTAATTTTTTTACTTATGTTAGAGGGAAATGATCCATTATGTAACCAACTTAGATGTTCAAATTCTTTGGAAAGTGGTTGTTCAACTTTAATTAACTTTTAGTATGATGTAGAGGGTGATATTCTGAGACACTTTGCATTTAGTTTTAATTTATTTTTTTTGTTTGTTTTTAGCTTTTTATTCAGCAACTATCATGTTCGCAATTTCAACAATATGGCTGCTACGGTCCAGAATACCCCAACAACCATAAACTGATTTGAATACCAGACCAATATGAATAGGAGAGGGCCTCAGTAGAAAGATGAATAATAGAAAGTAGCAATAACAATACATGTATAGCCTTACAGAGTATTTGTTTTTAGATGGGGACAGTGACTGCCATCTGAAAGCTGGAAAGAGTCAGAAGAAGGTGGCAAATAGTTAAAAACCTATAATAAAAAAAAAGAAAAAAGGCCAATTGAAAAGTTGCTTAGAAATAGCCTTTCTATAACATACTAAAAGTGAACCACCACTTTATAAAAGACAATTTTACAGGCTGCTGCATGAAAGCAGAACGAACAGAGAAATCATTATTAATGCTGGCTGCTGTGACTTGAAAGATACATTATTTGGAAAAACCGCACTGAATAACGCAGTTTTATAAGACATTCTTGCAAGATTAATTTTATAAATGCCAGCTTGACTATTTGCCTTTATTTAAAGGAGCACTTTCATTTGAAAAAAAACAAAAAAGTAACTTTGTGCTTGCATGTGAAGTGCAATTAAAATGTGCAATTGTCCAATGTGCTTCTTGGCCAGAAGGATTTTCCAAGCTGCTCTGTTAAAATATAAGTACCAATCACACGTCAATTGCCCATCATTCAAGGAAGTAATCAGGATCATTTAGCTGCAAAGTAGTTGTCAATTTGGCAAGCAATGTGTGCCCACTGGAGCCTTAACAGAACATTTAGGAAACAGAGGTAGTTATTCTCTCTCTGTAATGTATTATTTTTACTACTGAAGGTATTTGAATACAGATTCCTCAATGAATAAGTCTGATGATATTTTGCCACCTTGCTGTTTTCATAAAGAAAAATAATTGCCAGGCAATTGCACCCACTATGCTAGAAATTTTGAATCAACTTTGAGCTTGGGGTGTTTATTCTGGGCCTTGCTTTACCAGGATCCATTAGCAAAGAATAAGAATTTGAGAAGTTTCTTCCAAGGCAATGAAATATCAAAGACCATCCAGTGTTCTCTCAGGATGATAATTATGGGGTCAAAAAATCTTCACCCAAAGCTGCCTAACAACGCGAGTCGCAGGTATATTCCAAACTCACGTCCGTCCTGGACGGAAGTCCGTGTAAGCAAGTGCTACAGTAATAATCGACAGATGGAATCAACTCAAAGGAATGACACTTGGTCTAGCTTTTTCTATTACTGACCCTGATGAAAAGCCCTTCTTGACCCACAATTCCATCACAAATTACCCAATTTTTTAAAATATAACTTAATGTTATACAGGCATTGGGTTATTGGCACAAGAGGTTAATATTTCATATAACTTATAAATAAAATGCATCAATTTACTTTCCCTCAGCTAAACATAATTATCTCATTAAATCAGCCACATGGAATTCCAAAATAGCAGTGAAGTAAATGGTAATGAGCCATTAAAATAAAGGCACATTGATCTGATACAAATAGGTAAACCTAGGTAAACCCTACCATAAAGCAAGAATGGGTTTCTGTTATTTGCCACAAAGGAAATAGAAAGTCACGAGTACCAGGAAACATTCCTCAGTGCAAGCATAAAAGCATAAAAAGCAGCAATACATTTTCAGGCAGTTAAGCAAAATTCTTCACCGCCTCTCAAAACATAGTTTTTAAGCAAAAGTACACACACTATTAAAGCAGCATTAACTGTGAGCAAAAGACATACAATCACATTTTGAAACAAAAATTATTAATTTGATACAGTGAATAAGGAGTTAGCTGATGACAACCGACCACTGACTATGTGAAAAAACAAAACAAAAACCTATGGTTAACTTGTTAGACTGATGTGATGCCAAAAGCTATTGGAATATACCTAATGCGGCCCTCCAGGTGCGGCCACTTGCTGCATTCACTCTGACAGTGGCAATGCCAAAGGACTGGACGTTAGCAGGGAATGCCAGCTTAGTGATTTATTTATCTGCATGCAGATGTTTTAATCACAAATGAAAGCTCTGCCAGCTATGCAATATCTCTACTTTTGACTTAGGGGTTAATAGCAGATTGGCCACTTTAATAGCTGCAGTATGTTGAGATAAATGACTTACTAGCAGCCAATTTGTTCTTCAAGTAAAAGGCAACACAAGTGCCATGTGCAGTTACCCCAATGCTACCATCACACCATCTGCCTTGTTTCCTATCAGCAATGACAGATACCACATCAGCTGCTGGTACCCATATGGGGATGATGTCCCAAAAATGCAGTTTTTCACCCAAAACTCACCCGATATGCCAGCAGCACAAAGCTTGAAATAAACTTTCCATGTGTTGCCAAATAAGCTTTGTGATTGGCTGTTGGTAAACCACATCTAATAACTACCAACCAATGAGTCCTCACTGTGAGCCCCATCAAAAGAGGCAGAGAAGATTTTAATCACAAATCAATGTTGGGGGGACCAATGCCATAAAAAAAAAAAAAAAACAGACTGGGTCGTAACTTGGCTGTACCAGACTTCTTTACTGTATGATCTCTAACTACAATGTTTCTTTATAATGTGCTCCAATCTATGTTCATGCCCAAACACCAATTTTGGATAAGTATGTCAATCAGGGATACAAATAATGTTCACATAGCAGCAGATGATGAGCAGACAGTGTCCATCATTTCATTTGCGAAATCATCGAAAACCCAGGAGCTGCTGATTTAGGCCCAGTGTCTGCTCCCGTCTTCTTTTTCCCTTTGGTACCCAAGGGGGCTGGGAGGTTCAGGCAAGGGCAATACAGCAGCAGAAGGAGGGAGAAGCCATTACAGAACAAACATCAGAGGCCTGCCAGGATCCCATATTACGTCTACGCTGTTAAAATGAATTGCTCTAGTGTAAATCAGCCTGTAGAACCAATGGACGGTGGATATCATCACGTGTGGCCCCACCAGCAGTTACTATCAGCATCATCCCCTACCAAACAGGGGATTGCACAGGATTACAGTTTATTTAAAGGCTCCCAATATTTGTCTGGTTAATGAGAGGCCTGGATGCAGGCTGACAGCTTAGTGTACGGAACCTGCCTCTCCCTCCTACCCTCCCCCAGCAGCAGCCTCCTCCCTGCAGTATTTCCTCCCTGCTCCCCCCCCCCAAAACCACCACCATCCGCCGATCTATGGGGAACACATCTGGTCTTAAAGAGCACCCCAACACACGTTAGGCTCTCAATCGAATTAAAGAATGGATCTAAACGTGTAGCTCCGCATCAGATAATATGATACTACAATTCCCAGCATCCCTAGCAGACATGCTGAATGCTTGAAAGGTCGGGCAGCTAGGTAGAAGTAATTGAGGGCACAGCTAATAAGAAGCCATACGTACCCAGCCCGATCACCCTAATTCCAGGAAATCAAATACAGCCATGATTTTTCCAACTTGTCAAACCGGTGCCCTTAAAGACACAGCCATGCCCTGCACAATCAGCAGTTGCCCCTAAGGACGCGACCACCCAAATGCTGATAGACAGAATGCGGTACCGGGCCGCTCCCGTTCCTTATTACACTAAGCAATTCACAATCACAGTGCTCCCCTATATACATTAACCATACTCAGCCCCACTTTGGCCTAACACTGCCCCTGCGAGCGGATTATGTTCCCACCATCAAACACTCAGCTCTCGGGAAGATTCCACACTTACCCGCTCAGCCTCTCCCCTTCTCTCCACCGGGCGTTGGCAGCTACTCGCAGGGTTTCCTAGGCTTACAGGCAGGGGTCAGTCTACGTAATGATATCACGGCGTTCTGGAAGGGGTGACGTCACTGCACTATGCGGTGAAGAATTGCTGCAGATTGGAAGGAAAGGCTTGCGGCCATCTTTATTCCGGGCATCGATCCTGCGGCTGTACCCGATACAAGGCGGGTTTATACAATGTCAGACATATGTTCTGCTCCCCGCTCGGTGAATATGGAGCGGCGGAGTTGGTTTTCCTTCAAATCGTTCAGGGTTTTTACTCGTTAGCGAAATCCCAACATTAAAAATTGCCCTATTGTGAAATGTCCGCCGCAAAAGGCATGATTTCCGGTCAGGTGACTTCCTGTTTGGCGAAGTAATACAAATATGTAGTGACGCTACTTTGGTTGATTAAAATTGGGGAAGTTGGGATTATATGGTGATGATGACCGTGACACAATACAGAAGGACGCGGAGGTAACGGGCTCGTTGCAGTGGTTTGGCCTGAGGCGAATGAGGTAAAATGTACTATAGGCTGTAAACCGAATCAGTCTGAAGTGAACCTGTGGCTTGCCGGTAGCTGTAGGAAGTTGTAGTTCTACAACTACTTAGTTCTTATAGGGTCTGCCCGACTAAAGACAACTCCGCCTATTTAATACGTCTAGCTTTATTTTGTATGTATTTATTCGTTTATGTGTCTCTCAGGTTTTAGTGGCACTTTGCTGTGCGATATCAAGAAGGGAATACCAGGGATCAGAAGTAAAGAGTTTTTGTTTTGTTTCTTAATCAAAGGAAGCGTCTACATATAGGGGCATGTTTACTAACATTGGAGATAAATATCTGGAGAGATTTTTGGAGATGTTGCCCATGGCAACCAATCAGCAATTGTTACAGCCAAGTTATAAAACAAAAGCAAAGATCTGATTGGTTGCTATGGGCAACATCTCCAGAAATTTCTCCAGATATTTATCTCCAATGTTAGTAAACATGCCCCATAGTGTTTTCAGCATAATCAAAGAGAATGTCATTGTAATAAACAGTATGGTATACATTAAAGGGGAACTCCACAAAAACATAACTTTGAAATCTTTTTGAAAAGTAAACATAATTTCAAGCAACTTTGCAATATACATCAATTAAAAAATATGCAGACTTTTCTGGTTTCTGACAGTTCCCTAAGCCTAGCCCCCTGCTCTCCTGCTGATCTGTCTGACTACTTTGCTGAGCTGGCTGACTACTGTTACTTTGTATCAACAGCCATCTGTCCTGCATCCTCCAAATCCCACAATTCCCTGCACATGTGATTACAATAAGTAAAGGAACATCGCAGTGCAATGCATTGTGGGTTATGTAGTTCCTACATGCTGTCTGTAAGTTGTGGAGAAGTTGTTACAATATGGCATTTATTTATACTTTTTTTTTTAAGAAACTGGTAACCGTGATAACATATTAGGCGTTTCTGTGTTATGGGCCTCTTCATCAAATTTTGGTTTGGAAGCCAGAGTTCCCCTTTAAACATTTTTCCTTTTATTAAAAAAAAAGTAATTTTGTAAAGGACCAGCTAATTTTTGTAGAAACCAGTTTGTCTACTTTTCTAGACTACACATACCATTGCAACACTGTGTCAGTAGTCCGCTCTCCTCCAGACAATAATTTCCTTCCCACAATGCCTTGCATGTTCTCTGATTTAGACCTGCCAAAAAAGGAGAATAAAATCAAGCGTGCAAGACATTGTGGGAACTGGAGTCCATGTTGGAAGATGTTGAAGATATGTATTGTTAAGCTGTCATTAGCCTTACAGACTCAGTAAAGCAGTGAGAAGCTGTGTACCTAAATTTCAGAATTTTTTAATTAGCATGTGTTATTGCTCTCTATTTCTTGTTACTTGAATTTCACATATTTGATGCCGTTATACATTTATGGGTTTATTTAACATAGATGTTAAATAACACGAGTAGTTGCCATTAGAGACCAATTGGTAGCTCATTTGGTCAGTCTACCAACCGTTGGGAAATAAATGCAAATATCTAATTGGTTGCTATGGGCAACATTGTTTGTGCTATTTATCACAGTTTGTAAATTAGCCCTGTATTGTAAAGTAGGAGTCACAGATTAAGGGACTAATTTGAGTGAGATTATCGCATTTCAGAGCTGCAACCTCATACTTTGCACTGCTGTAGGAACTGTAAATTCACTGAATTACCCTGAAAGAAATCACCTTGTATTTAAAGGAATAGCACCCATTTACAAAGCTATTTTCTGTAAAATGGGAAGTACCCAGCCGGTTGATGGAATGGAACTAATTGTGGATAATGCTGGGCTGTGCACACCCTTCCCCCCCCCCCAAACAGGATTTAATTCAATAAAGAACAGAAACTGATTTTATAAGTTTTACTGCCTTTTTGAACGTTTTGAAAATTCACATAATATTTGTACATTTAGTTTTATGCAGATAATTTGGTTGGTAGTTTGGAATTAGTTCTAAAGAGCTGATTCAGATATATACAGTGGTGTGCAAAACTATTTGCCCCCTTCCTGATTTCTTATTCTTTTGCATGTTTGTCACACAAAATGTTTCTGATCATCAAACACATTTAACTATTAGTCAAAGATAACACAAGTAAACACAAAATGCAGTTTTTAAATGAGGGTTTTTATTATTTAGGGAGAAAAGAAATCCAAATCTACATTTTCATGTGTGAAAAAGTAATTGCCCGCTGAACCTAATAACTGGTTGGGCCACCCTTAGCAGCAATAACTGCAATCAAGCGTTTGCGATAACTTGCAACGAGTCTTTTACAGCGCTCTGGAGGAATTTTGGCCCACTCATCTTTGCAGAATTGTTGTAATTCAGCTTTATTTGAGGGTTTTCTAGCATGAACCGCCTTTTTAAGGTCATGCCACAACATCTCAATAGGATTCAGGTCAGGACTTTGACTAGGCCACTCCAAAGTCTTCATTTTGTTTTTCTTCAGCCATTCAGAGGTGGATTTGCTGGTGTGTTTTGGGTCATTGTCCTGCTGCAGCATCCAAGATCGCTTCAGCTTGAGTTGACGAACAGATGGCCGGACATTCTCCTTCAGGATTTTTTGGTAGACAGTAGAATTCATGGTTCCATCTATCACAGCAAGTCTTCCAGGTCCTGAAGCAGCAAAACAACCCCAGACCATCACACTACCACCACCATATTTTACTGTTGGTATGATGTTCTTTTTCTGAAATGCTGTGTTACTTTTACGCCAGATGTAACGGGACGCGCACCTTCCAAAAAGTTCAACTTTTATCTTGTCGGTCCACAAGGTATTTTCCCAAAAGTCTTGGCAATCATTGAGATGTTTTTTAGCAAAATTGAGACGAGCCTTAATGTTCTTTTTGCTTAAAAGTGGTTTGCGCCTTAGAAATCTGCCATGCAGGCCGTTTTTGCCCAGTCTCTTTCTTATGGTGGAGTCGTGAACACTGACCTTAAAGGAACAGTAACACTAAAAAAATTTTTATTAAAAATCCATTCTACCTACACTAATAATAGATCTACCCTGCATAAAGTGTATTCATAGCAATGCTTTATTAAAAAAATACTGTTAGAAAACACAGCTTCCTGTCTACTGGAGAACGGCGATATGGCGACTCACTCTGCAGCTCTGCACTCCGCATCTTCGCCCTAACTCGACTTCTGCCAAAACCGGAAGTTATGAATCCGGAGCCCACAGGCTTGAGGCCAGTTACATAGGTGAGATCCTGGCAGCCTAAAGCCCCTGTCCGACCCATTACATTATCTCCCTGGGCAGCAGCTCATCTGCCCTCCCTGGGGGCATCCCTTCATCCCCCAACCCCCCTCCAGAAGAGAAGTGAGCAAGAGGAGCAGATCTGCGCGACTCTCTTGGATTTACCTGTACAGCTCTGCCTCGCGATGGGATCTCAGAAAGGATGCGGGGAAAGAGCAGAGAGAGCACAGCAAGCACAGTGACTGCAGCTCCGCGCAAGATAATAGTGCGCTTCATCATTGTCGACCTTTCTCTCCTCTGCCCTGTAAATCAACTGATTAGCTGAGGAATGCCGGAGAGGTGCTTTACAAAACATGCATACAAAAACTGCGTCGCCCGTCCCATTATCCAAACAAGGGCCAGCATTCCTCAGCTAATCAGTTGATTTACAGGGCAGAGGAGAGAAAGTCGGCAATGATGAAGCGCACTATTATCTTGCGCGGAGCTGCAGTCACTGTGCTTGCTGTGCTCTCTCTGCTCTTTCCCCGCATCCTTTCTGAGATCCTATCGCGAGGCAGAGCTGTACAGGTAAATCCAAGAGAGTCGCACAGATCTGCTCCTCTTGCTCACTTCTCTTCTGGAGGGGGGTTGGGGGATGAAGGGATGCCCCCAGGGAGGGCAGATGAGCTGCTGCCCAGGGAGATAATGGGTCGGACAGGGGCTTTAGGCTGCCAGGATCTCACCTATGTAACTGGCCTCAAGCCTGTGGGCTCCGGATTCATAACTTCCGGTTTTGGCAGAAGTCGGGTTAGGGAGAAGATGCGGAGTGCAGAGCTGCAGAGTGAGCCGCCACATCGCCGTTCTCCAGTAGACAGGAAGCAGCGTTTTCTAACAGTATTTTTTTAATAAAGCATTGCTATGAATACACTTTATGCAGGGTAGATCTATTATTAGTGTAGGTAGAATGTATTTTTTAATAAAAATTTTTTTAGCGTTACTGTCCCTTTAATTGAGGCAAGTGAGGCCTGCAGTTCTTTAGATGTTGTCCTGGGGTCTTTTGTGGCCTCTCGGATGAGTTGTCTCTGCGCTCTTGGGGTAATTTTGGTCGGCCGGCCACTCCTGGGAAGGTTCACCACTGTTCCATGTTTTTGCCATTTGTGGATAATGGCTCTCACTGTGGTTCGCTGGAGTCCCAAAGCTTTAGAAATGGCTTTATAACCTTTGAAATTGAACTCAGGTGTGATAAACCACAGTTAAGTTATTTTTTAACAAGGGGGGCAATCACTTTTTCACACAGGCCCATGTAGATTTGGAGTTTTTTTTCTCCCTTAATAACGTAAACCTTTGGTGTACCTGGCCGACGCAAAAAATTCCCTCTCAGTACTGTTGCAAGAAATTGCTACGTTCGGACAGTTTTCAGGTCTCCGGGTCAATTGGGGGAAGTCAATCATATTCCCGATAGATTCGAGTGTCCAAAGAGACCAAGACACGCCACTTCAATGGGTATCCTCATTCACTTACCTGGGGATCAGAATCCACCATGACCCTAAGAAATATGTAGAACTGAACTTAGCCCCGATAATTGGTTCCCTGAAAACTAAATTACAGCATTGGGCTAATTTACCCTTATCCCTTCCAGGTCGGGTCAATATCCTTAAAATGATATTCCTCCCAAAGTTCATTTATGCGTTCCACAATGCACCACTTACGCTCCCGAAAGCATGGTTTAAGCAGCCTGAGGCATGTATCAGGGACTTTATTTGGGCAGGGGAGAGGCCTAGGGTTAGCATGCAAATGTTGCAGGCTCCAGTTAGGAAAGGGGGACTAGCGCTTCCTGACCTCCAACATTATTTCTATGCTAGCCAGTTGGTTTATGCATGGTGGTGGCTCCATCCGGACCACAGTAACCAAGCTACAGTAGTAGAGGCGGCTGTAATCTCTTCCTTCGAAGCTCTAGCCAACCAGCTCTATAGAGGTCTACCCGCTTTGTATCCAATGACCCCCCCCCCATGAAAACAGTAATCCAGGTATTTCAGAAGATTGTAGTGTCAGGGCATAAAAAATCTCACGCCTGGTCCAGATGGACCCCTCTCTGGGGTAACAGTACACTAGGAGAATTCAGAACCTTGCCTGAAGTTAGTTTCTGGGCTAATGCTAAGGTGAAATACTTAGGGGATATAATTGGTGCTGGTGGGCTGAAACAGTTTGCTCAGCTCAAGGAGGAATATGGCATCCATAACCAGATGTTTTTTAGATTCTTACAGTTAAGACGCTTTTCGGGCCCAATTTCCAGAGGGGTCCCCACGGGTAGCTGAGTCTACCCTTGAACGCTACCTCCGTAAACCCGAATTAACAAAGCCCCTTAGCTGGTTTTATGCAATTGTGCTCCAAGAGAACTTTAATCCCATACGTCAGGTGTGTTGGAAATGGGCCTCTGATTTCCCATCACTAGATGAAGAAACATGGGCAGATATACTTGAACAGATTCCAGAAACGAATATATGTACCAGAGATCGCTTTATTCACATCAAATTCTTAAATAGGGTGTATTTAACCCCACACAGGCTGGCACGTATGTATCAGGGGCATCCAGATGTATGTCTTAAGTGCAATGCCGAAGCTGGAACCTACTTGCATGTTTTCTGGGGCTGTCCTAAGATTCAAGATTACTGGGCCGCAATACTTAGATTTATATCTACATTTTTGGGACTACCTAACATAAGGTCTCCGGAATTTTGTCTCCTTGGACTATTTGAAGGTCTGCCTATACCCTCTAGTGATAGACTATGCCTGCAGCAGTTGCTCCACTATGCCAGGAAAGCCCTTCTCTTGACTTGGAAAGCTCCTGAACCTCCTACTCTTGGCTTCTGGAAAAGATTGCTTGATGATACCCTCCCTAGGCAAAAACTGACGTATGCTGCCAGAGGTTGCCCTGAGAAATTTGGGAAACTCTGGGACAAATGGCTGGCTATACCTTAAATGGTTACGATAACTAGTCGGTGGTTGAGCACATGTAAGTTTTTTGGTGACTTGACAGGGATGTAACTCTATGTAAATGGAGAAGCTCATCTTGCTTGCCTTTCTTCCTTTTCTTTCCTTCTTCTTCTATCTTATGTTAATTGAAAATCAATAAATAAAATCTTTTTAAAAAAAAATAACGTAAACCTTCATTTAAAAACTGCATTTTGTGTTCAATTATGTTATCTTTGACTAATAGTTAACGGTTTTTGAGGAGCAGAAACATTTAAGTGTGACAAACATGTAAAAGAGTAAGAAATCAGGAAGGGGGCAAATAGTTTTGCACACCACTGTATCTCATAACATTTAGAAGCAATATGGTTTCAGATATTCTGTTTTTCAACCATATTCTAGCTGATAAAAGTAGTGTTCCGTCCAGTGGACCAAATCCTGAGAGAGAGGGGAAATATTTTTTTTTTTTACTTTGGGGCACCCCCCAGATACCAACCCAACACACGGTTGCTGAGGTGAGGGAATACCCCAGTAATGGACAACATGAAGATGTCAAAGACTTTACATGTGGTCTCAAAAGGGGCACACACTGTAGTTCATATTATTTCATGTTGATCCAAGTTAGTCAATAATCTTCTCATACACAAGGCAAGTGTGCATTCTCATTCTGCCCAGGTTTCTATTTTGGCTGATCAAAGCTGATGCTTTACTCCCAAAACATTCATTCAGACTGGACATTCTTGTGTGTGACCACTTTGCCAAAAAGGAACTGCAGGCCAATTGTTGGTATATAGTGTAATACATTTTGTGTGGCCCAAACTCACAGCTTATTATCCCTTTTGTAAAAGAGATGGGCGCATGTGCATTACAGTAACTGTACTGAGTTGGTAGCAGCGATGTTTTGCAGTTTACCACCCTCTTTGCAAATATGGACTTCCTACACAAATTATATTGTGCCAAATATTTGCAAATATGGACTTCCTACACAAATGATATTGTGCCATTGTCTTAAAGAGAGAGAGAGAGAGAGAGACTAAAGTTTTAAGTTACTGTATACAGGTATAGTTTAGGATACAGGATCTATTATCTGGAATGCTCAGGGCCTGGGATCTTTCCAAAATTTGGATCTCCATTGTTTTGTCACCGATATGGATGCATGCAGCTTAAATCACATCAAGTTCAAAGTACTGTATTATTATTACAGAGAGAAAGGCAATATTTTTTTACAATTTTAATTATTTGCCTAAAATGGAGTCTACGCGAGATGGCCTTCCTGACCCACAATCCCTTTTATGTGTTTCATTACAAGAAAAAGGGGTGTGGCCCAGAAGTCCAGACAAAACACATTATGTTGTTAGGGGAGTGGCCAATGGACAATGGACAGGATTGTAATTGATAAGTTATAATGAGCAGGGCAGTCTTTGTCTTTTTTTTATTTGTCAATATTTGTATGTAATCTATATGATATATACAACCTTCAGTTGTACAGCATTGTGGAATATTTTCACATTTATAAATTAAGGATGATTGGTATGGTGCAGTCATACATACAGAGCTATCAGATAACTAACAAACAAATGGAAGACTGATTGTTATTAAAGGAGACGGAAAGTCTAAATCACCGGAGGGTGCCGTAAGTTAGTTACTCCGAGTGATTGTAATTGTATTTGTTCCATTTCCCTTTTATAAGCTCCATAACCTAGGTCAATTATGTCTATCTGTAACCATATAAAATAATTCATTTTAAATGTGTTGCATTCCATAATGATCAGTTTTGTGAAGGTGGTCTGGAGACACATTGCAGGTAGCCTTAGATGTATTTTTTGCCTTCCTCTGAGTCTAGGTTGTAACTATTTGATAGCAGGAAACACATACATCTACATACAATATGTAGCAGCATAATATTTCACATAATGTGCTTTGAAGTCACTAATTGTTGTATTGCAGAACTTAAAGTTTTGGAGTGCATTTGTCTTATCTTCCTCTTTTGATTCTTTATTTGTTTGCATATCTGACAGCTTTTAGCCGGCCAGACTCTGACTCTATAAACCAGTAACATCAGCATCAACATGGCAGAGAGGAATAGTGCCAGCTGGAACCGGCAGGTGGCTTCATTTTGTGCTGATCCTAAAACTTTTTTATCTGACACCTCTGTGGAAAGGTTTTTGGGAGAACTTCTGACAGATCTTCAGAGTGAAACTATACATGGCCAAACTAAGGTACAGTAAAGTTACTCTGTCAGTAAAGCTACTCTGTTTTATGGTAAATTTTCTTTTGTTATATTTGGTTTAACAACTAAAGCCCATTTATACAGAATGCCAGAAGAGAGATCATCTCATTTCTGGTCCCTCTTAGTATGATACTGAGTATTGTATTTTTTTTTGAAGACAAAGCTAAAAAATTAGAATACCTCTGACAATTCCTATCAGGAAAAAAAGTACAAAAACCTCTAACTGTCCAAATTGATTTAGAGCAGCTCAAAAAGATCAGTGCAGCTCCCACTGACTTCTATAGGACCTAGACAACTTTTACCTGGCAATGTTTTGTGTTCTTGATTTTCGTGGTCTTTACACTTAAAGTGGACCTGTCACCCAGACACAAAAATCTGTATAATAAAAGTCCTTTTCAAATTAAACATGAAATCCAATTTTTTTTTTTTAATTAAAGCATTCATAGCTGTTGTAAGCTCATTTAAAAATCTCAGCTGTCAATCAAATATTGTCTGCCACTCCTCTATGCCCTGAGGCGTAGAGGCGGGGCAGACAATTACTTTCACTTTCCATTCAGCACTTCCTGGATGTTACTGTTCTCCACATATTCCCCTGTTCTCTTCACCGTTCAATTGTGTAGCCAGGCATGGGGATGGACATTGGGTCCCCCATTCTGTTGCACAAACAAGATGATGCAAGAGATGAAGCAATGATGCAAGGCTTGCCTTAATAACAGTGTGCACAAAATGGCTCCTGCCTGCTTGCTATAATTTTGAAATCCCAGACTGAAGGAAACAAGATTCAAATAATTTATATAGTGTAATTAAAGTTCATTTTGCTTGACTAATGTGATAAAATAGGACTTTGAATAATTTTTTTGGGTGACGGGTCCCCTTTAAAAAATCTCAAATTTTTAGAACTTTTTAAAATAGTGATAAACGCATACATTTTTATAGATTTGTGAAACAAATTTAAATCCGTTTTTTTTGCACAGGACCCCCTTAGTGTGAAACCTTTGTACCATGTAAATTGTAACCTATAAGTACATTGTAGTCTAGCTTGGTAATATTATAATTTTGTTGCATAGGTTTCTTTTGCATTCTGGATTTATAAGAATTGTTGTTCTTTCTGTACACATCTGATAAAAGTAAGGAATACCTCTAAATACCTTAATTTATTTTTATTTGTATACATAGTTTTACCATTCCATACATATTTTTTTGAATTTTCACTTTCTATGGAAATATAGAAATATAATGATTTCTCAGTTTGCTCAAATGTTACATTTATGTATTGTAGATTTTAATGATGAACCTCCTATTAGAGTTCCCTGAGCTTCTGTGCCCGGACCAAAGTACAGCGGAAATCACTGCAGAGACGTTAATGAACCTTTTCCAGAAGATGCCAAGTTCTGAAAGAAGCATGAATTTTAGGTGCCACCTCTTGTTAGCAATTGAAACCGTTTTAATTACTAGTAAAAGCTTCAGTCACACCAGCAAAACTGCCCAAGTCTTTGCTTCCCTACTGATCCATTTAATATCTGATGTGAATGACAAAAAGCAAGGCGTTGCAAACAGGCCCTTGCGTCTTACTGCCTGTGAATGTCTGCGGGAACTAGAGAACTGCTACCCAGGGTTTCTGTCACAAAGAATGGAAAAGTTGTACTTCATGCAACAGCAAGAGATTACTGCTGCACATCAGTCATACAC
The DNA here is from genome assembly GCA_038501925.1 of Xenopus petersii. Classification (NCBI taxonomy): domain Eukaryota; kingdom Metazoa; phylum Chordata; class Amphibia; order Anura; family Pipidae; genus Xenopus; species Xenopus petersii. Next base: position 40,921,253 of record CM076684.1, on the reverse strand, counting down.
CTTGCTCTATACAGTTGTATTAAAAAATGCAATACGATTATTAGCACAGAAGGAAGGGCCCTCACATGGTGCACTTAAGAATGCCTTGATGAGCAATGATGACTTTCTCTGGAGCGCAACTGAAAACATGGTGGAGTTTCCAGCATCGTCTAACGAACAGTTACTATTACTCCCATCCAACAGCGAAACAAAGGAGTTGAAATCCATTTTGGCTCTACTGCTCGAAGACTCCTACCTTCTTACACCAGTATGTCAAAACAATCTGTTCTGGCAAATAATTCAAATTGTTGCAATGGTCCGTACCATCTCACCTGTGATCTTCAAGTCTCAGCTAGTGCGGCTATTTGGTACAATGGACATATTTTGTTTTCACAGCATACTGCAAATGAAAGCTGTGTTTACAGATAGTCTGTTCACAGCAGAGGATGAGCATTTCCTCATTCAAAGACTTGTAGGAATGACCCGACACCCACTTCTGTCTACACCAGTAAAGCTCTTTTATTTAGACTGTCTTTTACATTTTCCAGAAAACAGGCCCCTTACTTCCAACTCTGAAGAGACTTTGCCAGTTTTGCTCACAGTCCAAATGACTTCTTCGTTGTTCCCTAATGTTTTTAATGACCACAGCACCATGCTGTGCAGACAGAATTTATTAAGTATGGTTTACCTGGAAAACGAAGGGTCCTATTCTGAGATGGGCATTGGTTTCCTTTTTGAACATGTAATGTCTCTTTACAGTATGGTTCATAAGAAGGACAGCAGGGAAATAACAGCAACTTTTTTCCGAGCCGTGTATTTGTTTGTTCAATATTTTAATTTTTGTGAAAAGCACATGGAAAATCTGACAGAAAAACTGCTCACCTTATACATGAGTGACAGCTCATTGGCTCCATATTTTATCAATCTTCTTAACCAGACACAGATTTTGCTTGAATCCCATGCTTGGCCAGTTACTTTGTCAAAGGCTTTACAAAAAGAAATTGTGAATCTTCCCACTGATAAATGGATTATGAAAAACCTTGGGTGGCATCTTAAGATTCTCTCAAGGGTCGCACAGGAAAATACAATATCACAGAACAGCACAGTCCTCTTTTTAAGGCGTGTGGTTGTCTATTCTGATCTGTGCAGTAAAGGTGATTGGAGGAGAGGAAATGCACTGCTTTCTGTATGCAAGCATGTACTTCAACATCAAAAACTTGACGTTGTTTTTGTGCATTTGGCAGATCTCTTACAATATTTAATGCATCATTTTGAGGACATCGATGTTCAAGATCGTGCCCGGTTGTATTATGTGCTTCTTACCAATGTTTCCAATGACAAGCTTGGAAAAATTCTGACTATGTCACCAGCTCGGGGCCAAACCAAATCAAGATCCTTATCTTCTATCATGACTGAAAATGAGAATTTCTCCACTATGCTGACCATACACAATGCCGAAAAAGCATTATTACGTTTGCAACCAGTGCTTGAGAATGCAGAAGCTTTTACATGTATCTCAGATTCTCCGAGATCTGTAAATGAATGTTCTGTTGAAGAATATTATAAGCATTGTGCTGATAACAACTCTTCTTTGCTTACACTAAAATACCATTTGACATTTAAAGAGATGACTGAGCCCAAGTATCACAATCTCTACTGTATTGTACTTCAGTTTGAAAAGACAGATTGTAGGTTTGAGTCTATAAGTGACATTAATGTTCCATGCTTATTCTCTGACAGAAATCCTCCAGTTGTTACTATTAATTTAGTGCCAAAGGAGCCTTACCCAACCATCTTTTTTGTGAGTGCGACATACAGTACTCAAGATGGTGTTACCTATCACACAAAACTGGACTCACTTCATATTACCTTTCAGGAAATGTTTATTCCACTCCCGCTGCCTGCGTTTTGGCCCTTAGATGCCAGATATGATTTGTTTGGCAATCTTTGGAATGCTTTTCAGCCTAATGAACAGAACCAGTTTGATGAGAGCATTTTTTGCTATAAGATGTCCTATAACTCTCTTCACAATGTTGTGTTAGGTAACTTTTCCAAGTTTGTTGTGTCCTGGAATGGTGGTGAATACAAAATAGCTGTGTTTTTACCCCCACAGTTTCACATACTAATGCACATTAAGAGTCAAGATGACACTGCCTGCTTCAGTATTAGAACAGATAATTGGAACTTACTGCCTTATTTAAACTTGCACCTTCTAGATATCACATCACCCAAATAATTAGGTACTGTTACGATTAGCAGGATGCTTCTTAAAATTAAGTACTAAATCTGCCTCTGAATTTGGCACTTTTTTGTTTAAAGATATTGTTTTAAATTGGAATGCAAATTCTAAAAAATCAGTAAATATGTGTACTCAAGTACGTCTATATTCATATTTATTTAGGTTTTACTAACCTCGTACTAACTCTGTTGATTTATGAAAGAGCACGAAACATGGTGTTCCATCAGGAATACAGAATGTGAGACCAGTTCTTTGAATCAGTTAAAGGGGTTGTTCACCTTTGAGATAACTTTTAGTATGATGTAGAGAGTGATATTCTGAGATAATTTGCAATTTGTTTTAGTTTTTTATTATTGAAGGTTTTTGAGTTATATAGCTTTTTATTCAAAATGGAAGTAGGATGGAGCACACAAAGAAAAAGGATCCATGAAGATCCGAAACATGTTGTGCTTAATAAATCTTTTGCAGTAAAAGCTGCTGAATTTGTGTGCTCCATCCTACTTCCATTTTGCATATTACATTGGTCGGACTGGTGTGGCCTAATCAGGAGAGAGAGCAGCAACAGATGGTGGAATTTCGTTAGAACAAACTTGCCTTGTTCATAGCTTTTTATTCAGCAGCTCTTCGATTTGCATTTTAAGCAATCTGGTAACTAGGGCCCAAATTACCCTAGCAACCATGCATTGATTTGAATAAGAGAATGGAGTATGAATAGGAGAGGGTCTGAATCGAAGGATCAGCAATAAAAAGTAGCAATAACAATACATTTGTAGCCTTACAGAGCATTTGTTTTTGTTTTTTTAGAAGGGGACAGCGACGCCCATTTGAAAGCTGCAAAGAATCAGAAGAAAAATAACTATAAAACTATAAAAAATAAATAATGAAAATTTGCTTAGAATTGGTTGTTTCATAACATACTAAAAGCTACTTTTAAGGTGAACCACTCCTTTAATAATCTAGAATATGTTGAAACTATTTCCCATTGAAGAACTAGAAATTCCCCTTTCTTTTTCCTTTTTGATGGCAGATATATAATATTCAAGTTTAAAAAAGTCACATTGGCAAATCTGAATTTTTTTAGAAACCTTTTTAATGTTGATCTAAACCAGTGATCCCCAACCAGTGGTTCATGAGCAACATATTTCTCACCAACCCAACCAACGCCTGAATGTTGCTCACAGGTGAATAAAAAATTGGGGACATCTGATCTAGACAAAGGGGCATTTCTGCATACAGTGGCATACAGTTCAGAAGTCCCTCTTTGCAAATACCTGGACCTTCCAGTAAGATGTGGTGGATTTTGGGAGCTAGACAATGGGGCAGAGCATAGAGCAGATGTGGTTTAAAACTTGAAGTGGACCTAATCACCCCTAATTAGTCTCTATATTAGTGTGGTTTTTTCAGTATATTTATTTACTTTGTGCTTCAGCAATAGTGTTTTCTAATGATTAACCCCACACAAGTTCTTTGATTCAATGTGAACCCTTTGTACAATTGACATTTTTCAGAACATAAACATTAGCAATAGACAATATCATCTGTGTCCTGTTTACACATACATTTGTAAAATGTTTATAGCTAGTTCAATTGTAGTGCAAAAGTAAATGGGTGTGAATTAGACACACTCAAGGCCTACATGCCATTATTCTTAACTTTGGGTGCCCAGATATTGCTGGATAAAAACTTACAGAATCCTCCAACATAATATAAAGAGGGGGGAAAAAGTATATCGGAATTGTACTCAAGGTGAAGAAACTGTGATCTGCAACAAGAAAGCACAGTTTTGCATTAATATATTGCATTGTCTCTCTTTTAGTTTAGAAAAACATTTACTTTAAGCACAAAGGTTGAAAACCAAATTATTAATATCCTAATTTGTCTTTTTTTGTATGCAGCTTCCTTGGCATTGTTCTAAACATGCAGCTCCTGCTGTTTTTAGCACCACTTACATGAGTGGTTGCCAAACTTTCCCATTAAATGGGACTTAGAGGAGAAGGAAAAGTATAAGTAATCACAGGGGTGTATCAGTTTGTTAGACACCTCAAATGATTAGAATTGCTTACTGGAGACCTTAGGTCAGTGTTTCTGTTTGCTGTCTCCCAGTGATCGCTTGTAGCCAATGTGTGCAACTAAGGTAGACGTAAAAGTGAAACCTTTAAGTAAAAATCCGACTTTGTGCTGGGTACCAGCCTGAAGGACATTTGGGTTTAATTCTCACTACCTGTTCTGGATAAACCTTAAACTATATTCGGGTGACTTTTTCAGTAATGGGATCTTAGGGGAAGGCTTACTCCCGTAGAGTGCCTTTTAAACGAATAATTATAATTTTAAATATTAACTTTCTTTTCTCTGTAATAATAAAACTACCTCATACTGCATAAACATGTACTGGGTTTATGTAATGTTCAAATGATTTTTAGCAGACATAAGATATGATGACCCAGATTACACAATTTTGGATAATCAATCCCATACCTGTATTTGCAACCCTATTATAAGCAAAGGCATTCCTTAACCAATTTCACACTGCAAATATTGTCTTCACAGAGAAAGGTCATAACTTGAACAGAGTATTGAGCAATTCATTTTTGCCTGTTTAAACTCTGTAAAGAAGCAGCAGGTTATGCCTCAGTTTGAAAGTACTAAACTAATCCATTATTGGATAAGTTGGATAAAGCCAATGTAATTTGCAGTAGTAGGTCAGAAAGGTTTAGAAAGGTTGCTACATAAAAGACCTGAATGCAGATGTAACCTCTTATGGTTCTTACAAGTGTTCTGTGTACAAAATAGTTTAGCTACCAAGGCCTAAGATGTTTACTTCCGGGACTGGTTACCACTTGCTTGTTTGATATGGACACACTGCATGCAAACAGCTTGATGGTGTATTTTTTCAGATCCTAACACATTACCCACTTTCTAGGACGGAGCCAAGACTGGCAGTACAGGTATGGGACCTGCTATCCAGAATGCTTGGGAACTGGGGTTTTCCGAATAATGGATCTTTCTGTAATTTGGATCTTTATACTAGAAAGCTATGTAAATATTAAATAAACCCAACAGGCTGGTTTTGCTTCCAATAAGGACTAATTAGATCTTAGTTTGGATCAAGTACAAATTACTATTTTATTATTACAAAGAAAAAGGAAATCATTTTTAAAAATTTGGATTATTTGGCAAAAATAGAGTCTATAGGAAATGGCCTTTCTGTAATTTGGAGCTGTCTGAATAACAGTTTACCGGATAACAGATTCCATACCTCGTAGTCATTTGGAAGTATGTTTCCCAAAAGACTAAAGGCAAAAACATTTATAACTAAATGAAGTGTCAACTTTACTCCATGCTGTCCAACAATCCATCCATCAGACCAACAGCCATTATCCACAGACATATTCCAGTAGTGGTATACTCTAGAAACTCTAGGGCATTATTTACTAAAACTTAAGTTTATCTCATTTTTTTTTTTTTATTAAAACAGGCGACCTAACTCCCATCCACCAATGTAACTAATTTATCAATTATTCTTCTTGAAAAAGTCAGTGAAAAAACATTACAACGAAAATTCAAAGAGTGTCAATTTGTATTGTGCGATTGACTCTCCAAAAACTTGACATTGTCGATGTGAAAACTCGACTTTATTGGCTGAAAATCAGCACGGATCACAATTTCAAGAAACATCTTCAGGGACATCTTCCACTGACTTCTACATGACCTTGACAGGTTTGAATTGGGGTATTTCAGATTTGGCTTTTAGCAGCTTTGTGGTATAAGAAGTCTAAAAATATTAGGGTTTTTTTCCCCTCTAAAAATTTTTAGTTTTTCCTTTAAAAACGAAAACAGAAAAATTTGAGTTTTCCCCTTTAGGGCTCTGACGAGCGGTTGAAGCTGCGTGCCCCTGCGTTCCGTTTTTCTGCGTTCAGCCGCAGGGGAGCGCAGGAATAGATGCATTACGTTTTTTCCAATGGGGCTGTACTCACACAGGTGCATGTAGGCGCCGAACGCAGGAAAAATGCAGCATGTTGCGTCTCAACCTGCGTTCGGCGCCTACACGCGCCTGTGTGAGTACAGCCCCATTGGAAAAAACATAATGCGTCTATTCCTGCACTCCCCTGCGGCTGAACACAGAAAAACGGAATGCAGGGGAGCACAGCTTCAACCGCTCGTCAGTAAGAGCCCTTAAAAACAGAAAAACCTGAGGTTTAATAGATGGGTCCCTTACTGTGCATATTAATTTAGCTACTAATGTTGCAGAAAACCCCTTTTTTAAAACAGGGTTGAGGGATGAAGCAGAAAAGGGGAGGGGTTACATCATCATAGATACAGTATTATATTTGTTCACTGTACATAGACAGCAAGCACAATATACTGGTGTTCAGGGGTTAACATCATCCACACAATATCCGTTTACTTAAATGGATCACTTGTAGAACTAGTGGGACACTGCAACTAGAGACCAAGGAATAAAACAGGTCTGTCCATAATTGCAGTGGCTTTTCATCAGGCACAGTAAGATTTCATAATAGCCAAGTGTCAGTACCATTTGGTTTCCTGAAGGGGAAATATCTGAGGGTTTCTAAGGTCCCAGCTAAGGTGGCTTGTAGCAGGATTAGGGTTTTTTTTGGAATCGGGGTTGAAGCACCAGTGTAGATGGTAAAATTGGCTGACTAGGTAGTATCTGTATAGATCTGGATATCCCACACCTCCTTCGGAGGCAGAAATCATATTTAAAATATATTCTGAATGTACCAGAGTATATTCTACTCATGCTGTACATTTCTACAGCTTCACAGTGATATGTTTAAATGTTACAGGAAAGCTATTTTTATTCCTGCTTCTATAAATGCAGAATGTTTACATAGCAAAATTAGCACAGACCACAATGCAAATTCAAGCAGTTCTTTCAACTGGCAGTTTTTGAAATCTGCATTTGCGCCTTGGCTGTCGTAATTTTAATGCAAATCTGTGTACAGGTATGGGACCTGTTATCCAGAATCCTTGGGACCTGGGGTTTTCTAGATAACAGATCTTTCTGTAATTTGGATCTTCATACTTCAAGTCTGATTTTGCTTCCAACAAGGATTAATTATATCTTAGTTTGGCTCAAGTACAAGGTACCGTTTTTATTATTACAGAGACAAAGGAAATCATTTTTAAACATTTGGATTATAATGGTGTCCATAAGAGACAGCCTTTCCGCAAATCGGAGCTTTCTGGATAACAGGTTTCCAGATAACGGAATGCATACCTGTACCAGTAAGATGAATAACTGCTTTGTAAGAAGCAAGATGAAAACATGAAGTAGCTTCAATTTCTCTGTTTAACTGAAGAAATAATAACAAAAAAAACATACAAGCCCTAAATATTGAACTGGATAAATGAGAACTATCACACCACCTGGTAACCTGAATGCACTTCTGCTGTAAGATTTCTTTACAATGCAGTTTTGTCAAATGATGACAATTTCAAAAACTGAGAGTGAGGGAAGAAGCTACTAAATTTTTTTCAAAATGAATCAGTTAAAAGCGCTGCTCCAGCTGAATTCTGCATTGAAATCCATTTCTCAAAACAGATTTTTTTTTATATTCAATTTTGAAATCTGACATGGGGCTAGACATTTTGTCAATTTCCCAGCTGCCCCAGGTCATGTGACTTGTGCCTGCACTTTAGGAGAGAAATGCTTTCTGGCAGGCTGCTGTTTTTCCTTCTTAATGTAACTGAATGTGTCTCAGTGAGACATGGGTTTTTACTAATGAGTGCAGTTCTTAGATCTACCAAGCAGCTGTTATCTTGTGTTAGGGAGCTGCTATCTGGTTACCTTCCCGTTGTTCTTTTGTTTGGCTGCTGGGGGGGAAAAAGGAGGGGGTGATATCACTCCAACTTGCAGTACAGCAGTAAAGAGTGATGGAAGTTTATCAGAGCACAAGTCACATGACTTGGGGCAGCTGGGAAATTGACAATATGTCTAGCCCCATGTCAGATTTCAAAATTGAATATAACAGAAAATCAAATCATACTTACAGAGATTTTCTTTTCCTGGACTGGAACATGGCAGTGGGCAACTATGGGTTAATCCCCCCCTGCTGTGCAGATTGGCAGGAATTACCTAATAAAAGTTTTGCTTCCGCCCCCGCCGCCATCTTTGATCTACTGGAGTCTCCCCCAATAGGGTGGGAAGCTATGCCCACTGCCATGTTCCAGTCCAGGAAAAGAAAATCTCTGTAAGTATGATTTGATTTTCTGTTTTCCTGTTCCTTTCACATGGCAGTGGGCAACTACGGGATGTACAAAAGTTTTCCACACATAGTTTAGGGAGGGTGTTTATTTATTAGATATAGCAGACTGCAATACTGCTGTACCAAAGTAAGTATTTTTGTTGGCAAATACATCAAATTTATAGTGTTTTACGAAAGTATGCATAGAGGACCAAGTGGCTGCTTTGCAGATATCTTCTGATGATGTCCCGGCTTGGAATGCCCAGGATGCTGCCATAGCCCTTGTAGAGTGTGCTTTAATAGATTTAGGTACCGTACTGGACTTGAGGCTGTAAGCTAGATAAATGCACTGTTTTATCCAGTTCGCAATTGTTGATTTGGATGGTCTCATTCCCGTCTTGGCACCATTGGCAAGGATCAGTAAGGAATCTAATTTTCTTATTTCTTTCACTTTGTCCAGGTAGGCTAAGAGACATCTTCTGACGTCTAGAGTATGCCATATGTTTTCTTGTTCTGTCTGTGGATTTTGGTATAGCGAAGGTAATATAATATCCTGTGAGGTATGGAATTCTGAAACTACCTTGGGTAAGAAATTGTCGGATGTTTGCAGTATTATTCTGTCTTCTAGAATATTAATTTTTCCTTGAGAAATAGAGAGGGCATGGAGTTCGCTGACTCTTCTTGCTGATGTTATTGCAAGTAAAAAACAAGTTTTTAGAGTCATATTTTTTATCGATGCTTGTTCAATAGGCTCAAATGGTTCTTTTGTGAGGCAGTCAAGAACCAAATTCAAGTCCCATGGGGGAACTTGTGATCTAACTTTAGGTCGAAGTCTTCTCAGTCCCTGAAAGAACCTTTTAACCAGAGGTCTTGAGGCCCATTGTATTTTTGAGAAATGGGAAAATGCTGAAATTTGGCCTTTTAGTGTGGAATTGCTGAGTCCCAGAGTTACTCCACTTTGTATAAAGTCTATAACCTGTGTTTCGGTTATTTTTGATATTTCTATATTGGCATCTGGAAGCCATTCCAAGATTTTTTCCCATATTGCAAAGTATTTTTGTATTGTGGAAGGTTTTCTTGCTGACATGAGCGTATTAACCGCATCACTAGAAAGACCTGATGCTTCTAAATTTAGCCTTTCAAGAGCCAGGCCTTCAATTTCAGATTTTTTGGATTTGGATAATGTTGTTCCCCTCTTGATAGTATGTCCGGCCATTCTGGGAGACTGATCGGGGGGCATGAGGACATTTGAAGGACCTGCGAAAACCAAGGTCTCCTTGGCCACCAAGGTCCCACCATCACCACTTCCGTTTTCTCGTGTTTGATTTTCTGTAGGACTCTTGGTATGGTCAGGAATGGAGGGAATATGTAGGCTCTCTTGAATTTCCATTGTATGGAGAAAGCGTCCACTGCCCAGGCTCCCTGCTCCATGGTCCAGGTCACATATGAGGGAAGCTTCGCATTCTTCTTGGTTGCCATTAGGTCTATAGAAAGGGGACCCCATTTGTCCTGTATCATCTGGAAAGCTTTGGGGTGTAGTTCCCATTCTCCTGCTGGTGGAAGAGTTCGACTCAGTTTGTCCACTAGTATATTCTGAGTTCCCGGTATGTGTTCTGCTCTCAGTTCTTTCAGGTGTATTTCCGCCCATTCGAAAATATGTATGGTCAGATTCAATAATTTCTCTGATTTTGTTCCTCCCTGTTTGTTCAGGTATCTGACCGCTGTTGAATTGTCTGATTTTATCAGAACTTCCTTGTACATCACTTGTTTTTGAAATTTTATCAGGCTCAGTTGTATAGCTTTCAGTTCCCTCCAATTGGAAGAGTAGTTTGATTCCTGGGTCGACCATATCCCCTCTTATAGAATTTGTCATTGTCCACCAGGATAGGGATGATATTGTCTTCTCTGATAAATATATTAGTTGTTTTGCGTGACTGTAGTCGTGATCCCATTTTGTCAAGAATTCGAATTGGAGAGGTCTGGAGTGTATTCTCGCCCATTTTACACAATCCACTGTCGCTCCCATCTGTCCTAGTACTTGCTGGCAAGATCTGGCCGAGACAGGATTTTGCTGTGTGAGGTTGTGAACACTTTGTTGAATGTTCATGATCTTTAGAGTTGGGAGGCTGATATTGAATGTTGTTGTGTTTATTACTGTCCCTAGAAATTCCAGAGTTTGAGCTGGTGATGGGTGACTTTTCTCCCAATTGATGATCCAACCTAGATTCTGTAAGTATTCTGTAACTACTTTCACATGTTGTCTCAGCAGTGTTTCTGATGGTGCTTTTATCAGTATATCGTCTAAGTATGAGAATATCTGTATTTTCTTCATTCTCAGGTTTGCTATCACTGGGGCAAGAACCTTTGTAAATATTCTTGGCGCTGTCGACAGACCGAAGGGTAATGCTCTGAATTGAAAGTGTTGATTCAATATGTGGAATCTTAGAAACTTTCTGTGTTCTGGCCATACTGGGATGTGTAGGTAAGCATCCTTGAGGTCTATTTTCGCTAGCCAGTCCCCTTGGTTTAAGCATTGTGCAATGGATCTGATCGTCTCCATCCTGAAAGTCTGTACATTGAGGTGTGTGTTTAGTTCTTTTGCCTCTCCTTGTCCACTCACCCCCTGGAGCCCGAATGAGACCGTCTGCAGCTCATATTCACCCTGCAGATATATGCATGCAAAAGGGTTAATAGAACGCCTCACCATGTATGGTAGGGCCATGAAGAAAGTTTCAGTACTTACAGTTGTACCTTGATGGTAGCACAAAGCACACTTGGGTAACAGTGATCTTTCCAGCTTGTGTCTTACCATAATCTGGCAGCTCTGGGGGGAAAACACGCTGCGTTTTAACTTATCAGCGTCTTAGCTTCCGTTGCGTTTTTCCTTGGCGCCAATTCTTTTGCGCGCCTGCGCATAGTCGCATTGATGCCGTGGACGCCATCTTAGAAGCTGGTAACATCAGTGTCTTAGTGCGCGTTATGCCGAACTCGGCTTGCGACTTACTGCGCCGGAGGCACGAACTGGCCAGAGCCTGAGGCTCCTCCTGAGACTCTCAGAGGGATTTAGGGTTACCCCGGTCCAGGAGCTACAGCAGTGGAGAGGTAGTCTGCTGGTACGTAGGGGGGAGACTGCAGGAGGAAAAAAGATGGCGGCGGGGGCGGAAGCAAAACTTTTATTAGGTAATTCCTGCCAATCTGCACAGCAGGGGGGGATTAACCCATAGTTGCCCACTGCCATGTGAAAGGAACAGGAAAAAAAATCTGTTTGCTCTTTTGAGAAATGGATTTCAGTGCAGAATTCTGCTGGGGCAGCACTATTAGCTGATTCATTTTGAAAAAAATGTTTTTTCCCATGACAGTATCCCTTTAAGGACCAGTAACATCAACAATTTAAATAGTTTTTAAGTAATAAAAATATAATACAGTGTTGCCCTGCACAGGTAAAACTGGGGTGTTTGCTTCAGAAACACTACTATTGTTTATATAAATAAGCTGCTGTGTATCAATGGGGGCAGTCATTCAAAGGAGAAAAGACTCAGGTTACAGATAAGCTCTGTAGAACATAATGGTGTTATCTGTTATCCACTATTTAACTGGTGCCATATAGTCTTTTTATTTCCAACATTGCTACACAGCAGCTTGTTTATATGAACTATAGTAGTGTTTCTGAAGCAGATCAGTTTTACCATTGCAGGGCAACATTACATGATATTTTCATTACTTTAAAACTCTAATTTTTGGTGTTACTGTTACTTTAAAAATGATCTTGACTGAGATGGGAAGCAAAAAAAAAGATGCTTTGATTAGGGCAAATTCTGCTAACATTAGAAATAACCTACCTTCCCTCCAGAGAGTTGATAATGTATAATTATTAACAAAGAAAGAGAAAAGCAGTAAACCCCAGACTCTCCAGATTTCCCAAAATTGTTTAGAATAATTAAAAATATTACCAAATGTTTCTTAAAGTGCCAATATTATTCAGTGTATGCAGTAAATCAATTTTGTGCCAGCACACCAATCAATTCATTGAAAAACTTTCAATTAAATTCATTAGTGTATAATAAATTAATTCAATAAAGTGCCGGTGCTTAGATATAAATATTTAGAAGCGAGTTTATGATTAAATGGATTAAAAACAGCATCAGCAATTCATGAGTTAAAGAATGGAAACGGAAAATAGTATAGCGGTGGAGTTGTGCCGCAGTTGTGCTGATATTTCTAAGCCCTGGGACACCACTCAAGGAGAAAGGTAGGACGTTGGGGCCTGTGGTCTCGTATTTACGCTTATCTATCGCTCAGTATGAGGTCTAGCTTCCCTGAAAAAACACACATTCCCAGCGCCTTGGAGTAAAAGAGGATTGGAGAAATGAATGCCGCACTGCTTGACTACAGTTCTTAAAAATCTTTTCCCCTGATCCGTTACTCAAAGGTTAAAAAGGAGAAGGATTGTTCGATAAATATATAAAAAAAATTCTTAGGCTTGCCGGCGTGCGTTTCGCATTACTCTTTCTCAAGGCAAAATTGAAATAAGAGACCACAGGCCCCAACATCCTGCGTTTCTCCTCGTGTGGTATCCCAGGGCTTAGAAATATCAGCAGTTGATAATCTTTGGGACAACTCCACTTCTATACTATTCCGTTTCCATTATTTAAAGGAAAACTATACCCCCAAAATGAACACTTAAGCAACAGGTAGTTTACATTATATTAAGTGGCATATTAAAGAATCTTACCAAACTGGAATGTATATTTAAGTAAATATTGCCTTTTTACATCTCTTGCCTTGAGCCACCATTTCATGATGGTCTGTGTGCTGCCTCAGAGATCACCTGACCAGAAATACTTCAACTGTAACAGGAAGAAGTGTGGAAGCAAAAGACACAACTCTGTTAATTGGCTCATGTGACCTAACAAGTATGGTTTGTTGGTATGTTTGTGAGCACAGTGAATCGTACGATCCCAGGGGGTGGCCCTTATTTTTTAAAATGTAATTTTCTATTTATGATTACCCGATGGCTCATACTACTAGAAAAGTCTATTATTATGAATATGGTTTATTTACATGAAGCAGGATTTTACATAGGTGTTTAATGCAATATCTTTTTATAGAGACCTACATTGTTTGGGGGGTATAGTTTTCCTTTAACTCATTAATTGCTGATGCTGTTTTTAATCCATTTAATCATAAACTCACTTTATAATATTTATCTAAGCACAGGCACTTTATTGAATTCATTTATTTTACACTAATGAATTGAATTTAATTTTTTAATGAATTGATTGGTGTGCTGGTACAAAATTGATTTATACACTGATATTGGGACTTGACACAAAAATTTGGTAATATAATTTTTAATTATTCTAAAATCAATTTTGGGAAATCTGGAGAGTGTGCGGTTTACTGCCTCTTTCTTTGTTAATAATTTTATTAGAGGGTAATTATACCTCTACACAATTCTAAGTGATTGAATTTTCTTTTTACCTATAGTTGAGAATGTAAGTCACAGATGTTTAGTTGTTTCCATTACTGCTAAACAAGAAACACAACCACTCGTTTTATAAAAAAAACGTGTCCTTGTTCACTTTAAATAGGGAACATTCTGCTGGCAAGGGAAACAGGTTTTTTTTTTTTAAATCCTTGTATGAGTCTTTAAAACTGTGCAAAGTAAATGGCTGAGAAATGCTGAGAAAATTAAAATAATTTAAGTGCACATGAATTGGGCCAAGCCCTGCAATCTTCCAATTACTTCAAAACAATTCTCTTGGCAGCAAAGGCTCACAGCTCACGCAGTGAAAAAGAAAGGAGATGGAAAGTAGTTTGAGGTTCTTAGAGACTTCCTGGACTGGTCGACCAATCACAAATACAGTTCACAAGATAAAGGTAATAAGGCTTAAAAGGGGTGATTCAGCTTTAAGTTAACTTTTTGTATGTAATACAATGGTCAATTTAAAGCAACTTTTCAATTGGTCTTCATTATTTATTTTGTTGAATTTGAAATTATGAATTTGCCTTCTGCTGAAGCTTCCCATTTTTCAAATGGGGGTCACTGACCCCATCTTAAGAACAAATGCTCTGTATGGCTACACATTTAGGGGCATATTTATCAAGGGTCGAGTTTCGAAATACGATTTCAAAAAGACCAATCGAAGTGAAGTCTAAGTTTTTTTTGGGTGGAAGAGGTCCGTATTCAGCCGAATTCTAATCATATGATTGATGGAATAGCGCATTCGATCTAATTCGATTCAAAGTTTTTCCAAAAGAAAACTTTGATTTCTCAGTCCACCAATTGACTCCATATAGGTTCTAGGAGATCCCCCATAGGCTAAAACTGCACTTTGGCAGGTTTTAGATGGCTAATGGTCGAAGTTTTAAAGAGACAGTACATGGTAAATTTAGTTGTTTTTTTTAAAAAATCTAATCAAAGTTGGACTTTTCCCTAGTCGAAGTACACAAAAAATAGCTCAAAATTCTAAGTTTTTAACTTCGAAAACCCACTGTAACCCTTGATAAATCTGCCCCTTGTTTTTTTTTTTAAAGGTTTTTATTTTGCATTTTAAACATAAAATAAACAATAAACAGCACATATATGCTTGGCACTTAAGCTTTATATACAATTATTTATATGTACAGTGTTGATTTCAAGAAATAGTTAGCAGGTAACATCATATATTTCAGAGCACTTTCTATAAGTCAATCATCCGGAAGGGATGCATGAGGATTGCCGTCTAACCAAGGGTCCCATATTTTCCCAAATTTCCTGGGTGTTCCCCTAGCATTGTACGTCAATTTGATTAGGGATAATATACCATTTATTAAGTCAATCCATTGCTGCAGTGAGGGAGGGTTGGGGCTCATCCATTTCATAATTACTAGTTTTTTCGCATAGAAGATCGACCTTAGAAGTGTTCAGGATTTTTGTAGGGGCACTACCTCATCTATAATACCTAATAAGCAAATCTCCGGGGACTTGATTTCAGGAAAGGATAGGAATACATTGGTGTATTGTATGACTTCTGCCCAGTATGCTGCTACGCTAGGGCAGTCCCATATCAAATGGAGGAAATCGGCTTCTTCCCTGCCGCACTTTACACAAATGGCTCCATGTTGTCTACCCATAGCTTTGAGCCTCAGTGGGGTAATATAAATTTGGTGAATCATTTAAAATTGAATCATTCTATCCCTGAGTGATATGAGGCAGTGGTATAGGTTATCTATAGCCTCTTTCCATTGGTCCTCCTCTAGAGAAGGGATGAGGGACTGCCATTTTTGTTTGGCTTTATTGAATGGGGGAAGTTGTGAGGATTGAATTATATTGTACAGCTGAGATAGCAGTTTGGAGGGGTCTGGAGTCCAAAGTCTGGCTTCCCATGCCAGCAATGTGGCCCCTTATTGTTAATGGTACTTTTTACTACTCCTGTTCAAGCCCTCTCCTGTTCATATTCCAGTCTCATATTCAAATCAATGCATGGTAGCTCAGGTAATATGGACCCTAGCAACCAGACTGCTGATATGGCAAACTGTTGAGTGGCTGAATAAGAAGCTAAATAACTGGAAAACGACATAAAAAATGAAAAGCAATTGCAAATTGTCTCAGAGTATCACTCTCATACTAAAAGTTAATTGAAAGGTGAACAGCCCCTTTAACTAATCCATATACCGCGGTTTTATTTTCTTATACCTTTAAAACTGGGTAATTTGTGTCTTCGAAGCGCAAGTAGAATATCAAGAATGAGGATTCCAGATTTTTTTTTTTTTTGGTGTTCATAAATTGTGTCCAAGATATACTATGCTAAAGCAATGAATTAATGTGGACAATTTGGGCCCACTCCTAATACAGAGAAGGGAAGGTATGCAGGTAAGACCAGTAATAAACCCTGTACAGGCTTCGGGCTTACTGGGCCATGGCTGACCAGAACACTAGCACTTTACACCTTCACATTCTGATGAAAGGTTACTGCCAGTAAGGTTCTCACAGGGGTATGTATATAGTCCTCCTGGGTTATTTCTCCATGGTGTTGAATGATCTCTTTATGTAAAAATACAATTACAATAAAAAAAAAGTAAAGTTTAAGAATATGATGATGATGTGGCTTTCTTCCACACCAGTATAGTACAGTTGTTTAAATGCTTAATTTTACTTGAATACATAACTGTAGAGCAAACGTGTAATTCACAAAGCAATTAATTATGACCCCCCCCAAGTGAGGGTGATCTTTTTTTTAATTAGAGGCACAATTCTCAAGGGTTGAATTTTGAAGTCATGCAAGTTTTTTTTTTTTTTTGTTTATTTTTTTTAAACTCCCATAACCAATCGAAATGTATTAATGAATTTTTTTTTTTTTCAACTCAGATGAATTTAAACAATACAAAAACTCCAAATCGAATTCGATTCAAATGATAAAAACTCACTTTGAAATTTAAACAACTCGAATGTCAGGAAGGCTACAAACATCACCAAATTGATCCCTGGACCTCTCCCACTGACGCATACAGTAATTCGGCAGGTTTTTGTCACGGTCAGCACCCAACACCAGAACAAATGCCAAGCACCCTGGTCTTGGCTCGTGCTTCACCTGTAGTGTGACCGCCTTTGGCCTCGGGAGGAGCCCTCAGCTACTTGGATGCCACCAGGACTTAAACGAGAGGTGCAAGGCTAGAGGCTCTGGATAAGCAGAGGGGGCACAACTGTTAGCCAAGTCTTTGGGGCAGAAGGTCGTGGAACAAGGTGTTAGACGGAATCGTAGTTCGAACAGGCCAGGTCGAGGCAGGCAGAAGAAAGTGTAAACAAATCAGGCCGGGTCTGGGCAGGCAGCATTCAAAGCGAGGTCAGGCAGGCAAGGGTCAAAACCAGGAGATCAATCAGAAGGATTTAGCAGAAGGGATAGTCGAATTCAGGCAATGGATCAGGATACAGAGGTCAGAATCGTCAGGAACAGGCAGGGGTCACAACAGATTCAAGCTCAGAATCCAGAATAGCAAAAGCTAAAGGCACCAGTAACAAACCTATAACGGGCAATGAAAACCAGTATGATGGCCCTTTAAATATTTGAATTTTCGCGCCGTTGCATGCTGGCGCCAACATGCCAGCGCGCATGCGCCTATAAAAACAACAGAAACGCACCGCGCACACGCCCTTAGTTGACCGGCGCCTAGGAAGAACACGCGGCAGCGTCCCTGCTGTCCCCCCACTAGACCACCAGGGTAATCTGTTACAGTTTTAGGTGGTGAAAAGTCTAATTTGAGTTCTTACAGGGCAAAAGTATGAAAAAGCTTGAAATTCGAATTAAAACTTGAATCGAGTTTAGATAATTCACAATAAGAATGAGAGTTTTGACCAAAAAAAAAAAAAAAAAAAAAAAAACATTTGAATTCTCACTTCGACCATCATAGATCTATCTGCCCCTTAGTGTCTACAGAACTCTTTGCCAATGCCATTGATCTCACTTGACCATTCTGCAGGAAACCAAGTCTTTCCACAGGGATGCAAAAAACTAAATTTCAAAAATTTAAATATTCAGTCAAATATTGAATCCTCCACAAAATGTAACTGGTCATTTACATTTTGGCTTATTCACAACTGGTCATTTACATTTTGGCTTATTCACAACAATAAAAATCCATCATAATATGGGTTACTTGGTTAAACTATTCAGTCAAACGATATTAAAAAAAAAAATTTAAGATTATAAGACTTGATTTTTTTTTTTTTTTTTTTTTTTTTTAATTTGGGCAAATTAAGCTAAGGTAAGAAATTCAAAGAGCAGAGAATTTGGGACAGATTTTTGGTTATTCCTGCTTTTTTCTGCTTTTTTACAATACAACTAAAAACAAGACAGCCAGCCACTTCTGCTTCTATAAAACACTTTAAATTTTTGTTTTTAAATCCCAGTTTATATAAAACCTGAGCAAAATAAAATGTTCTTAAAATCCAATTCTCTTAAAAAGGAAAGACTCTCAGGGCACGATGAAATGATAAATAGCGGTTGGTGACATCCTTGCATCACAAACAAACAATGCCACAATTTCACATTACAGAGGTGATCAGTAATCCAGGTGTCAGAGATTTTTAGTTAGTTAATCCTCTAAAATTGGGTTCGTGGCATGATGGAAGTGCCACTTGTTCATTCAGTAGTTTATCAATAATGCTGATTTCTGCATCTCTTTTTTCTATGTTCTCATATGGTGTCCAGGACATGTCATGCTGAAGCTTGTAAGCCGCAAGAAATTCATGTGGGCAACTAGGGCCCCACTCCTGATAGAGAGAAAAGGAAAAACAATATTTAGGACCACAAAATTCTTACAGACAAACAAGAGACCCTCTTCACTTACCCATTATGAATATATCAAGGACACTGGAGACATATTGTGCATTAAGCTATTAAAAAGGTCCTCCCCTTTAAAGGAGAACTAAAGAAGTAGGCTAGAAATGTTGTACATTATGTTTTGGGCTTCTCTACCAGCCCAAGGCAACCACAGCCCTTTAGCAGTAAAGATCTGTCTCTGAAGATGCCCCAGTAGCTCCCCATCTTCTTTTCTGCTGATTCACTGCACATGCTCTGTGCTGCTGTCACTTACTGAGCTTAGGGGCCAAATTGAAAAATACAGTAGAATATAAGACTGATTAATAATTAATACAGATAATTACTACATGGCAGCACAGAAACCAGTGCAACTAGCAACAGAATTTAATCATCAGCCCTGTAGCATCAGCCTGTATTACAGACAAACCTCATTTTCTGCTTGATAATTTGCTACGACCCCCTAAGCTCAGCTTCTCAACAGCTGTTTAGAGCCCACTGAGCATGTGAATGTCACAGACACTTTCCAAGATGGTGACCCCCTGTGACAAGTTTGAAGTCCTGGGAATAATGGGAACTACAACATACCTGAATCAGCAAAAATAGAGACAGTACAGGTATAGGACCGTTATCCAGAATGATCGGGACCAGGGGTTTTCCAGATAGTGGATTTTTCCATAATTTGGATCTTTATACCTTAAGTCTACGAAAAAAATCATGTAAACTAAATATACTCAATAGGCTGGTTTTGCTTGCAATAAGGATTAATTATATCTTAGTTTGGATCAAGTACAAGCTACTGTATTATGACTATGAAGATTTTCATCAGATTGACCTATACTAGAACTACTGTATTATATTTTATTATTACAGAGAAAAAGGAAATCATTTTTAAAGATTTGGATTATTTGATTACAATAGAGCCTATGGGGGACAGCCTTTCTGAAATTTGGAGCTTCCTGGATAACTGGTTTCCGAATAATTGATTCCATACCTGTACTTAAAATGTCAACCTCAAAATTGAAAAGCAAAGAACCATGGACAGCCCCCTGCGATACAACTTACAACACTGGTCCAAATAGAAAATATTCTATTTAACAGAACTCTAGAGTTTGGATAGTGAGAGAAGGGACTGAAAGGTTACAAATATTATATTAAAGGCCAATATTTATTACAGGACACCTATCTGTTTGAACCAATACTATTGTTCCGCCAAGTTTTTTCAGCCTACAGCTACGGCAGAGAAAAACAGTTTCAGCAATAGATGCCCTTTCATTTAGTCAGAAACCTGTGTGATACAGTATCAAATGCCTTAGTGGATCTCCAATTGGTCTCCAATGCTAACTACTTATACAGTAGCAGGAAATTAAATTATGTCTAGCAAAATCTTTTGTGCTTAAAACCACACTCACAAACTTGTGGTATTATTTCATTATCTTATCCCTTGAAGGAAAACTATACCCCCAAAATTAATACTTGAGCAACAATAGTTTATATCAAATTAAGTGGCATATTAAAGAATATTACTAAACTGGAATATATATATATTTAAGTAAATATTGCCCTTTTACATCTCTTGCCTTGTACCACCATTTCCTGATGGTCTGTGTGCTGCCTCAGAGATCACCTGACCAGAAATACTACAGCTCGAACTCTAACAGGAAGAAGTGTGGAAGAACTCTGTTAATTGGCTCATGTCATCTAACAAGTATAGTTTGTTTGGTTTGTTTGTGTGCACCGTGAATCATACGATCACAGTAGGCGGCCCTTATTTTATAAAATGGCAGTTTTCTATTTAGGATTACCCAATGGCTCATACTACTAGAAAAAAGTATATTATTATGAAATTGGTTTATTTACATGAAGAAGGGTTTTACGCAATATCTTTTGATAGAGACCTACATTGTTTGCTCCCCAGAAATACTTTTTTCAATTACTTTCCATTATTTATGTTTTACTGTTTTTCCAAAATCTAAGATTAAAGTTAATGTCTCTGGTGTTTCAGTCTGGCAGCTCAGTAATTCAGGCGCAGACTCTAAACTGTTACAATATTTAGTTGATAAATTTCTCAGCAGTATCTCAGGATTGATATAATAGTTCCTAATAATCCAAACAGCTGCCTGTAATGAAACCCAGGGATTATGCTCAACAGGGACAAAGATAAGAAATGTATCAACTAAATGTACCAATTTAGAACTGTTTACAGGGTCGGCGACCCCCCTCCCAGAGCTGCTTTTCAAGGTGAAAAATGCTTCAATATTAGAAAAAAACGGTGACACATAGAAAGTGATTGGAAAAAGTTGTTATTTCTGGTGATCTATCTGAAAACAACTAGTTGTTTGAAGGTGGACAACCCCTTTAAGAAAACAAAGATGTTCTGGATCTCACCTAGGTTAACATATACTGCACCTGTTTTTATTTGTGCTGGGTTTTTGAAACTGTGCCAATCATTTGCAATTCTTTACTGAGTCTAATCTAAATCTAAAGTTGTAATCTATTCTACTGCACTAAACTGCTTATAAAAGAGAATCCAAAACCTGTTAACTGAGCAAGTTTCCATCTTAGCACAGGGTTATCTTACAGAGGAGATAACTGATACTCCAGTAGAAAAGCAAGTATATTTTAAATGAAATTATAGGTAGACTAAAGCTGGCCATACACAAAGCAATGACATTATCATTGTTCCCAGCAGATGACCTGGCTTATTGGAAAGCTGAAATGGCCACATCCCAAGGCCTCTGCAAAGATAAAAACATCTGACATCCTAACCACCAGTCCATCACTGTACAGTTAGCACCACACCAAGTGCAGCTTTATCTTACCTTTGGTGACAGAATCGAGAAATATCTCTGCCCACTTTCCCGTTGGTAGAGATAATAAATATTTCCTGGCTTTTTTACAACATTGCAGGCTGCATGGTGCAAATCAGCATCTCTCTTAGCTTCCTCCAGGACCTGCACCCAATGAACAGAATTAGCACTCATCTAGTTTCAGTATCCATGTACTATTTGTATTCACAATCAACAAAAAAGAGGAAAGTTAAGTACACAGCTTCCAATGTGAAATATTAAAAATTATGTAATAAGAAGAAAGCATTGGCCATTACCACAGTACACGCCAAAGCAATGTGATTTTAGCAGCAAACCTCCTGCATGATCTGAAGCAATTACCATTGAACAATTTTAACTAGCTTTTAAATTGACTGTCCCTAACATAATTTTATTATTGGATCTGTAGCCATTGCAATGATTCATTCCTGCAACTGTTGCTTTTTCAAGGTCATAACTTTGTGCCGTGACAGGCAGAACTTTTTAGTACTCATTAATGCAAATGGCATCCTTCTATACTGTATGTGCACCAAAGTATACTATGTGCATCTACTCCATCTAAAAACAAATGCTCTGTAAGGCTACAAATGTATTTTTATTGCTACTTTTTATTACTTATCTTTCTATTCAGGCCTCTCCTATACATATCCCAGTCTCTTAATCAAATCAATGCATGGTTGCAAAAACAATTGCAAATTGTCTCGGAATATCACTCTATATCATATTAAAAGTTAATTTAAAGGTGAACAACCCCTTTTATTGTGAACTTTCCCTTTAATATAAAAAAAAAAAAAAAGAATATACTAAACCACTAAATTAGCAATTCAGTTCATAATTCTTGAGATTATATACCCTGCCTAGAAAACAGCCTTAAAGCATATGAAGCAAGTA
This sequence comes from Xenopus petersii, assembly GCA_038501925.1. Taxonomy (NCBI): domain Eukaryota; kingdom Metazoa; phylum Chordata; class Amphibia; order Anura; family Pipidae; genus Xenopus; species Xenopus petersii. The sequence continues at coordinate 40,898,809 of CM076684.1, read as the reverse complement.
GTCTCTTGGTGTTCACGGACAGCCACCAGTCGTTATTTTGAACTATTCACCATGTGCTTGCAACATAAGTCTTCGTTGGCTCTACTGCAATATGTTCTCAGCAGCTCGTAGGATGGAGTACAGAAAGCAAAGTTTGTGTGCATATTAAACATATTGAACACGTAGGAACTTTAGAGTTAGGTTGTATTTTAATTTACAATCATGAATGTCCATTTAAATACAATTTAATATTTACCCTTCTAGCTTGTTCCTGCAGCATACGAATCTGCTCTGCTATAACAGTCAGTCTGTTACATGCATTGGCCCTGATAAAATCATCAGCCTGTCAATGAAATACCATATAAACATTAATATACAACTGGTTCTCTCATTTGCTGTATATTCTTTATTAATCCATTTTTTTAAAGTAAAATTTATTAGTCTACAGTAAATTCATAAGGTCTCAAGCACACTACAGGATACCGGCTAGTCCTTATTTCATCCTACTGTTGCATTCTACTAGACATGTGAAGACCAGTAAAGGTATGGGGCCTGTTATTCAGAATGCTCAGGACCTGTGGTTTTCTGGATAACAGATTTCTGCAATTTGGATCCTCGTACCTTATAGGAACAGTAACGTCAAAAAAGAAGTGTTTTAAAGTAATGAACATATACTGCAGTGTTGCCCTGCACTGGTAAAACTGCTGTGTTTGCTTAAGAAACACTAATATAGTTTATATAAATAAGCTGCTGTGTAGCAATGGGGGCAGCCATTCAAAGGAGAAAAGGCTCAGGTTACACAGCAGATAGCAGATAAGCCCTGTCTGTCTAATGGTGTTATCTGTTATCCATTAGTTAACCTGTGCCATATATCCAATTTTCAATTTCCACCATTGCTACACAGCAGCTTGTTTATATGAACTATAGTAGTGTTTCTGAAGCAAACACATCCGTTTTACCAGTGCAGGGCAACAGTACATTTTCATTACTTTAAAACGCTTACATTTTTTGGTGTTACTGTTCCTTTAAGTCTTCTTGAAAATCAAGTAAACCTTCAATAAACCCAATAGGCTGGTTTTGCTTCCAATAAGGATTCATTATATCTTAGTTTGGAGAACGGGGTATTATTATTATTACAGAGAAAAGGGAAATCATTTTTAAAAATTTGGATTATTTTGAAAAAATTTTGAGTCTATGGGAGATAGCAAACAAGGCATTAATGGCCAATCTCCCGGCATGGGGTCTATTATTGGGTAGTCCCTAACAATTACGAAGTGGCGAGATTTGCAGATGATCAAGTTTAGCCCAAACCCACCTGTGAACGCGAATGAATGCAAGCCCAAACCTGCCCTCTGGGTTTCAGACCTACCTGCACATCACTACTACTCTTAACACTATTTAGCTGCACCTTTGGTAGCAATTTCAATTGTAAGCCTGTATATATAGGTCTATATTAGCTTTAAATACTGCAATAGTTTCCCATTCTGCACAAGCTCTATTGGGTTGCTTTGGGATCATGAATGAGCAGCCTTATCCCATGTCCAGTAGCAAATTCTCTATTAAATCAAGATATAGACTTACTCAGTCATTCCATGACATTAGCAATGATTCTGTAGTCTTGACATAAATTATTTCCCTGTGCTCATGTTATGTCCATATTGTATCAGGGTTTCCTCCATGATTTAACTGTATGTTACTGCATTTATTCATTATAACCTCACAAGCCTTCCAGGCAGAGAAGCATCTCCACAGCATGACTCTGCTACAACCAACATGATTCACATTTGCCACAAGGCATTTAATCCTTCAGAGCAGTCTTAGGTCTCTTGGTGGACCCTCACTAGTCTCTCTTGCACAGTCACTCAATTTTAGTGGACCAACTTGTCAGATTTACTATTTCCATTTCTTAATGACCAATGTGTCACATTTAGGGTGGTGGCACATACTACTACTTAGGGAGATTAGTCAAATAGCCGAAGTGATCAGAGTGCCATCCCGCCACCAATTTACAGTCTAGCCGGCAGGAAGGTGATTTATTAGCCCGAAGAAGAGGCGATTTGTTGCTGTGCAACTAATCTCACCAAGTAGCAGCGTGTGCCACCACCCTTAAATAGACTGTGTGCTTTCATGTTCTATGACAAGAACACATGAAAACTTCCAAGAGAGCAAAAAAGTAATTGGTTTCCTAACTGTGGGTTTACCCACCAGAACCAGAGCAGTGCCTGGAGGGGGTGAGGGGCAGCCTAAAGACCAGTTATGGTGAGATTTGTGGAAAATGCCTATTTGCTCTTCTAAATAGTCCTATAATCCTAGTTTGCTTAATCTGGGAAGATTCAGGATGAACACTTATTTTCTTTCCAATATAATCACGAATCTATAGCTGAACCAGAAATATTTATGAACTCAAGGGGTGCCTCAACAGATTTTTCAAAGCCAGAGCTCCAAACGTAAAAAACACTGCTATATGCACTAACCTTTTGCACTTGTTGAGCAAGTTCCACAAGGTCTGAGGGGTCTCCCATGCGATTGGTTTGATAAGTGCTAACTAACTGGACCCCTTTAGGATTTGCATTACTTTCTACAAGAGCCACTGAAAGACAAAATATATATATATTAATTTTAATTAAAATTGAAACACCCAAATGTATAATAAGTGCAAAATGATTTCCAAAGGGCTATAATTCTATATACAACTGTATGCGAGGACACAGCTTGTATATAATGTGCCTGTTATCTGTATTACAAAGGTTAGAAATTAACAGCTCCTTGCGGTTACACATATAAATGGCCTTGTTATTTGCAATTATGTCAGGTTAGTAAGGAACAACGCAACACAACATAGTTTCACCAATACCTTCTTTAAAGGGATTCTGGCATGATTTTTATGGTGTAGTTCTTATTTCTAAATTACATGGTTTACTGGTTGCTTGTAGAACTCTCGAGCGCAGGTATAGACGCGGGTCGGCGGAGCTTTCGCGTTGTGTTGTGGGTTTTCTCAACAGTGATCAGTTTTTTTCTGATTACGACTACTTATTGATGGGTGTGCACTTGCGGGTCCGGTAGCAGATCCAAGCAGGTAAGAATGTGGGTGGTGGGTCGGGTTTCAAAAATTGGTTCAGTGCACCAGACCATATAACCCATGCTGTCCAGTAGTGATGTGCGGGTCGGGTTTTAACTGACCCGCCCTCCATCAACCAGCGCCCGACTTCCGGGTTCCTTTTATAGACCCTTGACGCCCACCCCGCCGATGATGTCACAATAGGGACAGAGCAAGCAGGCGTGCATCTACAAACGTTCAACCCGGAAGTCGGAATTTGTAAGGTCAGAAAGGGGGAGCGAGGTTGGCCCAAGCCACGGGTATCGGGCCGGCCCGCACATCACTACTGTCCAGACCTGCTGTATTGATAGATTGATTTATTTATAGGTCTGCCGCCCCTTCACTGCTGTAATTGTAGGGGGTGGGTTGAACACAAGGATATAAAAAAATTTTTGCAATATTTTTAATTTACCAAATAAGCACCTATGGGCCACTCCCTAAAGCTCACAAGTGACGATATGGTAGATTCACCTATGATGAGGTCTCAGGTTGTGCCCCCACAAGTTATGCAAGACTTTATAGAGCAAGTTTATCACTGTTCTGTCAGTGATTTCTAAATATTTAGACCACAGATCCATAAGCCCATCAAGATAATTTCTACTTAACCTAAATTTTGTTTTGTTGTGTAGAAGACAGTATAGGGGTTATTTGCTAATGCCCCAGAAACAAGTACAACTGCACAAAGGTTCAATGGCTGTGTTCTACGACCACAACTTGTGCCAGTGCAGAGCAAACAGGCCTGTAACTGGGAGGGCTCTGCTGTAGAATATCATATGTCCACAATGTGCTGCAAAGTGTTACGTATGGTTTCAACTGGAATTCCATGTGGTTAAGGAGTCTAAAAAGCTGCTCTCTACAACTTTGCCCAATTATAAATGTCTCCAGTGCGTGGACTATCTTCCTTTACAGAAAATAAATAAACATTCAACAGATTTTAGAAGCTTTGGTACAATGAAGCCTTACCTGTGGTCATGTGTGTTGCCTTGGCACTCTCCATTTTCCACTGCTTTCCCAAGTCTTCTTACACAAGGGCTTCGCTCGCAAGTCGCAACTGCTTATAAGCATGTCATGGGTTATAAAACAGGCTGACATGCGTAATGCTGGGAGAGGAAGCACGGCCGGCCATCTTAGTATTGGGCAACACCAGTCTACGTCTCTCATCTGGACTTCCGGGCTGACATGGTTTAAAACCGCCATTCTTAGAAAAACATTAGAACGACCTACAGCATTATTAATGCAGCATAAAGTGCACCAGTTTTAACTATAATAACATATGTTTTCCAACACCCTTCCAGAACAAAATATGGCCGCCGCTGCATCAGCCATTTGCCTCTTTCATCACGTGATTACGTGAGACCGGTCTCTGATTTACAACTGAAGTCTAGAAATCGGCGCATACTAATAATTCTATTAGAATCCGGCCTCTGTCAAGTGTTTTGTCTGAGACACTAACGTGTTCCACTCCCACTCTTGCACTGTCTTTTAAACCACAGTCTCATTTCAATAAAGTTATTTCAGGGAGATGGGCGGGGCTTTTAATCCGACCAATGGCTTGAGTTGCATAGGAAAGCCAATCGAAACGAAAGTTTTGTTTATACCACATGGGTGCAAACATGGCGGAGAAAAGACAGAAGCTGGATCAGGTGAGCGGCATTGGGGGTGAGAAAGCAGGAAAAAGGCGGCGGACACTACTATTTGTGGGACGCTGTTACCAGTGGAGGGTTGAGTTGTGTTGCCATTTTATTAATAATTCTAGTAATAATGTGTAGTTAGTCTATACATCACGTGGCATTAACTTTCTGATTCTGATGGTATTCTGAACGCCTCTCTGTCAGTGAAAACATGGTTAGCCAGCCAACTGGAGATTTGTTGGCCGTGCAGTTGTGTTGGCTTTTTTTTAATTATTATTTTGTATGTGTTTTTCAACTTCTTGCCAGCAGGAGTCAAAATAGGCCCTGGCATTTGAAATATACAGAGGCCCAACCAGTCCCTCACCAGCCCACTCCACAGTGACTGTCTATAGCAGTTTACAGCAGCCCCTCTGGCATTTACCAGAACTCACAGATTGCCAGTCCGGTCCTGTTCGTCAGTGTCACCGACATCTTTGTATGATATGATATCTGGCCTGTGAAAAGTTTGCAATTTACATAGAGAAAAACAGCTAATTTCCTTTTCTTTGACTTTAGCATGGCAGTGGGCACCAATAGCCTGTGCCCACTCTGAAGGAACAGAAAAAATGAAAATCATATACTTACCAAGATTTTCTTTTCCTAGACTGAAGCATGGCAGTGGGCGCAGGCTATTGGTGCCCACTGCCATGCAAAAGAACAGGAAAGAAAACAAGGTTAAAAAGGTACAAGCGTTCCCTCTTAAAGCCCCTGGTTTATGTAAAAGGCAGTATATACATTACAGTGTTCTTAGATACAGTTGCATAAATGCAAACAAGTTACAGCACCAATATGCACAGAAACATTGTGGAGCACACACAACTTTGCATGCCCACACATATTGTATGACCATTCACTTTCAACACATTTCCATATTAGATGAAAAGTTTGTACAGGTAAGCTGCAGCCTCTAGCCACTCAATGTAATGCACATGTGTTGTATAGTGTCTTAAAGATTGTTCACACCCTTTATTCGGCATTAATTATAAAGTCTTTTTTATTATGTTTGTTCTTTAGGCTTCTGAGAGGAAAATTGACTGGAGAAAGGAGAAGCAAAAACGTAAGCGATTCGGCAATTATATTAACTGATTAAGAAGTTTGTTTTGTAAGCCACAAATACAAAAAACATTTTTTTCTGTGGTACACCCCACCCCCTCCGCAGCC